>JBAMMX010000021.1:12459656-13064656 GCA_037126225.1 Dillenia turbinata
TATGAGCTCAAATGAGCTTATTAGGGGAATAATATGCATGTGAAAGTTTTTTTTAAGCTAAAATGAGATAAATCTAAGTGTTTTAATCATTTCAATGCATAAAAATAAAATTGTGGTCCCTATGTACATAACGAAACAAGTACTAAAATAACCACTCCAAGGTGACATACACTCAAAAAAAATGAGACCATAAAAGATGCGCTACTCTATAAGGTCCGATCCTTATTTTTGGTAGGTTTTGGGTCAAATCATGCCATTCTATCTCTTAATTCAATCACTAAAAAATGAATAGCTAATCATGCACCACAATGACCACTAATATCAATTATCTATCGCACAATCTAATCCAAATCAAGTATACACAACAAGTAGTAAATCTTGAGTACATCTCGCTAACTTGAGACCAAAACTCTTATACATACATACATACACACATATAAATATATATATATATATATATATATATATATTCTCAACTCCCCTAACCTAAAATATACATTGTCCCCAATGTATGCAAAGGGTAAGAAAGAAAAGAAACCAACACATAAATCGAAACAACTAATATATAAAAACCCAAAAAATTAGTAGGTAGAATTGTCTTCAAAACTCAAAGCAATGAAAAACTCAAACCAAAAAGTAACCAAAACCAACCAACTATGCAGAATAAAAATCAAAACCAGATTTATTGACAAATACTCAATATATAAAAATAGAGCAATGATAACAATATTTTTATACACTTGAATTATATCTTTTTTAGCATTTATTTATGTGTTTTAGGATTGATTTAAACCATATCTTATGATTTTATATTAATTTATTTTTGTGGTCATTGACTTAGGAAAAATGAAGCAAACTTGCTATTTTCGGACTGGACAGAAAGTATTCAGTATTTTAATCATAACTTTTTGCTTCGATATCCAATTGAGGTGATTCTAATGGAGTTGGGAAGAAGACTTCTAGCCCTACAACTCTTATGAAGACCTCAGAGGCTGGGTCAGACTAGAAGATATTCAAAAATTGAGTCAAAATTATGATAGTGATGGAAAACAGAAACTAAGAATGAAAAAGGAAACAAGGTGCTATAATTTTGGAATTACCTTGATTTTAGAAATTATCCAAATTGAAAAAAAAAAGAGTTTTCAAGTGTTTGGAAAGTTGAAAATCATCACCAAACAAGAAGAAGAAGTTTCCAAATCAAAATCTAAGACCAAACTTCCAAAAAACTGTATGTTTCTAATTCTTTCAAGTCTTTTCACTCCTATATATATATGCAGCCCTAGCAGCCATGAAATTAATTCTTTTCTCTATTCATTCCCCATATTTTTCTTTTATTTTTCTCTCATTCTCTCCATCAATTACAAACCCTAGCAGCTGCCTTCATTCCAAGAGACTTCGACCTCTATGTTCGTGCAAACAAAGGTTGTACTATTCCTTTTTACTTTCTTATCTTTCTTTTCAATGTCGAGCTAATATTTTTTATCTTAGGACTCGATTAATTCTATTTTTAATTAATTACATGAGTTGATTTCTTTCTTTTATTTAAGTTCCATTGGTATGATTATTATTTGATGAGATTTTATTATTGAACTTAATGTTTCAAAATGTTTAGGCCCACGCTTTGCATGATTTGAGATTGAATGTATGAAATCGAGAGAAGATTACATGAAATTAGTCCAATATAATAAAATCCACATAGGGTTATGAAATTGAGAGAAGATTAATTCTATATGTGGGGTTTTATAGATATTCCATAGAACTTAATACAATTCGATTTAATTAAAATTGTGTGACCGTTGGGTTTTGGTTAGTAGAATTAGGGATTCATTGTATGACCATTAGGTGAATCTAATTTAAGAAATTCTATCATTATCAATAATAATTCAATAGCTAATGAACTTAGGGATTAAAAAGATTCGACCATGTAAGAGGTTAAAAATAGATGAAATCAATATCTTAGGGTTTTTCATCAAATTAGGGTTTCGCATCTGAGATTTTATTTTTAGTAGTTTCTAATATTTTCACAACTTTAATTTGATTAGTCCAACTTAGATTAGGGTTATTCATAATTGGTAGTATAAAATATCCTTGTAGGATCGACACTTGATTCGCACTATACACAGCACTAGATTATGGTATATTTGCCCGAAATTGTGATATATAGAAATCACGTAACAAGTTTTTGACACCGTTGCTGGAGATATCTTTGTATATCAATCAGGATAAGTTTGTTTGAGATTGAAATTTATTATTTTTTGTTTATATTAGGATTTATATTGTACAGTTGCTATTTTAGATTTTTGTTTTTAGAAATTTGACAAAATTTTTGGGATTTTCAGAGTCAGAAAATAATTTTCAGATCTAGGGTTATGTGATCACTTGTTCCAAAGGATTTCAGGTTACTGAGCAAAACCTATAGTTAAGCCATAGGTACCATGCTATTTTGGCCAAATTTCATCGTTTTCATAGATTTTTCTATTTTTTTTTTATTTTTTCGTGATTTTCTTTTTTTCGGTTAACTGTTTAGATGTCTTTTGTACATTTGGTTATCATACTTTTGTTATTTCCACTTTTATATAGGTAATCTAAATTTATTTGAGTAGTTTTTACAATTTATTTTATAAATCTAATTTTATGTTATTTTTGTGTTTGTGAAGAAACAATGACATATAATAATAGAGCCATGAGGGAGTATTCAATGCCAAGACTTCAAGACATACAAACTAGCATTATGAGACCTCCCATATAAGTAAATAACTTTGAAGTTAAACCTAGTCTTATTGGCATGGTACAGGCAGATCAGTTTAGTGGAGAAGAAACTTTTGAAGATCCACATAGCCATCTGAAGAACTTTCTAGAGATTTGTGAGACGATCAAGTTGAATGGAATAAGTCCTGATGCAATAAGGTTGCGATTATTTCCTTTCTCACTTAGGGGAAAGGCAAAGGTATAGCTTAACTCGTTCCCTTCTAATCACTTTACTAATTGAAAAAATTTGTCTTAAATATTTTTAGCTAAGTACTTTCCACCAGGTAAAACTACTAAACTATATAATGATATTACCAGTTTTAGACAATTTAATGGTGAATCTTTATATAGTGTTTGGAAATTTTTCAAAGATTTGATTAGAAAATGCCAACATCATGGCATACCTGGCTGGTTAGTTTGCAAACTTTTTATGGCGGTCTTATAAATTTTATGAAAATTACCATTGATACTGCAGTGATACTGCAGTTGGGGGTGCTTTCATGAACAAGTCATGTAATGAAGCATGTGCACTATTAGATGATATGACTTCTAACCCATATGATTGGTCTAATGAATATGAAATTCCTAGACAAAGAGTTGTTATGCATGAGGTCGATAATTTTGACATCCCTAGTGCAAAACTTGATTCATTGATTAAGGCTGTGAAAACCAATCAAACCAATCCTATGCCTAATCAGGTTTATTTTTGTGAATCATGTGGAGATCCTACTTATGTGGTTTCTGAGTGTCCATAGGTACAACAAGCAAACTATTTTTCTAACTTTGGCAGGTGTCAGAATAACCCTTACTTCAACACATACAATCCCAGATGGATGAACCATCCCATTCTTTCATGGAGTCAAAGGACACCATGACCAAACAACTCACCAGCCTTTATCTCTGGGAATCGACAACCACAACAAAAGGAGAGTAAAGTATCATGGAAGATAGTAATCGATCGTTTGACAATAACAACGAATGAAAGGTTTGAGAGACTTGAAAATAAAATTGATCAATTAGCTAACACCTTTTATTCTCGTGTGGTAGGTAGATTACCAAGTGACACTGAGAAGAACCCAAGAAGGTAGGTTAACACAATCATATTGAGGAGCGATAATGAATTGCAGGAGGTATTAGATCTGTCCAAGGAGAAAGAGAATAAACATGAGACAAAAAAAGAGATTGAGCAACCTGTAATAGAGAAGTCCAAGGAACCAGTGACAAAACAAAGAAGTATCTTACCTTTTCTTACCACTGCACGAGCATTGATTAATGTTCCTTCTAGAAAATTGACTTTGAGAATGGATGATAAAAAAATTGAGTTAAATATTTCCCGTCATAGGAAAAATTTTAATAAGTTAGAGGTTTTTAGAATTGATCACACAAAAAAATTGCTGAACATGATGTTAATATCTTTTATTCAAGTGATTCTATTGAAAATTACATTGTTAGTTCGTCGCAAGTCAAACATGATTTTCAAGATAATAAATATGTTGATGCATGTGCTGCTTTGGGTGTGAATTTAAGTGAATTTAATTCAAAAAGTGGGTGTCATGTAGGTAATAAAAAGAAGTTGCAATTCAATAAGTTGGAGAAAGAACAAGAGATATCTAAGAATATGCGAATTGATAAGAAAAGGACAAAAATATGGTAAGATGCCATGAACGGTCACAATGTGAAAACCTATGAGTCGGGTTGAAGCAATGAGATCATGTCTGGCCAAAGACAATAAAGAAAGACACTTATTGGGAGGCAACCCAATGTTTTGATGATTTTCTTTAGTCTTTGTTTTTGTTGATTTAATTTAAATTTGAGTTTTGATGGCATTTTATATAGGTGAATAAGAAACTCTTCGCATAAGAGGAAAGAAGTCAAATAGAAGGTTGCATTTTAGGGGAGTTCTTTGTTCTCTTTACTTTTATTTTATTTACTTTTCACATTGAGAACAATGCTTAACTTAAGTGTGGGGGAAATATGCACACATAGGCTGTTGAATTTTTTTTTTCTGGGAATTTGAGTACTGAATTTTTACTTCGTTCTCAAAACTTTTTGTTGAATTCTTCCATGCCAATGAAAATTTTTCTTGAGTTTTTTATTTCTTGTGTGTTACTTGTTTTGAATTGGGTTGTATGAAGGATAATTGGTATTAGTAGTAATTTGGTACATGATTCGCTATTCATCTTCTTATGGTTGATTTGGAAGATAGAGTATGCAAGATTTGACATAAATTTACCTTAGTGAGGATTTAAACCTTAAAGAGTAAATTCTTGCTCTTATTCTTTTTCTTGTTAAGCGTATATCATACATGAATTGATCATTCTAGAGTTTGCTTCGTTATGTATTTTGAGACCACATTCTTGATTTTCATGCACCAAAATAATTAAGGCACCTAGGTCTACACATTTTTAACTTTCAAAAAATACCATCCCTAATATTTTATCCTTAGTTAACCCCTTTGAGTCTAAACCTTTTTCTTTCGTTAATGACCTAAATAATCTACCCCATGACCTTCATTCTTTCTAACCCCAGAGTTTGAACCCTAATTCACTAATGTACTTATATTTGATAGTATGACATTCTATTTTTTTTGGCATTATGATATTATTATGTTATTAAGTCGATGTACTCAAAAAAAAAAAAAAAACCAGCCAAAAAAAAAGAAGAAAAAAAATTTGTTGGTTCAAAAAAAAAAAAAAAGAAAACAAAAAGAGAGAGAGAAGAAAAACAGAAAAAAGCATTTCTTAGTCTTGATTTTATTCATTCTTACAGTGAAGTTTTATTATATTGTTTTTTGTTTTGAATAAGTGATATATCATATTACATGTTCACTGGTCTTGATATAAAGGATGTCATGTTTTGATACTTAAATATTTCTAGTGAATCATTTTAACCCTACATTTACCTATTATCATACCCTTTACCCTAATCCCGTTATAACTAAATAAAAGATCTTCTGATTGGTGTATGGATTTCATATTTAAGTGGTGGAGATTTGATATATGAGCAAACTTATGGTAATATCATTTCATCGTGTTGATTTGAGAGATACACATACCCTTACATACATTGAATACTTTGAGTAGTTGAATAGTATCTCTCTTCATTCTATTGAGCGAATCAATTATGAGGGTGTTTGGATCTTGCATTATTCTTGATTTCAAGGAGACTATAGGAGATGTAATGGCTTTTCAAGTATTAAATGTTATGAAATATTGATTATCTTGATTATAATTCCAGTTTGAGTTTGTCATACGCATGGGTAAGGACTTGGCAAAAATTGAATTGGTTTTGGAAGGAAATTGTTTTTTGCTTGAAGACAAACAAATATTCAAGTGTGGGGGTATTTGATAGAAATATTTTTATACACTTGAATTATATTTTTTTTAGCATTTATTTATATATTTTAGGATTGATTTGAACCATATATTATGATTTTATATTAATTTATTTTCGTGACCATTGACTTAGGAAAAATGAAGCAAACTTGCTATTTTCAGACTGGACAGACAGTATTCAGTATTTTAGCCATAACCTTTTACTCTGATATCCAATTGAGGTGATTTTTATAGCATTGGAAAGAAGACATTGAGCCCTACAACTCTTTTGAAGACTCAAAGGCTGAGTCAGACCATAAGATGTCCGAAAATTGAGTCAAAATTACTATAGTGCTGAAAACAGAAACTAGGAATGAAAAAGGAAACAATGTGCTATAATTTTGGAATTACCTTGATAATAATTTCAGAAATTATCCAAATTGAAGAAAAGTTACTTTTCAAGTGTTTGGAAAGTTGAAAATCATCACCAAACAAGAAGAAGAAGTTTTTAAATCAAAATCAAAGACCAAACTTCCAAAAAACTCTATGTTTTCAATTCTTTCAAGTCTTTTCACTCCTATATATATATGTAGCCATAGCAACCACGAAATTAATTCTTTTCTCCATTAATTCTCCACATTTGTCCTTTATTTTTCTCTCATTCCCTCCACCAATTACAAACCCCAACAGCCGCCTTCATCCCAAGAGACTTCGACCTCTATGTTCGTGTAAACAAGAATTGTAATGTTCATTTTTACTTTTTTATTTTTCTTTTCAATGTCTATCTAATATTCTTTGTCTTAGGACTCGATGAATTCTATTTTTAATTAATTACATGAGTTGATTTCTTTCTTTTGTTTAAGTTCCATTGGCATGATTATTATTTGATAAGATTTTATTATAGAACTTAATATTTTGAAACGTTTAGACCTACATTTTGCATGATTTGAGATTGAATGCATGAGATCGAGAGAAGTTTGTATGAAATTAGTCAAATATAGTAAAATCCACATAGGGTTATGAGATTGAGAGAAAATTAATTCTATGTGTGAGGTTTTACAGATATTCTATAGAACTTAATGTAATTCGGTTTAATCAAAATTGTGTGATCGTTGGATTTTGGTTAGTCGAATTAAGGATTCATTGTATGACCATTGGGTGAATCTAATCTAAAAAATTCTACCATCATTAATAATAATTCAATAGCCAATGAACTAGGGATTGAAAAGATTCGATCGTGTAAGAGGTTAAAAATAGATGAAATCGATATTTTAGGGTTTTTTACCAAATTAGGGTTTCGCATCTGAGATTTTATTTTTAGTAGTTTCTATTATTTTCACAAATTTGACTCGATTAGTCTAACATAGATTAACGTTATTCATAATTGGTAGAATAAATATCCTTATGAGATTGACACTTGATTCGCACTATACACAACACTAGACTAGGGTATATTTGTCCGAAATTGTGATATATCGAAATTGCGTAATAGACAAAAGAAAGAAAGTGAGAAGAGAGTTCTCCCCTAAGGTGTCATGCTCCGAACCGGGATCGTGAACAGTCGTCCGTTGCCCTGGATGCCAGCTGTATTTCCACAAAAAATCGAGCAGAACCTCCCCATAAATCGGAGGTCTCCCATGTACAATTTAACCTGTTTAAATCTGTATAATTTAAAATCATCTTATAGATAAAATAAAATGGCCATCCCGGCCTCAAAACAATCCACCAAATCTCACAACCGACATCCAGACAACGCAAGGCTAACAAATCACCAACAGTCCTAACCACAGACCTCTACGGTCATACCCAACTAGGGCATGAACAGCTGCCACACTGAGCGGACCTAGAATTTTATATAATATACAATAATTTCCCAAGTAAAGAGTTTAAATGTTTACAAATGCCTCAAGGCAAGTGAAATATGAGAGTTTCACAAACAAAAGTCTAAAAATTATACAGTCATCCCATAATATGTACACGGTAAACTACGGACCTCAATATCAAGACCATGCAGGGTCGACATAAAGTACGAAATTCATATTTTCAATTTAAAACTTAAATCTCATCGTCGTAAATCAAATCCACAACAAGCTATCAAGCCCTCTAGAGCCAAATGCGTTGCCCTAGCACCATAATCCTGTCTGGAGAGGGAAAGAAGAGGGGTGAGTATCTATGGGAGGATACTCAGCAAGTGAGGGGAAGGACATCGTGCTATCAATATCAAGTGTGAACTTGGAGTGTCAAAACATGTAATACAATATCTGGTATACGAAAACAACGTGCAGTTTTAATCATATCTCAAAGCACACATCACAAAATAACATATGCATCCATCTATGTATCAAATCACATGAGAAGAGCGGCCGAATAAACAACCCCGGCAATGATCTACCTCGACCAAGAACGGGCGCATTGGGGGTTTTCACAATGCAAATATCAAATAATGACTCTCTACCCCAATGTTGGCCGCAGGCTACTCCAACTAACCTGTAAATAATAATAATAATAATAATATACATATAAATAGTCAGCCGTGTATGATGCCCCCGCCCAGTGCTAGACAGAGGTAGAACTCACGTCCTCCCCCAATGAGGGTTCAACTTGGGACAACCATACACACGATAATCTGGCGGATACCTTCGGCCGAAGAGTATCCGGGCACAAGGGGTGCCGCTACCAGACATCCTTCGTAGCTACGGAGCAATATCAAATCAGCCGGGCACGTGACCCCATGCATCGTATCATAATATTAGCCGGGCATACAGCCCAAATGGTACGTATAAATCATTTCAAACCCATATGCCAATGCAAGTGGAAGCATTAAAACATGTCAATATATCAGAAAAGGTGGCACAATATTCAGTTATCAAACTCATGGATGCATATCAATAAAATCAATAATTGAGACACTCTAATGGTCACAAAAATATGTATATAAATACTTATAAAATCCAAAAGTTCAATTTTCACACGTATAGAAATCATGTCATTTGAAAAATCGGTAAAACATGATTTGTCAATCAATAGTAGATGTCGTAGTCCCACTCACAGTATGGAGGAGGGTAGTGCACTCCCCAATAATACCACGAATCAAACCAAACTCGACTCCTCGAGTCTCCAAGAAAGTCAACCTAATCAAATCACGAATTTCATCAAGTTTTCGACTATTTTCAGAATTTATCATTTTCCTTAAGTTCGTACAAACCCTAAATCCTTCAATTTATAATGTACTCCAATGTAATCAATTTCATTCCATTTATAAATAAATAACGAAATCCAAACCAATCTAAATTCAAACCTAAAACCGTTCAAAATCGAAAACTAATCTAAAATAACTAAATTTCCTACAAGATGGAAAAATCTTTGAAAAATCATACACTTTTCATTTCTTATCCGATTTCTTCAAACCATAAGTCATTTTAAAGGTATTGAAGCCTATTTTCATAATACGGAAATTGTATTTTGATTTCCTATATGCAGGGCAACTTAAAATGAAAAAGACTGCATATATCCTTAAACTTAAATCCCAATTTCCAACTGTTTTCATGCATACGTCGAATTAAACTCTAAGAGAAATCATTCAAATCAATTTAACATAATTTTATCATTCGGAATAGCCCAATTCGTATAAAATCTTATATTT
This sequence comes from Dillenia turbinata, assembly GCA_037126225.1. Taxonomy (NCBI): domain Eukaryota; kingdom Viridiplantae; phylum Streptophyta; class Magnoliopsida; order Dilleniales; family Dilleniaceae; genus Dillenia; species Dillenia turbinata. The sequence continues at coordinate 12,469,362 of JBAMMX010000021.1, forward strand.
AACCTAATTAATTACATATAACGTCAAACACGCATTTCAACTCTATTCTAACATTCATCCTAACATATGCAATACACTCTTACTCTAATTTACCCTAAATTCGTCCAAATAAATCGAATAGGTTAGAAATCCCTCTCACCTAGGGTTCCACAATTTGCAGCCTAAATCGAACGTCTCCTCAGTTCATTCCAAAGCCTGCAAAAGTTCCACTTTGCATTAATTTCAGAAATCTAAACCTAATTTCTAAGAAGGTTTGAAACCCTAGAATTTGGTTTAGGGTTTGATCTTACCTTTGCAGTGAACAAGGCACAGTCGACCTAGGGCTTTCGGTTGGGGCTTCCACAGGTGGCAGAACCTGCTCGCAGCAGAGGGAAAGAAGTGCGCGCGAGCGCGCAAGCACGCGAGCAGGGGAAGCAGCACAGAAGCTGCGCACGCGGGAGCTGTGGCGCGTTGCAGTTAGGCGTGCAGGGGAGGTCTCGCCCGGGGTCACGCACGCGTAGAGGCTGTCTCGCGTGAGTAGTCGCGAACTGTTGTGCAAGCTGTCGCGCGCAGGGAGTAAGGCAGGGAGAAACACAGAGAGAGAGAGAGGAAACAGAGGGAGCTAGAGAGTATAGAGAGGGTGTCGGTTGGTGGTTGAAGGCGGAGGAGGGTGGCTCACGATGGAGGTGCGGTGGGGAAGATGCGGGTGAGGGGGAGAGAGTGAGAGAGCAACCGAGAGAGAGAAAGAGAGAGATAGAGAGTGAGACCGAGAGAGAGAGAAAACAGAGAGGAGGATAGAGAGAGACGATCGATTGCTAGCGGCCGTGGGTGGCGGAGACGATGGCGGGTTGCGGCGGTGGGGCGCGGAAAGAGTAAAGGTCGCGGGAGAGGGAGAGAATACGAAGGAGAGAGAGAAAGAATTAGGGCTTTAAGCCCTAATTCGATTTTTTTTTTCTTTTTTTTAATTAAATTTATAATTATTTAAATGAGTAAATAATTAAATAAATAAATGAATAAATGTGTGTATATATATGTATATATGTTTTTATACTCACCCTACAAATCGGAAGTACGAACATTTTAAATATAACAAAAGTTTGATTTAAAAACCCTAAAATTGAAAATCAATAAAAATTAAATATTTTTCCATATATATATAAATTGAGGATCTTTTTATTAAATTCAAAAACGGAAATAATATACGGACACCGTAGTGTCGGTGTTATATTTTCTAACCCCTTAAAAACAAGTTTCGTCCTCGAAACTAAAAGAAAGCTTTATCGAAACAAATGGGAAAAGGCTGCGAAGCGCCTATGGGTCACTGATGCTTGGCCATCATCTGCTGACAAACTGGGCATCAAGCAACGAATTCTCTCTTTACACGAGATCACTAATAACTATCTCGGATAGTTAGATACATTTTTTGTACCTTCCGGATGGATAACATGAATGGAGGAATGAGTTTCCTCAAGAATATCTTTTTGAAGATCACTGTCGACGAGAATGCAAAACCGCTGTCGATATACTACTAGTCCGTTATCACGAATTCGGAACTCCTTATCATCATCTCTACAGATCTATCAAGAATACCTTGGAGCTCCTCATGGCTCCGTGAGTATACAAGGATGTTGTCTATGAACACAATGATTAACCGATCTAAATAATCATGGAAGACCTGCTTTATCAAGTCTATATAGGCTGCTGGTGCGTTGGTCAGCCCAAACGACATGACCAAGAACTCGTAGTGTCCATTTCGGGTGCGGAATACGATCTTGGGCACATCCTCAACCTTAATCTGTAACCTCCTGCACCAGTACAACGCAACGAGGTAACACTCGCCTCTCGCCTGCAAATCTTAACCACGTCCCTCGAGTCTCCAAAAATCCACTTGAGGACGTGTGAAGAAGCCATGTCCTCTAGTGCTCCAATGGGTTCAGTAGGACCGAAACTGGTACCTCGTCTAGTCCTCATACTATTGCGAGGAAAAAGGTACAAGTTAGGTAGAAATGTAAAGATTAGGGTTAGTTATGACATAACTAACCCCCTTAAATAAATGAACTAACTAGTTTAAGAACCAATGAAAAAGATATGCTAGGTTAGTTACAACCCGTATCAAATCGCTCTAAAATGGATGAACTTATAAGTTTAAGAACCGATAGAACTAATATACTAGGTTAGATACGCACCGTATCTAACCCCCAAAAAAGAATAACTCATACGCCTAAGACCATGTACTGGGATCTAATGACTGTAATGAAACTCTCATATGCATTGAGGACTTTTAAATCGTACTTGGAAATATTTTCAAAACGATTCTATAAAACACAGCTCTTAACCTAGAGCTTTGATACCAAGAGAACTGTCACACCCCGAACGGGATTGTGAACAGTCGCCCGTTGCCCTGGATGCCAGCTGTATTTCTACAAAAAATCGAGCAGAACCTCCCCATAAATCGAAGGTCTCCCATGTACAATTTAACCTGTTTAAACCTACATAATTTAAAATCGTCCTATAAATAAAATAAAATGGACATCCTGGTCTCAAAACAATCCACCAAATCTCACAATCGACATCCAGACAACGCAAGGTTAACAAATCACCAACAGTCCTAGCCACAGACCTCTATGGTCATGCCCAACTAGAGCATGAGCAGCCACCACATTGAGCGGATCTAGAATTTTATATAATATACAATAATTTCCCAAGTAAAGAGTTTAAATATTTACAAATGCCTCAATGCAAGTAAAATAGAAGAGTTTCGCAAACAAAAGTCTAAAAATTATACAGTCATCCCATAATATGTACACGGCCAACTACGGACCTCAATATCAAGACCACGTAGGGTCGACATAAAGTACGAAATTCATATTTTCAATTTAAAACTTAAATCTCACCGTCGTAAATATCAAATCCACAACAAGCTATCAAGCCCTCTAGAGCCAAATGCGTCGCCCTCGCACCATAATCCTGTCTAGGGAGGGAAAGAAGAGGGGTGAGTATCTATGGGAGGATACTCAGCATGTGAGGGGAAGGACATCGTGCTATCAATATCAACTGTGAACTTGTAGTGTCAAAGCATGTAATACAATATCTGGTATACGAAATAGCGTGCAGTTTTAATCATATCTCAAAGCACACATCACAAAATAACATATGCATCCATCTATGTATCAAATCACATGAGAAGAGCGGTCGAATAAACAACCCCGGCAATGGTCTACCTCGACCAAGAATGGACGCATTGGGGGTTTTCACAATGCAAATATCAAATAATGGCTCTCTACCCCAATGTTGGCTGCAGGCTACTCCAACTAGCCTGTAAATAATAATAATAATAATAATAATAATAATAATAATAATAATAATAATAATAATAATAATATACATATAAATAGTCAGCCGTGTATGATGCCCCCGCCCAGTGCTAGACAGAGGTACAACTCACGTCCTCCCCCGATGAGGGTTCAACTTGGGACAACCATACACACGACAATCTGGCGGATACCTTTAGCCGAAGAGTATCCGGGCACAAGGGGTGCCGCTACCAGACATCCTTCGTAGCTACGGAGCAATATCAAATCAGCCAGGCACGTGACCCCATGCATCGTATCGTAATATCAGCCGGGCATACAGCCCAAATGGTACGTATAAATCATTTCAAACCCATATGCCAATACAAGTGGAAGCATTAAAACATGTCAATATATCAAAAATGGTGGCACAATATTCAGCTATCAAACTCATGGATGCATATCAATAAAATCAGTAATTGAGACACTCTAACGGTCACAAAAATATGTATATAAATACTTATCAAAATCCAAAAGTTCAATTTTCGCACGTATAGAAATCATGTCATTTGAAAAGTCGATAAAACATGATTTGTCAATCAATAGTAGATGTCGTAGTCCCACTCACAGTGTGGGGAAGGGTAGTGCACTCCCCAATAATACCACGAATCAAACCAAACTCGACTCCTCGAGTCTTCAAGAAAGTCAACCTAATCAAATCACGAATTTCATCAAGTTTTCGACTATTTTCAGGATTTATCATTTTCCTTAAGTTCGTACAAACCCTAAATCCTTCAATTTATAATGTACTCTAATGTAATCAATTTCATTCCATTTATAAATAAATAACGAAATCCAAACCAATCTAAATTCAAACCTAAAACCGATCAAAATCGAAAACCAATCTAAAATAACTAAATTTCCTACAAGATGGAAAAATCTTTGAAAAATCATACACTTTTCATTTCTCATCCCATTTCTTCAAATCATAAGTCATTTTAAAGGTATTGAAGCCTATTTTCATAATACGGAAATTGTATTTTGATTTCCTATATGTAGGGCAACTTAAAATGAAAAAGACTGCATATATCCTTAAACTTAAATCCCAATTTCCAACTGTTTTCAAGCATACGTCGAATTAAACTCTAAGAGAAATCATTCAAATCAATTTAACATAATTCTATCATTCGGAATAGCCCAATTCGTATAAAATCCTATATTTAACCTAATTAATTACATATAACGTCAAACACGCATTTCAACTCTATTCTAACATTCATCCTAACATATGCAATACACTCTTACTCTAATTTACCATAAATTCATCCAAATAAATCGAATAGGTTAGAAATCCCTCTCACCTAGGGTTCCACAATTTGCAGCCTAAATCGAACGTCTCCTCAGTCCATTCCAAAGCCTGCAAAAGTTCCAATTTGCATTAATTTCAGAAATCTAAACCTAATTCCTAAGAAGGTTTGAAACTCTAGAATTTGGGTTAGGGTTTGATCTTACCTTTGCAGTGAACAAGGCACAGTCGACCTAGGGCTTTCGGTTGGAGCTTCCGCAGGTGGCAGAACCTGCTCACAGCAGAGGGAAAGAAGTGCACGCGAGCGCGCGAGCAGGGGAAGCAGCACAGCAGCCGCGCGCGCGAGAGCTGTGGCGCGCCGTAGTCGGGCGTGCAGGGGCAGTCTCGACGGGGTCACGCACGCGTAGGGGCTATCTCGCGTGAGCAGTCGCGCGCTGTTACGCGCGCAGGGAGTAAGGCAGGGAGAAACACAGAGAGAGAGAGGAAACAGAGGGAGCTAGAGAGTAAGAGGGGGTGTCGTTTGGTGGTTAAAGGCGGAGGAGGGTGGCTCACGGTGGTGGTGCGGTGGGGAAAATGCGGGTGAGGGCGAGAGAGATCACGAAAGGGAGAGAGTGAGAGAGCAACCGAGAGAGAGAAATAGAGAGATAGAGAGTAAGACCGAGAGAGAGAGAGAAAACAGAGAGGAGGATAGAGAGAGACGATCGATTGCTAGCGGCCGTGGGTGGCGGAGACAATGGCGGGTTGCGGCGGTGCGGCGCGGGAAGAGTAAAGGTCGCGGGAGAGGGAGAGAATACGAAGGAGAGAGAGAAAGAATTAGGGCTTTAAGCCCTAATTCGATTTTTTTTTCTTTTTTTTAATTAAATTTATAATTATTTAAATGAGTAAATAATTAAATAAATAAATGAATAAATATGTGTATATATATGTATATATATTTTTATACTCACCCTACAAATCGGAAGTACGAACATTTTAAATATACCAAAAGTTCGATTTAAAAACCCTAAAATTGAAAATCAATAAAAATTAAATATTTTTCCATATATATATAAATTGAGGATCATTTTATTAAATTCAAAAACGGAAATAATATACGGACACCGTAGTGTCGGTGTTATTTTTTCTAACCCCCTAAAAACAAGTTTCGTCCTCGAAACTAAAAGAAGGCGTTACCGAAACAAATGGGAAAAGGCTGCGAAGCGCCTATGGGTCACTGATGCTTGGCCATCATCTGCTGACAAACTGGGCATCAAGCAACGAATTCTCTCTGTACACGAGATCACTAATAACTATCTCGGATAGTTAGATACATTTTTTGTACCTTTCGGATGGATAACGTGAATGGAGGAATGAGTTTCCTCAAGAATATCTTTTTGAAGATCACTGTCGGCGGGAATGCAAACCCGCTGTCGATATATTACTAGACCGTTATCACGGATTCGGAACTCTCGATCATCATCTCTACAGATCTATCAAGAATACCTTGGAGCTCCTCATGGCTCCGTGAGTATACAAGGATGTTGTCTATGAACACAATGATTAACTGATCTAAATAATCATGGAAGACCTGCTTCATCAAGTCTATATAGGCTGCTGGTGCGTTGGTCAGCCCAAACGGCATGACCAAGAACTCGTAGTGTCCATTTTGGGTGCGGAATATGATCTTGGGCACATCCGTAGCCCTAATCTGTAGCCTCCTGCACCAATACAACGCAGCGATGTAACACTCGCCTCTCGCCTGCAAATCTTAACCACGTCCCTCAAGTCTCCAAAACTCCACTTGAGGACGTGTGAAGAAGACATGTCCACTAGTGCTGCAGTGGGTTCAGTAGGAGCAAAACTGGTACCGCGCCTAGTCCTCATACTATTGCGAGGAAAAAGGTACTAGTTAGACAGAAATGTAAAGATTAGGGTTAGTTAGGACATAACTAACCCCCTAAAATAAATGAACTAACTAGTTTAAGAACCAATGAAAAAGATATGCTAGGTTAGTTACAACCCGCATTAAATCGCTCTAAAATGGATGAACTTATAAGTTTAAGAACCGATAGAACTAATATACTAGGTTAGATACGCACCATATCTAACCCCCTAAAAGGAATAACTCATACGCCTAAGACCATGTACTGGGATCTAATGACTGTAATGAAACTCTCATATGCATTGAGGACTTTTAAATCGTACTTGGAAATATTTTCAAAACGATTCTATAAAACACAGCTCTCAACCTAGAGCTCTGATACCAAGAGAACTGTCACACCCCGAACCGGGATTGTGAACAGTCACCCGTTGCCCTGGATGCTAGCTGTATTTCTACAAAAAATCGGGCGGAACCTCCCCATAAATCGGAGATCTCCCATGTACAATTTAACCTGTTTAAACTTGTATAATTTAAAATCATCCTATAAAAAAATAAAATGGACATCCCGGCCTCAAAACAATCCACCAAATCTCACAACCGGCATCCAGACAACGCAAGGCTAACAAATCACCAACAGTCCTAGCCACAGACCTCTATGGTCATGCCCAACTAGAGCATGAGCAGCTGCCACATTGAGCGGATCTAGAATTTTATATAATATACAATAATTTCCCAAGTAAAGAGTTTAAATGTTTACAAATGCCTCAATGCAAGTAAAATATGAGAGTTTCGCAAACAAAAGTCTAAAAATTATACAGTCATCCCATAATATATACACGGCTAACTACGAACCTCAATATCAAGACCACGTAGGGTCGACATAAAGTACGAAATTCATATTTTCAATTTAAAACTTAAATCTCACCGTCGTAAATATCAAATCCACAACAAGCTATCAAGCCCTCTAGAGCCAAATGCGTCGCCCTAGCACCATAATCCTGTCTGGGGAGGGAAAGAAGAGAGGTGAGTATCTATGGGAGGATACTCAGCAAGTGAGGGGAAGGACATCGTGCTATCAATATCAACTGTGAACTTGGAGTGTCAAAGTATGTAATACAATATCTGGTATACGAAAATAGCGTGCAGTTTTAATCATATCTCAAAGCACACATCACAAAATAACATATGCATCCATCTATGTATCAAATCACATGAGAAGAGCGGCGGAATGAACAACCCCGGCAATGGTCTACCTCGATCAAGAACGGGCGCATTGGGGGTTTTCACAATGCAAATATCAAATAATGGCTCTCTACCCCAATGTTGGCTGCAGGCTACTCCAACTAGCCTGTAAATAATAATAATATACATATAAATAGTCAGTCGTGTATGATGCCCCCGCCCAGTGCTAGAGAGAGGTACAACTCACGTCCTCCCCCGATGAGGGTTCAACTTAGGACAACCATACACACGACAATCTGGCGGATACCTTCGGCCGAAGAGTATCCAGGCACAAGGGGTGCCGCTACCAGACATCCTTCGTAGCTACGGAGCAATATCAAATCGGCCGGGCACGTGACCCCATGCATCGTATCATAATATCAGCCGGTCATACAGCCCAAATGGTACGTATAAATCCTTTCAAAGCCATATGTCAATACAAGTGGAAGCATTAAAACATGTCAATATATCAAAAAATGTGGCACAATATTCAGTTATCAAACTCATTGATGCATATCAATAAAATCAGTAATTGAGACACTCTAATGGTCACAAAAATATGTATATAAATATTTATCAAAATCCAAAAGTTCAATTTTCGCACGTATAGAAATCATGTCATTTGAAAAATCGGTGAAACATGATTTGTCAATCAATAATAGATGTCGTAGTCCCACTCACAGTATGGGGGAGGGTAGTGTACTCCCCAATAATACCACGAATCAAACCAAACTCGACTCCTCGAGTCTCCAAAAAAGTCAACCTAATCAAATCATGAATTTCATCAAGTTTTCGACTATTTTCAGGATTTATCATTTTTCTTAAGTTCGTACAAACCCTAAATCCTTCAATTTATAATGTACTCTAATGTAATCAATTTCATTCCATTTATAAATAAATAACGAAATCCAAACCAATCTAAATTCAAACCTAAAACCGTTCAAAATCGAAAACCAATCTAAAATAACTAAATTTCCTACAAGTTGGAAAATTTTTTGAAAAATCATACACTTTTCATTTCTCATCCGATTTCTTCAAACCATAAGTCATTTTAAAGGTATTGAAGCCTATTTTCATAATACGGAAATTGTATTCTGATTTCCTATATGTAGGGCAACTTAAAATGAAAAAGACTGCATATATCCTTAAACTTAAATCCCAATTTCTAACTATTTTCATGCATACGTCGAATTAAACTCTAAGAGAAATCATTCAAATCAATTTAACATAATTCTATCATTCGGAATAGCCCAATTCGTATAAAATCCTATATTTAACCTAATTAATTACATATAACGCCAAACACGCATTTCAACTCTATTATAACATTCATCCTAACATATGCAATACACTCTTACTCTAATTTACCCTAAATTCGTCCAAATAAATCGAATAGGTTAGAAATCCCTTTCACCTAGGGTTCCACAATTTGCAGCCTAAATCGAACGCCTCCTCAGTCCATTCCAAAGCCTGCAAAAGTTTCAATTTGCATTAATTTCAGAAATCTAAACCTAATTCCTAAGAAGGTTTGAAACCCTAGAATTTGGTTTAGGGTTTGATCTTACCTTTGCAGTGAATAAGGCACAGTTGACCTAGGGCTTTCAGTTGGGGCTTCCGTAGGTGGCAGAACCTGCTCGCAGCAGAGGGAAAGAAGTGGGCGCGAGCGCGCGAGCAGGGGTAGCAGCACAGCAGCCACGCGCGGGAGTTGTGGCGCGCTCCAGTCGAGCGTGCAGGGGCAGTCTCGCCCGGGGTCACGCACGCGTAGGGGTTGTCTCGCGTGAGCAGTCGCGCGTTGTTGTGCCAGCAGTCGCGCGCTGTTACGCCACAGGGAGTAAGGCAGGGAGAAACACAGAGAGAGAGAGAGAGGAAACAGAGGGAGCTATAGAGTAAGAGGGGGTGTCGGTTGGTGGTTGAAGGTGGAGGAGGGTGGCTCACGGTGGCGGTGCGGTGGAGAAGATACGGGTGAGGGCGAGAGAGATTGCGAAAGGGAGAGAGTGTGAGAGCAACCGAGAGAGAGAAAGAGAGAGATAGAGAGTAAGACCGAGAGAGAGAGAGAAAACAGAGGGGTCGATAGAGAGAGACGATCGGTTGCTAGCAGCCATGGGTGGCGGAGATGATGGCAGGTCGCGGCGGTGCGGCACGGGAAGAGGAAAGGTCGCGGGAGAGGGAGAGAATACGAAGGAGAGAGAGAAAGAATTAGGGCTTTAAGCCCTAATTCGATTTTTTTTCTTTTTTTTAATTAAATTTATAATTATTTAAATGAGTAAATAATTAAATAAATAAATGAATAAATGTGTGTATATATATGTATATATATTTTTATACTCACCCTACAAATCGGAAGTACGAACATTTTAAATATACCAAAAGTTCGATTTAAAAACTCCAAAATTAAAAATCAATAAAAATTAAATATTTTTCCATATATATATAAATTGAGGATCATTTTATTAAATTCAAAAACGGAAATAATATACGGATACCGTAGTGTCGGTATTACATAAGGTGACCGTGGTAGTGACAGCCATGTGATCACATCTGTTTCCTTGAGCACTTTTGCTAACTATGAAAATTTCTCTTCAAGCAACTGCATGATCATGCCCTATTTCTTTGAGTGCTTCTACCAGCTATGAAAATCTCTCTTCGAGTAGCCGCATGATCACACCTTATTTTTGAGCACTTCTGCCAACTATTAGAATTCTCTGTTATGTAGTTTGAACTTTGGTTGGTTGCATATTTTCTATCTCCCATTCTTGTTTGCATATAAAAATTAAAAGAAAAAACTAATGATACCAATCAAACACCCTAAATTGAAACAATAAATTAAATATCAAATTAATCAAACTCAAGAAAAAAATAAAAAAATAAAAAATATTAATGTATGCAGATGGTAAGAAATTGGACACGATGCTTAAGAAACACACAAACTAGCACAATGCTAAACTAGCAATCAGTCTCAAAAAATCACCCAATACAACATATAAAAATAGGATAATGAAAAGATGAAAAAGGAGAGAAGACTCCCTTAGAGTGATGGCGGAAAAGGTAGCTTGAATCCTATGAATTTAACGGATGCAAATTCCTTAACTGAAGGGCTTGTTCGTGGTTCTTGCCGATGCGAATGAGCGGTTTGCTGAATTGTGATGATGGGTTGCCAATTTTGAAAACCATATCTATATTCAGCAACTCTCATCTTACCCAATGTGATGAAATTTAGTGAATGCAACAAATTAGGGTTTTGGTAACCTAGGATTTGGCGACAGATCTTAAAGAATTAGGGGGAATTGGTGCAAAGGTGGAGAAAATTAGGAAAAGGATTTCTTTATGGAGAGGATTGGGTTTGAAAATTTTAGGGCTTTCAATTTTTTTTTTTTTTTTTTTGAAGAAATGTCTGTTTAAAATTTGGAGGTTTTAAATGAATGGGTACTTCTATGATGAAATCATGTGGTTTAAAGTGGATTTGGAGTGAATTTGGAAAGCATGATGGGGATTGATGATGGGTATCATAGAGAGAAGATGAATGACTCACAAAGGAGAAAAGAAAATGAGTAGGGAAAATAATGTGAGTTTGATCACTCTCTCTCTCTCTCTCTCTCTCTCTCTTGTGGAAGAAAACCGCATGATCACACATTACTGCATTGAGTGCTTCTGTCTATTTGTTGAATTTGTCTTCAGAATTCAACGTGATCACGCCTTAAGGAGATGACTACTTCTGCCTAACATGAAATGTACTTTCTGAATTCCGTATGATCTTGCCTTAAGGAGTTGACTGTTTCTATCCATTGTGATATTCACTTCTCAATTATCCTCAATCTGTATCTTGAACTTGAATAAATGCATCCCTTAAATTCCCATCTTGAGTACCTATAAAAATTAAAAGAAGAAACAAATGACACTAATCAAACCCCCTAATTAATTAAGAAATCAAATAACAAACTAATCAAACTCAAGAAAAATATTGGGTTGCCTCCCAATGAGCGCAATTATTTAACGTTGTTATTGTCGACGTTCTTCACTTGTTTCTCTTCAAGGAGGCTTCAACTTTAATTTGGGAGCCTCATATAACTCCCCCTTCATGTCTAATTATGATTCAAGTCAAAATTAATATCACATTCTTCTTCACAAGTTTCCTGCACAACTAAATAAATAATATAAGCAGAACAAATTGATTGACACTTTTTTGGGTACTTTATCGGATAAAAATTAATAAATTTAACAATCTCGCTATCGAACTCAATGGAGAGAGTACCCTTATTCACATTTATTTTTGTCTTTGATGTCTTCTTGAATGGTCTTCCTAATAGAAGTGGAGATGAATCTATGATAGTGTCTCATTCCATTTTCAAGAAGTAAAAATCAGTTGGAAAAATTAATTCGTTAACCTACATCAAAACATCTTTAACAATCACTTCAGGTAAGCATAAGAATGGTTAGCTGGCTGAATAACAACTCTAGTTTCTTTTAAAGGACCCAATTTCAGAGTACTATAAATTGAGTAAGGCATGATATTAATGGACGCTCCTAAGTCTAGCATGGCATGCTCAATTTTTTTCTTACCAATAATATAAGGTAGAGTGAATATACTTGGATTGGCACATTTTTCGGATAGAGTTCTCTTGATCATATTAGACACATTCTCACCCATCTCATCACCTCTTATTATCCTAACTTCCTTCTCGTGTTCTTCCTTGGATTTCTTAAACCTACTATGAAAGGGTGGCACAATTGCACTAGAAGTGCTAAGCAAAGAGGACTCGAATATTACCTGGATTGGATTTTCATGTATGCATTCATCTTCCTTGTCCACATCCTCCTCTTCATTCACCTTCTTAGATAGAGTAAAGCTCGAATAAAGTTCCTTCTCACTTTTTAATGTTATTGCACTAATGTCCTCTTTGGGATTCACCACTATTTGGGAGGAAAATCTTCCAAAATTTTGTGTCTCCAACCTGCTAACCGAGATCACTAGTTGGAAATCTGGTTCTCCAAATTGTGTATACTCACTCTTGCTTCCTGTTGAAATTGTTGAGTGCTAGTCGCGAGAGCTTTTACAATATCTTCTAGAGACATACCTGAATTAGAAGTTGTGCAGGTGCGGGTGATAGTCTATTAAAAAATTGTGATGGATGTCTTGACTGTCTTCCTTGATTCCCATAACCCAAATTTGGATGATCCCTCTATCCAAGATTGTAATTGTTGGAGTAAGGATTATATGTATATTGAGATTGATCAGGAAATCCTCTTACGACATTTACTTGTTGAAAAGATTCTTCTTGTAATATTAGACACATATCCGTAGGATGTCCGCGAATTGAGCATATGCCACAAACGTTAGCTACCTATGATTGCCTTACAACCAATTGTTAGACCAAAATAGTTAGTTCAGAAATTTGATTTTCAAGATTCGAGTAACTTACCTCATTAACCCGTTTTATAGTTCCATCCATTCTCATCCAAAATTGTTGAGAATTTTCTGTCATATTCGAAATCAACTGCCTGGCTTCTTCCGGTGTTTTATTGACCAAAGCTCCTCTACTATCTACATCTACTATATTTCTATCCATATGTAGAAGTCTTTTATAAAAATATTGAATCAAGAGTTGATCTGATATTTGATGATGCGGACAACTAGCACAAAGTTATTTGAACCCCTCAAAATATTCATACAATATCTCTCTACTAATTTGTCTGATCCAACATATTTCTTTTCTAATGTTGGCAGCCCTAGATGTAAAAAAAAAAATTCAAAAATAATCTCTGCATTTCATTCCATGTATTTATCGAACCAGGGGGTAGATAATACAACTAATCTTTCGCCTTATCTTTTAGAGAAAAAGGAAAGACTCTCAATTTAATCTGTTTCTCAGTCACACCTTGGGGCTTCATGCTCGAGCAGACAACATGGAATTCCTTCAAATGTTTATATGAATATTCACCTGGAAGACAACAAAAAATAGGAAGTAAGTGTGTCACGCCCCTACCCACACCCGAGCCGGGCACGTGACCAGCCCTCCGCGGCACCTCGATGCACGGGCACCACGTCCCGCACATCGAAGCACCGTAAGGCTGTCGATATTCACAAAATCCAGGTTTCCAAATCACAGAGATCCCCAAGAAATAAAAATAATACATGTATGCCTCAATGCAAATTAAAACAAGTGAGAGTTAAACTTATACAGACTAGAAAGATTTTAAATACAGTCATCCCAATTTAAACAAATATAATGGTCATTCTAACTTCCTCAAATGATACAATAACCTCAATATATATATATAGCGGAAGAGCGGGTAGTCATACCCCAGCCCAGTAGTCTCCAAGAATATCCAATACAACAATGCGCACAAATCTCTCAGTCCGAGTCTACACCTATAGGAGGGAAATGTGAGGGGTGAGTACCATAGAGAGGGGGGGTTGGTACTCAGTAAGTCGGGGGATGACATGCTACAATTAATTTTCGGGTGAATTAGGAGTGTCAAAATTATGTCCCAATAAATCCATGGTATGCAAAAATATTATGACATCTCAATAAATCATTCACAGCATACGTATCAAATCAAATATGCATCCATTATGCATGTCCGTCATATCATGTAGAGTCGGCCGAAAATATCCCGGCAAAGGCCAACCATGGCCAAGGACGGGCAACGTTGGGGGTTTTCATGGTGCAAGTAATAAAATAAGGCTCTCCACCCCAACGTTGGCCACAGACTACTCCAACTAGCCTGTATATATATATCGCACACGTATCAAGGATCAAGCGTGTATGGAAACCCGCCGGTGCTAGACCTACCAAGGTCCTCCCCGAAGTGGTTCAACCGACGACTGTCCGTACAATATGTATGACAATCTGGCGGATACCCCCTGCAGAGGCGTATCCGGGCACAACAGGTGCCTCTACCAAATGTCCTTCGTAGCTACGGAATGCCATAGGAAGCATATCATCATCATCATAGTATCCACAGGGGCATCCAGCCCAAATCACATATCTCAAGCTATAACATGTCAAAATCATGTGCCAATATGCAATGGAAGTATAAAATCATGTGGATATATCAAAGTGTGGCACAATCATCAAGTGTCAAAATCATGGATGCATATCGATATAAACAAGTTGGGACACTCCATATATCACAAAACATTTTCATAAATCCAGGGAAATAGGTCAATCATACCATTTTAAATCATGCCTTTGAAAACTTTTTAAAACACAGTATCAATTAAAAGTAGATGTCAAGTCCCACTCACCGTCAGGGGAGGATAATGCACTCTCCAATATCTCCACAAAGCGTATATCAAGTGCTCCCTCCGTTCAACTCAAATAACTCTTAGGGAGACAAACAGTCTGCAGATTTTTTTAACCTGTGCAGTCATGGAAAACAGACTATAACTTTGGCTATACTAGTCCAAATCAGATGATTCTTATCTCATTTTAAAGCTAAGAGATAGCACTATAACTTTCATTTTTCACACTTCCTCAGATTCAAATCACAAAATTCCCGGTAAGCCTCATTTTGTCACTGTCATATTTAAGTTTTGGATTCTGTCCAGTTTTTGTACAGAAGCCATAACTTTCATTCTTCTCACCAAGGTCTAATGAACTTTTAACATATTATAGCTAAGATGTAGATCTACAACTTTTGTGTTTTGAGTTTTATCCAAATATGCCTGGAAGGGGTTCAACAAAATTCATGAACAGGACTGATACGTTTTAGTGAAACATAAAGTTTCTGTCAACACAGTTTTAAGGAAAATTGTATAACTTTCAATTTCCTCGTGATAAATGGGTGAAAGTTTTATATGTTATAGGCAAGAAGTATATCTATAACTTTCATGTTTTGTGTTTCTTCAAACTAAGACTGGAGAGGGGTCGTTTTTACTCACTACTGTCAAGGTTCGAAACAGGACACTTCTATGTCGAGTTTCAGGAAAAGTGCCATAACTTTTGGCACAGGCATCTGATTTTGGTAATTATTATCTCGTTGGAAAGATAAGACTTTTATCTACAATTCATATAACTAGTACATTTTCAAATTATGGCTCTAAGATTCCTTAAAACAGGGATGAAATCACGGACAGAAATAAAATTTAAAGTGAGACAGGATAAAATTTCTTACCTCACTTTCTTGGTCTTCCTCTCTTGCTTCTCTCCTTGTTCTCACGAATTGGGAAGAATGAACAAGAATTCTAAGGCCTTCTTCTTTTATTATTGTGTTAATACCTCACCACCCTAGGATCAAATCTCCAATTAATCTAAACCATAGGATCATTTTGACTATTGCATGTGTTCTCATTGGTTTTCATGTGCATGTGTTTTCATTGGCCCACCTTGCCTTTCTCATCTCCATTTGGCCAACACTTGTCCTCCTCACTATAACACTTGTTCAATACAAGAATACACTTGTCACATTTCATTTAAGTTTTGTTAATTGCTAACAAGTCCTTTGACTTATAAAAATTCTAATTTGACCCCTAAAATTTTCATAATTACACACTAGGCCCAAAATCTTATATTAGACCTAATTAAATTTATTTAATGTGAAATTAAGGTTTTGAATCTCTTTGAGTCAAAATTGATCCGATTTGTATTTTACCGTCAAATATCTAAAGTTGATTTACCGAAAAAATTTTCTTAGTGAAATTCATGAACATTGTAGTAGAAACATCATATATATATATATATATATATATATATATGAAATGGAATTCACTATAGAATACACCGGCGGTCGGTGTTACATTTTCTAACCCCCTAAAATAAGTTTCGTCCTCGAAACTAAAAGAAAGCAATACAGGGAAAGGAAAAACTATTCAGTAAATAGACGAGGGTACTGTCCCCTCATAGTCTCCTCAGGCTCCCAAGTCTCCTCCTCGACCTGGTCGCTACGCCACAAAATACGTACCAACGGAACATCCTTGCTTCGCAGTCTACGGATCTGCTGGTCAAGGACTGCTACAGGCTGTATAGGTAAACTCAGGTCCTCCCGTAGCTCAACTGGTGGTGGTTCTAAAACATGAGAAGGGTCAGACATATATCTCCTAAGCACCGAGACATGGAACACATCGTGAATACGTGCCAACTCCTCTGGCAGCTCCAATCTGTATGCCACACTTCCGATCCTCTCCAGAATACGGAAGGGCCCAATATACCTGGGGCTCAGCTTGCCCCGCTGTCTGAAACGGATCACCCCTTTCCCGGGTGAGATCCTCAAGAAAACCATGTCTCCCTTCTGAAACTCCAGTGGTCGCCGCCTACGGTCTGCATATGCCTTCTGTCGATCCTGGGCGGCTCTCATCCTCTGTCGGATAATCCTGACCTTCTCCCTCGTCTCCTCAACTAGCTCCACACTGCTGAGGTGCCTTTCACCGACTTCGTCCCAGCATAAAGGTGTGCGGCATTGCCTCCCATACAATGCCTCATATGGAGGCATCCCGATACTTGCCTGGTAGCTGTTATTATATGCAAACTCTACAAGTGGTAAATGCCGATCCCAGCTACCATGAAAGTCAATAACACAAGCCCGAAGCATATCCTCAAGTGTCTGAATCGTACGCTCTGACTGGCCATCTGTCTGAGGATGATAGGCTGTGCTAAAGTTCAGTCTAGTGCCCAATGCCTCCTGCAACCTGGGCCAGAACCTAGACGTGAACCTGGGGTCCCTGTCTGAAACAATCGACACAGGCACCCCGTGAAGTCGTACTATGGTGTCCATATAGAGACGTGCCAGCGCCTCCAAAGAGTAGTCACCACGGATGGGGATAAAGTGTGCAGATTTGGTGAGTCGATCGACAATCACCCAAATCGCATTATGCTGCGTGGATGTCCTCGGTAACCCCATCACAAAATCCATGGTAATATGTTCCCACTTCCACTCAGGAATGGGAAGCGGCTGTAAAATACCTGCTGGTCTCTGGTGCTCAGCCTTCACCTGCTGGCACACCAAGCACCGTGCTACAAACTCTGCTATCTCCCGCTTCATGCCCGACCACCAATAACTGCCTCTGATGGTGCGATACATCTTTGTACCCCCGGGATGCATAGCATAAGCCGAAGAGTGTGCCTCCTCAAGGATAGCACGTCGAAGCTCAACATCAGCTAGAATACACACTCTGTTTTTGAACACCACGAGTCCATCAGCACGGACTCGAAAATCCCCGCCCTCTCCTCGGCGGATCCGATCGTGAATAGTCTGGAGCTCTACATCTATACCCTGAAGCTCTCTGATGCGGTCAAGTAGTGTAGGCCGCACCTCAAATCTAGCTAGCAGTGTACCCTGCTCATCGTTGGCCAAGCTGACTCCCAAAGCTCGGAGTCCTACCAAGCAGGAGATGTAGGCTTTCTCTGCTGCCTGAGAAGTGGTAGAAGAAGATGACTTCTGGCTCAAGGCATCTGCTACTACATTTGCCTTACCCGGATGATAGTCAATAACCAAGTCGTAGTCTTTCAACAGCTCTAACCATCTCATCTGTCTCAGGTTTAGCTCTCTCTGAGTAAATAAATACTTCAAGCTCTTATGGTCTGTAAAGACCCTGCAGGTAACTCCATATAAGTAATGCTGCCATATCCTTAGTGCGAAGACTATGGCTGCCAGCTCAAGATCGTGAGTCGGGTAGTTCGCCTCATGCTTCTTCAACTGTCTCGAAGCATAAGCGATCACCCGTCCATCCTGCATCAATACGCAACCCAGCCCCTGCCGGCTGGCATCACTGTACACAACATACTCCCTGCCGCTTGTAGGGAGAGCCAAGATAGGTGCCGACGTCAGTCGCTGTTTGAGTTCCTGAAAACTCGCCTCACAGCGATCATCCCAACAGAACTTGACGTCTTTCTTCGTCAATCGAGAGAGTGGAGCAGCAATCCTCGAGAAACCCTCTACAAATCGTCTATAATAACCAGCAAGTCCAAGAAAACTCCGGACCTCAGTAACGGTCTGTGGCTGCTCCCACCTCAATATGGCCTCTACTTTCTGCGGATCAACAAAAATCCCCTCCGCAGAAACAATATGGCCCAGAAATCCAATTTCCCTTAGCCAAAATTCACACTTGGTGAATTTGGCATATAACTGCTGCTCACGGAGAGTCTGTAAGACCACCCTCAGGTGCTGTTCATGCTCCTCATCACTCCGTGAGTATACCAGAATGTCATCAATAAATACGATGACGAACCGATCCAGGTAGTCATGGAAGACCCGGTTCATTAAATCCATAAAAGCCGCTGGAGCATTAGTCAACCCAAACGGCATCACTAAAAACTCAAAGTGACCATAGCGAGTGCGGAATGCAGTCTTGGGCACGTCCTCGGCCCGAATCCGTAACTGGTGATAACCAGACCGCAAATCGATCTTCGAAAAGACCCGTGCACCCTGAAGCTGGTCAAATAGGTCATCAATACGTGGCAGAGGATACCGGTTCTTGATGGTCACTTTATTCAACTGCTGGTAATCCACGCACAGCAGTAGGGTTCCGTCCTTCTTCTTTACAAACAACACCGGAGCACCCCAAGGCGAAGTGCTCGGACGGATAAAACCCTTGTCCAGTAATTCCTGCAGCTGGACCTTGAGCTCTCTCAGCTCAGCTGGCGCCATTCTGTATGGCGGAATAGATATAGGAGCGGTTCCCGGAGCTATATCGATCTCAAAGTCAAACTCCCGAGCCGGTGGAAGGCCGGGTAGCTCCTCATGGAAAACATCCGCAAACTCCTGTACTACAGGGACATCCTCATTCCTCGGTTCCTTCACAGTAGTATCCACAACATGGGCCAAGTATGCCGTGCAGCCTCGGCATATTAACCTCCTGGCCTCCATCACCGAAATAACACAGTGAGGCAATACTCTCCTCTTGCCAAAAAACCTCAAAGCAAGTCCCTTTGATCTCCGGAACTCAACCTCCTTAGTGAAACAATCAACAGAGGCTCTGTGTCTGCTCAGCCAATCCATGCCAAGGATGGCATCAATATCGGTCAAGTCCAAAGGGATCAAATCTGCCTCAAGTACAGTGTTTCCAATCATGACCTCTGTCCCCCTATAGACTGAATCTCTCAAGAGCTGTTCACAGAGAGGTGTGAAAACCAATATCTCCTCTCCAAGTGGCGTCAAAGGCTTACCCATTAGGTGGGCAAAGGACGCTTTCACATACGAGTAGTTCGACCCGGTGTCGATAAGGACACGGGCGTTGACTCCATAAATCTTCATAGTTCCTAAATGTGGGGAAAATAAAGAGATCAATTTAGATAAAGGTGGAAATAGATGCTCATCATATATATCTCAAAAGTAGGTACAACCAACATAGTCAAGCCTCTAAGACTTTAGCTTATAATGAGTCTCAAAATAAAAGTACAGGGGAGATCTCTAAGTGTGTGAGTCAGAAGGGGGAGTACCAATAATGACATCGGGGTTCGTCTGCGCATCCTCCTGCGTCATCGCGTACACTCGGGCCTGAGCCCTCGGCTGCTGCCGCGATGTTCCCGGTGCCATACTACTCCCAGCTACTGCTCGTGGGGCTATAGGGCTAGAGTGTGCTGGTGCTTCCTGCTGTCCCCCTCGTGGAGCACTCGACTGAATAGAAATTGCCTGACCTCCTGCTCCAAGATCAGGGCACTGGCTCTTGATGTGCCCCGGTCTCCCACACTGGAAGCAAATCACTGTCACCCCACAAGCTCCGAAGGGGTGATGTCTGCCACATCGACGACAAAAAGGGTGTCGTTGGGCTGTAGTTTGAGTGGAGGCACTCGGGGCTGGTGCTCTAAACCCCTGGGACTGCGATCCCTGCCTCTGAGAAGGGTCCCCGCGAAACCCTGAGGTCCTCCCCTTCTTCGAACTACGGCCCCTCGGAAAACTCATGCCTCTTCCTCCTCTGCTCCCTGCTCTCTCTCTGTCGTCCCTCAGCATGGACGATCTCCTCAGCCCGGAGTGCTGAGTCTACTATCTCTGGAAATGAGAAGTTAGGGGTCACCGTCATATACCTCCGGATGTTCAAGTTGAGGCCATCCTCAAACTTGAACCTCAACTGACTGGGTGTGGCTAGGTCCGGAACAAAAGCGGCCAGTCTCCTCAACTCGGCCTCATACTCGGTCACAGTCCGAGTCCCCTGCCGCAGGTGGTGGAACTCCGTCCTCTTCCTGTTCTACTGGAACGCTGAAAAATATCTGCGGTTGAACTCCCGCAGAAAGTCCTCCCAACTCCTGGGCTCCGCTGCATCATCACAAACTGCCTCCCACCATGAGAGGGCATCTCCATCCAATAATCTCTCGGCCACTCGGAGTCTGAACTCCTCACTCAGGCCAAGGTCTGTCAACACTCGGCGGGTGCGGTTGATCCAGTGCTTCGCAACAGTGGAATCACCCACCCCAGAGAACTCGGTACAGCCTAGCTGTCTCGCCTCCTTCACGAGCTGGGTGAGCTCGTGAATCCATCTCAACGTCGAAGAAGTATCGTCACTGGGTATAGAAACTGCAGATGGATCGATAACCGGTGGAGGCTCCGGGGTGACTGGTCAGGGCACAGCCATAGGGGTTGGCTCGGCCATCGGTGGTGGTGGTGGTGGTGGCATCTGAATGCCGTGGGCAGCGTACCACTCGAACACCTGTTGGTAGGCGTCCAATGGTGGCGGTGGTGGTAGATCTGCGGCCGTGGTGGCCGGTGGTGTAGGCACTGAAGGAGAACCGTGTGAGGAAGACACGTCCTCTGGTACACTGGGGGCTCAATAGGTAAGAAGTGAGTACCTCGCCTAGTCGTCATACTTCTGCGAAGAAAAAGGCACTGATCAGGCAGATATATAAGAATTAGGGTTAGTTATGGAATAACTAACCCCCCAAAAGAAATCAACTTGGCATCGGAACCAATGGATAAGGTATACTAGGTTAGATACGACCCATATCTAACCCCCTAAAAATAGATGAACCCATATGCCTATGACCATGTACTGGGATTTCATGACTGTACTGTAACTCTCACATGCATTGAGGACTTTCAAAATCAGATTTACTTGGGGATATTTTCGAAATCAATTTCTCACACTTAGCTTTAACCAAGACCCCCCCCCAGCTCGATACCAACCGAGGCACCTCACGCCCTACCCACACCCGAGCGGGGGGGGGCCGGGGGCCGGCACCACGTCATCGAAGCACCGTAAGGCTGTCGATATTCACAAAATCCAGGTTTCCAAATCACAGAGATCCCCAAGAAATAAAAATAATACATGTATGCCTCAATGCAAATTAAAATAAGTGAGAGTTAAACTTATACAGACTAGAAAGATTTTAAATACAGTCATCCCAATTTAAACAAATATAATGGTCATTCTAACTTCCTCAAATGATACAATAACCTCAATATATATATATAACGGAAGAGCGGGTAGTCATACCCCAGCCCAGTAGTCTCCAAGAATATCCAATACAACAATGCGCACAAATCTCACAGTCCGAGTCTACACCTGTAGGAGGGAAATGTGAGGGGTGAGTACCATAGAGAGGGGGGGTTGGTACTCAGTAAGTCGGGGGGATGACATGCTACAATTAATTTTCGGGTGAATTAGAAGTGTCAAAATTATGTCCCAATAAATCCATGGTATGCAAAAATATTATGACATCTCAATAAATCATTCACAGCATACGTATCAAATCAAATATGCATCCATTATGCATGTCCGTCATATCATGTAGAGTCGGCCGAAAATATCCCGGCAAAGGCCAACCATGGCCAAGGACGGGCAACGTTGGGGGTTTTCATGGTGTAAGTAATAAAATAAGGCTCTCCACCCCAACGTTGGCCGCAGACTACTCCAACTAGCCTGCATATATATATCGCACACGTATCAAGGATCAAGCGTGTATGAAAACCCGCCGGTGCTAGACCTACCAAGGTCCTCCCCGAAGTGGTTCAACCGACGACTGTCCGTACAATATGTATGACAATCTGGCGGATACCCCCTGCAGAGGCGTATCCGGGCACAACAGGTGCCTCTACCAAATGTCCTTCGTAGCTACG
Source organism: Dillenia turbinata (assembly GCA_037126225.1). Taxonomy (NCBI): domain Eukaryota; kingdom Viridiplantae; phylum Streptophyta; class Magnoliopsida; order Dilleniales; family Dilleniaceae; genus Dillenia; species Dillenia turbinata. The sequence continues at coordinate 12,492,004 of JBAMMX010000021.1, forward strand.
GAATGCCATAGGAAGCATATCATCATCATCATAGTATCCACAGGGGCATCCAGCCCAAATCACATATCTCAAGCCATAACATGTCAAAATCATGTGCCAATATGCAATGGAAGTATAAAATCATGTGGATATATCAAAGTGTGGCACAATCATCAAGTGTCAAAATCATGGATGCATATCGATATAAACAAGTTGGGACACTCCATATATCACAAAACATTTTCATAAATCCAGGGAAATAGGTCAATCATACCATTTTAAATCATGCCTTTGAAAACTTTTTAAAACACAGTATCAATTAAAAGTAGATGTCAAGTCCCACTCACCGTCAGGGGAGGATAATGCACTCCCCAATATCTCCACAAAGCGTATATCAAGTGCTCCCTCCGTTCAACTCAAATAACTCTTAGGGAGACAAACAGTCTGCAGATTTTTTTAACCTGCGCAGTCATGGAAAACAGACTATAACTTTGGCTATACTAGTCCAAATCAGATGATTCTTATCTCATTTTAAAGCTAAGAGATAGCCCTATAACTTTTATTTTTCACACTTCCTCAGATTCAAATCACAGAATTCCCGGTAAGCCTCATTTTGTCACTGTCATATTTAAGTTTTGGATTCTGTCCAGTTTTTGTGCAGAAGCCATAACTTTCATTCTACTCACCAAGGTCTAATTAAATTTTAACATATTATAGCTAAGATGTAGATCTACAACTTTCGTGTTTTGAGTTTTATCCAAATATGCCTGGAAGGGGTTCAACAAAATTCATGAACAGGACTGATACGTTTTAGTGAAACATAAAGTTTCTGTCAACACAGTTTTAAGGAAAATTGTATAACTTTCAATTTCCTCGTGCGAAATGGTTGAAATTTTTATATGTTATAGGAAAGAAGTATATCTATAACTTTCATGTTTTGTGTTTCTTCAAACTAATACTGGAGAGGGGTCGTTTTTACTCACTACTGTCAAGGTTCGAAACAGGACACTTCTATGTCGAGTTTCAGGAAAAGTGCCATAACTTTTGGCACCGGCATCTGATTTTGGTGATTCTTATCTCGTTGGAAAGATAAGACTTTTATCTACAATTCATATAACTAGTACATTTTCAAATTATGGCTCTAAGATTCCTTAAAACAGGGATTAAGTCACGGACAGAAATAAAATTTAAAGTGAGACAGGATAAAATTTCTTACCTCACTTTCTTGGTCTTCCTCTCTTGCTTCTCTCCTTGTTCTCACGAATTGGGGAGAATGAAAAAGCATTCTAAGGCCTTCTTCTTTTATTATTGTGTTAATAACTCACCACCCTAGGATCAAATCTCCAATTAATCTAAACCATAGGATCATTTTGACTATTGCATGTGTTCTCATTGGTTTTCATGTGCATGTGTTTTCATTGGCCCACCTTACCTTTCTCATCTCCATTTGGCCAACACTTGTCCTCCTCACTATAACACTTGTTCAATACAAGAATACACTTGTCACATTTCATTTAAGTTTTGTTAATTGCTAACAAGTCCTTTGACTTATAAAAATTCTAATTTGACCCCTAAAATTTTCATAATTACACACTAGGCCCAAAATCTTATATTAGGCCTTAATTAAATTTATTTAATGTGAAATTAAGGTTTTGAATCTCTTTGAGTCAAAATTGATCCGATGTGTATTTTACCGTCAAATATCTAAAGTTGATTTACCGAAAAAAATTTCTTAGTGAAATTCATGAACATTGTAGTAGAAACATCATATATATATATATATATATATGAAATGAAATTCACTATAGAATACACCGACGGTCGGTGTTACAAAGTGAATCAAACCAGATTTGAGTTTGAATGCTACATTAACAGTTGGGTACTCAATACACAAGGGTTGTTGGTTCAAAATTGGTGTAGCTAACTCCTTTAGAGTCCTTTGATGATTTGTCATCTTTTCTTCATCTTCAAAATCAGTAAACAAGTAAAAAGTACAAATTAATAAATTAATATAGTTCCCCAGTAACGGTGCCAAAATTTTGATAGCTGTATCAAAACCCTCAAAATTAATACTGATTCCCTAATGCAAATAAATTTGTAGCACTAGTGGTACTAGGTCGAATTCCACGGAAACTAAATTAATTTAATTTCTTAGTTTAATGCTAAAATAAAAATGGGGTGTGTATCAATTAAATTCCTAAAATAAAAATTAGTAACCTAAAAATCAAGAAAATAAATTAACAATAGCAAAATAATAAATATTGAAGAAAAAATCAATTTATCAATACTTTGATCCAACGACTCACCACATTCAATTGTTTTACTGATCATAAGTTAAAAATATTATTCTTGCAATTCAAGCATTTAACCTTAAATTTATTAGGATAGTCGCAATAAATCTTGTATTTTCCTAAATTAATTGACCAAGCCTAACATTTAATCAGAACTTCTCATTAATCGACTGGGCACGATAGCGTTCCATATCAATATAATGGTAGCATCAAATTCTGAAAAAACAGTTAAAACAAAATATAAATAATTAGGATGACCACAATTATTTAATTTTATTCCATCGATTTTCTAAGTTAAACATGAATATTAGTAAAAGATCTATAAACATAAATAATTCAGTTGCTACTTGTACTATTCATTCATGACAATTATGGATCACTAAATTTCTAGATAGTTATATAAAAGAATAATATTGAATTAAATTGTTAGATTAATCAATATTAGACTTTTATGTAAATAAAATCAAGAACTAACAAATTCTTGAATTAAGAGGGAAACAAATTAAATGAAGCACATAATCTCACAGTGAAGACAATTGAATGAAAATTTCTCTTGAATCAAAAAAATAAACTAACCACTCATGGTGGACAAAATGCTTTTGAGTTCTTCAACAAGAAAAACAAAAAACAAAAAGAAAAAAAATGTTCTAGGAGAAGGAAGCATTCAGCAGCCACCACCCTTCTTTTAAAATGTGGAATGAATTTTTGATGTCCCTGCTTTCTTGGAATAAATATTGGGTCTCTTCCTTGCTTTCTTTGGTTGCCCTAGATCTAAAAAGATTCCTCCTATTCAAAGGATTAGGAATAATTCCTCCAAAATAGGAAAATAAACAAATTAACTCATTAAAACAATTTCACTTAAAGTAAAATTCCTACTAAAATAAAAAGTTAAGTTAAGAGTAAAAAAAATCTTCCACTCTTGGATGCTTCTTCGTTTTCTTTGTAGGTCCAAATTTAATGCCTTGAACAATTAAGCCCAAAGTGCCTCCTTAAGCCCACTTTGACTTAATCTTCCAATTTCAATCACGTAAAAATAAAAAATCATAAAAACCTTTCATTAGAGTACTAATCAATCCAAAATCAAACCGTAATATCAATAATAAATTTATCATTTTGCATATTATCAGTTGTGACACCCATTAAAGATCAAGGACAACATGGTAAGTGATTTTAGCATGAAAAGAGAAACTCTGTTTTTAATTAGCATTATGTTCATTCCAGATGTGACACGATATCTTTATGTGATAAAATTTGTAGGTTACTATTGGGCATTTTTCGCTATGGTAGCAATGGAAGGAGTAACTCCGCTTTTAACTAGTAAGCTGATTTCTCTATTTGAACAAGAATTGGTGTACTATGACACAAGTAGTGAGAATCAAGGTTGTGATATTGGCTTGATGGACAACGCTTTCAAATTTAACATAAAAAATCATGGTCTTATAACTGAAGCTAATTACACTTACAAGGCTATTGTTGAAACTTTCGATGCAAAGAAATCAATAAACCATGCAACAGATATAATAGGGTTTGAAAATGTACCCACTAATAACGATAAGGCACTATTGTAAGATGTGGTAAACCAACCAATTTCAATAGTAATAGATATAGGTGGATTTGAATTCCAATTTTATTAGAGCGGTAAATCTATTGGATCGTGCGGGACTGATCCAAACCATGGAATTACTGTAGTTGGCTATGACAGTGATGATTAAATAGAATATTGATTGGTAAATAACTCATAGAGTACGAGATGGGGTGAGAAGGGATACACAAAGATAAAAAGAGATATTGATACAAAAGAGATAGTGATGTCTTTAAGTGAAAAAAAATTGTAGGATACTATTGAGCATTTTTCGTTGTGGTAGTAATGGGAGGATTAACTCTGCTTTTAATTGGTAAACTGATTTCTTTGTCTGAAAAAGAAATGGCCTACTGTATTACAAGTGGTGAGGATTAAGGTTGCAATTGGCTCGATGGACAATGCTTTATATCATAAAAACTCATGGTCCTATAAATGAAGCTAATTACCCTAACAAGGCAACTAATGGAACTTGCGATGCAAAGAAATCAAAAAATCATGTAATAGATATAACAGAGTTTGAAGATGTGCCCACTAATAACGATAAGACACTAATGCAAGCTGTGGCAAGCCAAACAATTTTAGTTGCAATAGTTGTAGGTGGATTTGAATTCCAATTCTATTAGAGTGGTGTATCTACAAAACCATGTGGGACTGATGTAGACCATGGAGTTAGCTCTGTTGGTCATGGCAATGATGATTGAACAAAATATTGGTTAGTGAAGAAATCATAAGGTACAATTTGGGGTGAGAAAGGATACATAAGGATACAAAGAGATATTGATGCAAAAGAGATAGTGATGTCTTTACATGATAAAATTGTAGGATACTATTGGGTATTTTTTGCAGAGGTAGCAATTGAAGGTGTAACTTTGCTTTTAACTAGTAAGCTGATTTCTCTGTTTAAACAAGAATTGGTGTACTTTGACACAAGTGGTGAGGATCAAGGTTGTAATGTTGGCATGATGGACAAAGCTTTCCAATTTATTATAAAAAAATCATGGCCTTACGACTGAAGTTAATTACCCTTACAAGGCAACTGATGGAACTTGCGATGCAAAGAAATTAGCAAATAATGTAGTAGATATAATAGGGTTTGAAGATGTGGCCACTAATAAAGATAAGGCACCATTGTAGGTAGTGGCAAACCAACCAACTTTTGTCATAATAGACGCAGGAGGATTAGAATTCCAATTCTATCATAGCAGTACATCTAGTGGACCGTGTGGAACTAACCTAGACCATGGAGTTATAGAAGTTGGTTATGGTAGTAATGATCGAATAGAATATTGGTTGGTGAAGAACTCATGGGGTACGAGTTGGGGTAAGGAGGGATACATAAGGATGCAAAGAGATATTGATGCAAAAGAGATAGTGATATCATTATGTAATAAAATTTGTAGGATACTATTGGGCATTTTCTACCGTGGTAGCAGTCTGCTTTTAACTGATAAGCTGATTTCTCTGTTTGAACAAGAATTGGTGTATTTTGACACAAGTGATGACGATCAAGGTTGCAATGTTGGCTTGATGCACAATGCTTTCAAATTTATCATAAAAAATCATGGTCTAATGATTGAAGCTAATTATCCTTACAACGCAACCAATGAAACTTGCGATGCAAAGAAATCAGCAAATCATATAGCGGATATAACCAGATTTGAAGATGTGGCCACTAATAATAATAAGGCACTATTGCTGGCTATGGTAAACGAACCAATTTCTGTCGCAATAGATATAGGTAGATTTGAATTCCAATTCTATCATATGTAACTTCTGGACCTTATGGAACTGACCTACACAATGGAGTTATTGCAGTTGGTTATGGCCCTGATGATTGAACAGAATATTGGTTGGTGAAGAACTCATGGGGTACTAGTTTGAGTGAGAAGGGATACATAAGGATGGAAAGAGATATTGATGCAAATGAGATAGTGATGTCATTATGTGATAAATTTTGTAGGATACTATTGCGTATTTTCCACTGTGGTAGCAATGGAAGGAGTAACTCTGCTTTTAACTAGTAAGCTGACTTCTCTGTTTGAACAACAATTGGTGTACTTTGACACAAGTGGTGAGGATCAAGGTTGTAATATTGGCTTGTTGGACAACACTTTCAAATTTATCATAAAAACTCATTATCTTACGATAGAAGCTAATTACCCTTACAAGGCAACTGATGGAACTTGTGATGCAAAGAAATCAACAAATCATTTAATAGATATAATAGGGTTTAAAGATGTGGCCATTAACAATGATAAGGCAGTATTGTAGGCTGTGCCAAACTAAACAATTTCTATCGCAATATATGCAGGTGGATTTGAATTCCAATTCTATTAGAGTAGTGTATATACTGGACCGTGTAGAGCTGATCTAAACCATGGAGTTACTGTAGTTGGTTATGGTAGTGATGATTGAAAAGAATATTGGTTGGTGAAGAACTCAGGGGTATGAGTTGGGATGAGAAGGGATACATAATAATGAAAGAGATATTCATGCAAAAGAGATAGTGATGTCATTATGTGATAAAATTTGTAGGATATTATTGGGCATTTTCCACTGTGATAGCAATGGAAGGAGTAACTTCACTTTTAACTAGTAAATTGATTTCTCTATCTAAGCAAGAATTGGTTTATTGTGACAGAAGTGGTGAGGATCAAGATTGCAATGTTGGCTTGATAGACGACCCTTTCAAATTTATCATAAAAAATCATGGTCTTATAACTGAATCTAATTACCCTTACAAGGCAACTGATAGAACATGCGATGCAAAGAAATTAGCAAATCATGTAGCGAATATAATTGGGTTTGAAGATGTGGCTACTAATAAAGAAAAGGCACTATTGCAAGCTATAGCAGATCAACCATTTTCTATTGGAATAGATGCATGTGGATCTGAATTCCAATTCTATCAAAGCAGTGTATCTATTGGACCGTGTGGGATTGACCCAGACCATGGAGTTACTACGGTTGGTTATGTTGGGTGCAGCGGAAGGTGATTGGTGTTGTGAGAAGAAAACAACAAGGCAGTATAACTAAACTAGATTTTCACTCTCAAAGATAGAAAGAGAAAGGAATTGTCTTTCTTTTCATTCGTTGATCTATGTTCACTCTCCCATTACAATGCTTGAGGGGTGGCCTATTTATAGGCATTTTTACACAAATCCTTGTACTCTAAGAAACTCAAAACATTGATGACTCCTAATAGTGTCTAACAAAATCTAATAACTACTAATAACTACTTGGGTGGTTATTTGCCTCTTCATATACCCTAATAAATTCACTTATTGTAGTAGTTATTGCATAGTGACTCTTGGTCTTTTAGCTACTTGGCCATTACACTGCGTGCTGATACTGGACTATTCATGTTGTGGCACACTAGCTTGACCCTTGGTGTATGCTGGCTCATGCAGTGGCCTATTCGTTCAAGCCATGTCTTCAAGTTTAATCATTTCCAACACCCACCCCCCGGCATAAACTTGACATTCTTATAACTCCAATCATCTCTCTATGATTTTGAAATATATCATACTTGAGGGGTTTTGTGAAGAGCCAGTAACTTGTTCTTAAATCTTCACATAATCTATCTCGATCTTCTTGTTTGCAATGCATTTTTGAATAAAATAGAATCTTGCATCAATATGCTTACTTCGTTTATGAAACACAATGTTTTTTGCTAGAGCCACGGTTGACTTGTTGTCTACCATGATCTTGGTTGGGTTTTGTTCTTCTAAATAAAGTTCTCTTAGCAATCTCCTCAGCCATATAGTATGACATACACTGGTAGTTGCTGCTACATACTCCAATTCACATATTCACAGTGTCACTATGGGTTGTTTCTTTGAACTCCATGAAATTGCATTGTTTACCAAATAAAATACAAACCCAGTAATACTCTTTCGATCTTCAATATCACCGGCATAATCACTATCACAGTATCCTTTCAATTTAGGATTATCTATTGTTGAATAAAATATTCCATAATCAAGAGTACCTTTGAGATATCAAAGAATTCTTTTTGCTGCCCTCATGTGTTCTTCACTTGGACATTTCATAAATCGTCTTACTACTCCAACTGAAAAAAGTATATCGGGTCTAGTACATGTCAAGTACCTTAAAATTCTAATAAGACACGAAAACATCGTTGGATCAGTTTTCTTTGCTCTATCATTCTTGACAAGTTTCACTCCACATTCCATTAGGGTATTTTTAGGATTATAATCCCTGATATTGAATTTTTTGATGATCTCTTCAGGATAGGTCTCTTGAGAGATTTAAATCCCATTATCTCTTTGTTTCACCTCTATCCCCAAGTAATATGTCATGAGACCCATATCACTCAATTCGAATTCTTGGGCCATTGCCTTCTTGAAACCTTTATACATCTGTGGATTGTTTCCGGTAAGTATTAGATCATCCATGTAGATACATATGAATAAGATATCTACATCCTCCTTCACATAAAGTGCATACTCATGAATGCCTCTAAAGAATCCATTCTCTTGAAGGTACTTATCAAGACGACTGTACCAAGATTTTGGTGCTTGTTTGAGGCCATATATGGCCTTCTTTAGCCTTAACACCTTGTCTTCGTGGCCTTTTGCCTTAAACCCTTCCGGTTATTCTATGTATACTTCTTCTTCAAGAGAACCATTCAGAAATGTGGACTTTACATCCATTTGATGTATAGTCCACTGGTTTTGGGCTACGAGGGTGATGATCAATCGTATTGTGTCCAATCGAGCAACTGGAGAAAACAATTCTTCATAATTCACACCATATTGTTGTTTGTACCCCTTAGCGACCAGTCTTACCTTGTGCTTTACCACTTCTCCATTGGCATTCTTCTTTATCTTGTACACCCATTTACCCCAATTACACTATGACCGTAAGGAAGTGTTGCAAATTCCCATGTATCATTTTTCTCGATTGAGAGAATTTCTTCCTCCTTGGCTTGTACTCATTTTTTCTCTTTTACAGCCTCTATGAAAGTTAACAGCTCACCATTAGAAAATAGATAGAATAAATTTTCATTGTCTATTCTTTTGGCAGCATCATACAAGTCGTGTATGCTTCGAAATCTTAGAGTCCGTTCACTTGGGCTTGTTGGCGTATTAGGAGTTGTGTCCTTGCCTTTGACTCCTTGCTCCCTATTCACTTCTTCTCCCAAATAAGGAAGAAATTAATACTTCTCTCCATTTTTGGTGTTCTAGCCCCATGAGGCGCTTTCTTCAAACTTCACATCTCTACTTACTATCAATTTTTTGTTATTAGGATCAAAGCACTTGTACCCTTTTGAATCTTCAACATACCCGATGAACACCATCTTTTTACTTCTATCATCAAGCTTTGTCCTCTCCTGCTTTGGTACATGAACATATGCGATGGACCCGAACACTCTTAAGTGCCTCACAGTTGGTTTTCTTTTGCTCCACACTTCTTGAGGAGTCTTTTTCTCTAAACTTTTTGTTGGTGACTATTAGAGGTATAAATTACACATGTAATAGCTTCAGCCCAGAATTCCTTAGGCATTTCTTTGCTCTTTAGCATTTTCCTAGCCATATTAAGGATCTTCCTATTTTTCCTTTCCCTCAATTTCAACTTTTGTGTCATCACCAAGTCGGACATAGCCTATCATCTTCATGTGCAAGTCCACGAACTTGCTCCTATCTCCCATCATATGGTTACTTGCAGCATTATCAAGGTACCGCATGTCATCTTCTCCTAAAGGTTCTTCCTTCAGAGAGAGCAAGAGGGTTTCACCTTCGGTCTCCTTATGCTCGGTAAGATTTGTCTCTGCATCACCACTCTTGGTTTGACACTCCCAAGAATAGTGCCCATACTCCCTACATAAGTAGCATTCAACTTGGCTTTTGTCACGTTTCGGCTCATTGTTTCTTTGGTTGTTTCCTCTGCCTCTACCATGGCCTCTTTGGACACTTTTGTTTCAGCTATCTTGAGTATAATTTTGTTCTCCTCTACCTTGACCACATCTTTGGCCTCGTCCACGATCTCAACCTCTACTACATCCTTGGCTTCTTCCACCCTTTTTGAACTATTTCCTTTAGGATTAAAAGAAAGTTTTGCTTGTAAGACTAGTTCTATAGGCTCCAGTTAACTTTGCTTCATTCTCTCTTCATGGGCTAATAACGACCCATTCAATTCATCAATAGTCATGGCCTCTAAGTCTTTAGACTCTTCAATTGCAATGACTACATGATTGAATTTTGCAGTGAGGAAGCGTAGAATCTTTTCTACCACCAGTACATTATCCATTGCTTTTCTGAGCCTTTTCCTTTGATTCACTACCGCCAGCACACGAGTGAAGTAGTCTGTTATGGACTCAATCTCTTTCATAAAGAGTGACTCAAACTCAACCCTTAGAGTTTTGAGTCTCATATTTTTTACCTTATCAACTCCTACTATGGAGTTCTTAAGGATATTCCATGCATCCTTGGCCTTGGTCTCATTGGCAATTTTCTTGAACATGTCATCATCTAATCCTTGATGGATGATAGAGAAAGCACTTTGATCTCTCTTCTTTGCCTTTTGCAAAAGATTTAGTTGGGCTATTGTAAATATACTTTCATCAGCAGCTTCCTCATAAACCTTATCTATGATGTCCTATAAGCCATGAGACCCAAGAATGGCCTTCATCCAAAGTGACCATCTATCATAATTTGTCTTGGTGAGTTGTGGGAATTGGAAAGTGATACTTGAATTTCTAGTGGCCATTTTAACAAGGTTCTGATACCAGTTTGTTAAATACAGCAGAAGGTGATTGGTGTTGTGGGAAGAAAACAACAAGGTAATATAACTAAACTAGATTTTCACTCTTAAAGATGGAAGGAGAAAGGAATTTTATTTCTCTTCATTCATTGATCTATGTTCACTCTCCCATTACAATGCTTGAGGGGTGGCCTATTTATAGGCATTTTTACACAAATCCTTGCACTCCAAGAAACTCAAAACATTGATGACTCCAAATAATGTCTAATAAAACCTAATAACTACTAATAACTGTTTGGGTGGTTATTTGCCTCTTCATATAGCCTAATGAATATAGTTATTGTAGTAGTTATTGCATAGTAACTCTTGACCTTTCAGCTACTTGGTCGTTACACTGTATGTACACTATATGCTGATACTGGTCTATTCGTGCTGTGGCATGCTGGCTTGACCCCTGGTGTATGTTGGCTCATGCAGTGGCTTCCTTCAAGCCATGTCTTTAAGTTTAATCATTTCCAACAGGTTATGGCAATGATGATCAAATAGAATATTGGTTGGTGAAGAACTCAGGGGGTACGAGTTGTGGTGAGAAGGGATACATAAGGATACAAAGAGATATTGATGCAAAAAAGATAGTAATGTCATTATGTGATAAAATTTGTAGGATACTATTGGGCATTTTCTGCTATGGTAACAATGGAAGGAGTAACTCTGCTTTTAACTAGTAAGTTGATTTCTCTGTCTGAACAAGAATTGATGTATTGTGACACAAATGGTGAGGATCAAGGTTGTAATGTTGGTTTGATAGACAACGCTTTCAAACTCTGTCTGAACAAGAATTGGTGTATTGTGACACAAATGGTGAGGATCAAGGTTGCAATGTTGGCTTGATGGACAACGCTTTCAAATTTATCATAAAAAATCATGGTCTTACTATTGAAGCTAATTACCTTTACAATGCAACTAATAGAACTTGCGATGTAAAGAAATCAGCAAATCATGCAGCGGATATAACAGGGTTTGAAGATATGGCCATTAATAACAATAAGGCACTATTGCTGGCTCTAGCAAACCAACCAATTTCTATTGCAATAAATACAGGTGGATTTGAATTCCAATTCTATCAGAGCGGTGTATCTATCCTCACCAGAAGAAAAGAGCGATGTATCTATTGGACCATGTGGAGCTGACCTAGACAATGGAGTTACTACAGTTGGTTATGCCAATGATGATCGAACCAAATATTGGTTGGTGAAGAACTCAAGAGGCACGAGTATGGGTGAGAAGGAATATATAAGGATGGAAAGAGATATTGATGCAAAAGAGATAGTGTTGTCATTATGTGATAAAATTTATAGGATACTATTGGGCATTTTCCGCTGTGGTAGCAATGGAAGGAGTAACTCTTCTTTTAACTAGTAAGCCAACGTCTCTTTTTGAACAAGAATTGGTGTACTTTAATACAAGTTGTGAGGATCAAGGTTGTAATGTTGGCTTGATGGACAATGCTTTCAAATTTATCATAAAAAATCATAGCCTCACGACTAAAGCTAATTATCCTTACAAGGCAACTGATGGAACTTGCGATACAAAGAAATCAACAAATTGTCCAGCGGATATTACAGGATTTGTAGATGTGGCCATTAATAATGATAAGGCACTATTGTAGGATACGTCAAACCTGCCAATTTCTATCGCAATATATACAGGTGATTTGAATTCCAATTCTATAAAAGTGGTGTATCTACTAGACCATGTGGGACTAACCTAGACCATGGAGTTACTGTAGTTGGTTATGACAATGATGATTGAATAGAATATTGGTTGGTAAAGAACTCATGAAGTACGAGTTGGGGTGAGAAGGGATACATAAGGATGCGAAGAGATATTCATGGAAAAGAGATAGTGATGACATTATGTGATAAAATTTGTAGGATATTATTGGGCATTTTCCACTGTGGTAACAATAGAAGAAGTAATTTCGCTTTTAACTGGTAAGCTGATTTCTTTATTTGAACAAGAATTGGTTTACTTTGACAGAAGTGGTGAGGATCAAGATTGCAATGTTGGCTTGATAGACCTTTCAAATTTATCATAAAAAATCATGGTCCTACAACTAAAGGTAATTACCGTTATAAGGAAACTGATAGAACTTGTGATGCAAAGAAATCAGCAAATCATGCAACGAATATAATAGGGTTTGAAGATGTGGCCATTAATAATGATAAGGCACTATTACAGGCAGTGGCAGATCAACCAATTTCTATCACAATAGATACATGTGGATTTGAATTCCAATTTTATTAGAGTAATGTATCTACTAGACCGTGGAGTTACTGCAGTTGGTTATGGCAGTGATGATCAAATAGAATATTGGTTAGTGAAGAACTCATGGGTTACGAGTTGGGGTGAGAAGGGATACATAATGATGCAAAGAGATATTGATGCAACAGTGATAGTGATATCTTTATGTGGTAAAATTTATAGGATACTATTGGGCGTTTTCCGCTATGGTAGCAGTGGAAGGAGTAACTCCGCTATTAACTAGTAAGTTGATTTCTCTGTTTGAACAAGAATTGGTGTACTGTGACACAAGTGGTGAGGATCAAGGTTCTAATGTTGGCTTAATGGACAACGCTTTAAAATTTATCATAAAAAATCATGGTCTTACGACTGAAACGAATTACCCTTACAAGGCAAGTGATGGAACTTTTGATGCAAAGAAATAAGCAAATCATGCAATGGATATATCAAGGTTCGAAAATGTGCTCACTAATAACGATAAGGCACTATTGTAGGGTGTGGCAAACTAACCAATTTCAGTCACAATAGATACAGGTGGATTTGAATTCCAATTCTATCAGAGTGGCGTATCTACTGGACCTTATGGGACTGACCTAGGCCATGGAGTTTCTGTAGTTTGTTATGGCAATGATGATTAAACAGAATATTGGTTGGTGAAGAACTCATGGAGTACGAGTTGGGGTGAGAAGGGATACATAAAGTTGTAAAGAGATATTGATGCATAAGAGATAGTGATGCCTTTATGTGATTAAATTTGTAGGATATTATTGGGCATTTTCCGTTGTGGTAGGAATGGAAGGAGTAACTCTGCTTTTAACTCATAAGCTGATTTTTCTGTCTGAACAAGAATTGGTTTGTTGTAACATAAGTGGTGAGGATCAAGGTTGCAATGTTGTCTTGATGGACAACACTTTCAAATTTATCATAAAAACTCATGATCCAACAACTAAAGCTACTTACTCTTACAAGGCAGCTAGTGGAACTTGCGATGCAAAGAAATCAACAAATCATGCAACAAATGTAACAGGGTTTGAAGATGTGCCCACTAATAACGATAAGGTACTATTACAGGCTATGGCAAACCAACCAATTTCAGTTGGAATAGTTATAGGTGGATTTGAATTCTGTTGGATGTGGGTTTTGACTCTACAGATACCAGCTCCTTTGTTGACTCGAGTGGTTGCCGCCGAAGGGATGTGACACCTGCAAAAACAGTCGGACGGTGCTCCGGAGGGGAGACTTTGACGCTCAAGTTAGAAAGAGTGATTTTTATATGAAAAGGAAAAATATATTGAAAGCTGAGAGAAAGTTATTCTCTGTGAATAATGTGCCAAAAGCATATGGCCTAGAGAGCATACCTGCTGTGGAGAGTTTTTGAGATATTTTATACCCTTTTGAGTTGGACGCGACTGTGATGCTCTAACCTTACCTTCCTTATCGGGCTGATTCAGAGATCTCGGGGATTCCATATTTCGAATTGACTACAATCCTCATCTTTTTGGAAAACTACCAAAATCTTGGAAAAATTAATTCCTTAACTGTAAAGATCTCAAGGTATTGTTTTCAGTAAAAGACAGGAGTCGCTGGAGTACTTTGACCTTCCTTCTGGATCGTTAGAACTATTAGCTATCGATCGGTCGCTTGACTGATGATAGGTCCTCAGGACTCCTTCGATTGAGGGGCGGTCGATTAGATACCCGATCGGGGTGATTAACTTTGTCAACCGAACTACATTCGGTTAGCTGAGCGGCTAAGGCTGTTCGGTTGGCTGGGCGACTAAGACCTTATCATTCGAGAGACCTGGGCGACTGAGGCCCTTCGGCTGATGGTTGTACTTAAACCTCGACCGGTAATTGTCCTTTATGGGCCCTCTGCATGGGCCTTTCTAGGGCTGACCTACCGGATGTGATTCTGGGACCTTGTCCCATTATTTCCCCTAACTCATGGCTCTCTTGTCGAAGAGACGTCATGAGTTATGACGGTAGGAGAAAGGCATGGAACTTTTTAATGTGATTACAATCGTTTCGATTTCTGTGAATCCTCTTCTGTATGCTTCATAAGGGTTCGTGTTCTTTGGAGAATAACATACTTTGGCTTTTTCTCTTTCTGCTTCTCTGATTTCCCCCTTTTGAGACCCATCAAAGACACCATCTCCAAAAACAATGGCGAAAACACCTATTTCTCAAGCTTGTTCAGGCATTGGTGATATCGTGAGTATTATGTCTTGGGAGGAACTCCAAGAGGTACAAACCGAGATGCTGAAGGGGGACAATTACGCTTTAATATTTGCCATGAAAGCTGATAGAGCTGACACGGCACCATAGGGTTGTGTTCCAATGTACCTACAATCAGTTAGGTACGGGCTGAAAATCTCATACGCGAGCTCTTTCGTAGAGGTGTTGTGTCATTGGAACATATTCTCGACTCTCTTGATCCCAAGTTTCTGGCATTTGGTGGTTGCAGTGGCTTCCTTATTAGGGTTCTGTCATCTTCGCTTCGATTTTGACATTTTGTCATCTCTCTTCATTTTGATGAGGTATGGAAGCAGTGGTTCGACTAGGGGTTGATACAAATTACAGAATCGCCTTGAGTCTGGCTAGTGATTCCACTATAAAGAGTCCATCGATAAGAATTGGATGCAGAAATTCTTTTACGTAGAATTTTTGGATAGGGACTGTTTGCCCCTGCTACCCAAGGTCGACGGAGTGCCTTCTGTGGGGCTGAAGCCCCCAGCTACTTCGAGACATGGCAGCTTCATTCGGTCAATTGGTGGCTATTACAAGTCTACCGGTCTGAGCGTATAGGTCAAGTCCTTACTCAATGACCAAATGTTGTCCTTGGCTGGTTTGCTGATTGGGGAAAAGAGAAAAAAATCAACAGCCCCCTTTTGCTAGAGTGGGTGAGAGTCGAATTAGTTAATTCTTTGGATTCTCTTGATGACATCATATTAGAGAATGTCACGGTTGACAAACTAGTTCGACACAGTGTGAAAAGGCCATTTCAGGAGAGCGCCGGGTGCCTAAGGCCCTAATTAGATCTTCTTAAGGGGCGACTGAGGCCCTTCCCAAGTCATTGCCCCCTTCGATATAAAAAATGATGATTTCCTCCTCCTTGTCTGCACTGGTAGTTTCATCCAATCGTTCGACCCCAGCAACAGTTATACCGACGGAAACCACCGTTCCGAACGGGGGTAATCCATCGGGTGGAACGGGTGTCGGTGCGGACAAGCTAAGAGAGGCTGGAGACGATTCCACGATCGGTATCGAGCTGAGGAAGAGTATTTCTCAGGTTGTAAGGGGCGCAATGGCAGGACCTTCTTCCGCTGTCCCAGTTTGGCCTACGCATAAGGGAAAGAGCAAGATTCTTGAAGGGGCCACTTCTCCATCCGTTATCCCCATTCGGTCTTTTGATGGTAAGAAGGCTCAAAAGAGCATGGAACCGTTGTCGTTTGTACAGGGATTATTCAGTATAACTACATAGATCTGGCAGAAGCGGAGCGTATTGACGGCTAATTTAACTTTTAACGTTGTGAACTCGATCTCCATACGATGTCTTATGAATAAGTCGACGGGGTTCTTGAGTCTTTAGGCTTAATGGTAATACTTTCTCTGTACCTTTTGGGTTTCTCTTTTTTTTTTTTACCTTCGTTGACTCGATCTTCCTTACAGACTATAGCGCTTGCCCGATTTCAAGGTCAGCAGGGGAGGCAAATAATAAGCCACATGGAGGGGCGTCTTTCTGAGTTAACTCGTCCGGCTCAAACGTAGGAAGAAGTCCCTATTTCGAAGGAAGAGGTTGCAAAGACCGAAAGCGCGTCTGGTGTGCTGCTCAATCAAAAGGAAGAATATCTAAAAAGACTCCAATCAGAGTTGGCCCAACGTGAGGTACATTTTCGGTCGGTTGAGAAGTTGGCCAAGCATTGAGAGGAGTCACTCCGAGTGGCGGAACGTAGGACAGCTGAGCTTGAGAAGTCCCACGCGAGGGAAGCTACTATCTACAGAGACTCTCAGCGTAGACTGTCCAAGAGACTGAAGTGTGCCGAAAGATAATCCATTATATGGGTCTAAGAGATGCCCTGCCTCCATTCAAAGGAGAAGCCGATACTCAAAACCCAGCCGCATAACTTTTATTTGAGAGTCTGTACTCCTTGGCTTTTGTTTGTTTTAATGAGAAATTCTTGTTTTTTGCTGATATAAATCGTCTTTCTCTTTTCTGGTCGTAATTCTTATTGCGTTGTCTCAATAGAGTTAAGGGGACTTAGGTTATCTGCCTAGCAAGGAACTTTCAGATGGGAAGACCATGTTTGTTGGTTTGGACTGTCTCTCTTGTCAGCGAAGCATACGAATGACAAAGGCTGAACGGTTGAGGCCTTCCGAACGATAGAAAATCTTTAAGTTGTGGGCCGCATCTACCCATCCAGGGAGTTACATCCTCTATTGACGGCGCGCACAAATAATATGAGCTTGGGCAGCTAAGACCATCCGAACGATAGAAAATCTTTAAGTTGTGGGCCGCGTCCACCCATCTGGAGAGTTACATCCCCCATTGACGACGCGTATGAATGATAGGAACAGAGCGACTAAGACCCTCTGAATGATAGAAAATCTTTAACTTGTGGGCCGTGTCCACCCGTCCGGGGAGTTACATCCCCCATTGACGACGTGTGTGAACGATAGGAACTGGACAGCTAAGACCCTCCGAACGATATAAAATTTTTAAGTTGTGGCCTGCGTCCACCCGTTCGGGGAGTTATATCCCCCATTGATGACGCGTACGAACGATAGGAACTAAGTGGTTAAGGCTCTCCGAACGATAGAAAATTTTTAAGTTGTGGGTCACGTCCATTTGTCTGGGGAGTTACATCCCTCATTGACGACGCGTACGAATGATAGAAATTGGACGGCTAAAACCCTCTGAATGATAGGAATTGGACTGTTAAGGCTCTCCGAACGGTAGAACCAGGTGTGGAGTTACAAGAAGTTCGTTAGATAAATGGGTCAACAGTTTGAGAAGTACCTTCGCAGCTTAAAAAAAGCACCATCAATAGAATCTGATGACTATTTAGAAACGAAAGTAGAAGGCTCCTGTTCACATGACAAGATCCCGATTCCCAACAACATCCTAAATTTGATATTCATATGCTTAGTACTGGGCAAAGCCTCCAAGGCGTTCGGGCCAGGTCTGCCCAAGATAACGTTATAGAGCAAATGGAGATCCACCACATTGAATATGACAGGGGCCACCGCGTGATTAGGGGGCGCTCCGAGGGTGATCGGTAGTGAGATAATACCCTCGGGGTATATCCATTCACCTGAAAGCCCCTTAACTGGGCCTGCATGGGGTTGGAGATTGGCAGAAGTAAATCTCATTCATCCAAAAGCATCCTGATACAAGAGATTACAGCCGACTCCTTGATCGACAAAGATCTTTCTAACTTCAAATTGCCCGATCTTGGCAGTTATCACAAGAGGATCATGTCTGCTTGGGTTGACTCCACTTAGATCCTCATCGGTAAAACCGATGACAAGCCTCTTTTCCATTTGTTGTTTGTCGGTGCTTGCCATTAGGATTTCTTGCGGTGTAGTGGAAATTGCCTTCCGGCAATAGAAGATTGGCGTGATCAGGCGCGTAGCCTTTTCTTCTGTTGGTTCGTTACAGACCTGGAGTATCACCCCATCCCTTCCGTCGGTTGGGGGTCAGGCGGCGGCTTGGCACTCCTCTATCTGGTCACGTCGTGATGGTTCGCGCTGGTAATCAGCGAGGGGAACTCTTTCCCTCCCAACGATGAACTCCTGTAGTCTTCTTTCGTACACTAGGAACTCTAGTTCATTTTTCAATTTCTTGCAGTCATCTGTCATGTGACTATAGTCACGGTAAAAGTGGCAGTACTTTGTTCTGTCCTTATTAGAGTCATCTTCAATCGATTGTGGGAGCCATCGGACATACGGCTTGTCTCTAATGAAAGTTAAGACCCGGCC
This sequence comes from Dillenia turbinata, assembly GCA_037126225.1. Taxonomy (NCBI): domain Eukaryota; kingdom Viridiplantae; phylum Streptophyta; class Magnoliopsida; order Dilleniales; family Dilleniaceae; genus Dillenia; species Dillenia turbinata. Next base: position 12,510,864 of record JBAMMX010000021.1, read on the forward strand.
AGAGGTCTCATTCAGTGGGGTGTAGTTATTGTACCTCCTTAGAAGAGGGGATTTTGCCTGATTCCTTCGGGGCGAAGACCTCTAGGGTGACTAGTTCCGTTCATTTAGAACATATTGGTCATTCCTGTGATCAAACACTTCAGCGTCCTCGGCAGCAATATATTTTTTAGCTCGAGCATAAAACTTCTAGATGGTAGCAGAGTGTTTCTTCATAATTGACTCCATCATACCAGAAGGTCGTAGGCTTGTTAATAGCGCGGTCAGTGTAATTGAATGGTTCAAAGAAGGGACCCTCATCATCTACGCCTTAAACCTTTCTAGGAAATCCCTTAGGGATTCCTCTCTCTTTTGGTACAGTGATAATAAGGCTGTGGATTTCCTCTTGACTCCCCTATTTATTAAGAAGTGTGACTCGAATTGCTCGCGTAGCTGAGAGAAAGTCTTTATACTCGATGGTAAGAAAGAATTGAACTAGGTAAGTGCGTTTCATGAAAGAGTGGTGGAAAAGTGCTTGCACATGGCCGCGTCGGATATGTCTCTGGAGATCATCACAGTTACGAAATTGGCCATGTGGTCCCGGGGATCCGTCGTCCCACTGTATCTCTCCATGGGGGGTAGAGGCATGTTGCGGGGCATAGACTCTAAGGAGATTTTGGGGTCAAGGGGTGAAGCGAAGGAGTAAGAGGGGATTTGGTCTCCCTAGGGGTTGGCCCGCCTAAGTTCATCGGTAACCAGTTGCTCGTCTGCTTTTGAAGATCATCGGGGACTAGTTTGGAGTTTTCGGGTGCTTCACGACATGGGAGTGACGGTTGTCGCTGGGGATGTCCAGATCCCCCGACAGAGGATTGGGTTTCGGGTCTGAGGGCGCGGCTAAACTTTACTTGCTCATATCCTGGATTTCGGACTCCAGCCTCTCTATATGAGGGCGGCTGACTCGCTCCGGAACAGGGGCCACAATTGGTTGCACGGGGACAGCGGGTTGTAAGGCCTGTTCCTGATGAAGCGGGTCAAAGGAGGCCGCTTGATCATGGGTAGGATGATCGGGTGCCGCAGGAGGAGTGGCCTCAAAAAGTGTGGCAAAATGCCCTTTGACAAGAGGGGCGGCTTTTGAGGATGTTCTAGTTCTCGGAGGCATGGTTGTAAAAATAACAGAAGCTACTCTAGTCTGTTTCCACAGATGGTGCCAATCTGTTGGAGATGAGTTTTGACTCCATAGATACCGGATCCTTTGCTGACTTGAGTGGTTGCCGCTGAAGGGATGTGACACCTGCAAAAACCGCCAGAGAGTGCTCCGACGGGGAGACTCCGACACTCAAATCAGAAAGAGCAGTTTTCGTATGAAAAGAAAAAACAGACTAAGAACTGAGAGAAAATTGTTCCCTGTGAATAATGTGCCAAAAGTATATGGCTCAGAGAGCGTACCTGTTGTGAAGAGTTTTTGAGATATTATATACCGTTTTGAGTTGGACGCGACTGCGATGTTCTAGCCCTACCTTCCTTATCGGGCTGATCCGAAAATCTCGAGGATTTCATATTTCGAATTGAGTGCAATTCTCATCTTTTTGGAAAACTACCGAAATATTGGAAAGATTCATTAATTAACTGCAAAGATCTCAATGCGTTGTTTTCAGTAAGAGACAGGAGTTGCTGGAGTACTTTGACCTTCCTTTTGGATCGTTATTACCGTTAGCTATCGATCAGTCGCTTGACCGCTAAGAGGTCCTCAGGACTCCTTCGGTTGAGGGGCGATCGATTAGATGCCTGATCTGGGTGATTAATTTCGTCAACCGAACTGCATTCGATTGGCTGGGCTGCTAAGGTCGTTCGGTTAGCTGGATGACTAAGGCCCTATCATTCGAGAGATTTTGGCGATTGAGACTCTTCGCTGATGGTTGTACTTAAAACTCAACCGGTAATTGTCCTTCATGGGCCCTCTGCATGGGCCTTTCTAGAGCTGACCCATCGAATGTGATTCTGGGACCTTGTCCCATCAAATTCCAATTCTATTAGAGTGGTGTATCTACTAAACCGTGTTCGGCTGACCTAGACCATGAAGTTAGTGCAATTGGTTATGGCAGTGATGATTGAACAAAATATTGGTTAGTGAAGAACTCGTAAGGCACGACTTGGGGTGAGAAGGGATACAAGGAAGCAAAGAGATATTGATGCAAAAGAACTCCTCCATGGCACTGCCGTGCAGGCTTCCTACCGTACTGTCTAAGCTCAATCCAGTATTGTGTTTGGCAGTGTGCTTAGGTTTCAAGCCATGTAATGTCACGGTCTTCTTATCTATACTTCGGGAAGAAGGTATACAGGCGAAAAGAATGAATATATAGTTAAATAAACCAGCTTACGTTCAGAAAAGAAAGGTACGGGACAAGGGCCCTACAGATCCAAGACCACTCAATTTAAATTTGTGATGAGAAAACTAAGGCAATGAATGGGACAAAAGATTGAAGAACTCAAACTGGGTCGGGGTTGGAATTTACAAAAATCTTCCACAATACTGTAACGCCATTTTCCTAATAGTGATCAAAATCAAATTAATTAAGAAATTAGGAACCTATTAACTTAATAACCGTAAATAAGTTTGAGGAAGAAGAAGAGCAGAGAGATCAAGTGAAATGACGGAGTCCTGATTGATGAATTGAAGAAGAAGGCAGAGAAGAGAAGGGTCACCAAACTGGGTTAGCCCTCACAGGTACTGGCTTTGGCTTACTACCCACTCTTTTTATTCACACGGCCACAATTTAAGTGATATAATTATTTAAATATTATATATTAAGAAAAAAAATATTAATTATTTTATCTCTATTTAATAAAAAACATTTTCCCCCTAAAATATGCATCTTGTTTCTTTTAATTTTTAATGACCGGTCATTCAAGTAAACGGAAAGAATAACATAAATGCTCATTCAATACTAAAGGTGAATATACCCAAGTGCTTAGCACAACCAAGCTGATGGCTGATGGAGGATTTGCATTCAAAATAGAATATGAATAATACATACATCCAAATATCGTCCGCATCTATTTAAAGAGAGGAAAAAGAAGTTCTTTACAAAGATATTCGAATAATAAAGAACTCTTATTTAAATATAAGTGCATAATGCATGTGGATCAACCCACTACACTTCGCGAGAAAAAACATATATCAATATTCTATGATGTAGAAGTGCTTCAACTCTTCACCACTTCATTTGTAATTGGACTGCGGAAGAAGAATGAATTCCTCTTCTGCTCAGTTAGAGAAATCAACCTTTGCGCTCTTTATGCACCTTGCATCAAAACCCAAATCTTTTGAAGCCTGTCAAAACAATTTTGAATTTTTTAGGATTAATACTGAAATTCCAATACTAATTTGCCTTACAAGGAAAAAATCTGACTTAGATGTCTAACTAGTTGATATTTGTTGGATTAAAATGGAAGTTTATTGAGAAATCTGACTCGGAAATCAATTCAAACCTTCAAACAAATATGAAATACCAGGTGAAAGGATTCTTTAATAATTATCAGTCCAATCAAGAAACATTCTTTTCACAAATCACCCTCAACACATATTTTATGCAGGAAAATCATATAATAAAAAAGAAACCCTGAGGTAATAATAATAATAATATGAAACACATGAGGAACAAAAAAGGCATTATTTAATACAACTTCAGAATCCAAATTTGGGCAGACAAAACCCAAAAATCATTAAAGAAACCCCGATTTAAAGAAAGCAAAAGAAAAAAAAAAGGAGGGAGGGAAGGAAAAAAGCGTTAAGAACAAATTAGGCATTGTCCTTATACAACTTAACCACAATTTGGTGAGGCAAAAACCCCAAAATTCAGAAACATTCAGATTGCAGACCAATGCGAGAGAAAGGTCATACCCTTTTATTGGAAGAACTGGGAACCAGCCAAGTGGTGTTAAACCAATCTTGATGAAGCCTCAATCGAGAGAAGGGATACAGAATCTCATCGCCGGTAGTATTAAAGTACACATAATAACCAGACTCGGTTTTCCCAGTAATCTGGCCGAGCCACCATCCATCATTGTCGTAGGCATCTACTTTCTCAAGAATCGAGTACCCTTTCACCTCAATTTCAGGTGGGTTTGGTCTCACTTCACATGCAGACACAATTTCTCTCAGAGGCTGAGTCTCGTCATCTGTCACCAGAGTCTTGTATTCAACAATGTAACTGTTGTTTCCGACCTCCGCAACCACAACTGCAGCGTAATAGGATCCCACAAACCCTTCTTCTTTGCTGCATACTTCCACCAAATCACCTTTTCTAAACAATCCCATTGTTCAATTCACCTTCTTGTTGTGAAGAAACACAGAGTTTACAACAATTAGAACATGAGAGACCCCCAAAGAGAAATTGGGTTTTGCAGGGTTTCGTATGCAATATATAAATGATGAACATGAGAAATTAGAGCCATCGTAGAACTCTGATTTTGTTTCTAATTTTTATTTTTATTTTTTTTAATTTTTTGGAACGACTTAGCGATGAATTTTGATTATTTTGTCACTCCATATTTGAAGCTGAATAGAGGTTTTATTCTAGAAATTCACTTTAAAACAAATAGAAATGGCAACTTGCAACTTCGAAAATGATCTCAGTTTCTAATTTTTAGTACCTGCTATTTTTTATAGATAAAAGAATTAAGTCATTCTACTTTAATATTGCTAATTAACACAGGTAAATAAAAGGAAAATTCCAGCTACCATAATATAAAATGCTTATATCATCAGATGGACTCACTGTTTGTTTGCAGAAAATGGGTACGAATTTATTTTGGGTTAAAATTAATTTAATTCAATTTTTTAAGTTCTCTAAAATAATTTTAATTTTTAGGAATTGATGGCAACACAGCTTCTAGGGAATATCAAGTGCATTTTCCTTTCACTCACGATCATTAATTATAGAATGGAGACCTATAAAAGGTTTCTTCAAGTATTAGAACAAACCATCTTTTATCTGATAAAAAGTTCTAATAATATAGGACATCACTCATCGTCTGCATTACAAAAGTACAACATAAAATACAAACTTTATCTAGCGTCACATGGTAATAGAACACTCCAATCTTACTAGATAGACTTCAACCACTCCTTGATGAGCTAAAAAGGTGAGCCAGGCCAGCGTAAACCATATGCGCTACAGGCTTAGTTGCTAGACTGGCGTAGTTCTGGGCGAACAAAGTCTGCATCTGGGGGCACGGATATGTCCACAGTAGGTCGGAGCTGGGCACAGACCTCAATGGCACCATGGACAGGATCAGACAAGAAGTTGCTAATTAGGTCCCTGTTGATGGGAGCACCATTTTCTATCGCAACCAAGGCTTGTTGAGTGAGAATGTAATCGAAGCGTGGGGCCCACTTCCTTGATCCTAATCGTGCAGTTGTGGAGCAATTGTCGACCATGAATGAGACACCGCGAGCGTGCATGAATGGATTCAATGAATCCACCGACTCGATCACACTTTCATTGATGATCTCCGAGTAAGAGTGCCCCTTCTTTCTAAGAATTTCAATCTGCAACGGATTCACAAAACCAAATCAGTATACAGACACGAAACCACACACACAAAATCATGCACCAGCAACCTTGCAATTCCATTACATGCAATAGAAATGTAATTAAAGAGCACAACTTTCTGCACGAGGGTACTTGACATAAAAATGAAGAACTGAGAGATCAACATGCAACTCCATTGAATCTCCACCCAATCGTCCTTTTCTTCCCTTAGTTTTAACACTATTCCACAACCTTGCAAAGGTCTTAATATGTATTTAAAGCATGGCACATGCTACTTACTGGAGCTTGTGATTTTAAAATCAAAATCTGATAGATCATCGTGCAGTTCTATTAAGCCATTTCATAAAGAAACTCCCCATGATATCTTACCATGCAAAAACTGTCCCAACATGAATACCATCTGAAAGAAAGGAATATACCTGGGCCATCATCAATGCCACATAGACACCAGCGGTGAAAGGATATAACGGGCCTAAGTCACCAGCTGGCCTTGCAGCTCTAACTTTCTCACCCACTTTCCACATCCGCGTCTGATCAATCTTTCCCATTGGGAAAGCTGGAAGACCATCCTTTTCCTGTAAAGGAAAAATATACGATCAAATTTGAAGGGCAATTCCTTCATAGAAAAGCACTTGAATGATTGTCACAAGCTCATATGACTTCTAAGCACCAAGATGGAGGAAATAAGATTTTCTATCGACATGTGAAATGCCAACATTGAGACGGAAGAGATGGACATACATAGAAACGTCGTCCAGCCAACACAACACTACGGATCTCACTTCCAGAGGCTACATCCTCATAGCATTCATACAAGATGTCCATACAAGGATAGTATGAAGCACTGTAGGCAGCCTCGAATTCCTTCTTTCCATCTTCTGACAATGAATTGTAAACAGCTAACATCCCCTGTTTGATGCCAGATACATCTTAGAGTTATAGCATAAGCATGACACGGTTCATGTGGAACGATGATTTGACAGAAGAGAAGATAAACCTTAGTGGAGATAGTCTTAGATATAATTCCTGTTATGCACTCCACAGTATTTTTGTAAGCCAAATCTTCACTCATCCCATTCTCAGTGTACTTCCGGAACAGGCACTCCACAACTCCATGAACAGCTCCAAGCAAAATACCTGACAACAAACAATAAGGATAAGTAGAGCTATCTCAACTAAAACACAGAAACCCCAAGGAAATTAGACTGACCCCGCTCCCCAAAGATGTCACTCCTGTACTCCATCTCAAGTGTGGTAGCAAATGTAAATGGTGAGCCAAGGGCAACAGACCAGCCCAATGCAACATTGGTGGCTCTTCCATCAACATCCTATGCAAAAAAAATCCAATTGAAAGATAAGAAAATTGATCATCTGAGAAACTAACGGTCACTTTCAGCATAATGAGAGACGGACAGACCTGGTGGACAGCAAAGCTGGAATTGATTCCTGCACCATTTATCTCTTTACCTTGGACATAAAGTCTCCTCACAGATGGGCCCATTCCCTTGGGACAAACAGCAATCACGCTGATGTTCTTAGGGAACTCATGACCCAAAGACTGTAAATGACCAAGAAGGAACCCATGGGACAGCCCAAGAATGCTGTTTGGCTTCATGTAAGAAAAGACTTTCTCGTAGTTGTCCGCCTAGAATGAATGTTAAATCACAAGACTTAGAAACATTCTTCAAAATGCAACTGAAGACTATCTTAAAATTATCAAAATTAGATGATATCTGTATTCACAAATCATAAGAGATACCCTTCGCAACCAGAAAAGGTTCAAATAAGATGGAAAAGGTAGATGTAGAAATGCGCTCCCCCCTCCCCCCAACAAATAAATAAATAAAGATGATCCCATTAGTCTTTATTATGTTATTCCAATTGCAAACAAAATACTTATACACGGTTCCAATGGTAAACATAAAGAAAACAAAGAGTCATAGCAGCATTGGAGTGACATTATCCAGATCACAAGTACAGGATAATGTGCATTTCTGACAAACAAAAACATTTGGAACCTAAAGAAAAAAATTATTTATCACAAATGCAGCTCTACCAACCTGTGCTGCATCAGAAATCAAGAGCAATACAAGATCACTGCCAGCAACTGTCTCCCATATGTCCCCCAAAGTCCCACTCTCTTCAGTAAAACCAGCAGCACGAGCTTCAGCAAAAGACCGAGAGCCCTTCCGGAGTCCTATCTGTTACATGGGAGCAAAATCAACGAAACTCCAAGAAGAGAATTACGTATGTATGAAGTCGCATGAAGGGTGGGAATCCAAAAAAAAACAGCAAATGGGACAGCTACTATGTTACCTTGACCACAATATCAGACTTTGCTTCGATGAGAGAATCCCTCAGATTCTGGGCTTGCGCAGGTCCCTATATGAAAGAAAGAGTACTTAGCTGGTGACATATGAACCTTATATTGATCAAGAAAGGGGGTAAAAGGAACAACTTTGAAAAGCCACTAGAACCCTATATTCCCATTCAGTTTTAAACTGTACCCTGGACATATTGTTTTATTATTTGGCAGATCTCTTTTTCACACACGTTTATCTTTGGTTTATTTTGATTGGGGAGAATGGTGATAAAAATAGCAAAAGAACTTTAGTTTCACAAAAGTCTTTCTTTCTTTCTTTCTTCTTTCCTTTCTATCTTGTGCATGATAGATAGTTTTCACAGTTCTTTTTACTTCTTTGGAGCAAAGGAGTGAAATTATAAGCACAGCAGATCAACACGAAGTATAAAAAATCAAATGCATGTATCTATGGGTCACAAGCATGAATTACCCGATGAATGATGCAAATGCCAATTAACTTCCAGAAACGCAGCACACTTATGTTTAACTAGCTTAACCCTGAAAATATGGTGAAGCAGGGGAAACTTGTATCCTTGTACATATTTCACAAAATTCCATTGCAACTGCGCCATATAGGATAAACGAAAATAACTTGGTACATGTGTTAAGAAAGCAAATGGGACCCTGATTTTGTAGGGGACATTTTCTTGAAAATTATAAAAATGTCCATGAAAGAAGGTCGACTCATGGCTAAAATATTGGCTATGTGACAAGTGGGAATCCCTGTGAAGACCACGAATTGAGTAAAGGGCCTACAACATTCTCATTAAACATCATACTGGCATGGCATGGACAAAGAAACTATATTCAATTCACAAACCTCATTAAAGAAGGACCACAACAATTAATCAAAAATGTACGTCAGAACTAATAAGAAGAAGGATATTCAGCTACCTGAGAACCCCAGCCAATAACACCAATTTGCTTAATCCCCTTGAAAGCATCTAGAAGCAAAGGGAACAAATCCCTCCCTCCTCTCACAATGTACTGCAAATCTCAAATAAACAAATCGTTATATAAATGACAGCAATTAAAATTTAAGAAAATGTGGAGAGAGAGAAGGAGAGAAAGACCTCATCGTGACCAGCAAGAGAGATTTTCTCCTTCTTAAAGACGGTAGTGTCAAAATCAAGAGAAGGGGTGGGCTTAATTGTCGGCATTGACACCATCTTAGCTCCAACAGCTCCGTTGCTCTTCGAAACGCGAGAACTCAAACTCTGCAAAGCCCTAAAAGATGTCGAAGAAGAAGAAGACGACGACGATAAAAACCCTAAATTTGAAGTTACGGTTTTGGGATGTGGCTTTAGGGTTTTTGAAGTAGCAGCAGCAGCAATGGAAGGAGGAGAAAACGAAGCAGCGGCCGTCATAGAGAGAGAGAGAGAGAGAGAGAGAGGAGGGTAGGGGTTAAGCAACAAGTGTGGATGATTTGGCACGTTTGTAAGGCAACTTTCTCATTTCACTTGTTGAGGACTTACCGCGCAATCCGCCCGGTGTGTCCATGTGCTCGACCTGGGAAAAAATCTGAACCACGATGCATAACGCAGTCTTCTGATGCTGACACGTGTTCTTTATGTGTAATCACCGTCCATCCATTTTACTTGCATTTTAATTCTATTCTACGTCCCGTCACCCAAAAGCGACGGTACATACCGTCATTTTTTCACCGGCTAAAGTCGGATATGATACCGGCCAGTGGTCGTCGATGATTTCTTTTGATCTTTTGCTGTACTTTTTCTTTTTCTTTTTATTGTTTTAATTTATTATAAAATTTAAAAAATAGGATGAGAATAATTTTAGGGAGAATGATTTTTATTTTTTTATTATTTTTATATATATTTAAACATTGAAAAATTAAGGTATTTAAAAAAATTTAAGTAAAAGAGGCAATTTAATCAAATATTCTTATAAATATATGATATTTTAATATATTATAATATTTGGAATAACATAAATTGATATGTATAAAAAGATGTTGGTAATAATGATAATGATATCATATGGCATTATATGTATCTTTAAAAAATATTTACCTTTTATATGTTAATACACATTAGACATTCATTCAAATTTTCTAGAATATATAATATTTTCCCTTGAATGTCTATTACACAGAAAATAGATATCGTTAAAATCTTAATACAAAAAAATTCATTAGAAAAAAATTCTAGTAAAAAAAAAATATACTATTCAAAATATTTGATAATGTACTTACTCCCCCATTGAGAATATCTCTTGAAATCTTTAAATTGATACATTCTAATTTTTTTTATTAATCATCTAAATGTAACAGTCGGTAGTGACTTGATAAATAAATCTATTAAATTTTTATTTGATTGGATCTGTTACACATTAATTTTACTATTTTTCTGAAAATCAGGTGTAAAAAAATTTTGATAAAATATATTTAGTTCTATTTTGCTTACTATATTCTCCCTTAATTGTAAAATGCATACAATATTGTATTCAAATAATAATATAAGAATATCTTCATTAGATAATAGCTCACTATTTTTTCAAATATATAAAATTGATTTTAATCAAATATATTCTTGTTTTCTTTCATGAATAACTACGATCTTAGCATAATACGAAGAAGTGACAACTGTAAATTGTTTTCTAGATCATCATGATATAACAGTACTATCATAAGTAAATATATATCTGGTATGAAATAGTATTTTATGTGGATCAAATAAGAATCCAACATTAATATATAGAATTAGCACTTATTTAAAATTATTAGAATAGAACGTCAAGGTAAACTATTTCATAGAGATCTCGGAGAATATTCTTGACTCTATTCTAATGTTATTGTGTAAGAGAATAACTAAATTTTGTTAATACATTCACAACAAACTGTCATACCCTGACCCGTAGGTCGAGCACACGAACAGACGATCGCGACTCCTCGAGGGACGAGTATGCCTTACTCACATACCGAGGTGACACAAAATTAATATTATGACTAATATCATGGCTCTACTCGATATCTTAAGTCAAATTATACAGTGAAAATTTTGAAGAAGAAAATTTTTAGAATTTTTTTTAAAAAAACATTTACCTCCAATTTACATATAATATTTATATACGCGGTCCAATCGTAAATAAAAAAAGGTATGAATACTTACCCAGTAGCGTCTCTCAATAAAACTAATGGAACGGTATCTCAATGTAAGTCAAGTACGATATAAGCTGAAAATTTTAAAAATGAGGGGGTGAGTATAATCTATATACTCAGTAACTGAGATGCAATAACTATATAATGACAATAAATGAATTTGTAAGAGTAGCAAGTCGAACAATCGTTTTCAAGTCACTTCCCTTGCTATTAACATGGTTCTCACGTGGTACTCGTCTATTGGATCCGTTGGTCAGAGACAGGAGACTCAAACCCTTGTTCCCGTGTTACCCCACTACGTCACCCCGTCGGGTAAATGCTCAATACCGTGGTAGGGAGTGCACTATAGCCATTATACACCATCTCATAATCATACACATGTATCATATGTCATCATTCATAAATTTTTACTCGTAAAAAAATGGCACTATCAAGTAATCATAATATCATAATGCAATTTTTACATAATATTATTTCAAGATATGCCACAAACACTAAAAATATTTTTAAATCACATTTCAAAACTTATTTAATAAAAATCATGATTGAAAACTATTTTTTTTAATTAAAATCAGAAATAGTTCATCTCACTCGCCTCAATTGGGAAGGTACGCCACTCTCCCTAACTGTTCTCATTTCTCAAACAAGTCACCCCTCGTACGAAACATAACCTTATGCCCAAGTTAAACAATACGTATATTTCATCAATTTAATTATTTCGATAATATCATATTGTCGGACTACAAGACGTATACGGAAATGTTTTCTTTTATAAGGTAAAATCTCAAATTTCTATATTTAGAGAAAAATTCATACAAAACGTACCACATGTAGGTTTAGTAAAATCACAATATCTTCCAAAATTTTGATCAAATTCAAACGATTCAAATTTTTTCTTAAAATTAAGACATATATCTCCAATTTTTATGTTTAGACCAATTTCAAATTCTGACTACATGAATTTAGAAAATTTTATAACATTTTCAATCTAAATTCCTAAAATCAACTCTATATAGTTTTGGGAAAATTTCCATATCTCCCTATGTACTTTTCCAATTTAAGTGATTCTTACCTCAAATTGAAGATAAGACATAGATCTAAAACTTTCTAGTTTTGACTATTCTCAGATTTTAAGTGTATAACTTTATAAAATTCTATTTTTATCTCAATTTCAGTTTTAAAACTACTTCTGCACAGTTTCAATAAAAATACCATAACTTTTTGCATACAACTCCGATTCAAGTGATGTTTAGCTCAATTTAAAGATAAGATAGAGACCTAAAACTTTTATGTTATAAGTTTCTCCAAATTCTATATAAAAGATATTTTAAAATTTGTCAAAAAATACTAGTTGTACACAGAGTATGAAATAGAGTAGGTGAAACATGTTGAATTTCCAAAAATCACTAAAAATCGATTCATTCATGAAATGTTTCACATAATATACCATTTTAAAGCTAGGAAGTCTAGTTTACACATGAAGAAATAATTTAGATTTTCAATTTCTACAGAATGAGATATCATAGCAAGACTACACAAAATTCAATCTAGAAATCAATATCCAGTATGCTAGTATGGATACTAATATAACTACTCATCAAATAATTTAATTTTTGCATGAGTTAAGACAAGTTACCTCCTTTGTGAGATCTCTTTGCTAACAATTCATACCAACACTTCCTTTGAATCCTTGAATTTTTATCACCTTAACAAAATCAAATTACAATACACATGAATTTCTATAACACTTCTATACTTCCAACTTAAAATTCTAAAATTTCCAATAATGCTCTTACCTCTTTAGTTTCATGGTTGAACTTAAATTAGATAAGAAGTCTAGTCTATATGTTTGGCCAAGAGAAGTTGAATGAAGAAAGAAAATGAGTCAAATTTTTTCTTAAATAAATTCTTTTATAAACCTAGCAAAATCTCCTTGACTATTGGATCATTCCATGCATCATCTCAACCATCCATTTGTCCTAACACTTAAACCATACAATTTTTGATTCAAGCAAACTCCATGCACTTCATTACTTGTCTTGTTGGCCGACCATATTAAGGAGAAGTGTCACAAGCTATTCCATTTGGTTTTCATTCATAATTTCTCATCCTATGAGCCTTTATACATAAATTCTTATCCAATAAGTTTTCTTAAATGTGGAACTATCTCATGTGGCCACTAACCAGTCTTGTTGCCCTCTTGACCAATTATTTGGCTCTAATTGTCCATCCTTGAGTGGTTTGTAATTTAGTCCCTCAACTTTCTTTGATTACATTTCGACCCCTAACTTTTAACAATTTGCATTTTAGTCCCTATACAATTTTTGATCGAAATTTATTTAAAATGTAAAATTTCACTTGAATATCTTGATTTAAGTGTGTAGGTCTTTTTTTAGCCATTTTTGATTTCTTTAGGTCTTGCCGGTGCTTGTTGAGAAAGTTTTCAACTTACTAATAAAATTTTCGATTTTAACGATTTTGAGGCGAAATCTCAAAATAAATAAATAAATAAATAAAAATTTCATTTTAGATGTCTCAAAAGGATGTTAACATATATATATATAGAATCATGAGAAGTGGTACATGATACACAATCACCGAAAATCGGTATTACACAAACAATATACCAGGTCTTATACAATTAGTAAGATATATAAGTGCTCCAATGACACAGAGATATGGTAAGGTGCTTTGGTAAGGTTAATAGCTTACACTTTATCTTCATGAGAGAGTGACTATTATAGAAGAACAAAACACCAAAATTTTGAAGGCCATAAAAAAATTAGAAGGGAAACTCATTGAAAGTTATAAGGAAAAATGAAAAAGGCTTAGAGAAGAAGACAACACCAATGAAACTAAGGAATAACCGAGAAAAAAAAAATGCCTAGAGTTGTCTTCTCACCTCCATCTCTCCCTGTGCCTTAAGCCTCAGACATACCCTCATCATCTAGACCATCAAAACTTTCTGCCTCTAAGTTTGTTCCTGTCTCTGTTTCAACACCTATTACTGAACCATCATCATCTATTCTTGATCCTATCCCTATTTCTATGCCAACTCATTCTGCTCCTACCGAATCTGCTCCTTCTAATGTTCATACTCCATCTTTTAAGGATGCTACTGCTACTAAACCCACACTGGTAGATCCTTCAACAATAGTTCAAGAAATTGTCAAACAAGCTTCTAATATTGTTGAGTAGTATTTTTTTTTCTTGTTTTTTTCCTGAAGCAATATTCTAATATATGTTTTATTGAACAATGTCTGGTGACTCTCTCTAAACAATGTAAATTTGGTTTGTTTTTGTAAATAATGCCTGACTTACTGATTTACCTTACTGTATTTTTGAGTATCGGATTACTGATTACTTTACTGATTGATTGCTTTATTAAGGGACAATTTGATTTAACTTTGCAAATAGGTCTACATTAACCTTAATCTCGAACCATTTTTTTGCCCAGTAAGTTTAAATATGAGCCCCTTCTTGTTTATGACAGAAAGGGGGAGAGGACAATGAGGATAATAACATATGACTATATATGTATGCTATATATGTATGGCATATGGTATATGACAAATATGTGCTTTGTTATATGCATGTGTGTGCTGTGTACTAAGATAGTAAGGATAGTAACATATATGTGTTGAGCTACATGATGTGCTATGTGTGTATACTGTCATATGTTTGAGGGGGAGTACTAATGTTTAGGATGTAATGTTTGAGGGGGAGTTAAATTAAATTAATTCCAAAATTATGATAGATATGTTTTGTTATCATAAAAAAGGGAGAGAATGTTGACTTACATATTTTGATGATGAGCAAATCAGATTAAATTAGTAAGAGTATAATCAGAATAAGATGGTTAATGATCAGACAAGATGTGTTCTCCAGAATTGTCGACAGATACTATAAACTAATCATCAAATAATCAAGGAATAATAAACATCAGCCAACTAAATCATCAAGGTAGTTAACTAGATTAAGAAAAACACAAAGCAAAATTGAATATATCGAACTATCCCATAAACCCTATCAATTATCTAAAGTCTAAACCATATATGCAGTTGACTAATCTCTTGATCAGTCGACTAAATAATACTAGGCTATAAGAATCACTTTTTTCTCATACAAGTTTGTCGGTTATGTAAATGGGAGACTTCAACTAACATGTTCTATACTTATAATTTTTTTTTTTTAACCAAGAAAAACTAGTCAAATAATCTATAAGATCAGTCAACTAAATTTTTGAATACCTAGAAAGTCCGTCCTTAATCATTATAGAAAAGTCAACTAAATATACTAAAGATATCGACTAGATTCATTAAGACTAAAAAGAAAACATAGTCGATAGAATGAAAGCCTTAGTCAACTACTATGATCAAAAGGACAAAATTTTCACTAAGTACACACAAAATTGCCAAGTAGTCAACTAACATATTAATTTAGTCAACTAAAACTAGTGGCGACATAGTTTTGAATTTAGTCTGCTATCATATTCTTCATACACACTTTAGTCGACTAAATCTCTGTCTCATTCGACTAAATGTTACAATAGTCGACTAATATTACAAAATAGTCCACTAACCATATTTATACTCTCACCAATAAGACACATTTAAAGAAAACTTAGTCGACTATGTTTAAATATCAGTCGACTAATCGTCTGTAGAAAAAGACTATCAATTAACTAGATATATTGAGGTGTCGATACCATAGAAACAAAATTTGAAATTCAAATTTGATAGTCGACATGATGCTAATATTAGTTGACACCTTGCTTCTGATGTTCACTTCCACAGAAAAGCAAACAGGTGGATAAAGCATTAATGATTCATTAATGGCCAATGTTCGAAAACTTCATTAATGACCAATGTTCGAAAGCTCAACAATAGCAACGGATCAATTATTCAAAGCAGTAAATGAGGTTATAAAGACCTCACCAAATCTTCAGAAAGTGACTGACGAATGTAACAAGTCTAACCCACAATTGAATATTCTTCTCTAAACATTTCTTAGTCTGAACTTTGAAAAACTCTCTATGATCTGTGCTACGAAGCTTGAGAATTAGACTATCAAGGGTCATTGTTTTTATTCCTTATTATTAAACTTTGTTTTCTATAATTAAACGAAGAGAAGGTTTGTCTCTATGCCATGACTACTATAAATCTTGGAGAGTCAAGATTGTAAGGTGTAACTAGAATCTATAAATTTAGTTGTTTGTACTATTTTGAGTAAAATAGTGAAAATCCAAGAGGATGTCTAGGAGTGGACGTATACCGATTGAGTGAAACCACTATGAAATCATGCGACTCTTATTTATTTATTTATTTCTATCTTTACTCTATTCTGTAAACCTTAATTAACTTAGAAAATACAAAAATTTCCAAACAACCTAACAAATAAATTGGTTTATGCAACATAAATAATCCAAAACTGGGGTTAGAGAGAAACTTACAAATGTGACATCCAACAATTCCTAACCTGCTCAACAATTCCCTTCCCTCAATTACTTCGTGCACAAAACTTAAAAGAACACGCACAAGAAAAATATACATTCACAAGAACCATAGAGAAGAGACATAAATCATCCAAACATTATTCAAAACATGAAAAATTTCATGTTTTGATAAATGAATAACAATTCACAAAATAAAACTGAAAATAAATTATATGTTTTTGATACTCGTGGAAAATAAAATACAAGCGTTTTATTAAAACAATGTAACAAATTTCAAGTAACCAAATCGGCAATAGAAAACTCTTCAGTCATTTCATAGTCATCATCACCATTCTCTTCTCAATCTTCATTCATCAATGACCATGTTTACATAGTTTCAAGTTGAGCTTTTTCCATTCTATGCAATATGGGATATTTGCTACCATTTTGTTTCCACCACTGTAATATATCAAAACCTAGTTTTCTTTGGATATCTCGCTCTTCTAAAAAACCATCCAATTTTGATTTTGACTTTGTCATTAAATCAATCTCCATTTCTTTCTCGGCATTTGTATCTAAATCTTCCAATTTATTTTTTGTCCTTTTCTTTTACTTTATGTGAAGACTTATGATATCTTTCTTAATCATATTGCGAGTAAGAATACTAAATATAGATTGTAAATTATTAACAAATTCCTTGAACCATATATGATCAACCATAAACAATAGATACTCATGCATCACAATCATTTTGGCAAGGTCTCTTGTTAGCATAGCTCCAACAAAAGCATAATTGCTTATAGTTGTATTACTGCTAATATTTTCTCTTTCATTCATCACTAAAATTTTTTCTTATATCAGTATCTTGTCTTTTTGGATATCTCTCTAAATGTGTCTTTAAATGACTTGTCCCATTTTTTTTTTAATTCTTCTCTCATTTTCCTTTTACAATAATTATATGTTGCCTTCTATTTCCCATTAATCTGCTCTTTTAAAAAGATTCAAAACAACCAAACTTTTATCCTTACCCTCATAATTAGAATTTGAAATTTTAGTTGAAGTTGGTGTTATGGTACCTATACCATTAGTGGCTACTGTTGGGATTGTAATTAGAGCACTTTCGGTGGAAGTTGAAACTATTAAATCATGAGAGGGCGAAGTGACTGAATCCATACAATTGAAGAGTTAAAGATATTGGCCCATATCCTTACCTAGTTTATGGATAGACTTGTAATTATACACCTGAAAGTAGCACATAAGGTCCATAGATTTCTCATAGGCTATTTGGGAATGGGTATTTTTTTTGTCAGTAGGTTTAGAAATGCAAATTTATGGTTATACAAATAGTCATTGAGGAGCTTTCGTAAAAACAAGAAGATGTGATGCATTACATGGTCTTGTATCATTCTAGGAATTCTCTTATTAGTTGGAAGACAAGAAAATAAATAATTACAGTAACTAGCTATGAAGTAATGTGTCTAGTTCAGTTGTTTATGGACTTCCATGTTTCTCATTCACAACATGTCCATCTATAATTTGATAAAATAGGGATTTCACACCCCAAACATTATACTTACTTAAATCAATATCTTTGAAAATAAAACAGAGATTTCCAAAACAAAAAAATTTCAGAAAAAAGTGGTAAAATGTAGGTAGCCATCTGAAAAAAAAAAAAAAAAAAAAAAAAAAAAAAAAAAACCTCAACCCTAACCCATTTTTCAAAAAAAGAAAATGATTTAATGGATCGAATTTTTTAGATATCTATCGAGTTAAGTTGGAGATTGGCATCCTTAGTAAGAACTAATTTTATATATTTTCATAATTGAGAGAAAGTTTTTATATATATTTTTTAAAGTTCAAACACTTTTAAGTATTTCACTCAATGTTCTACGCGGCTTGAAAAGAATTTTGTAAGGGGCCTTGGTTGCTGCATTCTATTCATTAAGTGAAGAGTGCGGTTAGCTAAGGGAAGGGAGGTGGTGAGGTGGGCCCTTTCCCTTTCTTTGAGCTAATTTTTTTCTGCTTTACGACAAAGGCAGCAATGCGGCATACAAAATTTGGGACACAGGTGAAGATAGATTAGAATGTTTTCATAGGCAAGAGAGTTGCCCTTAATTTTCTTTTTTTGAAGAGTTCTATTGGGGAGTGGGTATGGAGGGCTTTCCCCATGGCTAGATTGATTGAATCATGTTTGAACTACATCTTACTTGATCTTGTCCAAGATAGGTATGATAAGTAGGCAAACTCGACAAGAACCCCGTCAGGAATGTTTATGTTACATAGGAAATGAAGATAGAAAAGAAAGAGGGGGAAGAAAAAAAAAAGAGAGACTAGAACTGGTTTTTTTACCTTTTTTTAATTTAAATTTTGGACTTTTGACCCTTTTTTTTCCCAATTTAGTTCCAAAGATTTATATTTTGTTGATTGAGTTTCAAATGTTTAAAAACTGTTAAGATTTTGTTATATTGAGATAATTACTCGTACTCAAGATTAAAATTATAACAATTTTATAAAGGTTTATAATTAAACTGAGGTATTGAGATATAGCCAATATTTAGAAAATGACATACTTGAAATTTTGTTTCAAGGCATTTGACCAATTCAATTAATATATTAAAATTGTGATAATTTTTAGACACCTTTAAAGCTAAATTAGAATAGAGCAAATGATTTAAGACTAAAATATGATTACACCCCATAAACCACTTAAGCATCCAAAGCCTCTACCCATTTATCCCCTCAAAATACAAACCAAATTGAAAAATAGAGAGAATAGTCTATAGCATCATTTTATATATTTTATTTGGCTTACTTTATAGCTTAGATTTAAACTAAACAATATGAATACTAATTAAATACTTAAAAATGTGAATATACAAACATCGAACATACGAAGATCTAAATATTTCTAAGCTTTGTAATCTTTTAAAAGTTAAATATACATAGTTTTCAAATATATTATGCATGTCAAAGAGCAATAACTTGATTAGGATCTAAGGGATGGTGATGGTTATGTCTTTACTTCTTTGTGTCCTTCTCCTCCTTCCTCTTTATTTTATTTTATTTTTATTTTATGTTTTTATCTATAGGTATCCATATTTTATCTTTTTAACACTGGATAAATCCGAATGGTGAAGTTAACTCTAAATGGGTTATTTGAAAATTTTTATATTTTGTGAAAGTGTAAGAGAAATAATTAATTTGATATGAATGTGAAATTCTGCTCTTTGCGTTGTCTAAAAATCCTTTAGAGACTTGATCAGTAAACTTTTAATTTTAAGTGATTGGTTATTAGAATGTTGATGCTCGATAGACTATGATTTTGTGTTTAGTGTTTAGTGTTCAGTAGAGGATTATGTTTCTGTGAGAATTAACTTATTCGGTAGGGCCTAAAATTTAATAGATTATTTTCTTTTTCAATTTTTAGTTTTCCAACCGGTGATCAGAAAATGTTCACTACCAGTTGGTACACTTCATCTCACCTTGTCAGTTATATATTGTGTAGTGATAGTCTGACGGTATGGGTGAAGTTTCTCGGTAATCATCAATTTATGAAAACTTATCTGTCAACCTTCTTGGTGAAGTTTTTAGATTTCAAATTTTATTTCATCTGATCCGTATATACTTGTTCGGCACTATCGTTTACATTGTGCATCTCCTGGTGCTATCCAATACCGTTGAGAATCTCTCGATACTTAATGGATGCCGAACACTTAAAATTTTTCCCATTATTGATGGGTGAATTCCCATTGCCAATCAGGAACTCATTTCCATTGACCACTAAGTAGTCCAAAAAGATCTTCTCCACCAAACCATTTAAATACTTCAATTGTTATGTATATAATCTATATTATATTCCTTAATTATTACTTCTTCTAATGTGTTTCTATTGAATGTGAGACTCCTCATCGGCACAACACATCTTTCCAACTTCTCCTATCGGTACACTATATTTCCACTTAAATTGGTGGTTACTTGCTTGCAAATTTAAATTTACTGTCGATTGCTTGCATCGGATGAGATTTGTATTTGACCGAACACCCATCACCTCCATTTGGCACATTGTCAATCAAAGCCCTCCATTTCCATTTCTGCTCAATATAAGTCAATTTGATTTGTGATTCCAAATTCCCATCGGTGCATTGACCTGACACTTAACACTTCTAACTCTCCTCAGTATATGGGAACTGTATATTTGTCCAAACACAATATTTTCCACTCCTCTCGGTGGATACTTGTCAATGGCTTTGATTTCCATTTGGCTACTGATACATTTCACTTTGTATCGATCAGTGAAGGTTAAACTTAGCTTGTCGGGTAGAGCTGTCCTGTATAAAAATTGTGGGACTGCTTGACACCTCTCGGATTTCCTTTCTGTCAGTACACACACACACATTTATTATTACAAAGTGTTTTGACTCTCATCGGTTGGCTTGAATTTGGATTTTCCATTTCCATCGGTTAGCCTTGAACACCTCTCATCGGTTGGCTTGAACTTTTGATTTTTCCATTTTCCATCGGTTGGCTTGAACTTTGGATTTTTCATTTCATTCATTGCCTTGCCAATACTGGTCATTGATTGTAGCCATTAGGAATTGATCCAAAGAGCCTTGAGTTTCCAAAAAGACTTTCTCCCCTAAGCCATTTAATCTCTCTAATTATTTGTTACCCAATTTTTATTATAATCTAAATTTTTGGATACTCCATATTTCAAGTTTTTCTAATTTATTTTCCATAGTTTTCAACTTTCATTCTACTTTTTCTGCTCTTCACTGAACACATCTTCTCAACTAAATAGAACTTTAAGTATTTAAATTCATTGACTTGAGCTTCAAATAACTCGAAAAGGGCACATTAGGCATTTGTGTAATTTTGTAAGATGAGAAGGCAATGAAGCAAATAAGAGAAATGAGTTTATAGATAAAAAGTGGTGATGGGACTCTAGAATAAATGAAGGCACAAGTTCACATCTTCTTTCGCTCTTTTTCCTCTCAGCACACACTCTTTCTCTCATTATTTCCACCAGAGATCAACAAAAATACCACAAAACTCATACTTTAAAGACTCCAAAACTCATAAACAAATCTCTAGAGAATTAGATCTTGTGAGAGATTTGAGATTTTCTAGTGAAAAAAAACCTAAAGTTTAGTCATGACTCGACTTTAGGCGAAATTGGTGACAAAAATTTTGGTAATATTTTTATTCTTAATTTGAGTTTATTTTTCTCTTTCATGGTTTTGGAGTTTATGTTAAAAATTGGATAAAATAGATTTGGTGGATTTTAAGTCATCGTAAGTGGTTATTGAATGTTAAGGTTTTGGGTTTACTTGTATAGATTAACATTGATGATGGTGGTTATTTGATAATATCCCTTAGGGGTTGGCAAAAACTGAACGAGGCAAGTCATTCACTACAGAGACGTTTAGGAGTGACTACCATCCATAACACTGTGAGTGGTTACAAGCTTACACTTAAATAAGAAAAATGATTTTATGAGATTTTCTAAATGATTTCAAAACTTGATTTCATATATTTTAGTGTATAGAATTCCCAAAAATTGAGTTTTCTATGCATTCTAATGTTTTGAATGAATATATATGTAATGTTGATTTATTGATATTGAACACGTTGTGATGCTGGTTATTGACGAACAATTATTATGTTGATGGCACATAAAATGGATTATTAATTTTTATAAAATGGTGCATGGTGTGGTTATTGGGGGAAGAGCTTGAATTCTGAAAAATGACTAGTCATTTCCCTCCATGTAACGATCTGATTGAGTGACGTGGTTGGACTTAATAGATATGGTATGTAGTCGAACGCGACGACACATTCATAATTGAATAATACGCCGCTTGAAGGGTGTGGACACTTAGTTGTACCACAAATAAAACACTATAGCCAACGCCAAAGAATTGATGTGTAAACTAATATTAATAAAACTCTTGGCGGTTCCACCCTAGATCATGGTAGACCTTTGTTAGAAAAAATGTTTTTGGTTGTCCCATGTTTGAAAATATGAAATGGTTGGATACATATGAGATTGAAATATGATGATTGGAAAATCTATTTACTATTGAATGATCTTAAGATTTATACGATGATTTGAAATATATATTTGATATGTCCACCACACAAATCTTATTCTTATTCAACATACATATCACTCATTGAGTATGTTATACTCATCCCTTTCTTTCCATCTCTTTTCAGGGGGACACTAGTTTGGAAACTTAGACAACTTTTTATGTCGAACCGAAGGAATTTCTTTTGTTGAACTGCAGTAGCTATTTGCCGTGTGAGCATTTTTAGGAATTATGTGAATTGGACCCATGGAAGGAGTCTTATAAATTATTAAAAGTTAGTTTTTGTTACATACTTGTTTACTTTGTCCAATATTGGAAAAAAAAAAATCTTTATTTGTTTACTTTGAGATTTTCTTTATATAGTGTAAATCTCCTTTGCAAAACGTTTGACGCTATTGGGATATTTGGGATATTTGGATTGTTCAATGAAATTGTTTTAATTATCTGAGATTTGTTTGGAATGTCTTATGGTATTTCAGGACACGGAGTGGAGATCACTCGTGTATTGGGATAATGCGATGGTTGTCGCGAGCTCGATCCAAAGGTAGGGGCGTGACATTTCTAATGAAAAATATGATTCACTTCTCTAAAAATTTGAGCACAGATTTTAATTTTATGTGCAAAAATAATTTTTTTCTCCCCCTAAAAAAAAGAAAAAAAAATATCTTTCTAACCAATTGTTACCAGACGACCCCTTAATGTTTTAATACTACACAAAAATTGAGGAACAGCCTCAAAATGTTATGCTAATTAGAGGATGAAAAAAAAAAAAAAAATTCCCAAAACCTCCAAAAGGTCAAGTGAGTCTGAGCAAAAAATTGGATGTCAATGGTCCTATTAGTAAAGCTTAAATTTTGAGATCAATTTTGGGGTTTTTTTTTTTATGATTATCAATTTTGGGTTACCATCTAAATGTCTAAGAAGATTTGGGTGTTTCATGGCCTGAGTTGATTGGAGACAGACTTCACGCCCAAATTAAAGATTGTTTTTAAAGTCTCACAGAAGCAATTATTCTTTTCTCATTGCTATTGTCATTCTTACTTGCCCACATCGACTATTATGGGCTAAAAAATTGCAGTTATTATTATTATTATTATTATTTTTTAAGAGCTCTCTTCCATGAAAATGCAATATCCTATTGTAATAGCACAAAATTCAAATTTTCCGTCTTATTTAACCCATTTATGTGCAGTGTTTCATGACCCTTTTTTTTATTTTTTGTATCAAGAAAATTATTGTAATCAATGAAACAATAGAATTGAGGAGGTGTAATGGGAGCTCAAAAAAGAATGTAGAGGGCTTTTGGTAGTTTAGGAGTTTCTTTTTTTTAAAAAAAAAAAAATAAAATCAAACCATTCAATTCTCATTTTGCATTTTAGCTGTCTAAAGAAACAAGTCCGCATGCTTTTGTGGTGGTTAGAATTGCAGATATGGTAGGTTTGATATTTAGATCAAATTACATATTGCTGCCACAAAAAATAATGATAAAAAGATTTATATCACAATCATAATGGTACATAATTAAGAAATAAAAACTTTTAAAATAATACCCAAATAGTACATAATTAAGTCTTAGATATGATAAGACAATATATATATATATATATATATATATATATATATATATATATATATATATATAAAACTCATCTATTGGGTATTGGGTGGTTCAATCCCCTTATATGTAAAACATTCGGGGGAGGCAAAGGTTAGCTAGATCATGGTTTTGTTTCTTTTTTAAAAAAATCTGATTTATCCATTATTGATTTATATTGTTTTTACTATAAAATAAAATTGTTGTTTGTTTTTAGTATTTAATGAATTATATTTGTCTGGTAGACCCAGAGTTTGAGATTATTAATCGGATTATTGTTGTTTGTTTTAATAAAATAGAATATAATATTGATTTTAAAATTTGGTTTTACCCACAATATTAATGCTCTTCACAAAATGACAAAGTAGAAATAAATAAATGGTGTCATAGGAACAGAAGTTTAACCTGATTGCTACTCGGTAATCAAAGAAATGGCATGGAAGTATTCACAATCTCACACGTCATTACCTAAACCCGTGATGGCATTCTGTAGAAATTGCAATGGCGTGATATGTATTTTCCAAATTTTGTAATCCCCAATTGGGTGCAGAGTAGGGGACAAAGGTAATGTCACAATTGCGAAGCAACAATACTGTGGAAACAGTTTCTGTACACTATAATTTCTTCTAATTTTGGGTGATTAGATTTGGAATCTTTGGCATGTTTGGGCAAACAACTGTGAATGAACCGGGTCCTGTATAATTTGACGTCTCCGGGTCCACAATGTCATACTATGTCTTTTTGAACTGGGCTTAATTGTCTGCTTTCGGTCCTTGTTTTTGTGGAATTTGTATCACAGACAGCTTTATTTGGTTCGATGTCTTGAGAGTCATAGGTTGCAGCTTTATTTAAAAAAAAAAAAATGGAGTCTTTTTTATTGGATTTCTGAGGTTTCTGCATCTGAATCTGTCACATGTTTTAGTAGAGGAAGTATACTCAGTTCAAAAGGGTAGTTAATAGTCACGACATATAAGTGAAAATTCTAAACATGGAATCATTTTGTTGGAGTTCTGAATCGTATACTAATGTTCTGCAAAGAATGTCAATTGGGTTTTCAGAGAATTATGGATCTGGAATGATAACAAGAGGTGGGGTTTCATCTTCCTCATCATTCGTTTTGGATTATGAGAGAGGAGAGCTAGTGAAGTCTCCAGGAAGAGTTGGGGCAAAGAATGTTTCGGCAGAGAAGGCTACGATAGCTTTAAGGAACCACAGTGAGGCGGAAAGGAGACGGAGGGGAAGGATTAATGCTCACCTCTCCACGCTACGGGAGTTGGTGCCAAGTTCAACCAAGGTTAGTCTTTTCTCTTATGCTTCTTTGTGTTCTTTCTTTTGGTGACTGCACAAGAATAGGTACGGGGTAATTAGTTGGGAGTCTTTGGACTATATTGGTTCTATGCCTTATGTGATGGTGTTGCTTTTTTGGCTCACTAGGGGCAATTGGCTATGAATGTGGTAGATAATTGGCTTGAGTTTGTTTGTTCTATATAATGCTAGTTTTCTATAAATCTTCTTCTCATGAGCAACAGAATATTGAATACGTTAGATCACCTATTTTTTTTGGAAATTTTGTACATTTCTCTAACTTCACATCCTCTTTGTGCGTCATATGACCTACAGAACTCATAGGAAATTATGTTCAAATCTCACCTTTGAACTTCAATTTTAGCACACTGGGATGCAAAGATGAGGTTAGAATATGTATCTGATAGACTTGGTTTGTTTGAAATGTTGATCATTACCAAGTACCATCTAATACATAGAAGTCAAGCATATGTTTTTTCTTCTTTTTTTTTGGGTGGGAGGGGGGGTTGGGCTGAGAAGAGAGTGTTGTATGCCCTGAAAACCATAGCTTACGATAGAATAAGTTGGGAAGTTCAACTATAATTTCAAAGAGCATTCAAAGTATAACAGACCGCGTGCTTGTTCTTTGTGGAATAGAATGGTTTCTTCACCATGAAAAATTACATAGAATCTTCTAATATTATATTTACATCTGGTGCATTAAATGATGGGACAAGGGTGAATCCCTTTCCATCAATTACTAATTCTCCCTTATAAGCAGTTTTGCATTTAATGTCAATAATTTGTCTTTGGGGGTGGAGGGTGAAATATAATTCAGTACATGCTTGTTAAATCAGGTCTGTTCAAGTATGAGTAGCATAGAACAATATTTTCTGTGTTACTATTAAACCTTTTATGAAATTGCCAGTATTGTTGTTTAGATGGACAAAGCGTCATTGCTTGCCGAAGTTGTCAGTTACTTGAAAGAATTGAAGACAAGTGCAGAAGAAGCTAGTAAAGCTTTTCTCATACCAATGGACACTGATGAAGTAAAAGTTGTTCATCAGAAGAATGAAATGGATGAAGCTCATTATTCTTTGAGGGCATCTTTGTGCTGTGAGTACAGTCCTGAAATTTTGTCTGGCATCAGGAAAGCCCTTGATGCACTTTGTCTGAGAATAGTCAAGGCAGAGATTGCAACCTTGGGAAGTAGGATGAAAAACATTGTTGTGATGACTGGATCTAGAGAAGAAAATTCTGAAGATGATAGTTCAAGCCAGCTTCGTGCAAACTCTGTTCAAGAGGCCCTTCAATCGGTACTCAGTAGTGTTTCTCCATCACAAGAGTTATCATCACAAGGCACAAACAAGAGGCGAAGGGTTTCATATTTCAACTTTTCAAGCTCTTCCTCACTTGAAGATACATGGTGAGAAATAATCTCTTGTTATAGCATGTTCAATATTGATCTCCTTTTGCATCCATTTGAATGTGTAGGGAGGATGATGATACCAAGACCCGTAATATATCTTATGCCAGCTGTACAATAGGATCACTTCCTCAATGCCTGATTTTTAGATGGCTGAATATGTTCTACTTGTATAATCTACGTTTAGAGTAACAAACAACTTTTTATAGAACTTGTAAAATAAAGCCTTTTTCCTTCGCTGGAACCTGGTAATTGTATTTTTCTTGCATATTCAAGGACCAAGCAAACCTTTTGTGACAGTCCTTTTTTTGGTAGATATGAAGAATTCTTCTTCTTGTTAGTCATTATATTAATATAAGAGAAACCTATTATTTTCCTTGTTAGTGGGTTTTCTCTTCTACTAGCTTCTCATTAGACATGCATGCAAATATGTTCATCTCTGCTTTGCTGTCCAATTGGAGAAAACACAGGAATTCAATATTAATGGAGATGCTTGGGGGGTGTAAACAAGGTATGGAATGATTTTCCTTCCAAGGACTGGTGCAAGGGTTATATTGCTTAATAGATATCCAGGATGACAACTAAGCTGGCGGATCTTGGGATTGTTGCATTCTTGGGGCTTGAGAGGTGGCAATGTGACAGAAACACAGGGAGAGAGTCAGATGGCACAGCGCCTGGTGGTAGTAGTCAAAAGGAGTCCCGAAGTGAGAGAGGGTGGAGAGAGGTGTTTGAAGAGGGTGAGGGAACAAAACATGCTCAGTTAAGGAGAGAGTGAACATTTAAAGTCAATATATGTTACGAGTAGTACAATTTATAGAGCATTTTGGGGTTGCAGTGATTGCTACAGTTGATGGAAATCAAGTTCCGTAGGGCTTGGTGGCCTTGGGAGATGATGAAAATTGAAACAAGAACCTCTTAGTTATACCATGTATGGAATATTCAGGCAGAGTCATTGAAGGGAAGTTTTAAGGCTGGCAGGAGATGAGTTTCAAAGAGGTGCATGGCGAGAAACATGCCCTGTGAAGGAGAGATGGTGGGCACCTTTGAGTCGATATATTCATAACAAATACAACCTAAAGAGCATGTTAGAGCAGCAGTTATTAGCCGAGTTGTTCAATCTACTTCCCTGGGGACTTATAGACTTAGGAGATGGCAAGAGTTTAACTAAGAACCAGTTAGCAATATATGTCATTTATGTAAGTGGACAAAGCAGCCTTGTAGATAAGGTTTGAGGATGATAATGTATTTCAACAAAAAAAAAAAGGACCTAGAATTTAACCAGTTACCTGCCACCATGGAATTGACACCAATCAATACAAAGTACGAAAATTTGAGCTGCTGGTATTGTTCAAGTTGAAATGACACATTGAACAGTAGATACTCATACTACAAGCTTATAAGCAACATCGATCCTAGTTACTTATTGAAGTACAATTGATTTAAAAGCTGTTATCCAGATAAAGCTGCTCCAGCTAAGTTGTCCTGAGCTCCAGCTTGGAGCCAAATCAAGTGCTAAAATTTTTACAGATAATGATAAAGACAACAAGAAACATACGAGGCACTCTTTGAATCTGCTAGAAGTATTCTGATACAGTGGCAGGAAAAGTTCGCTAACTTCTGATTCTGTATGTTCTATACCACAGAATCAAAAAGCAAACAAGTCTATATCCAAAGATGAAGCTCAACATCACCCCTATATTGCTCCATTTCTGTGAAATTTCCAAACCTTGCCGCACTAGGAACTCATTGCCATTCAAAATGCATCCTCCCTCTGCACTTACTAAGCATTTTGTTTTCCCCTTTTCTCCTCCATATTCATTTATCAGAAAACACTCCAGTGGATACTTAAACAAACTCAAGTAATGCATGAAAATCCAGTACTTGGGAATGTCCTCCTTTGATATGAAATACCCGGAAAATAGGAAGAATGATCCCATTAGTCCAGCCATCAATGTGGTCCCCACAATGAAATTAGGGACTAGTGCGCTAAAAGAAGCCACAAAAGAGTTTGAATTTAACATAACCAACCAAACCACCAGAGAGAAATAGAGGAACCCCGTAATATCCCTTTGCAAACCGACTAGCCAATATACTGGGGTGGAAAAGAGAATAGCCACCACCAGAAGAAAAGGAACGAACACAAGAGTGTTTGCTAAAACGTATGAAGAGACTCTATAGGCTCCCCTTGAGGTTTCCCTCATCAGAATTCTCCTCTCTTCCAAGAATATTGGCAGGCCTTCAGTTGTTGAAGATAATAAGAAGGTGAGGCAGAAGGCAAAAAAGCCAATTTTGGTCTGTAATGTAGTTCGCATTTGATCATAGTTTGCATTCACAAAAATAGTTCCAAGTACAATGCCAGCCACTACTGATTGTACTATTCTTGCTGCAAAGAGCTGTTTGGTTCTGAAAATGTTGCTGGAGAATCTTTGTCCCAGTGTCCAGACTTCTTTAAGTTGAGAATTGGGGAAAGAAATATACTTTCCTGTAATGCCTTCTGGGCTTGGAACTATGAATTGTCCATAATTCAGTTCAAAGTTATCCTTATTTTCAGTATCTGAAACCAGGCTTTCTGTCTCATCAATGGCAAATTCAAGCACATTGACATGCGCAGGAATGGAATGTCCAGCAAACATGAGCCTTTCTTCTAGAAGATTCAAGGACCCTTGGTGTAGAACAATTCCATCAGCTAAAAGCACTATTTGATCAATCAATTCCAATATTCTGAAACCTGGTTGATGGATGGTCAACACTATAGTCTTTTCTTGTCTAGTTGCCATAGTTTTAAGTAAAAGAACTATATGAAGAGCCGAGGCTGAATCCAGTCCCGAAGTTGGTTCATCAATGAGAAGAGCTGCTGGATTATGCACTAACTCAACGCCAATTGAAACTCTTCGCTTCTCACCACCTGAGATGCCACGACTTGATTCATCACCAATTCTTGAACCAGCAACATGATCTAAACCAAGCTCCTTCAACAACTCTTGAACTCTAGCCATTGCCTTCTTGAACCCTCCATGCAACCTGAGACGAGCACTATACATGAGTGTTTCTTCGACAGTAAGAAGTGGGAAGAGAGCTTCATCTTGTGTCACATAACCCGATACTCTCCTGAAATGACCAGTATCCATTGGGTAATCATTTACGAGAACTTGACCTGAAACTCTATGTGGTGGGATGATTCCTGCAAGTATTTCCAACAGTGTTGTCTTCCCTGCACCACTTGGACCAGCAATCGCTGTGATCTCTCCCGCTTTGGCTTCACAGCTCACATTCCTCAGTATGCACCTGGCATTATTTGGCTTCTTACGCCAAAAGTACCAATTGAATTCATCAACTTCCCTGGACAACCTGTAGGTAAGTCTTTTGGTTTTTATCTGGTACCTGATTTTCTGGTCTTCACCTTCTGGTGCCCTCACTGGAAGCTCCATAAAGGTCCGAAGGAAGGAAAGGTTGTAAAACATGAGTGAATTTGGGGAGAGGTGAATGTGCTTTCTCTAATTGTGGAATGTTTTGGTCGTCATTGGCAATTTGCTGGTTTTATGTCAGATACATTGGGAAAATAGGACTGATGTGTAACTTGCTAAGGGCTGTACTGTAAGACTTGACGTATAACTGTAGAATTCATGTGGTCTGGGAGTCACTGATGATATGTGCTTTTAAACAATAAAATACATTTTTAGCCACTTGATTCAAAGGGGTTTGATCTTTATAATGCATATTCCCTCTGGTCTTCTCTTATATGGACAGCTCCTAGGTGGTTCTTTATGTCCATCCGTCATTGCTTTACCTTTTTTTTTTTTTTTTAGTTACATAGGGATCGCGAAAACAGCGGAAATATATGCAATCACAAAAGTTTGAACGAACCTTGGAAGACACTCGAGCAAGAACATTTTTTTTTTTTTTTTTTGCTTTACCATCATTGCTTTACTTTGATAGACTTAGGTACTTGCTTCTCTAGATTCATCAGTTCAAGCTTTAATAGTAGGGACTTTTGATTCAAATTGTACAATTATGAAGAGATTCCGAGACTTTTGTCCTTTGGAGCAATCTGTGATCATGTATAAAGAAGGGTAACGGATTTCTTGGTCTGGGTTGTTTTTTGAATGCTCTCTGCTACCTCACCATTCATCCCATCTGACACGTTTTATTTCTCTTCTGTGTATACGTTTTTAATACACCTCGACACTCTCATGAAACATGTCAGCCTTAGATAATAAGTAACAGTAAATATCTTCTAGTACCATTTCCAAGTTTCTACCATTCTTTTCCTTTTGTTTTGTCTTATTTGGGTGGCTGACAACTTTACCGTAACTGCTCAAATTCGTGGTCATATTTGTTAGGCAAAGTTTATGCACGCCTTTGTTTCCCAACGTGGGTTTGAGACCAGGTGTGTTAAAAGATAAAAGTGTAGGTGCAACATAGGTGGAGTTGAGTTGAGTTACACCGTTCTTTTGTTTTATTTTTGTTATTTGGATGGTGGTGTTTCTCATATCTTCTTTGCAAAGTTCTCCTTCACGCTCCCAATGTGCCTCAGTCCCCTCAGGTTTCAGTTTCCTGTCTGAACTGTATGCTTTTCTTAGTTTCATAATATATATGACTGACTGCCTTATGTTGGAGGATGCATTTCTTAGGTTCATAATATCGGGCTGACTGCCTCAGATTGGAGGTGTGAGATGTTAAAGTTGAGAAAGGAAATAATAATGACTATTCTGACCATTTTGCAACACCCACACTGTCCAAAACTGAAATTTATCCCATGTCTGTAAACAGAAGATTTGGTGGTTGGGGGGGGCATAAATTCTTCTCCAGACAGCAATATTTATTTCCTGGGGCTGCTTCGAGGATCTGTCAAATTAAAGGCCCGGAAAGTCTGCACCTCAATGTCAGAAATCTGTGTACTGAACGAGTCGATAGAGAGGTGTATGGACACGGAAGAAAATGCGATCCAAATCAAAACTTAGGTCATGAACTGAAGCAATAGTTCTTCCCATAATAGTTTCTTCTCAGCTGCATGACTTGGCTTTGTGGTGTTTGATTTATTATTAGTGGAATAGTTACTGGGGTTTTGATAAAGGTCCCATATGAGAAGCACCGGATTGGTTTACACCGGCAAGTAGGAGATCATAACCAAGATGGGTCACTAATAGGTGTGGGCATTTGTTTGCGTTTATTTCATTTTATTTTTCTGTTTTTTTGTTTGACCTTTTTATTCTCTTCTTGAAGTTGTATTTGAGTGGTTATAACCAATTCAGTTTTGGGGAATTAGGCTGAAAAGATTCTCCCAAAAATTGACTGAAGTTCTTGTATTTAACCAATCCATATCACTCAATGAAGGAGAGTAGAAATATATTTTCAAGTTATTTTTCATTACCAATTCCTTTCACCCTAGTCCATCCCTTGTTCTTTTCACCATAACTCGCCAAGGTCGAGACAGAGGCCGAGGCTAAGCCAGGGGAGATCCCACCATTTTGGTATCAGAGCCGATTCAAATGGCCGAAGATCCACGGGTGCAACGTCTGGAACAGCAAGTCGAGTCTTTGAGCAGCAGCCAAGAGAGAATCATGAAGCAGCTCGCAGAGATGTTTCAAGTACTGTAGACGAAGGAAGGATCCACGTCCAACTCACGAGAGGTCACTCAGGAGAGATGTCCGCCAAGAGCAACGCAGGGATCGTTCGCTCCAAGGCTCGTAAAATTGGATTTCCCTCACTTCGATGGAACCGAAGATCCCATCTCCTGGGTTTGTCGTGCAGAACAGTTCTTTGATTTTCAGGAAATTCTGCCAGAAGACCAAGTAAGGTTGGCCGCCTTTCACTTAGAGGGAGATGCTCAATTTTGGTATCAAAGGAAAAAAAAATACTCAGAGGAACCTGCGTTGGGAGGAGTTTAGGGCGGAGTTGGGTGACCGATTTGGGGTTACCACCTATTCTGATGCTTTTGGAGATCTAATCAAATTAAGCCAAACAGGAACAGTCTGGGATTTTCAAAACCAATTTGAGAGGCTACTCGGGCGAGTGGGGCGACTCACTGATGAACAAGAGACTTTTCTATTCGTAAGCGGCCTCAAGGAATTTATACAGGTTGATGTGAAGGCCCAAAGGCCCAATACTTTACCTTTTGCCATCGGGCTAGCCTGAATTTTTGAGGAGAAAATACACAAAACGGAAAACAAATAGAATTTAGGGCAAAGAAAAATCCCAAATTCCTACAGTTGCAATTTCTCTCCTTCGGAAGAGCGTTCGGGTGAAAAGACCAAGACCGTGAGGCGATTCACACCGGCGGAACTCCAGCAACATCAGGAGCAAGGATTGTGCTATCACTGTGATGAGAAATATCATCCTAAGCACCAATGCAAGAGGTTATTCTTGATAGAAATGGAGGATGAAGGGAGACAAGTTACCGACCCAAAGGACTCGCAGGAGGATGACGAATTTTCAGAGGTCCCAGAGATTTCAATCCGCGCTCTCACTGGGGTTTCGACCCCTCAAACCATGAGGGTGACCGAGCGTATGGGAAGGGTCACACTTACAGTCTTAGTGGATTCAGGGTCTACACACAATTTTCTGAATGAAAAAATGGCAAGGGCAGCAGGACTGAAGGTGGAAACAGGGGCGCGACTCCGAGTGATCGTGGCAAATGGAGAATGCATTACAAGCACCGGATTTTGTAGAGAGGTAACAACTGTGCTTCAGAATACTGATATTAAAGTCGATTTTTATATTATTAATTTGGAAGGGTGTGATGCCGTTTTGAGAATTCATTGGTTACGCACTCTAGAACCCATACTATGGGACTTCGGTAGGATGATCATGAGGTTCCAATGTGGAGGAATTACAGTTGAGCTCAATGGGACAGAAGGGGTGAGGCCTATGTCTGTTAGGGAAAAGACCTTGGCAAGGGCTCTTGAACAAAATCGGGGAAGAGGGACACTTCTGCACATACGAGCCTTAGGGGAAGAGGAAGAACAAGGAAAAAATTGGAAGGAGTGGGAAGTTGAGTTTCCTGAGATTTTTAGTGATAAGGTGGGATTACCTCCAAAAAGGGAGCACGATAATCAAATTCCCCTAAAACCTGGAAGTGAGCCAGTCTGCAAAAAACCCTATAGGTACCTACAATTCCAGAAGCATGAAATTAAACGGTTGGTTGAGGAAATGATCCAACAGAGAATAGTCCAAAGTAGCAGGAGTTCATACTCTTCATTGGTGTTGTTGGTAAAAAGACATGATGGATCGTGGCGATTTTGTGTAGACTACAGAACACTCAATCAACTGACAATAAAAGATAAGTATCCCATCCCTGTCATTGAAGAACTCTTGGACGAACTACATGGGGCTCGGGTTTTTACCAAGCTAGACCTGAGATCAGGCTATCATCAGATTTGAATAGAAGCTATGGATATGGAGAAGACTGCGTTCCGAACTTATCACGGACATTTCGAGTTTTTGGTAATGCCTTTTGGACTATCCAATGCACCTGTAACTTTCCAAAGCTTGATGAATGACATTTTCAGACCTTATTGGAGGAAGTTCATCTCGGTATTTTTTGATGATATATTAATTTACAGCCAGAACTGGGACGAACACTGGTTTCACTTGAGAACTGCCCTGTCTGTCTTAAAGAACAATAACCTAGTCATGAAGAAGGAAAAATGTGTGCTAGGTTTGGAAGAGGTCAAGTACTTGGGGCACATAATTAGCGCTGGAGGAGTAAGGGCAAATCCATCGAAAATTGAGGCAATGGAAAAATGGTCAAGACCAAGGAATTTGAAGGAGCTTCGCGGCTTCCTCGGGTTGACTGGCTACTATCAACGATTCATTGCTCATTATGGAACCACAAACAGGCCATTGACAGACCTATTAAAGAAGGGAAATTTCAATTGGGATGAAGAGGCCGAGAAAGCTTTTAAAGAACTGAAGCTACAAATGACCACAGTCCCTATCTTGGCATTTCCCAACTTCGATCAGGACTCTGTCGTTGAATGCGACGCATTGGGGGGAGGTATCGAAGCAGTTCTTATGCAGGCTAGTAGGCTAATAGCATATTTCAGCTCTGCCCTCAAGGGTAAGAATCTTTGTCTGTCTACCTATGACAAGGAGCTGCTTGCTTTAGTTCTTGCCATCAAACATTGGCAACCATATTTGTTGGATTTATAGTAAGAACGGATCATCGTAGCCTTAAGTATTTGTGGGAGCAGCAAATAACAATAGATGCACAACAAAAGTGGTTGATTAAGCTGATGGGTTATGACTTCTCAATTGAATATAAACAAGGTTACTCAAATACTACAGCTGATGCTCTCTCCCAGGTACCACAGACAGGGACAGTGGCTGCCATGTCTTTTCCTGAGCCTCTGTAGTGGCAACCAATTCAACACGAAAATATACATCACCCTGAGTTAATCAGACTACACCAATTGGTACAGAGTGGACAAGCTATAGTTTCGAGGACAAAACTTTTAATTAGGGGGTTAGGAATTGTAACACCGATTTTCGGTGACTGTATATCATGTACTACTCTTCATGATTCTAAATATATAAGTATATTTTGAGATATTTATTTAATTATCTATTTATTTATTTTGAGATTTCGTCTCAAAATTGTTAAAATCGAAAATTTTATCAGTAAACCGAAGAACTTCTCAGAAAACGCCGGCAATACCTAAAGAAGTAAAAAATAGTTAAGAGAAGACCTACACACTTAAATAAAGATATTTAAATGAAATTTCACATATTTAAGAAATTTCGAAAAAAATTTCATAGGGACCAAAAATGCAAATTATTAAATGTTAGGGGATTAAATGCAATTAAAGAAAGTTAAGGAACTAAGTTGCAAACCACTCAAAGATAAGCAATTGGAGCCAAATGATTGATCAAGAGGGAAGCAAGGTTGGTTAGTGGCCACATAGGATTTTCCACATTCAAGAAAATTCATTGGATAGAAATTTATGCATGAAAACTTATTGGATGAAAATTTTTGCATGAAATCTAGTTAGAATAGTTTGTTCTAGTTTGTGACACATCCCCCCTTCACATGATGTCCAAAGACACCTAATGGAGTGCATGGAGGTTGCTTGAATCAACAAATACATGGTTTAAGTGCTAGGACAAGTGGAAGGTTAAGATGATGCATGGAATGATCCAATGGTTGAGAATATTTGGCTAGATTTATAAAAAAACTTGTTTAAGAAGAGTTTGGCTCATTTTCTTCATTCAAACCATCCCTTGCACGAAATTTATAGAGTTCATTCCCATTTTTGAGTTCAACTATGGAGCCAAAGAGGTAAGAACATTTTTGGGAATTCTTGAATTTCAATTAGAAGTATAGATGTATTGTATAAGAAATTTATGTTCATTGTGATTTGATTTTTCTAAGATGATAAAATTCAAAAATTTAAAAGGAGTGGTGATATATATTATTAGCAAAAGATCTTACAAATGAGGTAACATATCTTAACTTATGCTAAGATTAAATTATTTGATGAATAGTTATTTTGGTATCCATACTAGCATGCTAGATGTTGATTTCTAGATTGAGTTTTGTATAGTTTTATTAGAATATCTCATTCTGTAGAAATCAAAAATCTAAAATATTTATTTCTCTATAAACTAGACTCTCTAAGCTTTAAAATGGTATATCATGTGAAGTAATTCATGAAATAATCGATTTTTGTTGATTTTTGGAAGTTTAGTATGTTTCACAAATTCTGTTTCATGTCTTGTGTACGACTAGTAACTTATATGAATTTTTGAGGTATCTTTTGTTTAGAATTTGGAGAAATGTTAAACATGAAAATTTTATGTCTCTGTCTTATCTTTAATCAGAGATAAAAATCACTTGAATCGGGGTTGTATGCAGAAAGTTATGATATTTTTACTAAAATTGTACAGAAGTAGTTCTAAAACTAAAACCGAGATGAAAATTGAATTTTAAAAAATAATACAATTATATTCTAAGGATGGTCAAAACTATAAAGTTTTGAGAATTGAGATCACTTAAATCGGAGAAGTATATTGGGAGATATGGAAATTCTCCTAAAACTGTGTAGAATTGGTTTTAGGAATTTAGGCTGAAAAATTTATAAAATTTTATAAATTCGTGTGTTCAGAATTTGAAGATGGTATGAACATAAAAGTTGGAGATATAAGTCTTAGCTTTAAGTAAAAATTTGAATCATTTGAATCTGATCGAGATTTTAGAAGATATCGTAATTTTACTAAACATGCATGTGATAAGTTTTGTAGAAATTTTTATTTAAGTATGAAATTTGAGATTTAACTTTATGAAAGAGAACATTTATATATACATCTTGTAATCCGATGATATAATATTGAATTGGTAAATGATGTATATTGTTTAATTTAGGCTTAGGGTTCGAGGGGTGACTCATTCGAGAAACGAGGACAGTTAGAGGGAGTGACATACCCTCTCCAGTCGATGTGAGTGGGACGATCTATTTTGAATTTAAATGAAAAATAGATTTGATCATGATTTTTATAAATAAATTTTGAAATGTGATTTAGAAATGTTTTAGTATTTGTGGCATGTCTTGAAATGATATTATGTGAAAATTGCATCCTGATATTATGATAACTTGATAGTGTCATATTTTTATTACGAATAAAGATTTATGAACGATGATATATGACACGTGTATGATTATGAGATGGTGCATAGTGGCTATAGCGTGCACCCTACCACGGTATTGAGCGTTTACCTGACGGGATGACGTGGTGGGGTAACACGGAAGCAAGGATTTGAGTCCCCTGTTTCTGGACAACGGATCCAATAAACGAGCACCCGTGAGGACCGTGTCAACACCAAGGGAAGGGGGAAGATATATGTGTTTTATTCTTATGATATTGTAGTGACCCCTTGATAGATTTTATCCTAGTTATGCCAAACTATGGGTAGAATATGTTTTTGACACCTCATTGATGTATGATTTAATGATAAGTATGCATATTATTTTGAATTATACGATATATTTACAAATGAATGAAATATGAATTTGAAATGATGTTTTGACTTACCACTCTCACAAATTCATTTATTGTCATTATGTAGTCATTGTACCTCATTCACTGAGTATGTGAATTATACTCACCCATCATATTAATATTTTCAGTTTATACTGTACTTGACATGTATTGAGGTACTATCTCACGAGTTTTACTGAGAGACGCTATCGGATAAGTGATCATACCCATTCTTGTTTACGATTGGACCATACATATAAATATTATATATAAATTGGAGGTAATTATTTTAAAGAAAATTTTTATTAAAAACTATCTTTTTTTTTAAATCTTTCGCCGTATGATTTTGACTTAATGATATCTAGTAGGGTCATAATATTAGCCTTGCGTCACCTCGATGTGCGGTAGGGTATACCCGTGCCTCGAGAAGTCGCGATGGTCTGTTTGCGTGCTCGACTTGCGGGTCGGGGCGTGTCACTATATGGATCCAAACACTCGTAAAATTGTTACTTTGAGTGATGTCACCTTTGATGAAATCTATTCTTATTATATGTAGCAAACTAAATCTCCTTTACGTAACTTCTTTGATGAATGAAGATTCTGAATAATAAGGAGAGATAGAAGGAAGACAATAGGGTGTGCGAAGAAATAAAATTCAAGAACTTTAAAAAGAGAATTAATAGTCTAAAAGAAATATTATTAATGATGTCTCCAAAATAATAAAACATTACATGTATTTATAGGGAATGCTAACCCCTAAAATTAGGAGACTAAAAAAATATAAGAAAACTAAAAAAATTAAGAAATTATAAAAATTATAAAACTAAGAAAATTAAAAACTTATAAAAATTAGAAAATTATAGAAATTAAAAACTAACTAAAAAACTTAAAAAGCCGAAAAGTTAACGGACTCCTTTTTCTTTTTCTTGAACCGATCTCGTGTAACCCAATAATTATTAGAAATTTGTCTTACATCAGTCCTCCCTAACTAAAAGAAACTCGCCCTTAAGTGATACCTTCGATGACTTGTAACCATATTCTCAACTTTCTCCTTTGGTTTTCTTGCCCAAAAAATATGATGGGCATGACAAATATCAAAACAAATGCTGTTGTAAACTTACTCAATCTAAAAAATATTAGATCCCCAATAGTTTTAAGAAAATCTAGACGCTCCTGGGATTCTGAAACAATGACATCTTTAGCATCAATATAAATCCAATCTTATGTCTTCAATATTCCATCATTGAAATCAGTCTCTCAAGTCTTTTAATGAAAGATTGCTTTTCTTGGCTGGTTAAAACCTTTCCTGACTCTTCAGATGATTTAAGCTTGTCTTTAATCGTATATATGTATCCTTCCAAGTTATTCTCTAACTCTGCAGTTCTCCTTCTCTCTACATCCTTTTTGTTTAGTGCTTCCAGATTGCCTTTTGCTTCAATAAAGGAATCCTTCGAAATAGGCATTCTTAGAATCATCGTCTTCTCGACTGTCACCAGAGTCTGTACATCTTCATCTGAAAATTCATTCTCGTTGGTCTGAATCCTATAAGATTATTGGGATAACATGGGGTTGATGTGTGGTCCGTGAGCGATTCTCCTGGTCCCATCTTTACCTCCTATATTTCCTGATTTGTCCACAACATCTGTAGTCCTATTTCTACTCCCTTCCAAAAGGAAAAGTTTGGGTTTTGGATCGTTGGGCTTGGCCTTTCTCTGGGGCGTTGAAAGAATGAAAAAATAAATCGTTTCCTTGCTGGGTTGGCCATCACAAAGGAAATCCTTGACTCTGATACCACCTAATATAGAAGAGATTGAAGGAAGACAATTGGGTTTTTCAAAAAAAAACAAAACTCTAAAACTTTCAAAAGGGAATAAAAGAAATATTATTAACGATGTCTCCAAAATAATGAAATATTACATGTATTTATAGGGATTGCAAACTCTAAAAATTAGAAAATTATAAAAAAAAGAAAATTAGAGAAATTAATAAACTAAAAAAATTAGAAAACTAAGGAAATTAATAAACTATAAAAATTAAGAAATTATAAAAATTAAAAACTAATTAAAAAATACTAAAAAACTTAAAAGGCCAAAAAGTTAACGGATTTCTTTTTTCTTTTCTTGAGCCGATCTCACTTTTTTAGCCCAATAATTA
This sequence comes from Dillenia turbinata, assembly GCA_037126225.1. NCBI lineage: Eukaryota > Viridiplantae > Streptophyta > Magnoliopsida > Dilleniales > Dilleniaceae > Dillenia > Dillenia turbinata. The sequence continues at coordinate 12,550,830 of JBAMMX010000021.1, forward strand.
TTTAAAATCTGTTTCTCATCACTGAAAATTCTGAAGATGTGGAATGTCATCACTAAGTTCTATTGAGAATATATTTTCAAAAGAGATTATGGCAATTGGGAGAAATTCAGCATCAAATAAAACAGAAAGAAGTAAGAAGTTTAACTCGACAATGATATCCTCCGAAAACGTTTAATGATTATTATTTGGGAGATGACTTGCAATTTTGTTAAAAGCTTCTTTGTAGGATATCAAAATGAAAGTGAGCTTTCTAGCCATGAAGAACTAAAAGGGTGCTCTGAGTGAACAGAAGCCACGAAACAAAAATTACTACACTTATCAAAAGTACAACTTGGGATGTAGTTCCCAAACCAAAAAAATATAGAATCTGTTTCATGCAAACGGGTGTATTGTAAATGACGCAGGACAAGATAGTGAGCATAATAATAGTGTTGAAAGTGAAAGGAAAATTAAAGAAATTGGATTAGATCTCAACCTAGAGTTCTTAGGCTTCATACCTAAAGGAAGATTACATCTCACAATCCAAAAGAATATTTATTAACTTAGAAAAGTCTACTTTTGAAAGTCTACATAAGTGCCTATTTGTAGAAAAATAAAACTTAAGAAAACCCTAACCAAATATAACTCTTCTCCTATGTAGAACGAAAAACTATTCAACTAAGAAAACAAATTTGTATAGAACAATGATTTCATCTAAAGATAAGAGCGTAATCAAGATAAATCTTATCTATTATAAAAAATCTAAAAACTGAATTTAAAACTAAAAGATAAAATTTAAAATAATTAAAATAAACCTCAACTAAACACTTCATTATCGGTCATATCCCAAACCAAAGTTTGTACTTTTGATCCTGCATGTTTTTTGTAAACCTTAAGAGGTTGTTGCTAACGTACTGTATCATCCCTCCCCGTCTTGAAAGAACTTGACTCAAGCTAGTTAAAAGCATGAAAACAATCATAAATAGCCAAATTAAGTTGTGCAACTCTTTTTTGTAACCTAAGTGAAATTTGAAAATAGGCATCCCTTCCACCTAACAAGAAACTTGTGGTGAACTCCATTAGCAATGTGATTGTCTTGGAAGTCTACAATTTCTTCAACTTCTTTCAATTGTAATTGCAGTGTCATTTGTAAGTGTATCATTACCATAGTATAAAGTCAAATCTTCAATATTGAAGATATTATTTATGCCTATATCATCTAGCAAGTCAAGGACATAGCATTTGAACTGATCCTCTTAAGGATTTTACAAGTACCTACACTCCTTGATTGAAACTTCTTATATCACCCCTTAGTATGTGCTTGGCAAAAGGATTTATCTTCTACACTAGGATAAGCTATAATTGGTAAATGAACAAATCAATTAGTTTCTTAGGTATCATTCATGTAATGACCTCAAAAGGATTGCGACATGTACTCCTATTAAATGAGCTATTGTAGGCAAATTCAACCATAGGAAGTGTCAAATCCAATTAGAAGTATGGTCTCACACGTAGTAGCACAGAAGATCTCCCAAGCTCATATTAACTACTTCAGTCTATCCATCTATTTGTGGATAAAATGTTAATGAAAACTTCAGTTTGGTGCTTAGCAATTTCCATAAAAGACGCCAAAAATAACTCATAAATTTTAGATCTTGGTTAAAAACAATTGTAAATGGTATCCCATGAAATATCATAACTTCTCTAAAAAAAAAGTTTTGTTATATGAAGGGCATCCGAAATCTTTGAACAAGGAATCAAGTGAGTCATCTTAGAATAGCTGTTAACTACCACAAAGATAGAATCAAAACCCCTTATAGTTTTAGGCGATCCAAGCACAAAATCTATACTTAAGTCTTGTTGTGGTTTATGTGGAACAAGCAAAGCGGTATAAAGACTTGTATTGTTCCTCCTTCGCTTTGAAATTTGGATTACCTAACATCGAGCCATAATTTTAGCAACACCCCCTTCAAACTTTGCCAATAGAATTGATCTTTTACAAGAGCGATAGTCTTATCTCATCCAATATGCCTTGCTACTCCTCTTGATTGAAGTTCTCGACTAATTTCTTCTCACAAAGTTATGTTAGGTAGACAAAATTGTATTCCTTTAAATAGATATCTATTGGATATATAAAAGTTAGGATTATTAGCAAGCTATCAAGCAAGTAGCTCGGCATATATAATGCTAAAATCCCTGTAAGATAAATAATCTCTCTTCAATGATTCAAAACCAATCACTTGAATAGCTATGTAAGTGATGATTTGTTATTTTCTGCTAAGTGTATCTACTGCTTTATTCTCCACTCTAGCCTTATGTTTAAGGACAAAAGTATATTCTTGTAAAAAGGTAACTCATTTGACATGACAATAGTTTAACTTCTTTTGAGAGTTTATGTTCTTGAGGGTTTCATGGTTATAGTATAATAGAAACTCTTCTAGAAGCAAGTAATAGTCCCTGGTTTTAGAAACAATCTTCCATCATCCTCTGGTCTTATTCTGATTTGATGATATCCACTCTTTAAGTCTAACTTTGAGAAAATAGTGGAACAACTTATTATATCTAGCATGTCATCCAATCTAGGTATAGGAAACTTATACTTGATGGTTCTCTTCTTAATAGCTTGACTATCAACACAAATATGCGAGCTTCCATCTTTCTTTGGCATGAGTAATGTTGGGACTACATATAGACTTAGGCTTTTTCGAATAAACCCCTTTAATAACAGCTCTTTAACTTGCCTTTTCAGCTCTTTATGCTCACTTAAATTCATCCTATAGGTGGATAGATTTGGTAATTATGTTTCAAGTATTAAATCAATAGCATGTTGGATATTGTACAAAGGAGAAACTTTCTTATGCAATTCTTCAGGTGCAGCATCAGAAAACTCAGTCAGTAGCTTTACTGCCTCTGGAGGGATGTCACTGATAAGAGTATCTTCATAGTCTCCCACTACTCTTGTGACAATAGCAAGCACCACCTTTGATTCTTGGCTTTTCATATCAAACTCTTTCTTTATTATGATATAAAAAGTTCTTCTGTTGCCTTCACCATTACTCTCAGACTTTGTTGGTGTTCCCCCCTCATATTTCTTTATCTCTAAATTGTTCATAGGTTATAGCAGAATGAGCTTCTTTTATATGAGAATATCTAAGTATTCTTTCTGCCATTATGACTGACATTCCAATCATAAAACCATGGACAACCCAAAAAAGTGTCACTTATATAAGGATGACATCGTACACACTATAAGCTCCACACTTGAAGGACATGAGGCATTGTTTGGTTATTGGGATAGTTGTGTTATTAATCCATACAATTTTGTATGGCTTAGGGTGTGGGTTGGTTGGTAACTTGAGGCTTTCTACAGTAGAACAAGATACCATATTCATACAGCTACCTCCATCAATAATAAGCTTTTTAGTATGTTTTCCAAAACGCACTAGTGTTTTAGAGATTGATGCACGCTTCCAATCTTCTTCCTCTATATTTGGAACTGTTAGGATTCATCATACCACTATCATTAATGATCTGTCCATATTATCATCACCTATAGATCATCATCATGATATTCTACATAATCAAAAGAATCATCTGCTTCATCATCCTCAACTGCCTCTTTTGTTGTTCCTTCTGCTTCCATATGTAGATTATTCTTTTGTGGGCACTAGAAACCCATGTGGCTTTGCTCTCCATACTTGAAGCAGGTAACACCCTTTTTATTTTTCCCCTAATTGATTTGTTTTGTTATTGAGATTACCATTAGGTCTTGTTGAAGCTTGTCGATTTTGTGGGAATTGCCTCTTGGCTTCAAATTCTCCACTTTGAACCCTAATTCTTTTAGTACTTGAATGGTTCAAATATTCTTCCACATCAAGTGTCACTTGGAAGACATCACTTGGAAGACATGCTCTAGACCGTAGATGGGTTGTTTTTCAAGTTCTCGCTTAATATCTACTCTTAATCCTGCTTTAAATCGAGTTGTTGCTTACTTTGCACTTTTTTTAATTTGTCCATGTGTCTTGAGTTCGTCAAATTGCTGTATATATTCAATCACACTTATGCTACTTTGCTTTAATGTAAAAACCTTTTCACGCATCCGATCAAAATAGTTATAAGGAAAGTATTTCTCTTGCAGCTTAACTTTTATCGCTTGCCAAGTTTTAATAGGTTGCTAGCCTCATCATTGTAGGTTGCTTTCCACCATACTCTACTATAACTTTACCAACCCAACCATCTTCATATTAGCAAATCAAATTCGTCAAGAATCCTCCATATCATACCAATCAAAAATTTTTTCAAAAAAACTAAGCCAATCACAAAATATGACGTCGTCAATTTTGCCTTCAAAATTTGGAATTTCAATCTTGATTTCCTTTGTGATGTCTCTAACTATGTCATGTTCAACTCTTCCTCGGGGATATGGATGTACTACTTGAAGGTTTCGGATCACCATAGTTGGAGCTTCAGACATTCCTTCATTAGTGGATTATGCTGACCCTTTCAATAGCGTTTTAATTGCTATAGTTAAATTCTTTAATTGCTTCTTCACTTCTTGCATATTACCCTCTAGGCGTTTAAACTCAACTCCGCATAAGTCACCATAGTTGTGTGTGGGAAAACAATCTTGAAATTAATAAAAACTTTAGCTCTGATATCAACTAATACAAGATAAGGTAGTGGGTATAGTAATAGTTGTGAAAATGAAAGGAAAATTAGAGAAATTGACCTTGATCATAACTTAGGATTCTTAGGCTTCACACCTAAGGGAAAATTACATCTTACAATCTGAAAGAATGTTTATTAATTCAAAAAACTCTATCTTTGAAAGGCTACATAAGTGCCTATTTATAGAAAAATTAAACTTAAGAAAACCCTAACCAAATATAACTCTTCTCCTATGTAGAATGAAAAACTATCCAACTAAGAAAACTAATTCATATAAAACAAGGACTCCATATAAAAGTAAGAATCTAATGGGACCATGTTCCAAAGGGTTTTGATAGGACCCCGTTCAAAAAGGTTTAATACGCTTAAACACAAATAGGTCTATACCGCCCTGCTCTACCGATGAGATCCATCTCCTTAAAGGGGCCATGAACCCCCAACCCACCAAAAGGATCTGTCACTTATGGTATTCTATTCACTGTTTGGCTAACTCCTTATGAGCTCTATTGAATCGACCCATAGAAGTATTCGGTGCTCCCAAATACTCGTCCCACTCTATGCTCGACCGATGGTCAACATCTTCTTAAGGGACTGATAATCTCGATTTTCATTAACCAGAGACAATATTCAAACAAATCTCATAGCGACTCTTATTTCCAATCTCAGCACAAAGTGTATCTTACGAATAAGGAAGGAAACCCTGGAGAACCTAATCGATAAGCGAAAGGATCTCCCTATATAATCAAACTTTCGAAACGATAACGATTTCAAATCTCGAACATTTAAATTCCGAAATCTTTGGATCTCCTCGTATAGAAACTAGAGTTGTAACGCGCCAAAGGTACATGATTCTTACAGACTCTTCATAAAAACCTTTGATATATAAAAGCTACGTAAGTTCCCTTGACTTTACACAGGACATACGAATCACAGGGAGATCCGTTCTCCCTTCCTCTCTTAGTCTATTTTCATTCCCTTCGAAAATCGCTATTTTTTAGTTGAGTGTCGGAGCCTTCCCCACCGGAACACCCTCCGGTAGTCTTTTGTAGGCTTCAAACCTCTTCATCAAGTATCCATTCGAGTCATAAGGAGCCGAATCTGTGGAGTCAAGACCCACCTCCAACAAATTGGCGTTATCTGTGGGAAGTAAACTAGAGAAATTTCATTGAGTTCTCTAAATTACCATAACAATATGCCTCCAAAAAGGAGAACCAAAACTGCATCAAAGACCACATCCACCATGGATAGCCATGCTGCTACCCCCACTGATGCAACCCTTCCTATGGCGCCTACTCACTCCATTGACAATCCTTTCGCTCATACTCAACCTCCTCACTTGGAGTAGGTCTCGCAACCTGTGCCTCAGGAACGCCCAGCCATGGCTCCTATGCCGGTATCCCAAGAATGAGTCAGTCAACCTCAAATAGATAGGTTAGAGTTAAAGATCCAAAACATGAGCAAGTAGTTGGAAGGCCTTAGTCGTGCCATAAAGCCCGAAGGCCAGTCTTCTTCAGGAAAATCTAGACATGTACGCCCCGATGGCAAATGCCACTATTCAACTACGAGCCCTTAGCAATTTCTTGCCATGACCTCGAAGATCTAAGAAGACAAGTTAAGCAACTCATAACTGATGAACTCAAATGGGCTAACACTCGAGAAAATCGAGTCCGCCTTTACCCTACTAACATTTCACCTTTCAACCTGAAGGTCTCTTCGGAACCAATACCCCGTGATGTACCTCTGCCCCATGAAAAGATATGACAGAACGACTGATCCTCGTGACCATACTACGCACTTTGTAATGATGATGATCTCAAGAGACATGAGGATGCCGCCATATGCGAGCACTTCCCTACCACTCTCAAGGGGAACGCATTAACCTAGTTCAAGTCACTCCTGTCGTTGAGTATAAAAACTTTCTCTTAACTCCGACAACAATTCGAGACCCACTTTGTGATAAGCCAAGGAGCAAAAAGAAAATCTACCTCTTTACTGTCATTACATCAAATGGAGGATGAACCCCTGAGGGACTTCTTAGAGAAGTTCAAAATAGATATGATGAAAGTCACAGCTTTGGACCACTCTATTATGTTGGCCGCGCTTCTCACAGAATTGCGTCCCTTGGCATGAAAACTTCGATCACAAAGAATCATCCCTCTACCATCCAAGAGTTCTATTCTTGTGCTGACGGAGAAACCGATCGTTCAAGAGAGAATATAGTCGATTGCCTCGACGGCTCTCACTAAAGAGAAATCATCAGGTCCTCCACCTCCTCGGAGGTTTAATGCTTACACCCATTTGAATGAGACTCTCAATCAAGTTCTACTTCAGATAAAGGACCAACCTTATATCCGATGGCGTCCCCAACACACGGAAGATGATCCCAAGAAAGACAGGACCAAGTACTATCACTTCCATTGCGATTACAGCCACATGACCGACGACTGTAGAAAACTCAAAGACGAGATTTAATTCTTGGTCTAAAGTGAGAGGTTACAAAGGTTCCTTAGTAGAGAGGGGAGAGACATGCCAACCCCGATCGACATGCACCACCATGATGGAACGCACCGGGCGATCGACCGATCGCTTAACCTCCAGCTAATCGCTAGGATGGAGTAATCCTCCATATTTATGAGGAGTGAGCCTCTCGAATTCCTCATCCCCCACTGGATACTTCAGACCCTCTGGATGGTTCGTAAGGAAGCGAGGCCGAACACCTAATCACACCCATCTTCTACTCGCCTAACGCCCCTCTTCCTACTCCGCCAGAGGTACTAACGACTTACGTTAGCAAAGAGGCTAAAGTCAAATGGCCAAACATCGGTTTCACTAACGAAGACTTAGTTGGGGTGGATCCAAATCGCCATGATCTTCCTGTTATCATTGCCAAAATTGGCCTGTACAAAATCTGAAGGGTCTTTATAGATAAAGAAGTAGGGCACAATCTCATATATTGGGATGCTTTCAAATGGATGGACTTCAACCCCGCACATCTCCAACCCCATGCAGATCTAGTCAAAGGACTCTCCATTAAATGGATATACCTCGAGGGGATAATTTCACTTCTAATCACACTTGGTACACCACCAAACTATGCGACAGCCATAATGATGTTCAATGTGGTCAACCTTCCCTCGCCCTATAATGCCATCTTGGGAAGATCAGGTATGAACGCCCTAGAGACCTTGCCTCATATAAAAGATGTGAAAGTTAAACTTAGAACTCCACTCGGGATTGGAACATTGTCTTGTGACTAAGAACCTTTGGTACCCATCTCGCAGTGATCACTATGGTATGTTTCGATTATCTTATGCAGTTCTTATGTTATCGTAGTAGTATTCTTCTGTTTGGTAATGAACACGCGTGATTACCTTATCGTTTATATTCTATCGAGCTATTGCTATCGGTTACCCTTTATACAAAAGAAACATGTCGTTAGAAAGGGATCTATCTCCCCGAATGAGCCTGCATCACCCCGACCTCTCGAAGGGATCTATCTCCCCGAACGGGTTTATGTCGTCCTGACCTATCAAAGGAATCTGTCTCCCTGAATGAGTCTGCATCACCCCTATCTATCGAAGGGATTTATCTCCCGGAATAGACCTACGTCGCCCCGATCTATCGGAGAGATCTATCTCCACGAACGAGTCTACGTCACTCTGACCTATCGTAGGGATCTATCTCCTCGAACGGACCTCCATCGCCCTTGCCTACCAAAGGGATCTATCTCCCCGAATGAGCCTGCAATTCCCTAACCTATTGAAGGGATCTATCTCCCTGAACAAATGTACATCACCCAGATCTATCGAATGTATCTATCTCCCAAAACGGGCCTGTGTCATCTTGATCTACCGAAGGGATCTTTCTACTCAAACGAGCCTATGTTGTCCTGACCCACTGATGGGATCTATCTCCCCGAATGGGCTTGCGTCACCCTGATCTACTGAAGGGACGTCCTATCCCTCTCTTTTGGATGAATCTCAATAAGCATTGCCCGTCGGAAAGCCAAAGGCACTTGTCAAAACACATACCTAAGAAATGCCCCTAGACCGGTCGATGTTCTTTAAAACAGTCTGAAATAACTAAGTGTGGCCGACAAGTCTATTCAAACTATCTAAATAATGAAGGGAGTATCTCCTATTATTAACACATGTTAAACAAAATAACATGAAAGAATTCTTCATTAAGAATTGTTGTGACACAATGGCACAAGAGTTATATAGACTTCGGGGGAATAGGAGGAAGTGCTAAGACCTCCTGAGAAGAATTCCTCACAGCAATTGCACTTGGTTCAGTCAGAATATCAATCGACTTGGCGGAAATCATACTTTAATCCATTGCTTCTTAACTGGTAGCCCCCTGATCGAAGGCAGAGCTCCATCCAATCTAAACCGATGGATTATTTCTTCGACGCATCGTAGTCTCTCTGTCAACTTGCGCTAAGAATCCCTAAAGGCAACGACACTTTTAAGCAAAGATTCATCTGATCCAACCGCTCTCTACTCCGCCACCTGGAGAGATTCCTCGTGCAACTGAGCTAATACCTTAGCGATTTGCAGTCGCACCTCAAGGGCCTTCTTCTCGGTCTCCAGCTTCTCGCAATGACTTTGACATAAACCCAAGTTCCACTGAAAATTCTTCACTTTCTCCCCTTTTTCAGCCAGTAAGGCCTTGAGTGCCTCCTCTACTCCTGCATCTATTTTCCTCTGACCAGAAGTATCTCGCAATGCCGCGACTTGAGCATTTAGCCAATTGACATTCTCCTCCAGATGTACCACCATCTATTTTCTCTGTCATTCCTGGAACTCTGCTAGGACAAGGGAGAATTAGATTAGCCAACGATGAAGAAAAACAAAACGGAACGAATTCAAAAGATGGTACCATTAAACCAAGGGACTTAAGAGCCCCTCTAGCCTATTCCATGGATATCATGTGCAACTTTAAGTCACAACGGTGAAAGTCGAGCCGATCAGCTATCCTTTTTACTTTAGCCAAGTCTATATAGTTGTACTATTTGTCTCCTGTGCTAATGGCTACTATCCCTCTCTCGTTCAATCCCTTGTCACCATGAAAGGATCGAATAGAAATATAATGAGGGATGGTAGTCCCATTGGGCACTTTGCGTTTTCTCTTACAAGAAGCCCACAGTGGGATAGCACACGATAGACCAGACAGTTTTTCGATCGATGCAACTTAAGTCTCTGTCCCCCTCAGTGCCCTTACTTCCACAACAGACGATGGAGCCGCTTTGAGACTCCCCATAACGAGTGCACCCGACATTGAAACCCCCTTATCATTGGTGGATGACGAACCACCAACCCTATTAAGCTCTTCTAGCTCAACCTTAGATGGTCTCAACGCGACCAAGGGTATGCGCTCCTTGGTTTCCTCGCCCGCCTCATACCCTCCTCCTGATGGAGTTTCAGGCTGTACAATTTTTCTCTTTTTTATTGGGGGAAGCACTAGCGAAGTTTGGGCCTCAAATGCCCTATCGAACCTCTCCAAAGGATCCGTTCCATACAGATCTTGATCAATTGTAATCTCCTTCAATAGGCATCATCTATAAATCCCGAAATGTCGACCAATCCAATTTTTTTCTTGTTGATCAAGAGAGGCCTGTCGGTCTTTCTTTTTTCTCCTATCAACAGACCCGCTAGAGATAGCATCTGGTCGTCTGTCAAGGAGTCAATAAAGATGGCCCTTCAAGCAGATTTACGTAACTACCAATCGAACGCACAAAGCGAAAGTGATGTGAAGGGTTTAAAGGTTGCAACCCTAGTGCATGCCTCCCATCAGCACTGGGAAGCACCGGCATAAGGTTCTTGTCCGTGAATTCCATAAAGAAATACTTGTGCATCCAATTACTACTAGTGGGTTCTTTGTAACGAAATCCCCAGTCGGATTCAAGACAGGTCTGTAACTTATACCAATCTCAAGTTGAACCCTTCTTCATTAACCTTACTAGAGAAAAGAGGGCTACCAAGATATCAAAATCAAAGTAAAGGCGACAGAACCCTAGCTAGGAGATCATAGCAATAATAAGGTGCCAAGCACCGGGGTCTTCAAAGTTGGGAATATATTCCAATGGTGCAACACCTCAATGAATGGGCCAGTGTATGACACCCTCAAGCCAAACTTCCCCACTTGCTTGTATATCAAAACGTAGCCCTCTGGAGCTTTATTTGCTTTGTTCTCCTCTGTGGCTAATACCAGAGTGTAATCATCGCCCATTAACATAGTAGTCTGAACTTCTTGGAGTTCCACCATTGACATAACACTCCTAATATCATTGGTGCTTTGAAGAGTAGAGCCTCTTGCCATTTCTCTTGCAGAGGATCTCTTGTGTACTAAGGCAGTTCAATGGAAGGAAGAACAAGCGCGAGAAAGAGAAAATACCAAATCCTCTCTCAAGAAAAACCTTATAAGGAACACAAGAGGTGGTTTGTGAAATGCAAAATGACACGTGTTGTAAAAGACTCTCCATTTCCCAATGACTGCTACTCATGGTGCCTTTCTCAGAAACGACACCACGAGTCAGGGGTAAATAATAGGACCATGTCCCAAAGGGTTTTTATGGGACCCCATTCAAAAACTTTGAATACACTTAAACACAAATGACCCTATATCACCCCGCTCTACTGATGGGATCCATCTCCCTGAAAGGGCCATGACACCCCGACCCATCGAAAGGATCTATCACTTGTGGTATTCTGTTTGCTATTCAACTAACTCCCTATAAGATCTATTCAATCGACCCGTAGAAGTATTCGATACTCTTGAATGCTCATCCCACTCTACGCTTGACCGATGTTCAACAGATTCTTAAGGGATTGATAACATCGGTTCTCATCGACTAGAGACAACATTCAAACAAATCTCACAGCGACTCTTATTCCTATCTCAGCACGAAGTGTATCTTATGAATAAAGAAGGAAATCTTGGAGAACCTAATCGATAAGGGAAAGGATCTTCCATATAATCAAACTTCCTAAATGATTATGATTTCAAATCTCGGACATTTGAACTCTGAAATTTTTGGATCTCTTCGTATAGAAACTAGGGTTGTAACACCCTGAAGGTACACGATTCTTATGGACTCCATAGAAAAGCCTTTGATGCATGGAAGCCAGGTAAGTTCCCTTGATTTTATATAGGGCACACGAATCACAGAGAGATCCATCATTCCTTTCTCTCTTAGTCTGTTTTTATTCCTTTCAAAAATCGCTCTTTTTGATTTGAGCATTGGAACCTCCTCCATCGGAGTACCCTCCGGTGATCTTTTATAGGTTTGAAGCCTCTTCAATGAGCACCCATTCGAGTCATAAGGAGCCAAATCTGTAGAGTCAAGATCCACCTCCAACAGAATCTAATCAAGATAAATCCTGTCTACCATAAAAAAAAAATTTAATTGAATTTAAAACTAAAAGATAAATCTTGTCTACCATATCCCAAACTAAGATTGTGCTTTTGATCCTACATGTCTCCTCTAAACCTTAAAAGGTTGTTTGTAACATGTTGTATCAGTAAAAGATGGATGGAACAATTGATAGATACGAAGCAAGGCTTGTCACTACAAAAAAATACGGTTTTAGCGACGGAATTTAGCGACGAAAAAAATTTATCACTTTTTGGCGACTAATTTAACGACAAAAATTGAAGTTGTCACTAATTAGCGACGAAATTTACAACGAAAAAATTTTCGTTAACAAATTAGCAACAAACTTAATATTCGTGACTAAATCCATGGCTATTTAGCCACAAATTAATTTTCGTCGCTAAATCCATGGCTAATTAATCATGAATGAATTTTTGTAACTAAATTCTTAGCTAATTAGTGATGAAAGTAAATTTTGTGGCTAAATTTTGCCATTAATTATGTTGTTTGTTGCTAAATTTAGCGATGAAACAATATTCATGACTAAATCCGTTGTTAATTAGCCACAAAACAATTTCGTGACTAAAGTCATCGCTAAGTTGTGACGAAAATATATTCATCGCTAAATTTAGCGACGGACACTCGAATTGAGGGCTAAAGTCGTCACTAATTAGCAACAAAAAATATTCGTCGCTAAATTCGTCACTAATTTTTTTACTGTACTTAAATATTCGTGACTAATTTCGTGACTAAATTCTTTCTACACTCTATTATGAAATATTTTCAACCGCGTCTCTCTTCTTGAACTTTTTTGAGTAAGAAAATCGAGTTGAATATATAGCAAATGTTATAATTTTCACTAAATTGATAAATTTCGACAATAAATAATTCAAAAGTGCAATAATAAAATTTTTGACAATCAAATACTAATTTATATAGTAGTAGAATTTTAGCTATATAAACATATATTTTATCTTTGTACTAAAAACAAGAGTACAGTGAGCATCGAACAATTCTTTTAAACATTAGGTAAAGAAAGTTGTACTTATTGAAAATATTATCAATCATAATCTTAAAAAAAAGTTACAAATTTTGTTATAAATTTCTAAAAACTACTTTTGCATTGTTTATTTTATCGCAAATAGTTTATTTATTATTAAATTCTTTGAAAATGGTGAATAAAAAGAATTTTTTGTCGTAAGTTTCGTCGCAAACTTAGCGATAAAAATACAAATTCGTCACTAATTTAGCGACGAAAATAATTATCCGTCGTTAATTTAGCGATGAAATTTGAAATCTGTTGCTAATTTTAGTGACGGACTATTATATTCATCACTAATTAGTGACGGATTACTTTTTCATCGCTAAACTTAGCAACGGACACCCGAATTCGTGATTAAAGTCATCGCTAATTAGCCACAAAAAAAATATTCATTGCTAAATTCATCGCTAATTTTTTCACTATACTTAGATATTCGTGGCTAATTTCATGACTAAATTCTTTTTACCCTCTATTGTGAAATATTTTCAACCGTATCTCTCTTCTTGACCTTTTCTATATAAGAAAATTGAGTTAAATACATGGCAAATGTTATAATTCTTACTGAATTGACAAATTTTGACAATAAATAATTCAGAAGTGCAATAATAGAATTTTCGATAATCAAATACTAATATATACAGTAGTAGAATTTTAATTATATAAGTATTTATTTTATCTTTATACTAAATACAAGAGTACAATGGGTATCAAATAATTCTTTTAAAAATTAGGTAAAGAAAACTATACTTATTGAAAATATAATCAATCATAATCTTTAAAGAAATTACAAATTTTGTTATAAATTTCTAAAAACTACTTTTGCATTATTTATTTTATCGCAAATAGTTTATTTATTGTTAAATTCATTGAAAATGGTGAGTAAAAATAATTTTTCGTTGCAAACTAAGTGACAAAAATACGAATTCGTCGCTAATTTAGCGACGAAAATAATTATTTGTCGTTAAATTTAGCCACAAATTTTTGAATCTATCGCTAAATTTGGCCACGAATTTCAGTTACCGTCGTTAAATTTAGTTACGGATTTTTGAATCCGTCGCTTAATTTAGCTACGGATTTTGAAATCCGTCGTTAAATTTAACCACAGATTATACAATTCGTCTCTAAATTTAACAATAAAATTATTTTTCATCGCTAATTTTGTGACGAATATTTTGTTTTTCGTTGCTAAATTTTTACAATGCGTTATTAGCGACGAAAATCTTTTTGTCGTTAAATTCATCGCTAAACAAATTAGCGATGAATTTTTCTAAAATTTCCGTCGCTAAATCCAACACTAAATTCGTGTTTTTTTTGTAGTGTGCAGCACGAGGGTTTTCCCAAAAACATAGTTTGGACTATGAAAAGCTTTTAGTTCGTAGCAAAAATAACTTTTATTAGGGTGGTTCTATCACTTGTAGCTAGCAAAGTGTGGAAACTATTACAACTTGATATAAAAAATGCTTTCTCTATGGCGATGTTGACCGAGAGTTTTACATAGTGTGGAAACTATGATATGGTAATTAGAGGTGATTGTAGAAGCTTTGAGACTTAAAGAAAAGCTTGTTGTTCGATTTGAGATAAAGAATGTTGGAGAGCTTTTTTATTTTTTCAGTTAAGAGGTCTCCAAATGCAAGGCTAGAATTTTTGTTTCATGAAAAGAGTATGCCCAAAAGATTCTTGTGAAGTTTAATATAAAGAATTACAAGGCAAAGTCCAATGGAGCAGAATTTGATATTAAGTAAAGATGATGGCAAAGAGTTGAAAGACCGTCATACTTATAGAATAATGTTGCACACACCATCTCTTATGGTTTATTGTGTAAGAATGGTGTTGAGGGGATTTGTTGATGCAGATTGGATCAGAGATCCCTCAATTTGATACTCAACATCTGGTTTTGTGTTTTATAATAGGTTTGTAGCAGTGTCATGATGCGGGAAAATGCAAATAGTTGTCGCTTTGTCCAGCATTGAAGCTAAATATACTTCCATTTCTTTTGCTACTTGATGGGACATAGCTTTAAACCCAATTCGGAAGGGTCAGCATCAATAAAGCCTACACGCGAGGCCCACAAAGGGACAGCTATCGACTAATATTTGTTATTCTTTATGACTATTTATCGAAGGGTCTCAGTTGCCCAGATCTCCAGAACAACAGGGCCTCGGTCGCCCGGTCCTCCCGAGCGATAGGGCCTTAGTTGCCCCTAACGTGATTTATCAAGCAAAGATAACCGCCCCGATCGGGCATTTAACCGATGATCCATCAAGCGAATAAACTCCAAAGACTCTTCATCGGTCGAATGACCAATCAATAGCCAACAGCTCCAACGATTCCAAAGGAAGGTCAAAATATCCTAACAGCTCTGATTTCCTATTTGAAAGTAGCATATTTAGGATCTTTCAGTTGAGGAAAGGATCCCACCAGAAAACGAAAGCTTCCCAAAGGATGAAAATCACAACCAATTTGGAATATTGAACTCCCAAGATTTTCGGATCTATTCGATAAGGAAAGTGTGGTTGAAACACCCCGACGGCGCACGACTCTCATAGGTATAAGATATCCTAAAATCCTCCAAGCTAGATATGCTCTCTTTACCTCACACATTGGGCACTCTGATCATAGGGAACCACTTCCTGGAGCTCTTAGTCTATTTTTTTTTCATTCGAAAACCGTTCTTTCTGATTTGAGTATCGGAGTCTTCCCGCCGGAGCACCCTCTGGTGGTTTTTGCAGATATTACATCCCTTCTGACGGCAACCGTTCAAATCTACAAGGAGTAGGTATCTGTGGAGTCGCAACCCACCTCCAACAGATTGACGCCGTCTGTTGAAACAGACTAGAGCAACCTTTGTTATTCTGATAACTATACCTCTGAGAACTAGAGCATCTTTGAAAGCCGCCCCTGTTGTAGAATGGCGCACTACAACACCTTCTGAGACCGCCCTTCTTGTAGCACCCGTTCACTCTATTCATGATCAAGCGGCCTCCCCTCACCCACCTCATCAGGATCAGGCCCTACAGCCAGCGTTCCCCGACCAAAGATTCAAGATATGAGCAAACAACTGGAGGGTCTTAGCCATGCCCTTAGGCCTAAGGGCCAGTTTTCTGTTGGGGGTCTAAATGTCCCCAGCGGCAATCGTCGCCCCTACTCCATGAAGTATCAAAAAACTCCAGATTAGATCCCTGCGATCTTCGAAAGCAAGTTGAACAACTCATTATCGAAGAACTTAAGAGGGTAATGCCCAGGGAAATCAACCTTCCCCCTATACTCACGCTTCACCTTTCGATCCGAAGGTTTCTTTAGAACCTATGCCCCGCAATGTACTCTTACCCCCAATGGAAAGGTACAATGGGAAAACAGACCCCCAGGATCATGTGGCCTATTTCGTGACCGTGATAATTTTCAAAGACATGTCCGATGTGGCCATGTGTAAATATTTTTCCACGACTCTTTCGGGAAATGCATTAACTTGGTTCAATTCTCTTCCGCCATTGAGCATAAGAACTTTCTCGCAACTACGAGAACAGTTCGAGTCACATTTTATGATAAGCAGAGGGATCAAGAGAAAGTCTACCTCACTATTGTCATGACATCAGAAAGAGAAAGAGTCCCTAAGGGACTTCCTAGAAAGATTTAAAGCAGAAATGATGAGGGTTCCATCTTTGAATCATTCAATCACACTGGTTGTGCTATTAACAGGACTACAACCTTCCGGCATGAAAGTATCGATCACGAAGAACCCTCCTACTACTATTTAGGAATTTTACGCCCGAGTCAAGAAATATATCACTACTGAGGATGCTGAGGCGTTCGACTACAGAAGGGACCAATCCGTTCAAAAGAAACGTAACCGATCGCCCAGAAGATCTCCACCAAGAAAGAGCCAAATGAATCCCACTCCTTCATGAAGGTATAACAACTACACCCCATTGAACGAGACCCCTGGCTGGGTCTTAGCTTTAATCAGAGACAAGTCATACATCCGATGGCCCCCACGGCCGACCGAGGATGACTCCCACAAGGATAGAACAAAATACTGTCACTTCTATCGTGATTATAGCCATATGATAGATGATTGCAAGAAGTTAAAGGATGAACTAGAATTCCTGGTGTGCAATGGGAGATTACAAGAGTCCATCATCAGGACAGAAGGAGAACCCCCCACGATCACCGGCATGAACCGCCGCGACGTGACCGAAAGGAGGATAGGCAAGCCGCTCGGCCCCCAGCTGACAAGAGAGATGAAGTAATACTCCAATCCAGAATGGACCAGTCCTTCAGAAGCTTCCTCGTTCTTTTGATAATCTATCAGAAAATGAAGCAAGACGCCTGATCACGTCGATTTTCTACTTCTCGAATACACTTCCTTCTGCACCACAAGAAATTCTAGTGACAGACGCTGATAAACAACATGGGAGGAAGAGACCCGTAATTGGTTTCATAGACGAAGATCTAGTCGGAATAAACCTAAGCCGACACGACCCCCTCGTGATGACAGCCAAGATTGGGCAACATGAAGTTAGAAGAATCTTTGTCGATCAGGGGGCAAGCTGAAACCTCTTATATTGGGATGCCTTCAGTTGAATGGGGTTTACTTCTGCCCATCTCTAACCCCACGCAGGCCCAGTCAAAGGGCTTTCAAGTGAATGGATATATCCCGAAGGTATTATCTCACTTTTAGTTACTCTCGGGACGCCCCCTAACCATGTGACGGCTTCTGTCATATTCAACATGGTGGATCTTCCTTCACTCTACAATGTCATTCTGGGTAGACCAGGCTTAAACGCCCTGGAAGTTCTATCCGATACTAAGCACATAAAGATCAAGTTTAGAGCATCGCTAGGAATCAGGACACTATCATGCGATCTGGAGTCTTCGACTTCAGCTCCTAAGTGATCATCGGGCTCTATTGTCAATGGCTTTCCCTCCGGACTTTGAGAATATTTTTTAAATTACTGAAGTACTGACTTAATAGATTTTCTACAAGCACACTACCTGTTCCTATCGTTTGGAGGGCCTAAGTCGCCCAACTCTTATCGTTCGAACATATCGTCAATAAGTGATGGAACTCCACAAATGGGTAGACGCTGCCCCTTTATCTAAAGATATCCAATCGCTTGGAGAGCCTAAGCCGTCCTGCTCATATTATTCGAATGCGTCGTCAATAAGGGATGGAACTATCCGAATGGGTGGATGCGATCCCTCTATCTAAAGATTTCCTATCGCTCGGAGGATCTAAGTCACCCAGCTCCTATCGTTCGTATGCGCCATCAATAAGGGATGGAACTCCCCGAATGGGCGGACGTGGCCCCTCTATCTAAAATTTCCTATCGCTCGGAGGGCCTAAATTGCCCAGCTCCTATCGTTCGAACGCATCGTCAATAAGAGATGAAACTCTCCGAATGGGTGGACACGACCCATCTATCTAAAGATTTCTTATCGCTCGAAGGGCCTAAGTCGCATCGCTCCTATCGTCTGAATGTGTTGTCAATAAGGGATGGACTCTCCGAATGGGTGGATGCAGCCCCTCTATCTAAAGATTTCCTATCGCTTTGAGGGTCTAAGTCGCCTAGCTCCTATCGTCCGAATGCATCATTAATAAGGGATGGAACTCTTCGAATGGATGGACGCGGCCCTTTTATCTAAAGATTTCCTATCGCTCAGAGGGCCTAAGTTGCCCCGCTTCTATCGTCTTAACGCATCATCAATAAGGGATAGAAATCCCCTAATGGGTGTATATGGCCCCTTTTATCTAAAAGCTTCTACCGGATTGACACGATAAGGATTGCAACTGAAATAGCAAGATGACTTCTATTGATGAAAAAGTAAAGGTTTTTTATTAAACAAACAAAAGTCATCGGATGCAAAATTTCGAACGAAGGTTATACATGATCAAGGAGGGGAGACAGCCGAACTCTGAGTCTTTGTCGCTTCCTAAATCAGGGGCAGAGCGTCGCTTAGACCCATACGACGGATTATCTCTTTGATGCACTTTAATCTCTTGGGTAATTTACGTTGAGAGTCTTTATAGACAATGACATCCTTCGTGCAAGATTCCTCAATCTTAGCTATTCTGCATTCCGTCTTTTGAAGAGATTCTTTACGAAGTTGGGCCAACTTCTCTATTGATTGAAAACATGCCTCACGCACCATAGCCTCCGATTTTATTCTTTCACATTGCTCTTGATACTGGGCCAACTCCAATCGAAGGTCTCTCAACTCTTCTTCTTTCTTATTGAGCAACGCACCGGACATACTCCCGCTCTTTGCAGCCTCTTCCTCCCGAACAGGGATCTCTTCCTGTGCTCAAGTTGGATGGGTTAACTCAGAGAGACGCCCCTCTAAGTGACGTATCTCCTGCTTCCCCTACCGTTCTTGAAATTCAACAAGAGTTATTGTCTAAAAGGAAAACTAAGTTAATGAAGGCAAAAATGAGAAAGAACCCAACAAGTATAGAAAGAGCAATACCATCAAGCCTAAGGACTTAAGAGCCCCACCGACTTGCTCGTAAGACATCCTGTGGAAGTCGAGCTCACACCGATAAAAATCTAACCGGTTAGCGATGCGATCTGCCTTAGCCAGGTCTATGTAGCTATATTGCATATTCCCAGCACAAACGGCGACAGTTCCCCATTCTTTCGAGCCCTTCTTCCCATCAAAGGATCGAACGTGAATGACAGACGGAGAAAACACCCATTCGAAAACCTTGCGCTTTCCCTTACGCGAAGGCCAAACCGAAACAGCAGAAGAGTGCCCTGTCATCTTGCCCATTGCGGCCCTGGAAATATTCGCTCTCACCGTGGCGCCAGATGAAGGATCGTCTCTCGATCCTCCTAATTCGCCCATACTAGCACTCATTTCACTCGACAAACTACCTCTATCCAAAATGGTAGTTTCTCTCGGCATAATTGCTGTCGGGACCGAATGTTCAGGTAAAATCACCAATGCGCGTCCGGAGGAAGGCGAAGGAGAAGAAATCATCCTCCTCTTCAATGAAGGGGATGACGACTCTTGAAGGGCCTCAGACACCCTGGTAGAAGATCCAAAAGGGCCTTAGAGGCCCCAATATCCACCTGAAGAGACCTCTTCACACCTAGTCAAACCGGCTTATCAACAGTCACATTCTCTAGCACGGTGTCGTCAGGAGAATCCAAGGAATCAACCAGTTTGATTTTTCCCCTCTCTAACAAAAGGGACCTATCAATTTTTCTCTTCTCCCCAATCAGCAAGCCGGCCAAGGACAGTATCTAGTTATTCAGTAGGGACTCAACCCATATACTTCGACCAGTGGATTTGTAATAACCACCGACTGACCAAATGAAATGATCGTGCTTTGATGTGACTAGGGGCTTCAACCCCAAAGAAGGTGCAACATCGGCTTCGGGCAGCATGGGCATGCGATCTTTATTCAAGAACTTAACATAAAAGAACTTCTGCATGTAGCCCTTGTCAACAGACTCCTTATAGCAAAACCTCCAATTGGACTCAGATCAAATCTGCAACTTATACCAACCCTTGGTCAAGCCACTGTTTCCACATCTCATCAAAATAAAGATGGACGCCAGGAAGTCGAAATTAAAGTGAAGACGACAAAACCCTAATAAGGAAGTCACAGCAACTACCAGATGCCAGGCACTCAGGATCAGAAGAGTCGAAAATATGTTCCAACGGCGTAGTACCTCCGCAAAAAGGACCCGTGTATGAAACTTTTAATCCATACCTAACCGATTGTAAGTACATCGGTATACAACCCTCTGGTGCCATATTCGTCCTATTGGCTTCCGTGGTAGACACTAGGGTATAATCATTTCCCATCAGCATCTTAGTCTGCGCCTCTTGGAGTTCCCTCAGGGACATAGTACTCGCAATGTCACCAATACCCGGAAAAACCTGAGAAGCGGACATTTTCGCCATTGTTTTTGGAGATGACTTTTCTAACAGATCTCAAAAGAGGATTAAAAGAGCAATGAGTAAGAAAGCTAGGGTAAAAGGTCCTCTGATGAATGTGAATCCTTATGAAACGTGCGGAAGACGATTCTTAAAAATCGAAACGATGAAAGTCATACTAAAAAGCTTTGCGTCCTTTAAATTATCATTACTCATGGCGTCTCTTTACCAAGAAGACCATGAGTCAGGGGCAAATGATAGGACATAGCCCTAGGTCCAATTCGGAAGGGTCAGCATTAATAAAGCCTATACGCGAGACCCACAAAGGGACAACTATCGACCAATGTTTGATATTCTCAATCACTATCTATCGAAGGGTTTCAGTCGCCCAGATCTCTCGAATGACATGACCTTGGTTGCCTGGTCCTCCCGAGCGATAAAGCCTTAGTCGCCCCAAACGTGATTTATCAAGCAAAGATAACCGCCCCGATCGGGTATCCGATCGCTGATCCATTAAGCGAACAAACTCCGAAGACCCTTCATCGGTTGAACGACCGTTCAATCGCCAATAGCTCTAATGATTCCAAGGGAATGTCAAAATATCCTAATAGCTCCGATTTCCTACTTGAAAGCAGCATCTTTCGGATCTTTTAGTTGAGGAAAGGATCCCACCAGAAAATGAAAACTTCCCAAATGATGAAAATCGTGACCAATTTGAAATATTGAACTCTCGAGATTTTTGGATCTGTTCGATAAGGAAAGTAGGATTGAAGCACCCCAACGACGCACGACTCTCATATGTATAAGATATTCTAAAATTCTCCAAGCCAGGTACGCTCTCTTTACCTCACACATTGGGCACTCTGATCATAGGAAACCATTCCTTGGAGCTCTCAGTCTGTTTTTTTTTTATTCGAAAACCGCTATTTCTGACTTGAGTACCGGAGTCTACCCTCTGGAGCACCTTCCAGCGGTTTTTTTAGGTATTACATCCCTTCTGACGACAACCGTTCAAGTTTACACACTACAAAAAAATACGGAATTAGCGACGGATTTAGCGATGAAAATTTTAAAAAAATTTGTTGCTAATTTGTTTAGCAACGAAAAAATTTCCGTGGATAATAGCGCGTCGCAAAAATTTAACAACGGATTTCAAAAATCTATCGCTAAATTTAGCGATGGATTATAAAATCCGTGGCTAAATTTAGCAACGGATTCTAATATCCGTGGTTAAATTTCGCATTTTATATTTTTATTTTTAGAGCCCGCCGGCCCACCCGCCGGCCGCCACCCCAACCTGCTCGCGTATGAGCCAACTTTCTGCTACTTTATATTTTTGTAGAAAATATGCACTTGCCCAGATTCGAACCTAGGACTAAGGGACGTCTGGAGTGTTCTCAACCACTATACCATATTAACTTATCTGATATACCTTTTTTTTTTTTCACTTCATTACTTTCTTTCTAACTCTTACCATTAAAAATATAATTTCATAATTTAATAAAAATACAAAATATAAAATTATATTTAATAAAAACACAAAATTATATTTAATAAAATTACAAAATTATCTTTAATAAAAATACAAAATTATATTTAAAAAAATACAAAATTATATTTAATAAAAATCAATACATTATTTTAATAAACATATAAAATACAAATTTATATTTAATAAAAATATAAAATTATATTTAATAAAATTTCAATAATTAGCGACGAATTTAACCATGGATTTCAGATCCGTGGCTAAAGTTAGCCACGAATTTTGAATTCCGTGACTAAATTTAGCCACGGATCCTGAAATCCGTGACTAAATTTAGCAATGAAAGATAATCCGTCGCTAATTAGCGACGGATATAATAGTTCGCCGCTAAATTTAGCGACGGATTATAAATTTCATCGCTAAATTAGCGATAGATAATTATTTTCGTTGCTAAATTAGCGACGAAAATTAATTCGTGGCTAATTAGCTACGAAATTTATTTTGTCACAAATTTTATCGCTAATTTGTGACGAATTCGATTTTTGTCACTAAATTCATAGCTAAATAGCAATGAATTTTTTCGTGGCTAAATTCCGTGGCTAAAATCATGTTTTTTTATAGTGACAAGGAGTAGGTATCTATGAACTCACAACTCACCTCAAACACTACTCAAGAATGCATTTGATTGAAAAGATTGATTACAGACATTATTTGTCCAATTAAGGAACATGTAAAGTTTGGTAGTGATAATCTAAGTGAAATATGGTTGGCCTCTAATCCTAATTTCAAACTAGATTAAAGGATATTTAGGTGCATTAACATTTTATTAGAGGAAAAAGTTCTTTATCCTAATATTGCTACGGTGAAAGTAAACACAAATGACCCAATAGCATACATTTTCACAAAAATTTTATCGAAGGCTAAGTTTGAAAATTTTCGACCAGTTTGGTTTGGTGTCTGAAGTTAGCATCAATGGGGAGTGTTGAGATTTGTGATACTTAGATATTTTCCTAGGTTGTGATGTCTAATTAATTTATGTTTGTCCAAAAGTCATGAATTATATTATTCAAAAATCCTATTTTTTTATGAGTTATATTATAAAAGTGTCATATTATTTATGAGTTATTTTTTATAAGATTTTGAAAGAATCTGTAAAAATAAATCTTGTAAGTTTTCTATAAGTGCAACAACATTGCTTTCTTTTATAGAGAAAAGCTTACGTGCCCTTATTTTTGTTGTTGTCTTTCTTGTCTTGAATAGATTATTGATAAATAGCGTAGCTAATTGCACTTTGTAATTTTATTTCTTTATTTTTCAACTCACCCTACAATTTTAATATCATGAAATTAGGGTTTCTAGAGAGATAGAGATTAATTTCGGCAACCGAATTTGGGAATTGAAAGCCATGAATGAAGATACACCACTCTTCGAAACAGCCTCAAGCATTGGAAAACTAGTGGAGAGGTTCATATTTTAAGCTAGGTGTTATCATTATTAGCTTATGGTGGTGCTTGGAAATTGGAGAGTAGTGCCAAGTATTTAAGTTAAAAAGTGGTGTTATTAGTTTATTCTATTTTTGCATCTCTCTCTCTCTCTCTCGAATTGAGAACCATTTTGTAGGGAAAATTGTTTTAAGTTTTTCTCTTTTGTGGATTTTGAGGGAAAACAAAAAAGGAAAAAAAATAGTATCTTGTAATGACAATATTGGAATTATGTGGACAAAAAATTATTACGAAAGATATGTTAGAAAAAAATTTATCCATTTTTCATGCCTTGAATTTGCTCCTGTAATGACAATATCGGAAAAGGGATTCAAAAAATTCTGAATCGATTTTAGGGTAAATTACATTTTTTCCTCTATGGTTTGACCGAAAACGATATATTGCCCCCGTGATGAAAAAGTATCCATTTGTCCCCCTGTGTTTTTAAAAAATGTGAAAAGTTGATAGAACCTGATAGAAATGTAAAAAAATCATGGAGAATGAGAACCACGCTTAGAAATATCTATCATTTGGCAAGATTAATTTTTTTCCAACATTATCCCTCCTCTCTGCAACTTCCATTTCCAATCCTTTCTCTTATCCTCTCTAATGGAAACCTCTCTCTCTCTCTCCAAAACTCCAAATTTTTTGTCTTTCCCTCTCCCTCTCCTCTCTTTGCAACTTCAATGGAAACAACTAATAGCTGACACCTCTCTATCTCCAACTTTAATGGAAACAAATTCTCTTTCCCTCTCTCTATCTCTCTCTCCCTCTCTAACAACCGATTTCCTCTTCTAGAAGACGAAGAAGACGATTGGTCACTGGATCTATCACCATCATCAAAGAAGATAAATTCTCTCTCTATTCTAACTAATTTACTGGATCGGTCACCAGATCCAACAACAAATTTCTCTCTCTTTTCCTCTCTCTCTCTCTCTCTCCCCCCTCTCCCTCTCCCTCTCCCTCTCCGACAACGAAGAAGACGAGTTTTTATGGGATTTGAATATTGACTTGTGAAAGAAAGGTTTGACAATTTTATTTTGGGTAAACTTGTCATACATCATACAAGATTTCTGTTGAAGATGAAGGTATAGATTACTTGAAACAAATGTGGAAGATAAGTGGATTTTATTATTATTATTATTATTTTACAATAAGGAGGCACTGCACTTGAAACAAATGGTTTTTTTTTTTAATTTATACAATAAGGAGGCGTTGCGCAAGCTCTCCTAAGTTTTCTTTTTTATTTATTTATTTTTTTTACCAAAGATTGAAGATGAACGTGGAAGAAGGAGAGAGAGAGTAAGGGGTATAATGGATATTATATATGTCTCCATTACTTTTTAATAGTTATGTCTATTTGTCACATTTTTTAAAACCAAGAGGATAAGAGGATATTTTTCATCATAGGAGCAGTATGTGGTTTTCGGTCAAACCACAAGGGGAAGAGTGTAATTTACCTTTGATTTTATGTCTTCTTGTGTTGAATAAAATAATAAATTATTGATAAAAAATCATAAAACTTGAGATATTGGTTTCAGTTCATTCCCTGAAGCGAATATGATTAAATATTATTATGAATATAGAAGAGGTCGTAGTTGCAATTAGAAAGTTTATTGTAATGATTGTTGTAACCATGCAAGTTCATCGAATCACTAGAAGTGATCATTCATTGAACCACCAGAACTGGAATAATCATGATGAAAAATAAGACAAAGAAAACATAGAAAATATTAATTGATCTAATGACTTTTTATTTTCTTTATCAATTTATAATTATTATTATTGTGCTAAACACGTTCAGATATTTTGAAACATGTAAAGTTATGTTATAGAAATATATAATAAATTGATTTTATAATTATTTTAAAGTTAATTATATGTTTTTGTTATGTATTTTTGTTATGTAATACACATTGTTATATATTTTTTAATCGATTTAATCCTTTTTATAAAATCCATTTTATTCAAGAAAATTAATTATCTATTGTATTTTCTTCTTGAAGAAGATATGGATATTGTCAAAACTTTGAGATCAATAAAAGGTGAAGAAGATGAATACTTTATTGATAGTTTTACAATACAAACAATACTTAAAAATAAGAATTAGTTTTTCTACCTAAAGTTAAGATAAACAACAGTTAATACTATAAGTGGTGGTATGAAATTAATTGAAGGTTTCGGTAAAGCACATATGTGTCTCCCCTAAAGGAATGAAATTGACCATAAATAATGCATTATATTCTATTAAATTTCGAAAAAATTTGTTAAGTTTTAAAAATATTTGCTGAAATGGATATCGTATTGAGACAATGAATGATATAAATATTGGATATTTGGCATTATAACTATGATTTATGGAAAGAAACATATCATAGAAAAGTTGTCTTCTCTTTCTTTCAACTTATACTACACTAATAATTAGTACGATTGAAATACACCATCAGTAAACCAGAAGTTTGTTGAATCCAATAATTTTCTCACTTGGCATGATGGAATAGAATATCATAGATCGATAATGATGAGAAACATAATTGAAAATTTATGTGGCCATATATGGAAAAGTCAAAAAGTGCTAAAAATAAACAAATTTTCATGTATTGTTTGCTCTCAAGGAAAATTTATTACAAGATCTTCATCAATTAAAATGGGAATTGAATCCTCTCGATTTCTGAAAAGAATTCATGGTGACATAATATAGACTAATTCATATGTCATGCAGACCTTTTAGATATTTTATGGTGCTTATTGATGCATCCACAATATGGTTGCATGTTGGCTTATTATCAATTCATAACCTAAAGTTTGCAAGACTATTTGCTCAAATCATTGAGCTAAGAGAACAATTTTCAGATTATTCAATTAAGAAAATTTGGTTAGACAATACTGGTAAATATTCGTCTCATGCATTCGATGATAATTATATGTCTATTGGCATTAGTATTGAACATTCTATAATTTATATTCATACATAAAATGGTTTAACTGAATCATTTATCAAACGGTTGCACTTAATTGCTAGATCATTATTAATGAGAATAAAACTCTCCATATTTAACTAAGGATATGCTATTTTTCGTGCAGCAACATTTATACTTATAAGGTCAACAAATTATCATAAATATTGCCCTTTACAATTGGCTTTTTGGTCATAAGTTTAATATTTTCTATGTAAAAATTTTTGAATATGTGGTTTATGTCCTTATACCAATACAACACAAAATTAAAATGGGCCCCAAAGAAGAATGAGAATATATTGGATATGAGTCACCTTCTATCATTAGATATCCTGAACCTCTGATGAGTGATATTTTTATTGCAAGATTTGTAAACTATCATTTTGATTAAACAAATTTTTCAACATTAGGGGAAGAAAATAAATAGCCAAAAAATGAAATTGTATGACATATATCATCACTGGTATCTTTTAATCCTCCTACAAAAGTCTGTGAACTAGAAATTTAAAGGATAATACATTTACAAAAAATTGCCAATCAATTGCCTTATGTTTTTATTGACTCTAAAAGAGTAATGAAATCAAAATTTTCAGCACAAAATGTGCCAATTAAACTTGATGTCCCAGTAGGACAATCTACAAAATATCATAACAATGAGTTTAAAGCACATTTAACACGTGATAGATCTTTTGATGCCAAAGATAAAAATCCTTGAAAAAAAATAGAATTTGTTGATCATGATTATTTAAATGAGTTAAATAATAAAGAATTTCAAAAGATTACTGATAATAGAACTCAGAGTCCTGTAGAGTTAGATACAACTCTCGAAAAACACAAATTTCAAACTCCTGAAAAGCACATAAATAAAATTTCTACAAATTTCACGACAATAAGGATATACTGGTATAGTTTTGAAACAATTGTGGATGATAGTTTTACATATAATAACACTTTAAATTATAGAGGAAATCGAGAATCTTGAACTAAAATCGAATGAGAAATGTCAAAAGAGAAATGATTGAATTAAATAAAAAGATGTGATCCAATTTTAATTGTTCACTTACTAAATGGGAACCTTTTGGACTTAGTCTAAACACATGAAGGTGTGAAATCCGCATAATATAAATATGATTTTGTGTACAAATAACATGAGAAAAATGTAATTGTGCACTATAAAACATGACTTATATCATAAGGGTTTTCACAAAGAGTGGGTCTTGGTTATAATGATACATATTCACCTACAGTGGATAAAATAACAATACAGTTTCTTGTGACCCTAATAGTGCATGAAAAATTCGAAATACGTTTAATGGATGTAGTCACTCCTTATCTATATAAGATATTGGAGAATGACTTTTACATGAAAATCCCTAAAGGATTTAAATTACTTAACACATGTGATCTAAATTTTCGTGAAAATTACTCCATTAAATTGCAAAAATATTTGTATGACTTAAAACAATTTGGACAAATGTGATATCATCATTTAACTAAATGTTTACTTAAAGAGAGCTATGCAAATGATCCAATATGCCCATGTATTTTTATCAAGAAAACAAAAAACAAGTTTTGTGATTATTGCACACTACAAAAAAACATGATTTTAGCCACGGACTTTAGTCATGAAAAAAATTCGTCGCTATTTACCCACGAATTTAACGACAAAAATAGAATTCGTTGCAAATTAGCCACGAATCCATTTTCATCGCTAATTTAGCGATGAAATTCATAATCCGTTGCTAAATAGTCACGAATTTCCCATTCGTGACAAAATTTAGCCACGAAATTCGAAATTTGTGGCTAATTAGTCATGAATTTTTGGTCCGTGGCTAAATTCGTGGCTAATTAGCCACGAATATGTTTGTGACTAAATTCGTCGTTAATTTGAAATTCTGTTAAATATAATTTTATATTTTTATTAAATATAAATTTATATTTTATATGTTTATTAAATTAGGGTATTGATTTTTATTAAATATATTTTTGTATTTTTTAAAATATAATTTTGTATTTTTGTTAAAGATAATTTTTTAATTTTATTAAATATAATTTTGTATTTTTATTAAATATAATTTTATATTTTATATTTTTATTAAATTAGTAAATTATATTTTTAATGGTAAAAGTTAGAAAGAAATTAATGAAGTAAAAAAAAAAAAAAAGGTATATCAGATAAGTTAATATGGCATAGTGGTTGAGAACGCTCCAAAAGTCCTCTTAGTCCCAGGTTCGAATCTGGATAAATGCATGGGCCGGCGGCTTTGAAAATTAAAAATATAAAATAAAAAATTTAGTCACGGATTTAGCCACGAATTCATCAATTCGTGGCTAAATTTAGTCACGAATTCATCAATTCGTGACTAAATTTAGTCACGAATTTTTGAATCCGTGACTAAAATTAGCAATGAATTTAGCCACGAATTAGAATCCGTGGTTAAATTCTGAATTCGTGGCTAAATTTAGTCACGAATTTAGTCACGGATACGAATCCGTGGTTAAATTTAGCCACGAATTCAAAAATTCGTGGCTAAATTTTTGCGACGCTCTATTAGCCACGAATATGAGTTCGTGGCTAAATCCGTCGCTAAACAATTTAGTCACGAATTTTTTTGATATTTTCGTGGTTAAATCCGTCGCTAATTCGGTATTTTTTTGTAGTGGCACTTTATGTTGATGATTTGAATTTTATTAAAAGTTTTGAAGAGATTTTCAAAACTTTTGAATATCTAAAAGGAGAATTTAAGATCAAAAATTTTGAAACAACAAAATTTTGTCTTGATTTACAATTTGAACATCTAAAAAATGGAGTATTCATTCATTAATCAAGTTATACTACATTTCTATATGAATAAAACACATTCATTAAGTATCCCAATGACCTTTCCCATTACTTGATGTTGAAAAAAATTATTTCTAACCATACGGGAAGTATGAAGAACTTCTTGGTTCTAAAGTATCATATCTCAATGTCATTAGAACACTTATATATTTTACTAATTGTACAAGAGCTGAAATATTATTTATTGTGAATGTATTAGTAAGATTTAGTTCTTCTCCTACATGACAACATTAGAATGAGGTCAAACATATTTTTCATTATCTTTGAGAAATAGTTGACTTTGGCTTGTTTTGTTCTAATAATTCAAAACTAGTACTGATTAGACACGCAGATATTGGATTTTTATTCAATTCACATAAAACACAATCTCAAATTGATATATATTTACTTATGGTGGTACTGCTATATCATGGCAATCTACAAAATAATCTACACCTGCCACTTTTTCCAATCATACTGAAATCATATCTATTCATAAAAAAATCCGATAATGTATTTGGTTAAAATCAATGACTCATTATATCCTGAAAAATAGCAGGTTATCTTTTAAGAAAAATATTCCTATAGTATTATTTGAAGACAATGCTACCTGCATTGCAAAATTAAAGTGAAAATATATTAAGTGAGATAGAATTAAACATATTTTATTAAAATTTTTTCAACACATGATTTTCAGAAAAATAGTAAAATTGATGTGCAACAAATCCATCAAGTGAGAATTTGGTAGATTTATTTACCAAGTCTATGCTGATTGCTTATTTTACAAGATTGGTGAAAGGAGTTAAAATGTATCGATTTAAAGATCTCAAAAGATATTCTCAATAAAAATAATAAATATGTTATAAAATATTTTGAATAGTATACTCTTTTTCTTTCACTAATGTTTTTCCCACTGGGTTTCTTGATAGTAAAATTTTAGTGAAATCTATTCTCTGTATAATTAACATCCAAGAGGAAATATTATAAATTATATAAAATTTAGATGGATGTCTAATATATGAAAGGTAAATATTTTTGAAAGATAAACATGATGCTAATATTACTATTACTACAATCTTTTTATATATGTCAAGTTATATTACCCCAAATATCATAATATATTGAAATATCATATATTTGAGAGAATATTTGATTAATTTGATTTTACATATTTTCTTTCATACATACATCCCAATTTGTGTAAATACACTATTTGTTCAATGTATTGAATACATACAAAACAATAGAGAAAATAATATCATTCTGTCTAAAATTATTATTTCTTTACATTGTATTTTATTTTTTGAATTTATCATAATTTTTAAATTTTATAAAATATCTTTTTTTTTTTAAGTAAAAGGGTATTTTTTAATAATTTATGCCATATATTGCCCTTTTTAATAGTATTAATTAAAATATGAGTTGACTCTGCTCGAGAATGTCAAGCGTAATGGGCCAAATAGAAAATAGAAAATACCAATTATTATGTTATTGTAAATCAAAGAATACGATCTCTAATTTACCTTCTATTTTTTTAATATAAATAGTAATATGTGAATTAATTTTTTTTTTTTTTGAGTAAATCACTGAAAACATCTAATAGTTTAGATGCTATGTGTCTCAAATTTAGCAATACAATTATTTTTCAAAAATTTGATTTGGATTTTGTCTGGAGAATCACAAATATTTTAGTCTTTAAATATTTTCTTTTTCAAAATTTATTGAGTCATACAAATAGAGGTGGATCTATCAATGTTTTGTTAGTCGGTGACAATAATACCGTATTTTTTTAATTAAAATTTTGAATTTAAATTTTAAGAATAAAAAATATATAAAAAAAATTCATTTCTTAATATCACTTTTAATTAATTTGAGTCGAAATTAATTAAAAAAAAAATGAAGCGGCACGTCCCCACCGAAAATGAGCATTAAGCGTTGCTCTCAACCACCGGAAAATTTTGAAAAACAGAAAAAATAAAATAAAATTATCATACTCAATGGAAGATAAGATCACCGATCATTTTAAGTACGAAATGGAATATAAGCATATTCGCTCAACAAATGAACCTCTCACCTTCTTACGACCAAAGCAAGCCAACCTCTACACCAACCTTTACCAGTTCCGCCCCCATCAACACCGTCGATTCCCATTTAATCAGAAAATTCACGATCTCATCAGAACCGTCCAAAAAAGCCCTCCATTTCATATCGAAGAAGTCAACCCTTGCATGATGGTCTACTCAATTAACGGCTCTGATGAGATCGCTGGGATCATGATATTTGACTAGACAGGGTGCGACCCACTCCGTGGGGACCCTTCTTCGTCTTCGCTAGAACGGTGACCCCCAAACAAGTTTCAGTTACTTCTCTCTCTCTCTCTCTCTCTCTCAATTCAGTGTGAAGTTCAATTGCTGCAGACTCGATATTCTTGTTCTTGTACTCTCTCTCTCTCTCTGTGTGTGTGTGTTTGTCGATTGTATTCTCTCTCTAAACTTATGGAGGAAGATCAAAAGGAATCGAGGAAGCAAGAAGATCATGAAACAGAGGAATCTGAATCATTGGAGCTCGTTCTGTTTCAAGCTTCCGAATGCTATGTCTATCTTGTACTCTCTCTCCCTCCCCGGATTTGTGTTGTTGATTCTAATGTGTGTGTGTGTGTGTGTGTAGATATGATATCGAAATTCCTGTGCTTAATTCATTTTTGCTTCGTTCATGATTCCTCTTCACAGATCTAAGTGCATTGAAAATTTTCATACGGAAGTGAAATTAGGTAATGGATAGCTGTAATATTTTGGCTAAAAGAAGGGAGATTGAGAATTAGATTGTTTCTAATACTTAAACCTATTTAAGTTCTTGGCCAATGTCAGATTCCTTCAGAATTGAGTTCATGTTTCGGAGTAAAATACAAATGTGAAATTTGGGGTTTCTGCAAATTTGTGAATTCAGTGAAATATTTGTCAGACTTAGTTCTACTTGAGTGAAACCAATAATTTCTGATCAGTTGTCATACTTGGGATCAATCTAAAAGTTTGCTTGCATAGGCAAGAATCTCGCTCTCTCTCTCTAAGCGTGAAGTTTCATCAACTGATCACCAGTTATCGTATTGTTTCTGGACTAGAGACTTTTTTCCCCTTTTTCTGGGACGTAATCTTAAACCTTTCTTCATAATTGTTGGGTCAAGTGGTGGATGGACTTTGGATGTGGAGGGGGTGTGCGTGTAGCTATAGAGGTAACGAACATGAAGCGTTTTGGGGATGGCAACCCCTATGTTCTTGGTTCTTTATTTTTCTTTTGCCTATGCTGAAGATCTAAAGTTTAGAAAAAGATTTGGAATAAATTATCGCCAACAGCTTGTCAGAGAGAGCTTGTTATCTTTTCATACAATTTTGTGTGTGTGTGTGTGTGTGTGTGTGTGTGTGTTTGCTTGCATGCTCGATTGTTGATGGGATAATTAATATTTTGGAGTGTGGCATGCTGACTTGTCTGCTATTTTCTGCAGATACCTCCAAGGAAGAGTGCAGCCTCCTACAGGTTTTGACTCAACATTTGTTGCCTGAATATAGAAATTGTTATACTATAGGCTTAATTAATCAACCCATTATTCATTACTTGGTGAATGATCTAGTTGTTCAACATTTATTTCGGGAAGAAACCAATGTAGTGTCAATTCTTCTTTTTACCATGTTAGTGGCGCAAATGTCTTTATGTAAGATGTCACAGAATGATACAATACAAATTCTCCAATAATGTTCTTGTGTATTTGTTTTCAATTCTTCTGTAGTTAATGTCTGTCAAGTCTTCCTTACGTGTCTCCTTGACACGTACTGTAGCTTCATTTTCCATGTCTTCCCCCAGCTTATGCTGTTGGAATAAATTTTATTAGGAAGTCTTAGATATTTCCAAGTTCCACAAGGTGTCAATCACAAAGAAAGCAAGACCGAAAATTTCATGACCGAAAATTTGAATTCTCTTTGTTCTTGGGTTTTTGATGTCTCAACATCCTTTGAGATTGAGGAGATGATTTTTTCTCATATATATATATATGTGTGTGGTGTGTGTGTGTGTGTGTGTATAGATCTTTTTCAAGTCTGTTACACAAGACGGTAGCACTAGACCATCCGGTTGTTGCTGACTGCTTATAGTAAATATGTTCATCTGGGAGTATGCACCATTTAGTTTGGTTTGAAGGCTTGCAAAGTTGGCTTCATGGAGGTTGACAAGCCATTTGCTGTTTGAATGTATATTGATGTCATCTTATTTGTCACTGAAATTGATACTTGTTATGGAGCATGTTAAGAAAAATCATGGCATACCACTGTGGTGGAGATAATTTTTTGTTTCTTTTTAATTGCTCTTAATTCTGTTGACCCAGGTTGTTCGTCTTTAATTTGACCCTGCAAGTTTTGAGAAGTCTGAGTTCTTTTCTTTTCTTCCCCCCCCCCCTCTCTCCCTTTCGGCAATTGAAGTCTTCAGATGCAACAATATCATACACCACAGGAGTTCTATTCTGTTTGTAGATTATGTCCACGTAGTTGGGGTGTCCCTCTTGAAAATGATTTTGTCAACTAGGAAGATGGGTACTACTTGGGATATTTTTAGTCTATTCTTTGTAGATCTATCAACTATTCTCTGTGAGAGCACATGAAATTGAAAATCCCCTCTTGGAAGGTATGATTGCATATTGGAGCAGCAGACATTTTGGGGGAGCAGGGTGGGGTCATTATAGATAAGCAAATCTGTAGGCTGGTTATGAGCCGATTTAGTCAGCCATTTTAAGTGGCACATCTGTTTCTTTGTAGATGTGAGAACTGTTAAGTTCCCAGCTTCCTTTCAAAAAGTTCCTGCTCTCTTCAGTGAGAGCAGCTGATGGATCCATATTCTGTTGGTCAAGTCTTACCATAATTTGGTACCAAGCTCCACAAATAATTGTTTGATCTCCAGATCCCATGCCATAATCAGGCCATGCCAAAGAGCCCATAATTCAACTAGAATAGATTTTGTACGGCCCAAGTTCACACTTAAACCATGCAGCCATTTCTCCATCATGATCTCTGATGCGGCTTCCTAATGCTGCCCTGCCAATTTGCTCCCCTAACACATGGGATGTCTTATTTTTCTGCCTTTTTGTATTACCCAACTGCTGGAGCTTTTGAGGGCATCATTATATTGTACATTACGGGGGTATGACGACATTTTCGTTCTACTTTAGTTTTCTTTCTGATGAGCACAAGAATAGTAATTTTAGGTTTTAAGTTGATTATTATTCAGGAAAGCTTTCAGAATAACTGATTTGCTATTGTTATTTGAATTTATTAGGATTTTAGAAGTTATTGGGTTTCCTTTTTGCTTTGAATTTTGATTCTTGATTTAGATTCATATTGCTTGGGGCTTCTGCCAATGAATAAAGGCCCCGTATCTATAATTTGTTCTAAAGGGAAGCCACGGGATTTTTTGACTAATGGGATACTGAATGGAGCTATAGTTTTTTAAATTGCTCCCTTGGGCAACGATTAGTTGCTTTGTCCTAGTCTATCCCAGATCTCTCTTTCCCTTTTCTTCCTATCCTCCTCTTCCCTGATTGTTCTCCATTACTTCTGTTTCTGTCTCTCTTCTTTTCCTGCTATATCTAGTCCTCTTTGTTTTTCTAATTATCCTTGTGAAGTTGTCCATCTCTTTTAATATACTCTCTCATACAAAGACACACAACCTTCAGTCCTAGTAAACTTTCCAAGAATTCATTGGTATATACTTGGATTTCTGAAATTAATCAGTGAACTCAGTACCAGTAGCACTAGCAACATTATAAATAAATAAATAAATAATAAATAAATAAATTGTGAGAAAATAAACATACTTAAAATTGTTGGCCTTCATATCTTTATTGTTTGATTGGAGTGGTGAAAACTAGATTGTCTCTTCATGTGCTTGTGATTTTCCTCTTTAGTCCCACTGTTTCCCTGTTGTTGTAGGAATTCAAGCCTTTGTTGTAGATATTGCATGACAACTGTTCTCCGTTAATTCCCCTTTCTCTCTCTTATCTTCTTGGTTTACTTTTGTTTTTCCTTTAGAGAATATCTGGTCGTTTTTTAATCCTTGTGACATTGTCCTAATCTTTTAATATATTCTTTTCATGTCTTAACTGTGTGATTGGAATGGTTAAACTAGATTGTTTCTCATCATGTGCTTGTGATTCTCCTCTTTACTCCTGTTGTTTCCTTCTTGTTGTGAGAATTCTTGCTTTTGTTGTTGATGTTGCATGGCAAAATGTTGTAAGAAAGTAAAATTTTGTTCATGGGTACTCCACCATAGGCTTGACTGAGTTGTATACATAGTTGAATTTTGGGGTTCTTACAAGCATAAAAATTTTGAAATCTAAGCGGCCAAGCAAGCTCAGCAATGGGTTAGCTTGATAGAAAGGGGGAAAATGGGTCAATGCAGTCTGATTTTGTCTAATGGTTTGTGATTTACCTCATAGGCTTACTCCTAAAGGATGGAAATGTTTGAGTAGCGGACTTGACATAATTGGACATAGGATTTTGTTGGAAGTTGACTTAGCTCACATTTTACATTGTCCCACACTTTTTTCTGCAATCATGAATTTTAAAATCTTTTGGGTGAAGCGACTGCCAAGTTTCTCCATTCATCTTAGAATTCCTCTGCTAAAGCATATGATGATCTGATGTTAATGTTGGTCACCGTTCTCATCTTATAGAACCTTATCCTCCCCCATTTTCTTTCATTCTATGCCAATTTTTTTCCTCTTCTTTGCATCTTTTAAATTCTTGAAATTAGCATTAACCTCCCCCCCCCCCCATTTGTAATATCGTGTTTTTTGGTTACCCCTACAATGTTATACTTACTTTAGGTAAGCACTAATAGTGCTACATAAAAGCTTTGATCTTATTTCATATAGCAACTGCCTTTTTTCCCCTTCATCTGTATACATAATTTTCTTCTAACCTAGAGATTTCAGTTTCAACTTTTCAAGTGATGTAAATTAACAATATCTATTTGAAGGGCTAAGACTGCATATGTTTGAAGGCCTGCAAAGGCAAGAACCTCAAACCATAGTCCTTTCTGGTTCTCTTATTACTTATCACATGAATTCTAAAGCCATATTATCTTTTACTGCATATTTATATTTGAACAGTTATGTTCATCAAAGACTTGAGATCGGATTAGGTACCTTAAATAGGTTAAACACTCGGCTCAATATCATCTATTAGAAAATAAAAAAGAAAGTCACTAAAGTAAGTGTTGAATGCCCACTTCGCAGAGATCATGTAATATAAGCCAGAAGGGAACTATGATTTATGATGCTTGATTTTACGGGATATATATAGTATATGTCAACCTCTCTGAAATTATTCATTTGCTATTTTCCTGCAATTCTAATGGATATTCATACCGCTTTGCAATTTTCATCCAAATCTTTGATAGTTTTGCATATTAAAATTAGAAAATGAGGGCCTTGCCTGCCTCCATCTTATAATAAGCACAAATCATGTTACCGTTGGAATTTCTGGATGACTTATGTGTGACATTCAATACTGCTGAAATTTGTTGTATGGAAACAGTTCAAATTTGTTTGTTTTTTTGTTCGTTTGTTCGTTTGTTTGTTTGTTTGTTTGTTTGTTTGCCTTTTTTTTTTTTTTTTTTTTAACTACCTTCAACTATATCTTTTGATGCTACTAAGTGAATTGATCTGTGGCATATTCCTAGTTGATTTGATTGCTTACTTATTTCATATTGGCTTCATGTCTGCGATTGCATATGATTGATAGTAATGCTTACAGCTCAAACTGTATTCTCTACTTTGTTGTTTTCTTTCTACTACTTTTGTCATTTCCATGGAGAAACAAGAAACTTAAAATACCATTTTTCCAGGTGATATTGACTTTGTACTTTCTTGTAGGGCTGATGAATGGGACGTGAATAAGTGGGTGTGGGAGGGTATCTTAAAAGTTATTGGCAAGGGGGAAGAGTGTATTATCAGACTTGAAGACAAAACTACTGGTGAGACTGACAAAACACCATTTGGTGTATGATTATTTTTTTTTTTATTATTCTTTTGTAGTTTTTATTTTCATTTGTGATTCCATCAAGCACGAAATGATTCAACACAGGTGAACTGTATGCTCGTGCTTTCTTGAGAGAGGGTGAACCACATCCAGTGGAGTCTGTAATTGATAGCAGCAGGTCTGTTCCGATCCCAAATTTGACCTTCTGCCTTTAAAGAAACTGGGCTTTTATAATAATTCTAGAAGGATGGAAGATAGGTAATGCGGTCAAACCCCCTCCACCCCCCAAAAAAGGGGAGGGGAGAGGGAGGGAGAGCGAGCGAGAGAGAGAATGAGGAAGAAGAAGAATACAAATATTTTATGTGCATCTTGGTTGAAACCTTTATCCTTAGCTATCTAACATGGATTACTTTTCTGCAGATATTTTGTACTTCGAGTGGAAGAAAATATTGGTGAGTTATTGCTTCTTGTTTATTGTTTTTTCCTGTTTCTAAATTAATACATTTTGATCTAGTAAAAGTTCTGTATCATACACATAGCCATGTCATGACATAATCATGGCCTCAACCTCTTGGAAAAACTTAAAAATGTAAAATTTCAAGAGCAGAGGGACATGGCTCTTTGTTTATCTATGTGAATATGCTCCCATCCAATAGTTCTGGCCCTAGAGCTGTTTGCTATATTCTCTTTGTTTGATTTTTCTGATTAGTATTATCACCTTATTTTTTGCCTGTTTTCTAATTTTGTCTTCCATTTAGGACTGAACACCATTTGTGAATATCGTAGCAGTTCATGCCTAAAAGCACAAAAGAATCATTGAGATGTCTTAAAAGACATGTGGTTCTGTACCATGTTGCACGGACTAATCCAGACAACATATGTGTCCATGTTCAACACTTTATCAGGCATGACAATCTCAAGTCAATTTGATGACAATATGAAGATGTATATTTGAAGATGTATATTTCTCAAGTCAATTTGAAGATGTATATTTGACTTTGCAACTAAGTTGGAACTAAGGTTTAGTCGAGTTGAGCTGAGTAATATATGACTGCCTCAATTGTCTACACGTTTGCTATAATCCTTTTGGTCTAACACTTCCTTTATACCCAAGGAAGTACTTTGCCACCAAGACTAAATAGACATGTCAGTTAATAGATTTATCCTGGAAAATTCTCATTCAAAAAGAGAAGAAGAAACCAAAATTATGACAGCTAGCATGGAACTATGAAAAGGGACTTGTCGAGTTATGAGAACTAGTCAGTCAACTTGCTAGAGTGTTATAATTACTATTAATTAAATAATTTCAGGCATGTCATACTGACTATTTTGTGCTTCCAGGAAGTTAAAAAACTGTGGTTATTTACCCCCTTTCTTTTCTTATGCTTTTTCCTTCTACTTTCATTTTTATTTTATTTATTTATTTATTTTTGCTGAATATGTCCTGTACTCATTACTTGGAGTTGGAACTCGTGTAGGTGGTCGCATTCGGCATGCTTTCATTGGCATAGGTTTCCGAGAAAGACCTGAGGCTTATGATTTTCAAGCTGCCCTTCACGATCACATGAAGTATGCTTCCATTTTTGAACTGAGTTGTTTTATGATACCTATTTGTTTATATTACTGTCAATTTGGTGGTCCTGATCGGCTAGGGTGGTTTGTCAGATACCTGGACAAAAAGAAAACCGCTGAAGAAATGGAACAGCATTTCCAGCATACCTCTTCTGTTGATTACAGTTTAAAAGAAGGAGAAACCCTAGTACTTCAAATAAAGAATGTAAGATCTGTTGCAAGTGCTAATTCACATCATTTGATATTTCTATCAAATCGTTCATGCTGTAATATTCTGATGAATCTGCTGCTTTGCAGAAAAGTGGTAGTGGTTTGAAGTCCAAAACCTTGGAGCAAGGTGTGAGCAATATCTCCTTAGAAGAAAAGGGAAACATGAAAGAACCGTTATTGTCTATCAAGCCTCCACCACCTCCCCCTGGTCCTCTCTCACCTGCCTCAACTGCTCAGAGCTCACCACCAAATTTACCGTCAAATTTCAAACTTGATGGAGACTCAAAGGATAAAGAAGCCTCCGACCCTGCTAAATTACGTCCAGAAAACTCAGGCTCTCTTGAAAATCAGGGCACAGAGGATATACCCGATGATGACTTCGGGGATTTTCAAGCAGCTGGTTAGTATGGTCTGGTGGACTGACTTGTTTAAAAGGGGGAGACTAGATTTTATGTTTGTTATATGTACAAATTGTTCTTCACCTGAGAGTTTTCCCATTCTCCTGTTTGGTAAGTTCCGCATTTTACATGACCTTCAGGTCCTACCTTCCAATTAGGTGAGAAAAGGGAACATATTGGGGGGGGGGGGAGGAGAAGATGAAATTGCACTGGAAACCTCAAAAAGCTGCTACATTGGGGAAATTGTTGTCACTTTAAAGTTCATCCTTGTTGATAAAGTAGCTGGATTCGAGAAAGTTTACTTTCTATCATAGAGAGCATTTTCATCCTGGATTTGAGATGATGCTTCATGGATCGCCGGAGCCAAAATTAAAGTTCTGTAATTTCAGGAATTGAAAGTCTGCTTTCAATTTCCTTGGCTTGCCTGAACTGAAACTATTTTTCTTAACCCAAAAAAAAAAAAAATGAACTACAGTAATGTTATATATACAAATTCATATTGGTGATACCAGAATACAACAACAAATATAACACATGGCTTAAACCTAGCTTCCAGTGCTTTTCTCTCTTTTGTGTTTTTTTGGGTTAAGGCCAGTGCTTTTCTCTTCCTTTTCCCCATAGTCGGGACTAATTATGACCGACAAGGTACAGATAAAGTTGCTACCTAATAAAGTCAATAATAAGCTTGTTAGTTTTGTCCGAAATTTTTGCATACTTAAGTCAATAATATACTATGTGCTCTGATTTTAATGATATTATATTAATTTTTTTTAATTAAAATCTTGAATTTTAATTTTAAAAATAAAAAGATAAAAATTAAGAGAAATAATTTTTAAATTAGATCTCACATTGTTTAAATAAGATTAATAAAGTAAATCAAGATACAGTTAATAATGTACATCATTGAACTGGGTTGGGCTATAAAAGTTTTCAAACACATTACAGTATGAACTTTTGCTTTAAGAGGTTACTGTGTGAAGTGCCAAGGTGGTAACCAAGTGTCAACCCATGGGATATAAGGATAGCTTGCTCTTCACCAACATCAGTGAATTTAATAATTGAACATTATACTAACTTAAATAAAATCTCGATTTCAACTCTTTAAAATAAAAAAATAAATATGGAAAGAACTAATCCCTTAATTATACTCCACAACTACTCGAACTAAATGAATTCGAATTTTTAAATACTGATTTTTAAATAAAAAGACGATGACTTACTCTTTTAACAAGCTTGATTATGTATTTAAGACCTGAAAATAAAATTAACTTGACAAAAAAAAACTTATTAAATTCTATCCAATTTATACTCAAATTTAGATTTCCAATTCAAATTCATCAATAAAATAAACCTGCTGCTTGCTTTTACATTGGTTCGCTCCTTTTGCATAGAGTGGGGCGGGGTTGGTTAGCATATACACCCAACAATAAATACGGATTTGAAGTCATGAAAATCTATTTATACACGTTAAAGCATAATATAATGTTTCAAATTAAGTAAATTTTTTAATATAAAAAATATTAGTATTGGTATAAAATAAATATTAAAAATAAAATATTTCTAATGGAACTAAGTTTGTAGTTCATAGATTACATGATGCAAACGATAACCCGCATGAGAGACACACGAGGGACCCATTATCTTTGTCATATGTACGTTTGACTATTCTCATATAGTTTAGTTTGCTGCTAAAGCTGTCTTAAAATTTTGATTTATCCCTTAATTTGTGTACGTGTCAAAGCCTCAGGCCCGACGAAAGCCTATTGACTATTAATATACTCATCAAACAAACTCAAACTCTTTAGTTGCTTTGGTGGGACATTTGGTCCGCTCTAAATTCTCAAGAGTGATCATCATTTTGGGTGTACGACTTGAAAAGGAGTCTTTTTCGAGGTTTTGCTGCTTCCGGCTTCTGGGTTTCTCTTCTGTACACGTAAGTTCTCTTCCTTGCTTCAAACCTTTTACTTCAATCTTCCGAATTTTTGTTCTGTTCCTTCTGGGTTCTATTATTTCTTCGTGGGTTTGTCAATTTCTTCATTTTTTTTTTCAAATTTCATCAAGTGGGGTTTCGCTTGTTTGATCGGTTCGTCGCTCCGTTGA
The DNA here is from genome assembly GCA_037126225.1 of Dillenia turbinata. NCBI lineage: Eukaryota > Viridiplantae > Streptophyta > Magnoliopsida > Dilleniales > Dilleniaceae > Dillenia > Dillenia turbinata. The sequence goes on from JBAMMX010000021.1 coordinate 12,592,824, forward strand.
TTGATTGTTTTTAGTTGATTATACCCAATTACCGTGCTGTTACTTCTTTGTTCAACTTTTCTCTTTTTGGGCGTTGTTATTCTTCGTTTTGTTATGCGGGTGATTTTGATGATCATATGAAGCTTTGTTAGAAAAGCTCATAGCATAAGAATCATGGTTCCCTAGTTTTCATCCTATGTTAACACTTAGAAACCTTGGCAAATATCTTTCTCTGTTGATGATACCTAGGCTTTAATTCATTTTGGAGAAATTGTGCTCGATGGATTTGAGGAGTTAGCATGCTTTTCTGTTTGATGGTTGGATGATTTCCAGTGTATTTTCGACTGCTGATATTGTTGGGTTGTGAAATGTGAAATAATGATCTTTGATGAAGTAATTTATGTTTGGTGTTTCCTATAAAAAGTTATTTTTGGTAAAAGTTTGTCACTTCAGACGATGTTAAGGAAAATTATCAACAGTTAATGACAATTTAAAAATGTTTATCGAGCATTGTCAAGATACAAAAACTTATCCCCATGAAATGAAAGATTAATAGATTTCCTTTAGTCTGTATTAGTTATACCTTTCATTCATCAAAAAATTTTAGAGAAGGTGATAGATATATCTTGCATTAGGATCTATTTGTCTATCCCTTTATGGCTTTGATTAGTTAGAACCTCTTTGTTCAGGTTTCATTATGATGTGCGAGGACAAAATGTTACCCTGAGAATTTAACTGCAAAGCTGTGAACAAATGTGAAATATTTGGGCAAAAGATTATAGGTGTATGCCAAAGTTGAATTATCTGAATCGTTAGTAGTTTAAGGGCTGAATTTTGTTAATTGGTTAAAGAAAGGATTAAAATAAAATTGGTAAATGTGATGAGATATGACTCCTTTTTAGTCTTCAGTTCTTGAGGTTTTATTTTCATACCTTCTTGCTGCAGATACTAGTTATTGCTCATCATAAGGCTTGCATTGAATACTCTTGCAATTATATGCATGTATCATGGAAATTGCTAAACCAGGCTAGGTTTCTGGACCAACTATCCTAATGGCCATGGCATGACCTAAGTCTTGTTCTTGTGTGTTCTTTGTGATTTTCCCCTATTGTGCATCTTTTTTATCTGGATTATCTGAAATTTACTCAGTAGTCCATTTCATGCTAGTGTTCAAAAAACTAATGTTTGAATTATCTGCAGAATTCACAGTACATTCGGATTATAATCTTGTTACCGACATTGGGATAACGCTTTGAATGGCTATGGATTTTAAAGGCATAGCTTGGGTTGGGAATGTATACCAGAAGTTTGAAGCAATGTGCTTGGAAGTGGAAGAGATTATGTACCAGGTAATCTGCTTTTCAGGCATTGTGTCTTTCTCAAATTTGAGTTATTTTTACATATTATTATTTTCCTGGAGCTAATCTATTTATGATTTATCTGTACAAATAATGAGCCCTTATTTTATGAAATACACATTTATACGTGTCTTCCTAGCCTAGGATTTTCTATTTTATCCGATGATTTTGGGTCATGGAATATCATTTTCAATTGTAAGGCAAGTGTTGGGAGTGGGGTTAGATCTCACCAAGTAAAACCACTTTATCAGAAAGTAGAAAGTAGAACATGAGAATTGTGGAAAGCTTCTTTTAATATAACTCAGAAGAAAGAAAGAAAGATCAATCGTAATATTGCTGATACAATTACTTAATGAAACTGGAGAGAGAGTTCAACTGCTTATCAATGATCTCTAGAATAAAGACCTTAACATATCCAGTTCCATACAATCATGAAAGCATGTACTGCTCTCTAGCAAATTGCTCATGTTTCAAAGCCTTAGTTCCATGTATTGTTTTTGCGAAGCATTTGCCTCCTTGGACACTAAAAAATTGAGAGAAAGGTGACAAACTCATTGTTGCCGGTGTTTGTATATGGAGCACTCATTTTGTTTAGGGGAATTGCCCCTTTAAAATTATTTAAGGCCAAAATTTTCCTTTAACTACTTGTGAAGGATCTTGCATCATTGTTCATTTCCCATGCAGGATACATTGACATATGTTGACAGCCAGGTTCACACTGTTTGTGCAAGTGTTAAAAGGTTCTGCTCAGATGTAACGCAAGATTTGCTCCCTCCGTCTTCTATGGAGCTCTCAAAAGTGGAGGGTACTCCATTTTCTCTGCAAAATGATATTGACGCTGAGCTTGATTTTGGGTTATATAAAAAGCCAAAAGTAGTTCTCAGGGAAGACCATCGCCGAAGTGACACAAAGAAATGCTCTAGAAAGTTAGATGTGATTAGTGATATGGGAAAAGATGTTACTTGTGCCTCGGCTGGGAGTGTCATGTCTTCTTGGAATACCTTTGGCTCGGACTGGGCACAAAATGGTATGGCCAGTCTAACCAGAGACTCAAATTTGAGTATGAAAATGGTAGCTGCAATAGAGAATCGAGTTCCAGTCGAAGTGTCAAGGTTGACCTCACCTGTTGCAAAAGATTCCTCCAGTAATATTCCAAATGAAAATAGTGAACCTGAAGGTGACCAGGAATTTATAAGTTCACCCAATACTGCAGCTGAACTATGGGAGCATGGTTGGGAAGAAGCGGAATCAGTTAATGAAGAGAATCCTAATGCTCCTGAGAGTGAGGGTGATTCTTCATTTGACCCTGTAGCCTTGGATGGAAGAGTTCTGATTGAATCTATAGAGAACCAAGACATGGAGATTAGGGTGCTCAGTGGCTCATCTGGACAAGCCTATGGTGACTATTTCTTCTGCATTATGTAACATCTGTTTTCTATTCCTTATCTTCTTCTTGCTTTTTTTGACTTCTGCTTTCATGTTGCAGACATGCCCAGAAATGGTGGCTTGGTTTCCCTAAAAGAGTCCACCGTTGATGTGGGACCACAATACCTTAAACTCGCTGATAAGGAGGTCATTCTATCTGATCAAGGTATATATTTAAAAAGCTGCCAATAATGTCAACTCATCTACAGATTCAAGAGATAGACCCTATATGAACCCAGTTGAATATCCTAATTGTGAATTTTTTTCTTTGTCTAGCATTCTTTTTCTTCTTCTTCTTTTTTACCCCCCTTATAAATTCTGTTAACATGGAAAAGAAACAGCCAAGATGAGTCATGATGGTTCCTTGCTAAGCTTAAGTGTAGAATACTTATTTTTGAAACTCCTTTTGGTTGATGATTGTAGTTTTGGGTAATTTGGGTGTCAAATATGACTTAGAAGTTGAAGGAAATTTTGGTTGTGGGTACAATCACGGTGAATTGTTTAAAAGTTGTCGATAGGTTGGTAATTATTGCACATATCCTGCTATATTACTTTTATACTCCTCGCTTTAAGAATTTTTCACGACTTTATGTTACCTCAAACATTTTTTTGATAATGCATTGAATCATCAGAATAGGAATTTCAAGTTTTTTCATTATGTTGTTATTTGCTTTCTATACTTTCTTCTTCCGTACTTGTATTGATAAACTTTCCCCTCCAATTTCCATGTTATGAACTTTTGGATGGTTATGCTCTTTAATATATATACCTTTTGTTAGGAAACTCAATTTTCTTCTTGCTATTTATGTCAAGCCTTGCTTGGAGAAAGGAAATACAACAGTAATTGAAAAGCGAGAAAAAATAAAGTAGCTTAATGCAATATAATTTGAATTTCATTCTGCATCTGTGTTATTCTTTTCTGTAGTTTGACTCTTGTTTCACAAGTGATTTGTGATTTTACAATATTAAGATTAATGCTGATCATGTTCTACAATTTGATTCCAAATGAAAGTAAAATCTTAATTTGAAGGACCTTGGCCTTGATAATGGTAGTAAAAGAAAAAAGTTCTAGAGCACCCACAACCTTATAAACTGGAGCATTTGAATATTTGAATTACAATTTCCTGCTTGTTAAATGAAGACCCATTTTGTTATTCCAGTATCCTATACATTGGATGCATTTTATTCAATTCCAAATGATTGATCATAAGAAAGGGGAGTATGATAGGGACATTGATGGATGTCGGCTTTAAGATGATTTTAGGCTAAGGATCTAGGGTTTTCATTGACATCTTTTGATGGTTTAACAGGCTTGATTTAGGAAACAAGTTTAGGATTTCTGCAGAATAGAAGTCAACCATCTAAAATTAAAACAAAAGAAAAAAAAAAGCTTTGGATGAGAAGATGATAAATTTATTAGCATCACATTAGTAGATCCTTAGGTATCACACTTAGGGCAAGAAAGCATTGCACCTTCTTATGCTTGAAAGAACCTAACGAAATTGCTTGAAAACTGAAATTAGTAATCAAATTATTCCATAATAAGGAAACTAGCCTTTAAATAGACCTTTAACTTCAAAGAAATAGAAACTAGTACTTAGAGTCAAACCTAGATGCTTCTAAACAATCCTAATACGACTCTCCTAGCAATGAACATAAATAGAAACAACCTTCTTAATTACTTGACATGAAAAATAGAAACTAACTTAGCTAATAAAATTCTAAAAACAACGTTGTTACAGTCCTGTAAACAAGTGCTGCTGCAGTGATATGAGTGGTAAATAGGACGTCTACTGTTATACTTCCCAAAGACTTGTTCGATTTCTCAAAAGTTAGCCACTGTTCATGATCCTATTAGGTTGTTTTCTTTGTTGCTTTGATCGCTGTCAGACATTGATGCCCTTTTCTGTGTCACCAATACATCGTGATTATTTATTGTTATTCTGAACTTGAGACCTATGTGACAAGAAAAATTGTGACCTTAATCACTAAAGAAATGAAAAACCTATGGCTTTCAGGAAGTGGCCTAGGTTTCTTTGCCATTGAAGAGATCTTGCTACCGGATATAAATCTGAGATTGGTGTTTGGAGATCACATCTTGATTTGCATTTGGACTTCTTTGTCCTACCTAGAAAGAAAATTAAAAGAAGTTGAGAGTGAACTGTATAAAGGTTGTGGCTTTTTTCATAATTCTTTTGGTACTTTTTTTTTTAGTATCCTTTTTGAGCATATGACTTAGATGCTTTATAAAAAGAGCATTGTGGAGATATTTATGCTAAAGTGGATGAAAAAGTCTAGGATGAATGAGTGTTGCAGAGATGAGATAGCTAAGGGGATGTAAATGGCCGACAAGAAAAACTAGGGGTGAAGTATATCAATGAAAAGTTAGAGTTGGCTCATTTAGTGTAGAATACAATAATGTGGGCACATGCGAAAATGACCTTTGAAAGCAGTGATTGCCTACAATGGTGCTTCAAGAACTATATGAAGATTTGTAATTATATAAAATGATTACCTTTGATGGTTTTGTAAGGAGTAAATTGAATCTGTTATCCTCCCAATTCCCAACTAGAGTTGAGCTGTGCATTGTTGTTGAAGGTTGTTGCTTAGGCACTTCATACTATAGCCAAACACCTTATTGGGCGTCAGGCAAGGTGCTAAAGGCACTGAGATGCTAAGTCAAGCACCTGGCTGAAACAGAGCCTAATGTCCTTGAACAATGGTAAAGCTATGGGGAACTAAGTGGGTATCTTCTCTCTGTTTAGGTTTGCTAAATGTTGGTCATCCCATTGAGACATAATGATTTTTTTTTTTTTTTTTCACTTGTCATCTAATGGGTGGGGGTTCAGACTGCTCTTGCAAGTGGATGAGGCAAAGCAGATTTCATCTATTATTACTGGGCGTGCCTAGTTGTATCTAAAAGCATTCATGGTAGGAGAAAAGTGGAAGAAATCTTAATAAAATCCAGCATTTCAATATGTAAAGTTTTATAAAGCATGCTGCAGTTTCTAATCCAAGTGGCTCATTCTAAAACTTTAAGAGGGTTAAGCTATACCCTACCAAAAAGATTTGGTAATATGTTACCCTGTTCCCCCCTCTTCTCTTTTACGGGCTTCTATGTTTTGACATAACAGTGTGAGTAGCATCATGTAACATTTTTGCTTCTATCTTCTCTCGTATAAAATTTCATTTAAAGGTTTTAGATGGGGAATCCTTTTTCTTCTTTTGTTTTACTCTTGTCTAGTGGTGGTCATATGAGTAGAGTGCTGCTGGTAATTCACATTTGTGGTTATTTAACATCAGAGGAGCTTGATTACTGATTACTATGTAGTGTAGCAGGGAGAAACAGAGATTTGAGAATCTGGGACACATGGCAATCACCAACAGACATGAAAAACAAACAGAGCTCCAACTATCCGGAGCCTTATGCTTTAGAAATGGTGCAGGATAGCTATAAAGAAGCCAATATCATAAAATCTCATGTTCAACCCACATAAGTCACCTTCAACCAGACTGAAACCTTTTGAAACTACCGCACTTGCTCCCTCCACATACACCCCCTCCCCGCAAAAAAAAAGAAAAAAAGAGAGAGAGAAAAAAAAGACTACAAGACCAGAATCTCAAACTTGGTCAAAGTGCTGCCATGCATGAACAAAGAATTGACAAACTGCCAACATCAAAGCTTTTAAAAAAAAAATGCAAGCACAGACTACAAGACCAGAATCTTTAACTTGGTCAAAGTGCTGCCCTGCGTGAACAAAGAACTTCTTGACAAACTGCCACCACGAAAGCTTAAAAAAATGCAAGCACCAAAATCTCCCTGACCAATTAGCAAACAACTATTCTCCAACTTGAACTCTCTACTCATCCAATACTCAGGCACAAATGAAACAACCGTGTAACACCATTATCTTGTGATGCTTGGAAGTGTAGGGATACAAATGATATAGGCATAAGCCAATTTGCTTCTATTTGTAGATTCAGTTTGATAATGTGTGCATTGTCTTGTGAAATATGTTCAAGCCTTTCTTGTTGCTTTCCCAATTAGCAGGACAGCCGGGTGATTGGACTGCAAATGGAGGTGACAATTGTGGTTCTATTGGACATTCTGAGGAAAAAATGAATTCACCTGACTCATCAAAGCTTGACGAGTCCTGTGTGCTGGTGGATGGGAATGAGGCTTTTGTTGTGTCACCAAGAAAAGGCAAACACAGATCTTACAAGGTATACTCTCTCTCTCTCTCTCTCTCTCTCCCCCCCCCCTCCCCAAGAGCACATGTGCATGTGTGTTTATGTGACCCTAAATCAGAATTCGGTGTAAACTTGTAAACTTTTGTAGAAAAAGATTAAGGATGCCTTGTATATGAAAATCAAATCAGCAAGGAGGAGGGAATTTGAGCAGCTCACAGCTTGTCATGGGGACAATAATACCAATTCCAGTTCAACTCCAACACTTGGCATGAACTTGAACTCCAGAAAGTTACCTGCCCCTGATTCCTGCGACACGGAGTGGGAGCTTCTATAAATGATTAGACATTTACTCTTGATTGTATACACTCCAGTAGTCCTATTGCATTGAGGCAATCAAAATACTGCTGCCTGTCAGAGTAGGCAAATTATTGCCTTATGAATGCCTCCCATAGGATGGGAAACAGAGAATGCCATGTTTCCGTGTCGGTGGTAAAGAAATTGTAATCTATGATATATAGTGCCTGACTTTATTACTAGTTTTTTGTCTCTGAATTTCAGCATCTCTCTCCATTGTTTCAGCTTGATTTTTGAGTCTGATGAGCCAAATGATATTAAAACTGTTGCCGCAGGTGAGTTTAAAATAAACTGCCCTATCGGTCACAAGTTCATTACCTTTTTACCTTCCCCATATCATATTTTCTGGATGAAGCCTACAAGGTTGCTTACGCCATGCTAAAGGGTGAGTAGCGGGCCTTTTGTTTCCATTTATATGCATTCTATAATCTCAATTTGCCGTAAGAGGCAGCCAGGATGATGTTATTCTTTGTGCTCTGGGGTCTACATTCCATTTGGTATTCTGTATTTGTATGCTTTGTCCCACAAGATAAACATTGTAGGCATGCTAAAACCATCATATTATTCTCTCTCTCTATAAATTGACTTGTCTTCTCAAAAGATGCTGATGAAATGGGGTCTGCCTCCTCTAGATGGCAATCTAGCTGCCTGTCAAAAACGTGTCCGCAAATATACCCAGACACTGGCAATAAATTTGACTCGTGCAAGGCTCTCTGCATGTGATTAGTGACATGGGACTTTGGGTCGGGTCTTTGTAGTGGAGGTGTGCTTTGGTCCTGTTTAGAAAATTTAAGAAATTGAGATCAGATTCCGTTAGAATTAAGTTTTTCAATACGAAGATTCATAACACAATGCTGTAGTTATTTTTCTATCTATTTGTACGAATTTATATGTTTTATATAATTTTTAATTGTTATTAGAAAATCTACAAATAAAATAAAATAATTTTAATTAAAAATGTTGGATCTCTTAGAAATCTCTTAGATCTTGCTTCAAATTTTCTTCATGACCTGCAATTCTGAGTTTTGATCTTCATCTTTCAATCTAATTTCCTCTCTTTCTTCAACAAAATTCTCTCAATTTGCTTTGGGCATTTTTCATCGGTCTTTTTCGCTCCATTCTTGATTTAATTTTCTTGGGAAAAAAATTAATTTCTGCAACTATGAATCCAAATCCTTCTATTTCTACATCATAAGAATCATCCGGTCAAGCTTCCAATGGAGATCTGCACAATGTTGCAGGGATCTATCGATTGGATGGTAAGAATTACTTTTGGTGCTCACAGTTAGTCCACACAGTACTCAAAAGGAAGAGAGACGCTTGATCACCTTGAAGGTTTTGCTTCAAAGCTTGATAATCCAAGGTTCAGAACTTGGGACGTTCAGGATGCAGTCATTATGTCCTGGTTATGGAACTCCATGCATCAAGAAGAAGTCAGCAAAAACTTCTTGTGGATGAAATCAGCTAAGGAGGTTTGGGAATTTGCAAGGAGAACCTACTCAAAAGTGCAAGATGCATCTGCAATCTATGAAATCAAGGCCAAGATTCATGGATTAAAACAAGAACATGTGTTTCAATTCCTTGCAGGCCTGAAAATTGAATTTGAGTAGAAGAGTACAGATACTTGGCAGAGAGAAGATTCTTGGATTGGAGGAGGTCCACTTAATCATTAAGGCTGATGAAAGTCCTAAAGCGGTGATGTGGATCATGTTTTGATTACTAATAAGAGCTCAATCTCTGCCAACAGAACCTTGAAAGGAAGAAGGTCTGTGTCTTCTACAACAGCAGCCTTGAGGAGCTAGACTCTCGCAGGTGTACTTACTGCAAGAAGCCTACACACACGAGAGAATTTAGCCACAAGTTTCATGGCAACGAACAGGTTCTGAACAAGTTCAAGAATCCACGAATTCATCAAGCTAACAGGGTCATTAAAGAAGATGAAGATAAAGACACTAAGAAGGCTGAGTCTCTTGGCTTCAACAACGAAGAGCTGGCAAAGCTAAAGGCCTTTATGGAGACTCTTTCATCCTCTTCTACAAATGTTTGTACTCTTGAATCAAAAAGGAAGCAATTGGAGATAACGATGGCTGCCTGAGGCATGGCAAGAGTTGCACTTGCTTGGTATGTAATTTCCATCGATGATGTATTGAATATCGCAAAATATGAATTTCTGTTTTATGATTTTTAAAAGATGGGGACATGTTATAATGCAAAACTGGTACATCTGGGTTATAGCATTCATTATTTTAATAAGAAATCTTTTTTTTTTTCGGCGAGTTTTGACGCAACGGTTGAGTTGTTTCTTTAATTATCTCGAGATTACGAATTCGAGACATGAAAACAGTATCTTTACAAAAATATAAAAGAAAAACTACATACATATATGTTTTTTCGTCCAAAGTCGACTTTAATTGTTATGACTAAAATTTTGATTGTTGTTATTGTAATTTTAATTAAAAATGTTAAAATACAAAAAATTATGATATGATTGGAAGTAATACAAGGTTTGTGAAACAAAACTTTGCTGCCCTGACATATTAGTTTACTATTTAGGGAGCACTATGCCAGGTGGGATAGCTTGCTGGTTTTAAGCCAATTTTGATAAGCGGTCATGCCTGGTTCACAAGAAGAGTTTTGTACCAAAACTTGGTACATAGTGTAATTAGGTTTAAGTCTTTGTAATGCGCTTATAATGTAAGAAATGCATGTATTTCGCTGGTTTTCTTTTTTTGTTATATCCTTTTTTTTCCTGTAATTTTTAAAGAGAAACGGAGCACATGTTAAAAATTTGAAAAATAAGATATGGGGTAGTCCATAACCAATTATAACGGTGTGCAAAGTTTGAGAATGAGAAAAATATTAATTCATGAAACTCCCCATATAACTTTTGAAGCAATGTTTCCTGAGTGACGTATGGAATTGACTTTTTTTTTAATAAAAATATTTTAAAACACCATAAAAAAATTAATTCGTAAAATAATTTTTATTTATCACATATTCAATCTGTGACATGCTTTATCGCATCTTGAATATATAATAAAGCTGTCGCATGTTCAATATGTGACATATATTTAAAGGAGAGAAGAGAGGAGAAGAAAGAGAGAAGAAAGAAGAAAAATATATTAGGCTAAGCATATACCGCATATTGAATATATGATATATGATTCGTCACATATTTAAAATATGAAAAAATATATTGGGGTTAAACATGGGATCAGTAAGAGTCATTTTGGAAATTAGTTTTTTCTTATAGTGCTTTAAATTTTTTTTCAAAAAAATGTTAATTTCGTAAATAACTCATGTTTCTACACGTGGAATCGGCAGTAGCTAGAAAAAAAAAATATATATATATATTTTAAGGGATAAGGATTTGTATTCATAACTGTTTTAGAGAGTTCAAGTGATAGAATCGCTTTTTTTATTTTTTCTTTATCAATCCGATCGTATTTGGTTACGTCTTGCTCTTCAAGGAATCTCTTCTCGGGACGGAAGGCCAGAAGGGGCAGCCGGAGTCAGAATCAATGATCTTCTCCGATTCTGAAGACGTCTCAGATTTGGAAGAGGAGGAGAGAGAGGACACAGAGGATGAATCGGTACGCACTGTGGAAATCCCGAAGGACCAACTGCGCCTTTTTCGGCGCCGGGGGAAATCATCGGTGGTTGTGAAACTATGGGGAAAGACAATGGGTTACCACTTCTTGCGTAATAAGATCCTGATGCTATGGAGGGTGGAAGAGGAAATGGAGTTGATCGAAATGGGTAATGGGTTTCATTTGGCTAAGTTCTCTGATCAAGCTGATTACTGCCAGGCTATGACTGGGGTCCCTGGGTTATTCAGGATCATTATCTGGTTGTAATTAAACGGAGTCCTCGGTTTGTTCCATCGGATTCTGCGATCAAGAGAACGGCGATGTGGGTTGGATTGCCGGAACCGCAGTTATTTGATGAGGAAGTTCTGTTCAATTGGGTTGACCTCTGAGGATTGATAACAACAATATTTGATTAGTTTGAAGGATTTTTCTTGTTTAAAGTACATATCAACTTATATAAATACTCCTTTTATTTAATATATTAAATATACAACAAAATATAAAAAATTCTCTCACATTACTCATTTTTTTCTTCAGAAGTAAAGTTGCCATTCTCATGGCCTTGATTGAAATATCATATCGGGATGATGCAGCCAATCAAGCTTGCTAATGTGCAGGGCTTCCATCTCTCACTAATGGAGGTGATTTCCATGGCGTTTCTACTCCCCAGAATATTCCTTTTGGTTTAGTGTCGAGAAAGATAATTTGGGAATTGGCAATCTCTCATTCCCAATCAAAATTACATGTCCTTAGCTTATGGCATGTCATGGGTGGGTATTATAATAGCTCTTGGGGGTGGCCACATGCCATAAGCAAATCAAAGCACTGAGAATTCCTAGGACCTCAATTAGGTATTTAATTGGTCAAATTATGCCACTAAATTCTATGACAGATACAGCTCGGGGGAAGTGTGGATCTTGACTAAAATATTCCATGAGGTGATTCTCAGATGAATGAAAACTTTCTTGGCTTGCTTCTTTCAAGTGTCTGGCCTATGCACAAGTTTCTTTTATACAAGTTTTCTTATCCCTACAAGCGTATATAGTTCCACTAGATCATGCTCAATTACAACATATATAAACGCAGCCAAGCATTGGTGTGCACACACACACATATAGTCAAATAATAGAACTAGAAGAAACAGATGAATTTCTCTAACTCTCTACAACAATCAAAGAATACAAAAGCCTATTCCATGTATCTGGCACACCAGGCAAGCACCAATGACTACAATCGCACCAAAACTCTTTTCCTTCCCTGTCTTTTCTTCCATAGATAGACAAATGTGCATCTCTTCTGTATTGCGAAAGCTTTGTAATGTTCATGTACTTCACTGGAATCCTCATGCCCTTGATTGTTTTCTCCACAGTATCAACAAGAGATTGTGGAAACTCTGAGACATAGATCTCATCATCTTTCATCGGCTCCCTTGTGCCATAACACCATTGATTGCCATAATGCAATGGTGTAATGCTCCTGAAAACAACCATTGTTTTGGTTGAGTCAACATTAGCATCAATCCATCTTGCCCAAAGCTCCATCCCTACCTTGAATGCCACTTCTAAGTCCATATCCTCCAATAGTTCTCCTTTGTACTGAAAGAAGTCCCACCTGCAAATTTGTTTTCCCCATTAGATTTTTCTTCACTTGGTCTTCTACTGGTTACCAAAAGGAGTAAAAGGGATGAGCGTTACGGTTTCTTCTTCCCAGCATGCACCCACCAATGACCAGTGTTGAACAGCATAATGCTGGCTCCATGCCACTTTCGTGCAAACTTTGGAATTTTGTCGAGGTTTACAATCATTTTTCCATTTACGTCCCTATCAAATTCTACTAGAAAAGGGTTCCAATAGAACTCAATAGTACAGTTGTAGTCCTGTAATTAAGGCAATCACCACTCTGTCATGGCTCTGTCTTTCTCAAAAGTGTAGAGGCAGTGAAGAAACTGAATCTGTCACCTACCTTTAATTTGAAGATCTTGACACTCTTTTTCCGATATATAAATCCTAGCTCTGGAGAAGGGGAAGGAAGAGAAGTATAAAGGAGGCAATAGAGAGACTCCCACTGGTTTCTATTCATTGAATCTCCAGCTATGATCACTCTCTTGTTTCTCAGTCTTTCTAACAAGTCTGTGCCATTAAACCTTGAGTCATATCTTTGTTAGTTTACATTGAGAATGATAAGTATACGCATGATTAAAGAAAAATAGTGCTGCTGCTTACCTTGGAATATGACAATCTTTACTTTCCCAACTCCATTCCTCATACTTAGAATCCGGTCTTCCATTTATTCGGCAGCTTGACTTTTCTGGGAGGAGTGGACATTGAGATGCCTTGTAGAGAGGATATGCTTTTGGATTATACACCCATTTTCCATTGTAAATATCACATTCTTGTACTAGTGTCTTATGTCTGGTGCTCACAGGACTAGAACTAGACTGGTTGAATCCTGTTTCTGCTAAGGAAGATGGTTCAAGTATGCCCTCGATAAAAATTGAAGAATGATCGAATTGACCGCAATTGGCACGCCATACTAAGATGATGCAGCCTACGAAGCTAACAAATGTACAAAGCTTCCATCTCTCATTAATCGAGCTGATTTCAATGGCTGGACTTTTTCCCTGCAGTGTCATTTTTAGGTTTCCATTAGTAACAAACACTTTTGGAATTCTCTCCTCAGATTTTCTACAATCCTATGAATATCAATACTGATAGGGTTTGCGACTCTTGGATCGTCATCCAACGGTCACGTTTCTTATATGATGGAATGGTAAAATAATCAATAGTGGACGATCGACTACAAAACCACATGGATATAAACATCCATGAAAATTTTAGAAAGACATTTTTTTCCTTCTCTTTCTAACTCAAAAGGCAATATCCTCACTCGGGATCAATCCATAAACACCACTAGTATTAAGACCCACGATATTTGTAATCATTGGATCATCATTCAATGGTTACTGAATTATATAACCAATCTATTCCATAAAAATGATAACCGTTGAATAACGATTCAAGACCACAATACCCATACAGATCAAAGAAACTACCCCTTCAACTTTAGGGCAGTGAACATTGTGAAAATTGTGCTTTATTAAAATATGGAATAAGAGCTTTATAATTGGCCATGATGGCATATCTCTTGAGATATAGGATAAGGTGGTAATAAGAGCTTTATAAGTGGCACATGTCGTTTCCTTGAGCTATTTAGAAGAATGGGACCCTAGAAAAGGAAATCTTAACAACCATGGAGATCAGGGACATGCATGCATCATTTTTTTTTTTTCCTTTTGTTCTTTTTCCTGATCATTGGCTAACCAGTCAATTCTTGCATTATTTGTTTGCCTTTTTGCCTTTTTCACTATTGATTACTGTACATCGAATAATTGAGGGGGGGAAAAACCTGAATTACTACCAAATATGATAATCATTCCCCGAATTAAAATGCTGACAATAAGTCATAGAACAATTATAGAGCAAGTCCATGGCAATTAAATATACAAGCAATAGGTTTGGGGGGGGGGGGACTGGGCAAAGAGCTAGTAAGATTAAATCAATGACTTTCCCGGATTTAGCACGCACAAGGTTTTTTTTTTTTTTTTTTTTTTTTTTTCAATAAAAAAAGAAAAACCTTGGAATAGCAATATGGGTTCTTGAGTTTCTACAATATCAAACAATTATTTAATCCTTGATGTAATTGAGATTTTTGTAAAAAGTTAGTTTGCACGGAACATAATCCATATCGGCACAATTGGAAAAAGGAAGGTTGTATTTTGGGGGGGGGGGGAGAGAGAGAAGGAAAAACCATACAAGATGTGGGGGATTAAAAGAAGTTGTCATGGCTAGAGAAATGGAGCAGCCAAGTTGGGTGTGCTTCCTCTACTGCTTTACATCCATGCAAGTGTTGTAGCTAGCCGCTGCTGAAAATCATTTAACAAGTAGACTGTTACCAGAATATTGAGATAGAGAAAGAGCCAAAGAGGAAGGATACGAGAGACAGAGAGAGAGAGAAAGTATTAGCCCCAGCCGACGTTGTTAAAGTCCTCTCCATTAATTATTCATTTGAAGAAGAACAATGCCTCTATTGTGACTTAATCTTATATTCACTTAATAAAAAATAATATAAAGAGAAATTTAAATAAAAATAGCTTTTCATATCATTTGCATATACCTTTGAATTACTCTTTTTCTTGTTAAACAGGGCTGCAGAGAATGACATGCATCATTGCCAATTTTCTTTTTCTTTTTCTTTTCTTTTCTTGTTTCTTGTAATACTAATGTATATTCTTGACTGCGTACAATACAAAACAATTCATAAACTTTTGATGTAAATGAGGTTTTTTTGGGTGAAGAATAATTATGCACAGAAATTATTCAGAATAAGAGAATTTGAAAGGGGCAGATAAGACAGAGAAAAGAAAATGGCGGTGCAAGAGAAACAGATTCCAGAAAGAAAGGAAAAGTCATACCAGAAGTTGGGTTTTGAAGAATTCTTTATAACTTGAGAATTAAGAATTGAGAATTGGAGCAACCAACTGGGATGATCTATGAAAGTTTTGGGATGGGACTAGCAGGGACTGAAATTGAAAAGAAGAAAGAGCCAAGGAGGAAGAGGAACAGAGGAGAGACAGAGAGACAGAGATTGACAGCGACGCCTGAAAGTTTGATAGAGAGAATATGAACCACTCCTTAAGATCAGGGCACGTTGTCAGAGCTCATATTAAATGCTATATTAGGTAAAAGGGGAGGAAAAATATTAGTTATCTATCTGCATTCATTATTTCTCTAATTTGGTGGTGTGGTCATCATAAATCAATTGCAAATTGCCACCATCCAATATTTGGGAGAAATTATTTAAATTTAATTTTTTTTAAATAAATCTATTTATAATCGCTTTATCCCGATTAAATACGATTTGTAATCCCGATTAAATACGATTTGTAACACCGATATTGCGGTGTCTGTACTAATATACCGATCATGATATATATATATATATATATATATATATATATATATATATATATATATAATATTTCTCAGTTTATACATATAGAGAGAAATTTTTATTTATATTGATTTTCGATTTTGGGGTCTTTAAATTGAAATTTCTTAATATATTTAAAGTATTCGTATTTCCGATTATAATGTAAGTGAGTATAAAAAAATATATATATACATATTTATTTAATTTATTAATTTAATTATTTACTCATTTAAATAATTAAAAATTTAATTATAAAAAGAGATATATTTAAATAATAAGAATAATAATAATAAAAAAGCGGACAAATTAGGGTTAGAAAACCCTAACCCTTTTCCTATTCCCTCATTCTCTCTCCATCTCTTCGCCTTCCCTCGCCTGCCGCCTCCCTCATCGAAACCCTCTCCCTCCACCTCCTTCCTCTGCCATCAACCGCCGCCAACCACCCACGACCACCACTCCCTCTCTCTATCTCCCTCTTGGTTCTCTCTCTCTATCTCTCACCGTCTCTAGATCTCTCTCTCTTCTCGAATCTGTCTCTCCCTTCACCACACCGCAACCACCAACGTCGCCTCACACAACCGCAACCGCAACCACCGCCACAGCCACAGCCACAGCCACCACTCTCTCTCTATTCACTCTCTGCTTCGCTTCCCCTCTCTGTTTCTCTCTATCCCTCGTGATTTCTCTCGCGATCTCATCTCAGTCTTCCCTCCCTCTCTCTTTCTGTCTCTCCCTCTTTCGGCCCTCTCGATCTCACTGTCACTCTCAATTCTCTTTTTCACCATCGATCTCTCAGCCGCTCACGGTGGCTCCTTAACCACCGCATGCGGCCACCCTCGCGCTCTCTCTTTCTCCTTCTCTTGCCTGCAACTGTGCTCTCTATCTCTCCTCCTTGCTCGCACGCTCGAGCGCTCTGCTCTCTCATTCGAGAGCTCTCCTGTAATTTTCAGAAAAGCCCTTAGCCAATAGTACCAACAGGCTTTCGAAAACCCTAAGTTGTGATTTTTTGCGATTTCCGCCTGCGAAGGTAAGGGCGAAAGTTCTGACCTATAGATTTAGGGTTTTGATTCTTATAGTAATTACGATTAATTGCTGAAATTTACTTCAATTTGGAAGCATTGCAGGTACTGGAATGAATTGAATGGCGCACGGACGCTAGAGCTACGAGTGGTGAAACCCTAGGTGAGAGAAATACTAGTCTCTTGGATAATTAAATGAGTTTAGGCCGAATTTAGTATGAGAGTTTTGTATGTGTTCTGGAAATGTGTGGAATTTAAAGAGAATGCATTTTCTGACAGTTTATATGCGATTATTAAGGTTAAGTTTAGAAGTCTTCGTGAATTGGGTTGGTCAGTATGAAAGAAACATGTTATAGGATCATAGAATCATGTTAAGTTACTTTGAATAGTTACCCTCAGAGTTAAATTTTGAAATATGCATAAAAGTATTTGGGATCAGAGTTGGAATGCAATGTGCCATGAAATGAAGTATATTGTCGCATTTCGTGTCTTTTTTAGATTGTATTGAGTTGTTAATTTGCATAATGGCATGTATATGAAGGATAGTTTAAAAGTTGTGGTTATAGTTTAAGAACTGTCGTAGTCTTTTTCATTATAAGTTGTTCTGCGTATAGAAAATCAAAATACGAGTTCAGTATTATAAAAATAGACTTCCATACCTTGAAAATGACATATGGTTTGAAACAATTGGATGTGAATCGAAAAGTGTATGATTTTTCAAAAATTTTCTATTTTGTAGGAAATTTGTCATTTTAGGCCTGTTTCCAACTTGGAGTGGTTGTAGAGTTGAATTGGACTAGACTTTGATTTTGTTATTTAATTATAAATGAAATGCAATTGATGAAATTAGAGTATATTCTTAAATTGAAGAATTTAGGGTTTGTATAAATTTAGGAAAAATGATAAACCCTAAAAATATTTGAAAATTTGATGACAATTGTAATAATTTGATTAGGTTGATCTTTTTGGAGACTCGAGGAGTCAATTTGGATTGATCGTAGAAATATGGAGTGATCACCCTCCCTAGAAAGTGAGTGAGACCCTAATCTCTTGCATAAAATAGCAAAACTTGTTTTCTGTCATGTTTTCAATAAAACATGCTTTTGATATGCATTGACTCGACGTATGATATTAAATTTCAAATCTGTTTTGTGATTATTGGAGTGTCGTAAACTTATGGTTTCCATGACTATGCATCCATGTTTAAAATGAAACAAAATTGTGTCATTACTTGAACATTTGATAAGTTTCATTTTCTACCGTTGCATTGGTATGTTGATTTGAAATGATTTAATGAAATGCATTGGCACGCGGATTTGAAATGCTTTGATGAACTATGTGGGTTGGATGCCCACTAGTTATGTGATGATATGATATGATGATATGATGAGATGATATGATTTGATTGATTCCGTATCTACGAAGGGCGTTTGTAGAGACACGGGTTACCCAGATATGCTTCTGCATGAGGTATCCGCAAATGTCATTTTATATGACTATAGACGCGGCCAGTTGAACCCACGTAGGGGGAGGACGCATGTGACGCCACCATCTAGCACCGGGTGGGGTTCTATACACGATGATGAGCTAGCCTCAGCGAACTCATGGCCAACGTCAGGGTAGAGAGCAACTTTTGAACAATCTTGCATAATAAAACCCCCGATGCGCCTATCTTTGATCATGGTTGACCTTTGTCAGGATTATTTTCGGCTTGTTCTATGATATACTTGATTTTTTAATGGATGCATATATATATGATATCATGTAATTGATTAAATGAGTTCACTTTACTGAACATATCATGTTTTACTGCAAATCATGAATTATTGTTTACGAATAATGTTGTTTGACACTCCAATGGTTCACCTACACTATTTGTGCTTGATATTAATCCCCTCACTTACTGTGTATCTTCCTAGATACTCACCCCTCTCCTTTCATTCCTCAGATAGAGTTATTGTGATAGAGTGACGCTACAGGCTTTAGAGGTTTTGATAGCATATCATGGATTTGGTATTCACAACGGTGAGGTCTAAGTTAAATTTAAAATATGAATTACGTACTTTATTTTAACCTTGCGAGGTCTTGATATGGAGGTCTGTAGACAGCCGTGTATATATTATGGGATGACTGTATAACTTATAGACATTTATTTGCAAAACTCTCATATTTCCCTTACATCGAGGCACTTGTAAATATTTAAATCGTTAACTTGGAAATTTGTTGTACATTCGTATAAATTTTAGGCCCGCTCGATGTGGCGCTACTCATGCTCTAGTTGGACATGACAGTAGAGGTCTGTGATTAGGACTGCTAGTACTTATATTAGTCTTGCGTTGTTTGGTTGTCCGATGTGGATTGGTTTGTAGGATTTGAATGTGGTGATTGTTGCGAGGCCGAGGTGACCATTTATTTATTTGACATGATGTGTGTCCATTATACAGGTTCATTTGTACTTGGGAGACCTCCGAATTATGAGGAGGTTCTGCCCGATTTTTGATAAAAATGTAGTCGGCACCCAGGACAACGGACAGCTGCTCACGACCCTGGTTCGGGGAGTGACAGTTCTATTGGTATCAGAACTCTAGATTGAGAGCTGTGTTTTAATAAAAGAATTTTGAAAATATTTCCAAGTACATTTTAAAAGTTCTCAATGTAAATGAGAGTTTCTTTACAGTCATGAGATCCCAGTACAATGGTCTTAGGCATATGAGTTGTTCTTTTTAGGAGGTTAGATACGGTGCGTATCTAACCTAGTATATTAGTTCTATCAGTTTTTAAACTTATAATTTTATTCATTTTAGGGGGTTAGTTACTTCACAACTAACTCTAATCCTTGAATCATACCTAATTAAAGTTCTTCCTTGGTAAGGCTATGACTACTAGACGAGGTATTAGACTTGTACCTGAGACATCTAGAATACCCGATGATGTTTCCTCATCATGTGAACCCTTCTAGCATTTTCTTAGCTAGTTATTATAGCTATGGTTCCATCACCATCATTTGATGCATTTAGGCAGGTGTATGAGTGGTACACCTCCCATTAGATTCAAATGCCTTGATTCATAACTCAAATCCTTTTTAGGGGGTTAGTTACATAGTAACTAACCCTAATCCTTGATTTCTACCTAATGAAATGGTATTTTTTTTTTGCAGAACTATGTCGTCTAGACGTAGTAGGCGCGGTGCACCACCAGAGAGTCCCTCAATGCCTGATGCAGCTAGGGCACTTAAGGCTCCACGAGTGCCACCCCCAGCACCTTCACCAGTGCCACCCCCAGCACCTCCACCAGTTGTTACAGCTGAGATTCCTCCACTACCACTAGACGCCTTGAGGCAGTGACAGTAGTTGTACAATAAATATGGGGTGCAGATGCCACCACCTCGACCACAGAGTTTTGGGGCACCAGCCCCTAGTGTCACTACACGGTCTACGACATAGAGACAACCTTTTTGCCACAGATGCAGCAACTATCATGCATATGGGATATGTAGAGTACCGATTACTTGCTTCCAGTGTGGGAAGCGAGGTCATATTATGAGTGCCTTCCCAGATTTAGGTCGAAGAGGATCGACTTTGCGGAGTCGTACTAGTACTTCTGGCACAGGCCAGTAGGGGGCACCTGCGCACTCAGCTCTTACGGCTCCTCGGACTGCAATCGGGAGTAATGCAGTGCCAGGACCGTCGCGACAGCAGCCTAGGGCCCAGGCTCATGTGTTTGCGATGACGCAAGAGGACGCACAGGCAAACCCTAATGATATTATGGGTTATCCTCCTGCAGACCCCTCAGTGTAGTGCTTTTGTTGTACTTTTTTTATGAGATCTAGTATATCATGATGTTGATGTATAGTTTTGACTAGTTAAAGCTTTAGAAACTTAACTAGTTTGATATATATATATATATGTCTACTTTTCTTAGCATTTTAAATATCTTTAACATTTTTCTTATCTTTAAGTACCATGCGAATATTTGGTATCAACGCTCGTATTCTCATAGATACCGGGTCAAATTTTTCATATGTGAGCAACACATTCGCTCGCCATTCTGATAGGGTTCTCTCGCCACTTGATGAGGAGATTATGGTAGTCACCCCTCTTGACAAGCGTATCATTCGAGATACAGCCTATAGAGGCTACGAATAACAGAGAGATTGTTAGATGGTGATGCCCTCACTTGGTGGGAGGCCATTTGTGACGAGGCTACAGATTTCATGCGGTAAGAGGACTTCTTGAGGGAGTTCGACCACAGATATTTTATGAAGTTTTAGTAGGATCTTTGCTTAGTTAACATATTTCAATCTTAGGATTCTTGTATATGGTATACTCATGGATTGATGGATCCCCTTGGAATTAAATAATGAACACCAAATTGTTTTCTAGTTGTCAATAATATTTTCTTGCTAAAGAGGGTTTAACTTTGTAAATTATTGAAGAAAATTTTGAGTATAGTAGTAATTATTTGGACTGACATTTTGATGCTAAAAACTTGATATTCTTGTGTAATAGGCATGACAATATATGATTGTTCATGATTAAGATATAGAGTGAAATGCTCTTGAGAGATTGTAATTGTGAGTAGATGTTGGGGTTTGATAAATGTTTTCTTGTTTTATCTTGTTAGGTATGATGAGTATTTTTGAGTTAATACACGGGTGTTAATTTTCATGTAGTCTAATAACTCGTTTATAAGTATGGAGTTTGTTTAACACTTTAATCGATTTTTAACTTCTCTTGGCAAAGGACTTTTGGATGTCACTGTATTGGAAGAATATGAGAGGTAAGACTACTCCTCTTACTGAGGAGAATTTTTTAAAGTTTTCAAATCAGTCTTATAGGGACCAAAAGATGGTAGGAGTTTAATTATTGATGACAAATTAGGTGCCACTAAGATTTAAAATTTTCTTTATCTCTCTTACTCATTGTAGCTATTAATCATAACTCTTAATGATGACACTATCATAGAACTCATCGTATTTCTTTGATCTTTATATTATTTGGCGAGGTTAGCCAATTCTGTGGTTCAAGACTATAATTGGATTGGAAAATGTGTAAATTTAGTTGGAGATAAATTTAGCAAATGCACTTGCAATTACGTTAGGTTGCTTGCAGCTGCTCTTAGATACATATGACATGTATGTATTCTATTTTCTCGAGATATTATGGACAGAGGTCCAAGGGAATAAGGGTATAAAAAGTATATTTATTATGGAAATTAGTATCTTTCACTTTAGATAGTAAAGTTATAAGACTATCAATAAGTGTTATCGATTCAAGCATTAATTATTTTATATACTATATGAATTCAAGATTTGTTTGAACTATATTATATAGGAATTTTTAATTATAGAGCCAATGTTGGATTTAACTATATGTAAATGTTAATACGTCAACTTCTATTCATTTTAAGAAATCTTTAAGTAAAAAGTGATGCATAGAGCACATGACTATACCTATTTTGATTCACAACGATATGACATGTACGTAGTTGACCAATGTAAAGGTCCACCCACTCGGTCCAAAGTGTTTCCCCCTAATATGGATGTTTGACTTCTTTAGGCCATCATTTTTATATAAGTTTCTTTCATTCATCTCTTGAAAATGGAGAAGAGGACAAAATTAATGAATAGTATTTACATGAAGATAGAATCATGAACAATCAGCTTATAATAGAAATTAGAGCGTATGTGCATTCTTAATGTGTTATATGTTTGGTTTGAGCATGCTTCTTGGGGGCCTGATACTTAGTGGGTGATGATTACTTCAAAGAAAGTAAACTTGAAGCTAGGCATATGTGATAGAAGAATGAACATATGGAAAAGTATTGTGATATAAATGATTATATTGTGCAAAACTATGAGTAAGATTGTGTATACTTTGACTTCGATACTTCTAAATCTCCCACTGAGAAATTATTAGCCCTTAAACATATAATATCACTAGAGACTTGGGAAAACTAAAGAGGTAGTGAAACATTGTGCATTAGATGCAAGAGCAAATTGTTAAAATTAGTCTATTTTAATGCTAGCAAGAACATTCACCATAGTGGGGTGTTTGAGTGCATCAGGTGAGACAAACTGTGCAAACCTTAGAGAAAATTTATGATTGTGAAAATGTGGGAGTATTAATGCAAACACTAGGTGATATGTGGTTATATGTGCTTGATTTGATTTGCATAGAATATCAATGATATTGCATGATACTAAAGTTGATTGAGAATGATCATGATATAAGTACCTGGATTGAAAAGTTATCCAATTAAGGATTTGGGATTTAAAACTTGGAAAGGTTCAAATATTGATAGTGGATTAAGTTTTCTTACTTAGTTTAGGCTATATTGGTGTTGATCTACATTTCATCATACACAAGTTTGATAATATATGAAATTGTATACATCTTACACTAAGTCTTAAGACTGTGGTTGCCATATGCACCATCTTGATAGGGATTATTGAGTTTTGGCAAATATTACATCTAGGAATATATGTATTTTGGTTGCACTCGTATTTTATGCAATTAAATTTTCGATTGTAGGGCTTTCACTTTAAAGTCCTAAAATAGCAAAAATATTATGTTTATAGCTAAGATAATAATATTGAAGAGGGGTTGAAGCACCCATGGAAGGATATTACATGGTTAAATAATAAGCATTGAGGATAGCTATTACAGCGTGAATGAGATCCATGTGGTACAATATTTTTCAATAAGAAGTTATCCAAGATTAAGGAAAGAAAACTAAGACATGAGTTGGTAGCTGTATGAGTGGAAATCTTGGTTGATAGTAATGTATAAATGACAAGAAATGAAACAATGTATCCAATTTTATGAAAGTAAAATGTTGCTAGGTTATTAATCAGATTTTACTTGACAAAGAAATTTGGGGAGATTTAAGGAACAATGTGAAACAACACCCTCCATTTTTTATGTATAAATTTCATTTGAAATTTAGAAAACGAAATTTGTTTTTAGGGGGTTAGAAAATGTAACACCGACACTGCGATGTCCGTACTAGTGTACTGTTCATGATATATATATATATATAAAATATTCCTCAGTTTATATATAGAGAGAGAGATTTTTATTTATATTGATTTTTGATTTTTAGGTTTTTAAATTGAAATTTCTTGGTATATTTAAAATATCTGTATTTCCGATTGTAGTGTAAGTGAATATAAAAAAATATATATTTACATATTTATTTAATTTATTAATTTAATTATTTACTCATTTAAATAATTATAAATTTAATTATAAAAAGAAATATATATAAATAATAAGAATAATAATAAAAAAGGGGACAAATTAGGGTTAGAAAACCCTAACCCTTTTTTCATTCCCTCCTTCTCTCTCCGTCTCTTCGCCTTCCCTCACCCGCCGCCTCCCTCACCGAAACCCTCTCCCTCTGCCATCAACCGCCTCCAACCACCCACGACCACCATCCCTCTCTCTATCTCCCTCTCAGTTCTCTCTCTCTATCCCTCGTGGTCTCTCGATCTCTCTCTCTTCTCGAATCTGTCTCTCCCTTCGCCGCATCGCAACCACCAACGTCGCTTCACACAACTGCAACCACCACAACCACCACTCTCTCTCTATTCACTCTCTGTTTCGTTCCCCTTCTCTGTTTCTCTCTATCCCTCGCGATTTCTCTCGCGATCTCATCTCAGTCTTCCCTCTCTCTCTCTGTCTCTCCCTCTTTCGGCCCTCTCGATCTCACTGTCACTCTCAGTTCTCTTTTTCACCATCGATCTCTCGGCCGCTCACGGTAGCTCCTTAACCACCACACGTGGCCACCCTCGCGTTCTCTCTCTCTCATTCTCCTGCGTGCGACTGTGCTTTCTCTCTCTCCTCCTTGCTCGCATGCTTGAGCGCTTTGCTCTCTCCTTCGAGAGCCCTCCTACAATTTTCGGAAAAGCCCTAAGCCAATAGTACCAACAGGCTTTCGAAAACCCTAAGTTGTGATTTCCTACGATTTCCCCCTGCGAAGGTAAGGGCAAAAGTTCTGACCTATAGATTTAGGGTTTTGATTCTTATAGTAATTAAGATTAATTGCTGAAATTTACTTCAATTTAGAAGCATTACAGGTATTGGAATGAATTGAATGGCATACGGACGCTAGAGCTACGAGTGGTGAAACCCTAGGTGAGAGAAATACTAGTCTCTTGGATAATTGAATGAGTTTAGGCCGAATTTAGTATGAGAGTTTTGTTTGTGTTCTGGAAATGTGTGGAATTTGAAGAGAATATATTTTCTGACAGTTTATATGCGATTATTAAAGTTAAGTTTAGAAGTCTTCGTGAATTGGGTTGGTCAGTATGAAAGAAACATGTTATAGGATCATAGAATCATGTTAAGTTACTTTGAATAGTTACCCTCAAAGTTAAATTTTGAAATATGCATGAAAGTATTTGGGATCAGAGTTAGAATGCAATGTGCCATGAAATGAAGTATATTGTCGCATTTCGTGTCTTTCTTAGATTATGTTGAGTTGTTTATTTGCATAATGGCATGTATATGAAGGATAGTTTAAAAGTTGTGGTTATAGTTTAAGAACTATCGTAGTCTTTTTTATTATAAGTTGTTCTGCTTATAGGAAATCAAAATGCGAGTTCCGTATTATAAAAATAGACTTCCATACCTTGAAAATGACATATGGTTTGAAACAATTGGATGGGAATCGAAAAGTGTATGATTTTTCAAATATTTTCTATTTTGTAGGAAATTTGTCATTTTAGGCCTGTTTCTAACTTGGAGTGGTTTTAGAGTTGAATTGGACTAGACTTTGATTTTGTTATTTAATTATAAATGAAATGCAATTGATCAAATTAGAGTATATTCTTAAATTGAAGAATTTAGGGTTTATACAAACTTAGGGAAAATGATAAACCCTAAAAATATTTGAAAATTTGATGACAATTGTAATAATTTGATTAGGTTGATCTTTTTGGAAACTCGAGGAGTTAATTTGGATTGATTGTGGAAATAGGGAGTGATCACCCTCCCTAGAAAGTGAGTGGGACCCTAATCTCTTGCATAAAATAGCAAAACTTGTTTTCTATCGTGTTTTCAATAAAACCTGCTTTTGATACGCATTGACTCGACGTATGATATTAAATTTCAAATCTGTTTTGTGATTATTGGAGTGTTGTAAACTTATGTTTTTCATGACTATGTATCCATGTTTGAAATGAAACAAAATTGTGCCATTACTTGAAGATTTGATAAGTTTCCTTTTCTACCGTTACATTGGTATGCTGATTTGAAATGATTTGATGAAATGTATTGGCATGCGGATTTGAAATGCTTTGATGAACTATATGGGTTGGATGCCCACTAGTTATGTGATGATATGATGAGATGATATGACTTGATTGATTCCGTTGCTACGAAGGGCGTTTGCAGAGACACGGGTTGCCCGGATACACTTCTGTAGGAGGGATCCGCAAACGTCATTATATATAGCTATAGGCGCGGCCGGTTGAACCCACGTAGGGGGAGGACGTGTGTGACGCCACCGTTTAGCACCGGGCAGGGTCTTATACACGATGATGAGCTAGCCCCAGCGAACTCATGGTCAACGTCGGGGTAGAGAGCAACTTTTAAACAATCTTGCATAATAAAACCCTCGATACGCCTGTTCTTGATCATGGTTAACATTTGCCAGGATCATTTTCAGCTTTCTCTATGATATACTTGATTTTTTAATGGATGCATATATGTATGATATCATGTGATTAATTAAATGAGTTCACTTTATTGAACATACCATGTTTTACTGCAAATTATGAATTACTGTTTACGAATAATGTTGTTTGACACTCCAATGGTTCACCTACACTATTTGTGCTTGATATTAATCCCCTTACTCATTGGGTATCTTCCTTGATACTCACCCCTCTCATTTCCTTCCTCAGATAGGGTTACTGTGATAGAGCGACGCTACAGGTTCTAGAGGTTTTCATAGCATATTGGTAGATTTGGTATTCACGATGGTAAGATCTAAGTTAAATTTGAAATATAAATTACGCATTTTATTTTGACCCTACGAGATCTTGATATGAAGGTCTGTAGACAGTCGTGTACATATTATGGAATAACTGTATAACTTATAGACATTTATTTGCGAAACTCTCATATTTTCTTTGCATTGAGGCACTTGTAAATATTTAAATCGTTATCTTGGGAATTTGTTGTACATTCGTATAAATTTTAGGCCAGCTCGGTGTGGCGGCTGATCATGCTCTAGTTAGACATGACAGTAGAGGTCTGTGACTAGGACTGCTAGTACTTATATTAGCCTTGCGTTGTTCTGGTTGTCCGATGTGGATTGGTTGGCAGGATTTGAATGTGGTGATTGTTGTGAGGTCGAGATAGCCATTTATTTATTTGACAGGATGTGTGTCTATTATACAGGTTCATTTGTACTTGAGAGACGTCAGAATTATGAGGAGGTTCTGCCTGATTTTCAATAAAAATATAGTCGGTATCTAGGATAACGGGCAGGCTCACGACCCCGATTCGGGGCGTGACACGATTCATACCGAATTAAACCCCTAGGGACAAAATTCTCCGACATTTAAATTTTTTTATATATAAGAGTTAAACTTTAGATATTTTTAAAAAATAATAGTATCTAATCATCGAATCAATTAGATGATGATATTATTTTAAAATTTTGTAGTTGAAATTTGTTGAGTGGATAGACAAAAATTACTATTGATCGGCTTGATATATATAAAAAGAAAAAAGAAAAAATGTTGCAACCCAATAAAAGAAGGAATCGTTAATTCCGTTGAAAATGAAAAATAACACCCCAAATTTTGGGTTATTGTCAAATTTTCACTTTAACTTTAAATTTTAATAATGTCCTCACTTAAATTTTTAGATCCGGCAAAATATTTTTTTCCATCCCCCTATGCTTTTGTTTTATATTTGTTAGAGATGGATTTCGACTCTACAGATCGATTTCTTGTGAGTCAAACAGATACTTAGCGAGGAGGTTTGAAACTTATTAAAGATTGTCGGAGGGTGTTCCAACGGGGAAGAGTCCGGCGTTTAAGTCAGAAAAAACAGTTTTTAAAAAGATAAACTTACTGAGAAGAAGAGATGAATGATCTTTCTGTGACCTTTGTATATTCTGTGTTGAGTTAGAGGACTTACCTGATTGGATGCCTCGAGAGCTCTTATAGAATGTCCTTAAAGTCGTGTGATCCCAGAGCGTTACAATCTTAATTTCCTTATGAGGTACTCTGGAATTTTGGATATGAAACATCAAAAATTCGATGTTATCATTTAAGAAGTTGAATTATATGGGAAGTTTCTTTCCTTTATCGATTAGATCCTCAATATTTTCTTTCTCATCCGAGAGATATGTTTTGTACTGAATTAAGAATTTCAATCAGGGCGAGATTCAGTTGACTATTACCGATTGGGAGAAGCGTTCAATTCCTTTAGCAGCGATCAATCAGGTGAGAGAGAAGAGCAGTATTTGGTTCTACCAAATGCTCTTGTAAATTGGACCACGTAAATTTTATCAGGAGTCGGACGATTAGTGAATAGGATTCCACGAAATTAGGCTCCTTCGAATGGTTGGGATAACTGAGATCCGTTCGGGGAGATAGATTATATCAATAAAGCGGGACGACATAGATCTATTTATGTATGAATGGATTGAATACATTGGATTGCAGGTCTTATACCACTGTTAAATGAGTCTCATTCTATGTATTGAGCTTTATGAATTACCGATTGGGAGAAGCGTTCAATTTCTTCGGTAGCCATCGGTCGGGTGAGAGAGAAGAACAATATTCGGTTCTACCAAATGCTCTTATAAATTGGATTACGTAAATCTTATCAAGAGTCAAACGATCTGACGATTAGTGAGTAGGATTCTATGAAATTAGGCTCTTTTGAATAATTGGAACAGTCTGCTTTAATGTTTTACAGACGACTAGTGCCTTTCAAAGCAATAAAGAAAAGGGTGAAGTTTCATTAAATGCAAAATTTTATTAATATAATTCCTAACTCTGTACATATAGAACAATAATATATGGGTGTTTTTTACGGTCGAGAACCCGTTTTCTGAGTCATTTCAATGTCTCGGACCAAGAGACGCAGAAGTTTTCAATTTTTTTCATTTTCAAAATGTTTTTAAAATGTTTTTTTTATATATTTTTTATATTTAATGAATTATTTATTTATTTAATTATAAATTTTATTTTTTATATTTTATTTATTTTATAATTAATAATTACAAATTTGACTATTTTAAATTTTTATTATAAAAAATAATTATTTTATTATTTTTATAAAATAATTAATATTTATATAGAAATTTTTATATATTTTTATTTATATTTTTCGCATTTATATTTTTTTGTATTTTTATAAAATATTATTTTTTATATCATTTTATATTTATTTTCACATATTCATTCTTATTTCGGTCTAACATAGGTTGTCATGGGTAATAATAGGTCCACGAGAGTCCTATGAAGATGGTAAAGAAACATAAATTGAGTATGGGCAAAAGCCGGAACCAAGAAGGGATATAGATGGACGATTTTACCACTTCAATTTTTCTAAATTTAATTGATATTTATAACTAATTTTTATTCTGTACCTATTTAACTATAATTTTATTCCTATTATTTTTTTAAAAAAAATCATTTATTTGATTAAATTTCATATAAATCTTTTTTCAAAAACCTATCACATAATAAAACAAAATATGATATCACATTCGTATACTTTAAATTAATAAAAAATATTTTATAATTTTTAAAACCAAAAAAAGTAAATAAAATTACAACTTCAAAAGATATTAATGACATCGACAATTGACAACTCTATTTTGACACTGTTACTTTTCCTACCCCTCCTTCCCGGAATTCGTCCCTCTCCTCTCCCTCTCCCTTTTTCGCTTTGACATATCTCCACATCCATTTTGTTTTTCTCTCTTGTTTTCCTCTCATCTTTTTTTCCCTCTCCTTTCCATTTCCTTTCAGATTCTCTTCCACCTCTCCTCTTCACATCTCTAATTCATTCTTTATATTTCCTTCCTTATCGAACACCATAATTTCAATCCTTCAATTTTCTTTGGTTAACCATTGAAAATGTTTTCAAATTTGAAAAACAAAAATCTATTCTTTATTCCATGAAAAATGTATATACTGATTTGAATCACAATCTCAATTAATGATTTTTTTTAATTTAACAGCCGGTGCTAAACTTTAATATATACATATATTTTTTTAAAATTTATTTGTTATGATTATGATTAAAATTTTTTATTTTTGAAATATTATTATTGAATTATTTTCTTATTGATATTTTAAATTTTTTAATATAGTTTTATAATTCATGTTTATTGTTTGAATAAATATTTTATAAATTTTTTGTAACCTCTATTTATGGTTGTTAGGTTCGCCACTGGTAGGGGCCCTTTTTTGGTCTTTGTTGATTCTGACATTGAAGGTGCCAATGACTTTTTACTGTAGTTATAAAACCCGGATCGACTTGCCAATCGGATCGAGTTAACCCTCTATCTGCACAGTGTATGAATCGATTCACTAGATGGATTGTTTGTACAATTGATTTGGAAAAACATGTGGACCAATACGGATTAACCGCTAAACCATATGACCTGTTGCGGGTTTTGTTTAAATTAAAAAAAAAAACAACATTTTTTAGGGTAAGTGTTAGTTTAATCTCATCTCTCTTCTTTGTTTCTCTCTTTTTTGTCTAAACTCTGAAGCTCGATCTCCTCGTGACCACTCTCTCTCTCTCTTTGACTTACGATTGATGACTTCCAAGAAATGGAAGCAAGCCCATCCGTGGTGAACCCACAAGATGAAAGAACTAAAACCTTAAAATTCTTAAAAGACTTGGAAACCATTTCCAAAGCCTTATCACTAACCACCATGCCTTTCAACCTCAACTCTTCCAAAAGTGAGTAGGCTTGACCCATAGCCGAGACCCACGGGTCAACATAACCACCCCAACCTTCTGATACCAAATTGAAGTCAACAAAACAAGGTTTTCCCTTTAGAGAAATAGATCGAAGCTCCTGGATTCTTTAGATCATGATCCAAGGAGTTACCGCATGACAGTTTCCGATAAATATCTTCTACCGACACCAACGTTCGATCTTATACCACGATTTGCACACTAAGGACACTATGTTTTGGTCATTGTAGGAGTCTATAAAGCAGAAAACATAATCTAGAACCTCTTCCAGGAAGGAATAAGCCATTGAGATCATAAAATGGAGAGACAGGAGAGAGAGGATGATGTTATTATTTTCTGTGTGAGAGAAAGTGAAAAGGTGGTTGTGTGAGAGAGAGGATATGGTTAACTAAGGTTAAGTGGTCAGACATTGGCAGTGAGATGGAGGATAAGATGTTGATACGTGGAGCAATGAATACTAACCGTTAGATTGATATTTTATATTTAAAAAATATAATTATATAGTGATTGAATCATAATCTAACAATTTAACTAGTTGAACCATAAAATTAAAGATATATAGTTCAACACACGGGTCGGATTTAATAACTATGCTTCCTACTTTCTTTCTTACTCTGGTTTTCTGTTATGGGATTGATGATGAGAGCCTTTGAGTTTGCCCCGATCAAGTTGCACCTTCTATACAACCTAAATCCTCTTTGACCTGTTTTTTGAAGTTTTCGATTTCTCTAAGCTCAGCTTATCTTAGTTATCTTTGGTTTCTCAATTATACCCTTACTAGAGTAAGGGAGAGATTTATAACAATTCAAAACGTGTTATTGTTTTATTCCCCTTTATTATTTTTAGATTTTGAAATTCACTTTGTAAGGAGAAAAAAAGGGTCAAGCATTAAATAGTCAAATATAACTATTCCCTAATCCTTAGGGTACTGCCAATGGTACCAAAGAAGATGAAGTCACCTTGTTTCTCTCAGACATTACACTAAATTGGCTATAAAGAGTTGGGTCCCATGGTTTCAGACTTTTCTTCCTCTGATGACATGAGCATGAAAATTACATGATAATTATACTAATTAAAGGAAAAAGAAAAAGACATTTCCACCTTGTATACTCCTCTTGACAATTAATGTCTTAGATATTAATTATAAATTAATAATACGTATTTTTTGCTAAGAAATTTGGAGGACTCTAGAAAACATCTGTGCATGGCATATCCAATCTATGGGTTCATTGTATACTCACGGAAAAGAAAAAAGAGGTTAGTATTCAACAACCCAAAATTTGCTTTTCAGTAACTAGGTCTAATAATTATTTTTAATTGGAAATTATATATATATATATCTTGTTCCTTTTATTTGCTTGTTAATCAAGCAAAATTGTTAATTAATTAAAAATTTTAACTCAAATAATCATTTAACTAATTTAAAATATGTAATTGTTTTAATTTCAATTTTTTTTTAAAAAAAAGAAATTTAAAATATATAATTGTTTTAATTTCAATTTTTTTTTAAAAAAAAGAAATTGTCAATTGTCTACCCACGATTGATCCATTTCCAAACATAAAGATTTTGATCATTATGTAGCCTAATAGTTGAACCACCGACATTTCTATGAACTCACCGATGGTACAACCGTGTCCTTTATAACTGATGAGACATGACCCAAAGTCTATTATCGAAAGGATTGAAACATCACCTTGGACCCTTTAAATCAGAATCACTGAACTAAATTCTCATAACTCCTCGATCATCTTAGTCCTCGGAACTCAAACTTCTCGGTCACTCCACTTCTCGGTGATGTCTTGTAATCATAATCCACTAGATCAATGTAATAAGTACAATTTGGGATAATTCTCAAAAGAAACAAGTCTTTAAGTAAATTCGAGCTTTGCTTACGCAGATGAGAATCTTCATATTCTCGGAATGCCCCCTATGAATAAAGAATCGTGCCTCGACAGGCACACTAAATAAGGTAGGAAGCTCCCATGATTATGAGACTTTCCCTAACCACCAAGATGACATATCTCTAAAAGGTTTTTGACCATAGCTCCCGCAATCTCGTCTACACAAGAAAACTAGGATTTCAGTACTCCTAGCACTCTACGGCACCTTCCACGAACCTTCGGTATATAGGCGTGACATCCATCGCCACCCAGACAAGTTCTTAGGAATCTAACACATTAAACATTATCGGCAACACAAAGTCAAGACACCATTCTTCTCAATCTGTTTACCATATCTCAAAAACCTCTTTTTCTGATTTGAGCGTTAGAGTCTCCCCTCAGAACACCCTCTGAAAGTATTTGTAGGTCTCAAGTCTCAGATCATGTCTTGTTTTTGGACTCCTACTCAGACAAGCAAAGAAGGTATTTGAGAAAAAAATCCACTTCCATCAGATTGGCGCCGTTTATAGAAAGGCAGACTAGAGAGAATCCTGTCTCATGCTCTATATCCCAAAGAGCCATGCCTCCAAAGAGAAGGGTCAAAACGACTTCTAAGGCTGTATCTATGATGGAAGGATGCCCCATTACACCAACAGACTTTGTCCCGGCATCTGTCCCCATCAATCCCACAAATCCATCCATCGCCCGAGTCCAGTCACAAACAACTCAGTAGCAGAACCAACCCGTTCAGGTGCCTATTCCCACACCTATTAACGAACTCACCGTTCTAAAATGGAGAGGCTCCTTCAAAATTACAAGATATGAGTAAACAGTTGGGGGACGTCAACTGTACCCGCTGGCAAGAAGGCTCACCATCTCCTCAAAGATTAGGACACTTGGGCCTACATAGACTCCTCCCCTAAGGAGACCAAGAGTTCTTAGTGACATCCCAGCATGACCCTGATGATCTTAAAAAGGAAGTGGAAGATCTTGTGACCGCTAAACTTAGATGCGCCAACGTTGGACCGAGCGAGACCACTCGCTATGCGACCTATGCCTCACCATTCGACTGAAAAATTTCTATCGAGCCAATACCATGGGACGTACTACTCCCTTCCACGGAGAGGCATGATGGGACGACTAATCCCCGAGACCATGCAGCATATTTCATGACGATAATGGTTTTGAGAGACACGTCTAATGCAGCCATATGCAAGCATTTCCCCACGACATTCAAATGCAATACTTTGACATGGTTTAACTCTTTGTCACCGCTCGGCATCAAAAGCTTTTCTCAATTGAGGGAACAATTTGAGGCCCATTTCATGATCAGTCGGGGAGCCAAGAGGAAATCCACTTCCCTTCTCTTGCTGCGGCAAAGAGATGATTAGCCCTTGAAGGATTGTTTAGTGAAATTCAAAATGGAGATGATGAAGGTTTCACGCTTAGACCATTCCATAACCTTGGATATATTATTAACAGGATTAAAGCCTTCAGGCATGAAAACCTCAATCACGAAGAACCCATATAGCACGATACAAGAATTCTACTCATGAACCGAGAAGTACATAGCCACCAAGAAAGCTAAAGCTTTCGACAAGTGTGGATCCAAACCAAATAGGAATGAACACAATCATTCTCCTCGACAACACTCTCTTAAAAAAAGCTGACCGACACTAACGCCCCATTGCAAGTTCAATCACTACATGCCATTGAATGAAACTCCCAGTCAGATCCTGTTGCAGATAAGAGACAAACCATATATATGGTGGCCAGGATGCCTCCCAAGTGATGATGCTAAGAAGGACCGAACCAAGTATTATTATTTTCACCGAGATTATGGTCATTTAACAAATGAGTGCCGCAAGCTGAAAGACGAACTCGAGATGTTAGTCTGTGATGGTAAGCTCCAAAGGTTTATTCATGAAGACCACGACAATAACCCTCGCCAAGCACCACAAAGGGAGAAACGAGGGGATGTGACGTCTGAGCATCGCGACCTAAAGACTACAGGAGACCAAGCAAATAGGGTGGTCCTACACATAGGAACCCAGAGTCCACTTGTAGAGGATCCTTCACCCAAGGATAACCTGACTGCCACTCCATTGGACAACAAGAACCTAAGCCCATATCTTCTAGATGGTTGGACCATGTATTTCTAAAGAAGTCCTCTCAGCTTGCGTCGAAAAAAGGCAAATGCTCAAAAGCCCACGATAGAGTTCAATGATGACGACCTTGTGAGAGTTCAGTCGGGCTGTGATGATACCTTGATTATCACCACAATGATCGGTCAATTTATGCTTAAAAGAGTTTTTGTCGATTAATGAGTGGGATGCTACCTCCTATACTAGGATGTATCCAAACAAACGGGTTTCGATCTCTCACATCTATAACCTTATGGTGGACCCGTTAAAAAGCTCTCAGATGAATGGCTATACCTAGAAGGGGTCATTTTCCTCTCAGTTTCATTGGAAACGCCACCAAACCACTCTACCGCCACCACAACTTTCAACGTAGTGAAGTTCTCCCTCTCCATATAATGCGATCCTAGGTTGACCAACCCTGAATTCCCTAGAGGAGCTACCAAGTACGAGGCATATGAAGATTAAATTTAGAACATCTCTCGGTATTGGAACACTCAACTGTGACCAAGACCCCTTTACTACACTTGCTTAGTAAACCTGATAACTTACGTGGTTTTGCTGGTGGCACTATGCCGCACATGAAGAGTTTTCATTTGCTTCTTTTCTTGTTCTTGCTTCAATATCTTATTAATAATATCCTGATTTCTTACGCTCTTTTATACCAATTGTGTACACTAACTTGAATCATTTGTAAACAGCTATTGTGGGGCATAAGTACCCTCGGCACAATACTTGGTACGCAAAACCATCTCAAGGCGCAATGCCTCTAAGTATTCTTAGTGTAACGCCTGGTACGCAAATCCATCTCAAGGTGCAATGCCTCCGAGTACCCTTGCCACAACGCCTGGTACACTAAACCATCTCAAGGTGCAATGCTTCCGAGTACTTTCGGCACAATGCTTGGTACGCTAAACCATCTTAAGGCACAACACTTCCGAGTACCCAAGACACAACACCTTGTACGCTAAACTATCTCAAGGCGTAACGCCTTCGAAGTACTCTCAACCCAACATTTGATATGCTAAACCATCTCAAGGCGCAATGTTTCTGAGTACCCTCAATGCAACCCTGGTACTCTAAACAATCTCAAGGTGCAACGCCTCCGAGTATTCTCAGCACAATACCTGGAAAGCGAAACAACCTCAAGGCGTAATGCCTCCGAGTAGCCTTGACACAACACCTAATACCTAACATACCCATAACATTCCACATACTATGCATCTAACATACCATCTCAATGCCCATCGACACAATAACAAAGGCACTACTACTACAATACCCCTCTTAATTCCGCGTAGCACCTAACTACAATTCAACAAAAGGAGTCTTGATAAAAAGTGTAATGTTGTTAAAGGATTCTCACTCAAGAATCTCATGAGGGTAAAGGAATAAGAGATAAACTACTTGGTGATATAGAAACTCAAAGATCTTATCATTGCATAATATCTACACTACAAGAAGTATACAAATAGAAATGACAAAACAAAGACAGATCAGGGGGAAGGGGGAGCCCGAGACCTCTTCGAAACTTGTCAAAGTCAGCCCAAAGAGTCAAAATAGATGTATTAGCAATGGAGGGGCCATCACTGGGGGTTCCAGCCAAGTTTACGCCTAGGACATTGGAGCTGGAAACATTTGCTCCCTCTATAGATTTGCCTCTTAAGCATCTGATGGTTTCTCAACTCGGTGCAGCTTCTTAGTAAGCTCTCGATGATCTAGTTAATAAATCTCCCTTAGCTTTACAAGGGCCTTCTCCTGCTCTTGTGCCAACTCCTTAGCAGTCAGATGACCTACCTCACTATCAGCAAGAAGATCTTTCAATCGCTTGCCCTCTTTCAGGGCAGCATCGATGACCTAACATGTATACTTCAGGTCAGCCTTTAACATCTTTATCATCTTTTCCTTTTTATCAGAGCAATAGATGCTGCCTATTTTTCCTTAGCTTCCTTTTCACCCTTCTCGGTTTGAAGCTAGTGATCTTGTTCCCAAGATCATCCAATTGACCCTTTAGATGGTTTATCAACGGATCCTTTCTTGTCCGTTGGAATTCAGCCATCGCTATGGCTTGCGGAAAAATAAATTAGATTCACCATGATAAAGATTTTCTACCAAGAAAAATTCCACTAAACAACCTGTACCTGAATCAAGAGGGCAATAACAGAATCATCTCCTTGCTCCATCGATAGGCGATTTAGCTTGAACTCTGCTCGATGGAAGTCTAGCCTGTCATGAGCCTCCTCACCTCCACAATATCAACATAATAAAAATGGTGGTCACCGCAACTCGTAGCAACAATACCTCTCTCCTTCAGCTGTTTGGGTCGGTCAAATGACCAAACCAAAATAGGAGGGAGTGGGGTTGTCTACTCTGACATCTTCCCCTTATACTTCCGAACATACAAATACTCCGATAGGACACTAGAAGAGCCCAAGTCCATCCCCGAAGGGGTAGGCGGCATAGTGGTCCCTCCCACGGCCGAAGGAGAGTCCTGAGGTAACTCTTCAGTGATCCGTGTCACCTCTATACCCATGGCAGCTCGTGCCTCCTTGGTACCCGTGATAGACCCGAGCAACCTACTCCTTTTTCCTTAAGGGATGAGCGTAGCAATCGGACATTCATCACTCGTGCTCTCATTAACAGGTCTCTCTCTCTCTTTGGCCCCAATGGATGATGAAACAAATGACCTCTTGCAGGAAGTCTCCCTCTCGGAGTCCTCTTTTCCACAACAACAACAGAGTCCTCGGGATCCGGCACTTTCGCCACACCTAAACTTGACTCAGCACCATCGTCTCCCTCGCTACTCGGTATCCACACGAGCCTCCTCCTCCTCTGAGTAACATGACCTGAGAATATGGCTTCGGACGCATTCCTCTCACCTCTCTTCTCGATTCGAGCAGCCTTGATATGGGCCCTCATAGCTTTCAAAGTAGTAATCTAGTCTAGGTCATTTGCCTCAACAAAATTGACGACATTAACCAGACATTTTGACCTCTTTTCTCGCATAAATGGCCTCTGGATTTGTACTATTTCATCTAACAAAAGACCTGCCAACTTGAGCATTTCATCCTCCACGAGGACGTCCACCCACATTGCCCTATCGAACACCCGACAAAAGTCACCAACAGACCTAATAAAAACCGAGTGAAGAGAAGGCACAGGGGCCCTCAACCTAATCAAGGGCTTCGTATCAAGTATCAGTAGAACCTGCAACAGCTCCCTATCCACAAATTCCACAAAGAAAAACTTGCTCCTCCAAGACTTGCCTAAGGTCTCCTTGTAGAAAAACTTCCAATTTGACTAACGTCGGATCTGAACATAATACCACCTCTCTGTGAGGCCTTCATCCCCGCATTTCCTTAAACATAAAATAAATGATAAAATCTCAAAATCAAACTTCAATCGACAAAAAATTAGTAAACTAGCTACCGCTATCACTAACTGTCAGGCGCTAGGGATTAGAAGGTTAGGGAATATACTCCAACCCCTTAAAACAATGGACAAAGGCTCCAAATAAGGGTCCATAACCCATACCTAACATACACCCTATACATGGGTATACAACCGACGGGTAGTTGGTTAGCCTTATATAAACCCGGGGGCAACCTCAAACGAAAATTCCCACCAAGATTTATATTTTTCCTCATGGATTCTAACTCTTTCTTAGACATTACACTAACAATTTCACCGATCTTGTGGTGCTTGTGTGAATCATGACCCTGAGCCATGATTGTCTCACATGGAACTACGAACTCTAAAAATCACTCGTTTTGCTACAAAAGCACACCAACTAGACCTAAGGCAAAGAGGCAAAACGTATAAGAGAAGATTCAATAGAACCGAAAAGATATGATCCGTATTAAATGCCCCACTTTTGCGCCTATCCCACTAAGGAAAGAAAACGCTTTGTCTACTCCCTAGAATCCTCTCCTACTCCTAAATGTCATTTTTTTCAAAACCTTCATTAGTAATGGGGGGTAAATGATGAGACATGGCCCAAGACTCATTATCGAAAGGATTGAAACCTCACCCTGGACCCTTTGAATCGGGATCACCGAACCAAACTCTCATAACTCCTTGGTCATCTTAGTTCTCGGTACTCAAACTCCTTAGTCACTCCACTCCTTGGTGATATGTCTTGCAATCATAATTCACTCGATCAATATGATAAGTATAATTTGAGATAATATGTGAAGGAAACAAA
This sequence comes from Dillenia turbinata, assembly GCA_037126225.1. Classification (NCBI taxonomy): domain Eukaryota; kingdom Viridiplantae; phylum Streptophyta; class Magnoliopsida; order Dilleniales; family Dilleniaceae; genus Dillenia; species Dillenia turbinata. The sequence goes on from JBAMMX010000021.1 coordinate 12,631,919, forward strand.
TTTTTAAGTAAATTCAAACTTTCCTAACGTGGATGAGAATCTTCTCATTTTTGAAACGATCCCTTAAAATAAAGAATTATGCCTTAACAAGCACACTAAATAAGGTAGGAAGCTCCCATGATTATGGGACTTTCCCTAACCACCAAGATGGCGTATCTCTAAAACGTCTTTGACCATAGTTCCTACAATCTTAGAGATTCTAAACAATTTCTCCACAAGAAAACTAGAATTTCAAGACTCCTAACATTCTATGGCATCTTCCACGAACCACAGGTATATAGGCGTGACATCAGTCGCCACCTAGGTAAATTGTCAGGAACCTAACACATCAAGTACACTGGTAACACAAAGCAAGATACCATTGTTCTCAGTCTGTTTACCACATCTCAAAAACCTTTTTTTCTAACTTGACCGTCGGAGTCTTTCCCGTCAAAACACCCTCCGACAGTATTTGCAGGTCTCAAGTCTCAGATCACGTCTCATTTTCGGACTCCAACTCAGGCAAGTAAAGCAGGTATCTAAGGGGAAAATCCACCTCCATCAATAACCATCTCTGAGTGAAATTAATTTAGTTTCAGTGTTTAATTGGTAATTTAACTTGTCTTTGCTACTATCATAAGTTGGGACAAAACCACTTTAATGGATAGATTAATGATTTTTTTCTAAAAAGGAAAATGGCCTTACTTGTTAGCTATTCACAATACTATTTCTGTATCAAATTCTTTTGGGTTGAGTGATCGGATACTATATTCTCTTAATCAGAGGTCTCGAATTTGAGTCCTGAGAATAGAGAAAGAGGATTTGAAAGAACCAATCTCTTAATGGACCCCACAGTACTCGAATCAGATTAGTTAGATAAAAACCCAGATACCGATTGATGAGGAAAAAAAAAACAATACTAATTCTGTTACTATTTCTTCCACTTCAATGAGGTTTGTGGGTTTTGAACTATTCATCAGGTATAATCATTCTCTCAACAACAACAAAACAACATTCATAAGAGGAAAGACCAGTAATCATAACCCCTCTCCCAATTTGAAGTTTACGGGTTCAAATCTTTATATAACTAAAAAAATCAACAAAAATAACAAATTGAATTTTAATTTCAAATTTTAAGATTGGATTATATATAAATTTTATACTAACTATCAATCTATCGTAACTCTTTATCTTTTATTTAGGTTTGGAACTGACCATAACAGAGTTTATAATCATTCTCATATAACCACTAAAAAAATCGGAGTCATTACTATAATTCAAACCCAATCTTTTAAAGGAAACTCTTTATCATATCGTTGGCATTTCATTAGCTCAAATTTGATTCACTTGCCACATATCTCTTCCTTTTATTATTTTTTTTTCTTATGACGAGACTTTTTGTTCTTAACAAAATCATAAAAATATTCCTAAACTTCATGGCTGGTCCGCCTATTCCTGTCTCTAAACCCCACAAGGAGAATTTTGCAATCGATATATGATAGATGAGGCACTACGTGGCGTGGGTTTCCAATGTGTGTAGGACCAATTTCTCAATTTTGGGGGGTGCCTAGGGAAAACGATTTCAATTATTTTGTTTGATGCTGTCCTACCAGAGAGAAGAATAAAATATGAAATGACTTACTAAATCAGTTGGACGGATGGTGGGATTTTTTTCCCCCCACCCTAACTGTTCCTACTGTCGGAATTTCAATTAATGCATTTCTTTTATGATCCAGGTAAAGCTTCATAAGGCGGGACCATCAGACGTGCTTGGGCTTGAGTCGGGCCTAGTCAGTCCTAGGTCCGAAGTCCCTCCAATTTCACAAGATTTTTGTTTTGTCAAAAAAAAAAAAAAAAAAAAAAAAGAAGAAGAAGGAAAAGCTATATTTTAAATGAGACAGAAATTCTGAGTCCATTATTTTTAATTTTAGTAGAACCAAGCCAGTGGACTAAAAAATGCCACCCAACAGTAGAAATTGATATGGGCTGTGCTGGGAATTTCTTCATATCAATAAGATGGTTGGCTTACAAAAATAAACCATGGCATTCAAAAGTGAACTACTTTGCATAAACCAATGACAACAGTCTTTACACCATAATTTGGCATAGGATGCTACCGCACCGAATACCATTTTGATGTAACAGAATTCAAACCTCACATTCCAATTTCATTTGTTTCGAAGGCAAAAATTGAAGTGAATTGGGGATCAAAGAAACCGTATAATGCATTGCTATGGGCTCCTTTAGTTCTCATGGTAATTTCGCAGGAAATGGGAAATTGGAAGTGCTTTTGATTCATCAGATATTATTCTCAGTGCACACCAGGTAAAAGATGTTTTAGAGAAACGAATAAGCTCATGATGTTTTAGAGGGCTGCATGATCAATTTAAAAAAGATGTAGAATCTGCAACTCAATACTTCTCTGAGAGACAACCTTATAAAGGCAACTCCTCGGCTTTGCTTAATGGGATCCTAAGAGAAGGCTCGGTGGTGGTTGTCAAGTGCATTGCCAAGTCAAGCTGCGAGGTCTGATGAAGCCGAATTCTTGAAGGAATTGAAGATATTTGTTGATCTCTCTTAAACATGAAAACCTTGCCAGATGAAGGGGGTTTTGGTGTTCAAATGGCAGGGGACAATGTTTTCCCATATACGACTTTGGACCCGCTGTAAATCTTCAGCAGTATCTTGATGTCAAGGAAGTCACCGAGAAATTCCTTGAACGGTCTACCAGAATTTCACTTATCAAAGGCATTGCAAAAGGTTTGGTCAACTTCTTGAATATTATAGGTCCATTATCATCTTTTGCTTTTGTTGATTTCTTTTTCTTACCAATCTTGGCTATATTCAGACATCATAATTATCTACCAACTTCTGCAAGGCATTTCTCTCTTGTGCATACATGCATCTTGGCTAGATCTGAGAATGTATATACTCAACTTAATTTTCCTCTCTCATCAGGTATAGAATATCCAAGCCTGCTCTAACTCACAGAAATATATGGCAGTAGTACAACCCGTTGCTCCCTGATTCTGTACAGCATAAGCTTCTGGCTGATGACATTGTCGTTTGCTTGGGTTTAATTTTTCTTGCTGCCATTGCTCTTAGGTGAGTCAGCATTTGCCATTATAAGATGTTTTATTGATCTTGCGCTAGAATACATATGTATGATTGGGTTCTTGGAGTTCAGCTAATGCATCTATCAAAAAATGGCACTGCTAAAAACCTTTAAAAAACCAAGATTCAAAAAAAAAAAAACAAAAAAAAAACAAAAAAAAAACCTACAATCCTAGGAGTCCTCTTTATTCATCTGCTCGTTTAATTTCCTCTTGTTTTAGGGACTCCCAAGGCATAGCAACAAGGAAGGACAAGTACTCATCTGTATTCTCCAATTTGGTTGCAATATGTAGTGATGCCTATTTCTTAATCAAGAGAAACCCTTATCCAAAGGCTTGACCTGGTCAAGGAACCTAGGAACATGAATCAATTGATAGCAGAAAATAGAAAATGAAGGCTTAGTTTCTTTGTAGTATATTGTGTTGCATAGTTGCAGAAAAGGAGGTTTTCTACCCATGTAGCTAAAGTCCTTCAAGTTTCACAGGGAATCTTTCAAGTCTTGAAAGTTGTGTGCAAATTCATGGTCATATTGAACATAAAATCTTGCAGAGTCCAAATTCTATGACGGGATTGATTTAAAAGGCAACTAAAGATGAACACCCCCCCCCCCCCAAAAAAAAAATATTCTACTCTAGTAGAGGGCAAATATTTGGGGTTAAGGGATAAGTTTAATGTTCGAAGATTGGCTAGTCCTTAAGTTCTGACAAGAGAATATGAATTAAACTTTAAATATAGACTCAAATTTAAAAGCCAAAAACTTGCTGTTTGCAAATGGTGTTCGGTCTATGAACCAAACCCAACACCATCAAACATTAGTTTGAGAAGCCAAAAAACTTCCCTCAGAAAGGAAGGCACATAAAAAAGTTAATAGGGGATTGACAAAACAAGGAAGTGTCTATAAGATCACTGATATAGAGCCTGCAATGCGAATTTAGGATTGGCCATTGCAAGTGGTTTGATAGGGACAAATCTGTTGATGTGGTTTGGCCGGAAAAGGTGTGGCTTCTGAAGATATTGATCCTAATTATAGTGGCAGTAGCAATATGGAAATCCAACCAAAAGTTCTTGAACGGTATAATCAAAAGAGGCAGGTATCCAACACTTACTTCCCAAATGCAACTCCAATGTATAGGTGTCAGCCATCTCCATTGTGTTTAAGGACTCGAAGTTTAAATGTCCATTTGCCAAGTTTTGGGAAGCACCAGCAGCTTTAAGGGTCTTTGTTTAACTGGGGAATATGGGCACTGGTCACTGATGTTTAAAAATGATACAGTTTAAACTGTAAAGCCTCTCAAGGGTTGGGATCTAGAGTGATTGGGAAATTGAATCAGCCACTGACGCAACTAGAAAAGCTCTAGGAGCCTTAAAAGGTTTGTCTCTTGTCAATGTTCCTAGAAAAGCTAATTCAGTTGCCCATTTACTTTGTTGTCAGTGGACAGCATCCCCAGTTTGTGGTGTTGCAGGCCCTGGTTGAGTTAGCTTTCCTCCTGTTTCGGGAGGAAAGTTTGATTTTGTAGTTCTTGCCTTTGTTTTGACTAGCCCAAATTAAAAAAAAAAGGAAAAAAAAAAAAAAAAAAAAAAAAGGATAACACAATCGACATAATGCTGATCTTTCACACATTAAATGGGTTGGTCCAGACACCGAATGACCAATTCAATTTATTGCACCCTACAAGATATTAGACATAAATGGGGAAATGCCTTAAGGGACGGAGTGGCAACAGGGTAACGGTTCACCCGGTGCACAAAGTGCACCCCGGCTTAGTGCGGGGGTAAGGGAGTGGCAGCAAGGTGATCATGGGATTTAGAAGAAAGCAGGTTAGAGTTGTTTGGTTCCCCTTTTTAAAGGCACTAATCAAATATTTTGTCTTACCAGCATAGTATTTGTCAATAAATTTAAAAACCTTTACTATAAGATTCACTATTCATGCTAAATTAAAATTTCTCAATACAACATTATAAACTCATTGTTAGTCTCGAATCTTTTTGGTCAATAGAATTAAGAATTTACACAAAAAATAAATAAATAAATAAGCACATCTTGTAAGTGCATCTAAACACCCACTTAGTATGCATTTTGCCATTCTCTATTAAATTGTATGTCCCACAATTGTCAAGCCCTATCCTCCTTTTTAGACAATAAGGCTTACAAACTACATGTCTGATGTGACTGGTCTTAGGAACAACACAAGGGCGGAAACAGAGAGCCACTATCAACTCTACAATCACAGCTTGAGACATAGTCATGACTAGAAAACAACTCTTTTTAAGTATTTGACCTATGCTATGTTCCCAGAAGACTACTCCATGTTGTCACACCAAATTAGCAGCAAATGATTGAAGAATATCTGTTGCATCATCAACCCAAAGCCACAATTTCTAATTTTTTTGTCTAATGAGTAACCAAGTTCATCTCTTATATAAGCCCTATAAACATTTATATGTTGCCAGAGGCCTGCCCATCATCAAATCATATCCTTAAACTGCTCTTTGAGGTATGCATGGGCCCAATCCCATAAAGATATGGATCTCATGTATACTCTTAAAAACAACAACAATCTAGACTTTCTATCTCAAATCTGGGATCGACAATATGAGAGAAATATTGAAATCGGAAAAAAAAAAAAAGAAAAAGATTTAGTTTGTGCAGATTCTCCTACGCCACTCATTTCTATCTAAAACCATCTCCTCAACTAAATCCATCACTATCATATTTTTACGAATGCATTGCATCCAAATTTTCAATAACTTACCTCAAAGTTTTATTAAATCTCCTATATTTAAGTTCTCTACTTTCCTAACAGGTGCATCCTTAGACCTTCGCTCCACATGTCCAAACCATCTCAGATGGTATTCTCGTATCTTATCTACAATTGAGCTAACTCCCAATTTATTACGTGTCTTGTCATTTCTAATTCTATCAATTTTAGTTTTGCTACAAATCCACCTAAATATTCTCATTTCAGTTACAATCATTTTTTGTTCTTATTACTATTTAATGGCCCAACATTCAGTATCATATAATAAAGCAGAGTTTATTGCGGCTCTATAGAATTTTCCCTTTAAATGTAACGGTATCGTACGATTACAGAGAACTTTGGATGTCTTTCTCCATTTCATCCAACCCGCTCGAATTCGATTATTTATATCCTAATCTATATTGTCATCATTCTGGATGATGGAACCAAGATATCTAAACCGTTCACTTTTTGAGACTTCTCTTCCTTCTCACCTAATCGTTTCTTCATTATCCTGATGGTTGTCACTAAACTTATACTCCATATACTCAATTGTAGATCTACTCAATCTAAATTCTTTAAATTCTAACGTGTCCCTCTATAACTCTAATTTAGTACTGATACCCTCTCTAGTTTCATCAACTAAAACTATATGATTTGCGACGAGTATACACCATGGTATTTTATCTTAAATATTTTTTGTGATTTCATCTATCACTATTACAAATAATAAGGGACTCAATGTCGAATCTTGATGGAGCCCAATGTTAATAGGGAAGCTATCGCTTAGCCCCCCGTAAGTCCTTATATTGGCCACAACTCTTTCATACATATCCCTAATAAAGTTAATGTATTTCAATGAGATCCCTTTCCTCATCAGCGCCCACCACAACACGTCTCTTGGAACCCTATCACATGCTTTTTCAAAATCAATGAATACCATATGTAAATCTCTCTTTTGCATTCTAAATGTCTCTATCAACTGTCTTAACAAGTGAATTGCTTCAATGGTAGATCGTCCTGACATAAATCTGAATTGGTTCTGAGATACACTTATCTCCCGTCTCAATCTATGCTCTCACTCTCTCTCATAGCTTCATCATATGACTTATGAGTTTAATTCCTCTATAGTTGGAGCAATCTTCTATATCCTATTTATTCTTATATATCAGGACAAGTGTGCTCTCTCTTCATGGGTGGAGCATTTTCTTTATTTGCCAAATTTTATTAAAAAAAGTCGTTAACATTGTTATTCCGAATTCTCCCAAACATTTCCACACTTCAATAGGGATACCATCAGGTCCTATGGTTTTGTTATTTCTCATTCTCTTTATGACCTCCTTTACTTCATGGGACGAATCTTACGTTTAAAATCTCTATTAATCTCTTCTATAGATATCTCTATATTTTTTATATTTATTATACTCTCAACATTAAATAGGCTATTAAAATATTCCCTTCACCTCTTTCTTATATTCTCGTTTCTTACAAGTGTACTTTTGTTTCACTCTTAATACATCTAATCTCATTTAAATTTTTTCCCTACCTCTTCCTTAGTCTGGCAATTCTATAAATCTCTCTCCTCATCTCGAATGTCTAGTCTCTTATACAATTTGTTATATACTTTACCTTTTGATTCATGGATAATCTTTTTTACGTCTTTTTTTGCCTTTTTGTATTTTTCATAGATTTCGCTACTACTATCACTTTTAAGATTCCTATAACACTCTCTTTTGATTCGGATCGCAATTTGTATATTTTCATTCCACCACCATGACTCTTTGCCTCTTGGAGCCCTACCCTTGGATACTCCAAAAACCTCTTTACCTATACTTTTATATTATTAGATATATCATTTCATATTGTTTTTGAGTTATCATTAACAGACAAATTTGTTACTCCAATTACTTTATCCTTAAAAGTTGTCACATTTTTCCCTTTTAGATTCCACCACTTAATTCTTGGCTCCATATATGGTTGACATAGCTTTTGTCGTTTAGGCACTCGTACGTTTAAAACTAAAAGTCTATACTGAGTTGTTACACTCTTCCCTGGTATGACCTTACAATCATTATAGGTCGTTCTATCACCTCTTCTAGTGAGAAAAATCTATCTGACTAGCATTTGACCAACTTCTATAGATAACTATGTGCGACTTTTTTTTCTTAAAGAACGTGTTTACTAGTATCAAATCAAACGCTACTGCGAACTCTAGAATTATATTTCCCACCTCATTCCTACCACCGAAACCAAAATTTCCATGTACGGTTTCAAATCCCTCGTTTTTCTCTCCTACATATCCATTTAGATCTCCTCTAATAAATAACTTCTCACTACTTAGTATGGTTTGTATAAATTCATCTAGATCATCACAAAATTGTTTCTTATTGACTGCATCTACACCTATTTGGGCACGTATACACTAACTATATTAATTACATTTTCTCTATTTACTAACTTAACAAGTATAATTCTATCTCCCTTCATTCTTATCTCTACTACATCTCCTAATAGATCTTTATGTACAATTATTCCTACCTCATTTTTAGTTCTATCTATACTTGTGTACCAAAACTTATGACCATAAGACTATTACTCTAGCCTTCTCTCCCACCCATTTGGTTCCTTGAAGACACATGATTTTAATTTTTCTTTTATTCATTACTTCACCTATTTCTCCTAACTTTCCGATTAAAGATCTTATGTTCCAAATGACTAAGCAAATTTTATCCTCATGAACTATTTTATTTGTTCGCATCCTAACATCCCTTGGTAATTGTCACTACACATGGGATTCGATGTAACGTGTCACTGAGGAGAAAACGCCTCATACGTTTTCTTATATTTGTCTCTCATTCGTAATTTGACAAAGGATTTTACGCTTACTGTCAACCTACCACAACCCTACTCCTTTATTCAGGTTTGGAACCAGTCATGACAGAATTCTTCAAATAATAATATCAAACGATAAATTAAAAAAAAAAACAATAACCTATATATATATCTATAGTAACAATAAAGTAATAGGTTTTATATTACAAATATACCGCTATGAGTTTGAAATACTTTAAATTTTATCACTTTTAAATTCATAGTAATATATATTATATTAATAATACAACAACAATAACAATGTTAATAATAAGCAAATAACAATAATAACATAATAATGCTAATAACTATAAATAGAGATAAATGACAAATTAATGATATTAAATTACTAATAATAGTAATACTAATAATAATGGTTATAATAATAATATTACCGGTGTTAATGCTAGTATTAATAGTAATAATAATTATAATTATAATAATGATAATAAGAATGATAATAAAAGTAATGGGGGCTGAACGACCACGAGGGAGGTTATGGAGGAGAAAGGGGTCAGATTTGGGCTCACGACCGTGAGGAGATTTCGATCGGGATCTAGTGTTTCGAGGTAGATCTGATGTTCTGGAGGGGAGTCTACGGCCTGGATCCTTACGGAGATCTGAAGGTAGATCTTAGTCTATAGAGAAATCTCTGTGTGACCAAGGGAGAAGATCTGAAGGCAGATCCTGTTTTGTGCTATATTGAAGGAGATCGGGATCTGGGTTTTTGGTTGGGTGTATTGAAGGATAGATCCAGACCTACAGCCTCTGTCGGTTGCTAGATCTGGAAGAGGAATTGATTAAGGGAAAATGATGAATCGTGGGAGGTAGGTAAAGGAAGGAAGAGGCAAGAAGGGCGCTAGATCTGGGTGCAAGATGGGAAGGGATGGATCAAGTGAGTGAGAGAGGGGCGGAAGAGGCGGACGATCGAAGGAACAGAGTTGGTGAGAGAGAGAGCGAGCGATTGAAGTGATAGATCGAAGATGGAGGAAGAGGCAAACGATCGATCGAAGAGAGGAAATCAAGTGGGTGAGAGAGAGAGAGAATGATCAATCGGTCGGAGGAACCGGTTTAGCTTTAGATTGAAGGGATAGAAAGTGAGTGAGAGAGAGAGAGAGATGGAGAGGGAGAGGGGGAGGGAGAGGGAGAGGGAGAGGGAGAGGTACTTAACTGGTCGAGCATCGTGAGTGAGCTGCTCGATCAACCGATCGAAGTGAAATGTAGGCTGTGTTGACGTGCGAGTCCGAGATCAAGATCGAGAGAGAGAGAGAGAGAGGGAGAGAGAGAGAGAGAGATTACATAATTCATCTTGTTCACAAAACCCACAAGTAAAACTTCACAAACCTGAATTGCATCTAGAATTTCACTTGCAATGCATGTCATTCAAAACACAAATAAAGAGTCTGATGGGAGGAGGTGGGAAAAAGAAAGATGAAACTAATGGCCATAAAGTTCAAAAAGACAATTTTAACTTAATCTATGCTCACAACAGTCCCCCCTAAAGAGAAAAAAAAAAAACACACACACACACACACACAAACCACACTAGGAAAGGAGAAGAAAAAGGGAAAGAAGAACTCAGAAACATCATCTTATCACCCCTAAAAATATCAAGACTCATAGAAACTCCATAGCCAACAGCAAAAGAGAACCCTCCAACTAAAAGAAGAAAGAAAGAAAACAAAATGTTATTGATATTATAGCACCTGCAGGCCTGAATGTTCACTCCAACCAAATTCTAAGTTCCAAAATTTTTAAATATTATTTTAAATCAACACCCAACAACAGCAATAACTTGTAAGAGCAAAAACGCTATAAATTAGCAGCACTCAAAGACATGATTGGTAAAAATCAGAAAAGGGCTACATGATAACACTGAACCCAACTAAAGTGCCACATCACCCACACAATGCCATAATTTAACAATAATTGTTTCAAACCTAAGCTCAAAGTAAGTAAACAATTTGAGAATCAACATTTATCTACAGAACTATATAATCTATTATAAACAGAATCATATAACAAACCACAAATTAAAAAGAAAAAAGGAAAAAGAAAAGGGATTCTTTCCATAGGCAACACATCTTCAAGATCGTGCAACATCCCATATAATCCGTCTTTTTCCCACTAATCCACAAAGAAAAATGACATTCTGACGTCCCAAAAGATAATGTAGACACAACAAGATTTTAGTGTAGCTGATTAAGTACCAATGACTTGAACCAGCAACGACACAAGTAATATACAGTTTTTATAAAATTTGTACACGAAATCGATCAACATCCACTTAATTGTACTAATACGACACATGAATCGAAGACCAACAAAACCCTAATTGATATCAGTAAGGGTACATAATTGTTTCGAAACAAGTTAAAATTATAAACACACACAGAGAGAGAGAGAGAGAGAGAATTGATGTCTACTTATCTTTAGTAGAAACACCGTACTTCTCCTGAAGCCTGGTAATCTCGTCCTCCTTCTTCTTCTGATCGAACTTCTTGCTCATCTTCGCCTGCTGATAATACAACACAATCAGATACCGATTCGCGACGTTGAAACCCGACAGATGATCGACGGCGGTCTTCGCATCGTAGATATCCTCGTAGACGACGAAGGCGGTGCCTCGAGTGTCCTTGTTGGTTCCAATTCGGATCTGACGAATCGCGCCATACTTGCCAAAGATGTCGTACATCTCCTCGCTCGAGATATTGAAGGGTAGGTTACGAACGTAGAGCACTCTGTTCACTTCCGGCGGGAGACGGGTGTTTGCCTTACGGAGACTGATCGTCGCCATCGATGAAAGAAATTAGGGTTTCCGAGGGGTTTTCTTTTTCTCTTTCTTGTCGAAATTCATATGAAAAGTCAAGCAACAAGATTTATGACCTAATTGGGCCTGGAGGCCGAATGTTTATTTATGGACTTGACTCCTTTGTGGCCCAGTGGGACTTTTTTCTTTCTTTCTTTTCTTTTTTTTTTTTTTTTTTTTTTGACTAATCAATATATAAAATCATATTTTAATTAATTCGATTCAAATATTAAAAGATTTAATTTAGAAAAAAACTATCTCAACATATTTTTCTCTATTTTCAAGTTTTGAATCTGAAATTTAATTAAAAAATTTTAAACCGATATTTGTAAACTTGGCACGTATACCTGTTCTGTAGAAAAAAAATAAAAACTAAAATTCTTATTGTTATTTTTCCTAATTTTTGAACTTCTTTTTCTTTGTAAACACATAAAAGATGAGAAAAAATAGAGTGAACAACAAAATAAAAATAAAAATAAAAGAAAATTTGCTATAAGAAAGGAGAAATAGACTGAGAAAACCACAAGAAGTAGCCTTTAAACACTATGTGAAAACGATGAGCGAACTAAATAATGTAGACATATTACAAATCTCTCGATCAGAAAATGCACGAACTGACACACTCTCTAAGTTGGCTAGGTTAGATTTAGTTGCCTTTAATTGAACAGTCTATATTGAGAGCTTGCCCTATCTTAGCATCGACAAATTCGAGAGGATACTTGCAGCGGACCAGCTTTCCAGTTGGAAAGATTCCATAGAATCTTATCTGAAGCATGATCATTTGCCAAACTCCTCATTAGAGACAACAAAGTTGAAACGAATGGCCGCTCATTATGTAATCATCGATGGGAGTCTATACCGAAAATTCTTCATTCACCCATACTTGAGGTGCCTAACCCCTAAAGAAGGAGACTGTGTCCTCCATGAGATCCACAAAGGGATATGTGGTAACCATTTGGGAACTCAAAATCTAATTCACAAGACCCTGCGTCAAGAGTACTACTGCCAAACCAGCTCAGACAACCACGTCAAAAAGTGTGACAAATGCTAGTGCTTTTCATCAGTACCCCGATTACATTCCACCAAACTCAGTCCGATAGCAAGTTCCTGGTCATTCGCTCAGTGGGGAATGGACATTTTTGGACCATTCCCACCAGCCATCGGATAACTAAAGTTCCTCATAGTAGCTATCAACTATTTCATCCTGTGGGTGGAAGCCAAACCACTAGTCCAGATAATAGCTACAAGGTCCAATCATTCATATGGACTCACGTTATCACCAGATTTGGCATACCTCACGTTTTCATCACAGACAACGAGAAGCAGTTCGATAACAAAAGTTTCCAAGAGTTCTGCAGTAAACTAGAAATCTACCACCGATTCACATCAATCGCCCATCTATAAGCCAACAGACTCATTGAGATAACGAATAGAATGATCTTACAAAGGCTGAAGACAACATTGGATGAAACTAAGGGACGATAGGCAAAGGAACTTTACAGTATTCTCTGATCATACCGTACTACACCTCAATGGGCAATTGACGAAACACCATTCAGCCTAACATATGAAAGCGAGACCATCATACTAGTAGAGATAGGAATTCACTTGCACTGGGTGGACCAATATGATGCGACACAAAACGAACTTGCCTTGCAATAATGATTAGATCTACTCCTAGAACTATGGAACTGCATCTTTTCGAATGGCTGCGAACCAACAACAAATGGTACAGTATTATAATAGAAGGGTCAGAAACAGAACGTTCAAACCAAGCGAACTTGTCCTAAAGAAAGTGAAAGCTACTGGTCAACCTTTATCTGGGGGCAAGCTTGCACCCAATTGGGAATGCCCCTATCAGATACGTTTCGTAGTCTACCATGGGACTTATCGTCTAAACAATCTAGATGGTTCGGCTGTATCCAGAACTTGAAATTCAAAAAACCTATGTATATACTATCAATAGGCCTCATCGTTTCCCTTGATCAGAAGAGTCTCCTATTGAGTAAAGATTATATGCTTTTCTCATTCTGTTCATCTTATCGGTTAATTCCTATTGAATGTAGCGTGTCATCAATAAGAGAATATGACTCCCAAATGGGTAGACATGGCCCATCCTATCGAAATGTTCCTACTAACATAGCGTATCGTCAATAAGGGATATGACTCTTACACGAGTAAACACGGCCCATCCTATCGGAAAGTTCTTACCTAATATAGCATGTCGTCAATAAGAAATATAACTCCCAGATGAGTATACACGATCTATCCTATCGGAAAGTTCTATCAAACATAACGTGTCATCAACAAAGGATATGACTCCTAGACGGGTAGGCACAGCTCATCCTATCAGAAAGTTCCTATCGAATATAGTGTGTTGACAATAAGGGAAGTGACTCCTAGATGGGTAGATGTTGCCCATTCTACCGGTTGATCTCTAATAAACAAAACAAGAGTATATCTCTCAAGACAATATGCCCCACTCTGTGAATTGAACTTCCTATCAGGTATTCTATCACTCGAAGCATGTTAGCAATAAGGGATGCATCTCCCAGTTGGGTATAACTTATCTCATTGGCTAAGCGAACAAAAAGGGAAAGTATTTCAATAAACAAGTATGTTAAAGACAATGGAGTATTTGTTGCATTGGACAGTCATTACCCTTATTAAGGGATCAAAAATACCTTTGCTCGTGAGTAACTCCTATCAAATGACACACTACTCGATGAATCTATTGAATGATCGTCTTGTCGATTACATCACTCAACCAAGCACATAGTGTCTACCGATAGAAATTTTGTAAAAAATAAGGATCAACAATTAAGTAAAACAAAACTCTTCTTTTATTTTCATATAACATATATCGCATTACATGAATAGACATGGTTTACAAGTTCTAAGTCGGACCAGATTACATCAAAAGGAATACATAGAAAATCTATGACATTGTCCCTAGACAAAAAGGCTACCGAACCACGGTCAATCGACAGAATTAAAGAGTACAAAAACAGTAAAAGGAGAAGACATAAGAAAGAATTTCAAAAATTTTTGCAACAAAACAGGGACAAGAAGACTGCAGAAAATAGGTTGAGAAGGGTACAAGATGGCCGCAAAGAAATTGTGAGAATGCATTAGATTTCAAACCCTTTGCCATGCATAGTCTCTCACCACCTCCTGACTTCTCTAATCGCCCGACTCAAGAAAACACGAGTTAGATGATGAACTCAACCCAGAAAAGGGGTTTGTTCTGAAAGCCCCCTTTGAGGTTGAGAACTCTGATGGGAACCAAGATAGAGCCCATCACAACATCTGAATACCGAACGACATGACAGGACCTCACATCAGCGGTCCCATTCTTGATGGAGCCTTACATCGGCAGAAGCATTCTATATTATCAAGTCTTGTGATCCTAGACACATCGTCGGGAAATCTTTCATAAAAGCCGACTCTTAATAAAATGAACTTACAGACGTGGAAACATATAATTTTTTTTCTAAAGCAACACAGAATCACACGACCTCTATTTATAGTCACAGGGGAAAGATCTTTGCAAATCTTGAGTAGATGAAACAGTTAGATAATAATCATGCGTAATAAATGAAAGGCTTAAATCCCTCCAACTTCCTTTGATGCATTTATTTCGGGATCGCCTATTCAAAGATTGAACGTATTAACACTCTTATAAGATGAAACAGTTGAGAGAAAAATGTGCCAATCCTCGATCCGTTCTGACTCCGTGTATTATGAAGCGTGTTGGAGATAATTTGCAGAATTCGAAGCGACGCGTGCCACATTAAAAGTTTTACACCTTTTC
The DNA here is from genome assembly GCA_037126225.1 of Dillenia turbinata. NCBI lineage: Eukaryota > Viridiplantae > Streptophyta > Magnoliopsida > Dilleniales > Dilleniaceae > Dillenia > Dillenia turbinata. The sequence goes on from JBAMMX010000021.1 coordinate 12,647,244, forward strand.
GATTCCTACCAAATGATCATTACTCATGACGTATTTATCACAAAACGATGCTCTGAGTCGGGAGCAAATGATGAGACATAATCTGAATGCCCACTGAGGCAGTGTCCAAAGTCTTAAAGGCCCATGACCTAGTGAATATCTCGTACTTTGGTGTGATCACAACAAAGGATTTACCCCCGCAAAGGACAAAACTCCTTGGTTAGTCTCTATTAGTGACAATTCAATCGGTTCGTGGCCCGTAGGGGCATTCGGTAAGCTCATGGCAATACCTTTTCTTTCGGTTGATAATCAACAATTTTGCTAAGAGTTGATTGTTCACCCTCATCGGCTAAAGGAAATATTTACTTAAGATTCGTATCAGCATTTGTTTCCTACTTGGTCATGAAATATATTTCCTAGATAAGGAAGGAAATTTTTGAGATTTAGTCTATAAGAAATGAATCTCCTTAGTATAATTAACTTTCCAAGGATGAGAATTTCAAATCTTTTAAGAATATTTAATTATGGAGTTCTAAGATTTTAGAATAAATTTACAAAAAAACTAGGGTTACATCATTCCGGGTACACATAACTCAAAGACAACCTATCTATAAAAGCATTCTGTATGCCAAATCTCAGGTACACTCTCTAGAGACTACTCAATTGACACACAAATCATAGGGCTCATTCTAAACTCTCTCTCTCTCCCTCTCTCGTTCAATTTGTTTTATTTCTCTCAAAAACCACTCTTTCTGACTTTAGTATCGGAGTCTCCCTCACTGGAGTATCCTCTAACGATTTTTTGCAAGTTTCTATTTTGCCTTCGGAATATGTGTTTGAGTCAAAGGAGTCGAAATTTATGAAATCAAACCTACCTCCAATACTATCTATATAAATGAAGAGATACTTCGTACATGAACATTCTTCAAGACAAAATCATCTAACCTGAACTTTTGTCTGAATTCTCTTTTTCTTTTTAATAGCCCGAGAGATAGAAATAAAGAGTGTAAGTTAAAAAGACTTAGTAAACCTATTAACTTTTGATACATATATATCAGAAATAATCGCGATGTCTCTCTTTAAAGAAAGGGGCTACAATTACCTTTCAAAATGAGGTACTTTGTAAATAATTTTATCAAAATATATAATTTAGCATATTTCAAAATCTAACATAACCAAATTTTAAGTATTTAAATTATCCACTATAAAAAAAATACGATTTTAGCGACGAAAAAAATTCGTCATTATTTAGTGACGAATTTAGAGACAAAAACCATATTTTTCGTCTCTAAAATTAGCGACGGATTCATATCCACCGCTAATTTAACCACGAATTTAAAATATATCGTTAAATTTAGTAACGGATTCATATTTTCGTCGTTAATTAGCAAAAAAAATATAATCTGTCGCTAATTAATAATGGAAAATAAAATTCATCACTAATTAGCGACAAAAATATAATTCGTCGCTAAATTTAGCGACGAAAAAAATTTCGTCACTAAATTTGGCGACGAAAAAAAATTGATTGCTAAATTTAGCGACGGAAAACAAAATCCGTCGCTAATTAGCGACGATTTCAAATCTATCACTAAATTTAGCAACAAAAACATAAGTCGTCGCTAAATTTAGCGACGAAAAAAAATTCGTTGCTAAATTTAGCGACGGAAAACAAATTCTATTGCTAATTAGCAACGGATTTCAAATCCGTCGCTAAATTTAGTGACAAAAACATAATTCGTTGCTAAATTTAGCGAAAAAAAAAAATCATCACTAAAATTAATGACAAAAAACAAAATCCGTCGTTAAATTTAGTCACGGATTTAACTATCCGTCGCTAAATTCATCACTAAATATAATTTTATATTTTTATTAAATATATATTTGTAATTTATATTTTTATTAAATTATGGTATTGATTTTTATTAAATATAATTTTATATTTTTTAAATATAATTTTATGATATTTTTAAAGATAATTTTGTAATTATATTAAATATAATTTTGTATTTTGTATTTTTATTAGATTATGAAATTATATTTTTAATGGTGAGAGTTAGAAAAAAATATAAAACTAAAAAAAAAAAGTATATCAGATAAGTTAATGTAGTATAGTGGTTAAGAGCGTTTCAGACAACTCCTTAAACCCAGCTTTGAATCTAGGCAAAAGCATATTTTCTACAAAAAAAAAAATAATAAAGCAGTAAAAGGTGGGCATGCGCGGGCGGACAAGGGCTGGTGGGGTGTGGGCAGGGGCGGTGGTGGGCGATAGCCAGCGGGTGGGCAAATAGGTTCTACAAATAAAAAAATTAAGTGCAAAATTTAGCGACGGAAACTCTTTCCGTCGCTAAATTTAACGACGGATTTGGGTTTTCGTCGAATTTGGATTCGTTGCTAAATTAACGACGAAAATGATTTCCGTCGCTAAAATTAGCGACGGAAAAGGATATCCGTTGCTAAATTTAGCGACGGAAACCCAAATCCATCGCTAAATTTTTACGATGTATTATTAGCGATAGAAATTTTTCCATCGTTAAATTAATCGTTAAAAATTTTAACGATAAATTTTTCTAAAATTTCTGTCGTTAAATCAATCGTTAAATTCTTATTTTTCTATAGTGATCACACTGTAACAATATTAGTCGTGTTAAATCATATCAAAATAGTGGTAAAGACACCACAACTAATTCATTGGAGACTTATTATCTAATTGATGTACCACGTAATAGTGCAAACTAAGTACCTTAATTTTGTCTTCGTAATAAAGAAAAAACAAAAAAGAAATAAAGAAAAACTCTTTATGACATGTTTAGTAGGAGGCGAAAATTTTAGTCCCAAAGACAGTACTTGCACTACAAAATTAAAGCAATATATAGACGGTGACTTTTATTATCGGTGAATTTTAGTAACAGTTTTTTATGATTTTTAGAAACACTTTCGACGAAATCGTTAGGAAATGTATACATTTTCTGATGATATAAAATTTTCAGTCAGAAAAAGTTTATCAACCGTTAGTAAAGTAGCAAAACCGTCTATAAAAACTGATATTCAATTTTGACGACTAGTAGTTGTGGTTCTTAAATATAGCAGTGTATAAAGATAATTTAAAAACAATCACTATATAATTATTCTTTTCTGTCACTTAACAATACCGTTTGTATAAATTTTTCATCTATACTGACTAATATATTTTACCGTTTGTAAATGTCATCTATCATTCAGACGGTTATCATTTGTCATCGACAAATGTGACAATTTTTAGTGATAGTTTGGAAAAAGTTACTATATGAGTTTTTTTAGTTAAATCATATCATTGATATAAATTTATACTTATACTAACCTAATTATTGCACCGTTTATAAAAGGGATATTTAATTAAAATAATTATTAATTATCGTCAACACTATAGGTAGAGGTAATATTGTAATTTTATAATAAATTATGTTCATAACTAGTAATAATATAGTGATAACTAAAATTGTGATAAGTTTAAGATAACTAATAGTAATATAGTAATAATTTTAATTGTGTTAAGTTTTTTCTAATTAGTAGTAATATAGTTATAACTAATAGTAATCAGTGGTAAGCTTAAATTGTGGTATAATATAATCAGCAGTAATATAATGGTAACTAATAGAAATATAGTGATAATTAGTAGTAAAATGTAGTAAGTTTATAATAACTAGTGTATAGTTGTAACTAATAGTAATTAGTAGTAATATATAGTGATAATTTAAATTGTTCTTACCCGCCTTCGATTTCCGCTTCCCGCCTTCGATTCCCGCCACCCGCTTCCCGCATTCAATTCCCGCTTCCTGCCTTCGATTCCCTCTTAAATTGTCATACAATTTTTTTTTAAAATATATCTTCTTCTTTCGATTCTCTTTTCTCTTTCAAAACCTAACTTTTCTATATAATTTTCCGCTCTTCATAACTTCCCGCCTTTAATCCCCTCTAATTCTAATTCATCCTATTGTTTATCCTAAATATCCATTTAAGAGTTCGTTCTAATTACCTCTCAATCATTGGATCAAAAACAGAGAGTTTGTCCATCATTGGTTGAAATGAAATTTATACAATTTAGAATTAATACCTGAACAGAAGAAATGAACTAATTTGAATTGTTTTTGTGGTATACAAAAGCACCATTAACATAATATGAATTTACATTACTACATTATTATATGTAATGCTATTTAAGATAAACTCAATAGTGCCGTATCATTGTGGAGTACTATTATAATATGAAATCATGTAACTAATTAATACATAATATATAGTCTTACTTTGACAATTCTTACATAATTCATTAATAAATTGGATATTATTAATTTAAATAATAGTACATGATATTCAATATTAGTAATTAGATAAAATTGTAATGAAAATTAATATTAGTAGTATTAGTAATTTAAATAATACTATATAATTATATAAATTAGTAATTATCAATATTATTTAATCTAATAATCAATATCCAATATCCATCCATTTTAAAGTTTGGTTAAGACAATAAAATGTGATTTATCCGATTGGAATTTATCAAACTAGTTAGCATAGTTAGCTGGTATAAAATAGTTTACTTCTTTCTTAAGGTACGTTATAATATCTCTTCACTTAGATTAATTTTTTATATGATTAGTTATTGTTATGTTATATTATAAATTTTTTGATTTTATTTAATCAATTATATTATTATTAATATTATGAATAATATTATATATGTTAAAAATAAAGAAAGAAATTATTTATGGTAATGCGGGTGTCTGTGCACCCTCACGAGCACCGCGTGCTAATGGTAAGTAGTGATAATTTATGATAAGTAGTAGTATGGTAGTGGTAAGTAGTGATAATTGGTGGTAAGTAGTGGTAATGCAGATATCCAGGTAGTAAGTAGTGGTAACTAACAATACGTAGTGGTAATGCAGTGATCATGTGGTATCAGTAAGTAATAACTATGGTGGTAAATAATGGTAAATGTCATTTCCACTACTCTTATTTTTAAAAATCATTAAAAACAAAAAAAAGTAAATTCTAAGAATTAATTATATCAAATTCTAAAAATTAATTATATGATATAATTTTATATAAATTTCAACAAAAATAACAAATAAAAAAAAGAAAATATTATATAATTTTATATAAAATCCAAAACTAATCTATCAATATAATTAATTAAGCTAATATAATTAAATAATATTAAATATCATGTATTTAATTATACTCACATAATCACATAATTAATTACACTATTACATTCTAAATTGTAAATAAAATTATAAAATAATTACTATTATATTATTTAGTTGAGACATTTAGACTAACTTGTAAAATAATTACTATTATATTAATATATATTTCTATATAATACTAATATATTAGTATAACTTATTGTTATATTATATATTAATATATTATATTATAACAAATATTATTATTATATTAATATTATATACATAATATTATATTTTATATTATTATATTACATATTATTATATTATATTTTAACACATTAACATTAAATTATATACTAATGTATTATATTATGACAAATTATAATATATTTTATAAATTACTAATTAAATTATAATATAATTTTAATTATATTATATGTTCTACGGTGATTTAATATTTCATTTTTTCTGATAAAACAATTAAAATAATAAAATAATAATAAAAAAAAAAAAAAAAAATATAGGGGCCGCCGCCTTGGCCGCCTTTGTTGTTTTGCAAAGGGGCGGGCGCCCCGCCCTCTCTTTGGTTTTTTTTTTTTTTTTTTTTTTTTTTTTTTTTTTTTTTAATCTAATCTAAACCACTAAATAATTATATTTAATTACAAAAATTAATTATTTTTAATTATTTTAACTTTAAATCATTTGTTAATAATTATTATATTTAAACAATTATTGTATGACATAGTATTATATTTAAACAATTATTATTACATAATTAATTAATAATTATTTATCTTTAATTATATATTATTTTATATATTATTTTTTAAAATTAAAAATAGAAAATAATAAAAGAAAAAAAAAAGAGGCGCCATACCCACCCTTCACTATATACATAATTATATGAAAAAAATCTAATTCTAAAATTAATTATTATTATTATTTTATTTTATAAAAATTCTAAAAAATAATTAACAATAATAATTTTAATTAATAATTTTTCGATAAAAAAATTGGCGCATGACCGAGCCTATAGAGTAACATATAGTAACCAAGCCGAGCCTATAGAGTAACATATAGTAACCAATGATACATAATATAATGAGAGCGCCTGGCGCCCGTCCCTATTAGTGCCTCTATTAGCGGGCGCCCGCCATAGAGGGGGTCTGGCCCGCCCTTCTCATTTGCAAAACACAAGAGTGTAGCATCACAGGCTACCCTATTTGTTTGTTTTTTTTTTTTTTTTTTTTTTTTTTTTTTTTTTTACATATAATCTAATCACAATATAAATAATTATATTATAATTATTACTCTATAATATATATTAATTCAATATATTTTTAAAGGTAAAATAGTTAAGTAAATAATTATATTTAATTATATAAATTAATTATTTTTAATTGTTTTACCTTTAAAAGATAATTATTATATTTAAATAATTATTATATTACAACATAGTATTATATTTAAACAATTATTATACAATATAGTGTTATAAAATTAACTTAAGGAAAGACATGTGAACGACTAAAAATATATGAAAAATATAAAATGATTAGAAATGGTAAGGATTGTAATATAAAAAAGGCGGTTAAAGTATGAAAAAATTACTCGTAAAAAAAAAAGCGGGCAAAAAATATGAAAAAAATTGAAAAAAAATCGCGGGATTCTCCTTCCCTCCAAAAAGCTCTCCTCTCAAAATGCTTCCCTCTAAAAAACTTTCTTCTCAAAATCTATAAAAACTTGTAATTTGACCAAAGTTTTTCTTCCTATAACTTATCTAAACCTCTCACTCAAATACCAACAACTTTGCAAAAATTTTACAAAAAGGTAATTGCTTTTTTTTTTCTAAAAAAAAATTTATTCTGGGTTCTACTACATTCTTCTTCTAAAAGATTTTGAATTTTTTTAGTTATGATTATGTGATGAAATAAACGACAGCTGACCATTTTTAGGTTTCTTCAATACCTGGGAGTGCAGATAAAATCCAACCATCATTATCACCGTCTGAATCCATCCAAAAGGTAATATTTTATTTACAACCATTTTTTACAATGTATTATGTAATTATATTCATTTCACCATTAATTTTTATTGATTTTTATTAACAGATTGACAGGATTGTGAATAAAGTTGTTCGTCTGCTTAGATTTGATACTGAGATTATGCCTTCAAAAGAGACATGCAGTTGCAATTGTGGGACATGCGATCTTTTTTTTTATCATATATGTATTCCTCATTCTACTTAATATATCAATCATTCTCGTATTTCAATACACATTTATATTATTTTTGTAATTTTTGTTATTTTATGGTCACAACACTATATTAAAAAAACCCCTATTATATCTCGTCTCTCATACGCAGCATCCGCCAAGGGGCGGCGCCCCTTATATGCAGGCGCCCGCCATGGGTGGGGCCTGGCGCCCGCCCCCCATACGCGGGCGCCCGCCATGGGTGAGGCCTGGCGCCCTCTCCCATACGCAGGCGCCCGCCAAGGGGTTGGCCTGGCACCCGCTCTTCATACACGGGCGCCCGTCCCACACACTGATCAAGCAACAGTAACCATGTTAAAAAATCGATGTTAAAAGTAGTAATATTTTGTAACAGACATGGATAATCGATGATAAAATCAAAATTTCCTAATTCAATGACAACAGATGATCGATGGTAACCAATGATAACCCTAATAATAACATATCGTAACCGATGATAAAATCACTAATTTTTCCTAACTCAATAGTAACCGATGATAAAAATAATAACATCTCGTAACATATAATAACCGATGATAAAATCAGTGATATTTTCTAATACAATTGTAATTGACGATGAAAGTAGTAACATTTCATAACATATGGTAATCAATGATAAAACTAGTTGGTGATTTTTCCTAACACAATGTAATTGACAATGAAAGCAGTAGTATCTCATAACACATAATAACCGATAATAATATTAGTGACATTTCCTAACTCAATGTTAACTGATGATAAAATTAGTAACATTTTGTAACATATAGTAACCGATCATAAAAGTCTATTTTTCCTAACACTATTGACTGACTGACGATACAACCATTAACTATCTTGACACTTTTTAAACGTCACAATATATATATTACATGCTACAACAATTGCACAAACCATCAGAATACATCTATCCCGACTGGTATATACTCAACTGATATTCTATCCGTTGGAGAAAGTATTACCGACGCTTTTTATGTATTTTGCTGACGGTTTTTTACCGACTGTACAATGCTCTTATTTTGTAGTGTTGGTAGATGGATAAAAAGGTTAAAGAAAAAATATTAGATAGTAAAATCAATTTAATTCATATTTTCTCTCTAAATACTTTGATTAAGTTTTTTCTCTTTAAAAAAATAAAATTTAGTTTTTCCATTTAAAAAAAAAAAAACTAAACATACATTAATTTTCTCCCTCTAAATACATTAATTTTCTTTGTATAAAAAAAAAAAATCCCATTGAGCATTCCACTGTGCAGGATGAATACCACAGTTGATGTGCAGCATTCTGTAGAGAAGATTCTTAAGTTGGTTTGATTTAAATGACAATTTAGACTAGGATCAAATAGCTAAGCTAAGTCACATGCTTGAAGCAACAGAAAGATCTCTTATACCATCAAAAACAATCATGGAATATAGTAGAGTATTCCATGTATCCGGCAATCCAGGCAAACACCAGTGGCTGCAATCACGGTGGAACTCTGGTTCCCTTTGCTTCCATTGTTTCCTTGCATAGATTGATGGATGTGCATCTCTTCTATACTGAGATTACTTTGTTATGTTCAAGTACTTAACCGGCGTTTTCATTTTTTTGATGGTTTTCCTCACAATCTCTGTCATAGGCTCCGGAAAAAATGAGACGTAGGACTCATCCATCATGGGCTTTGTTACGTTCGCACACCTTTGATTCCCTTTGTGCTCCGGTGAAATGCCCCTGAAAAATACCATTGTCTTGCTTGACTCAACATTGCGGTCTATCCAACGTGCCCAAGTCTTCATTGCCTTCTTGAATGCCACCTGAATTTCCATGTCCTCCACTAATTTTCTTTTGTCCAGAAACAAGTCCCACCTGCAATGCGCAAATTTTATTATTGAAGTTCTTCAACTCAAATCTTCTTCAAAATTTGAGAAAACTTACGCTTTAACTTTGCCATGGTGCACCCACCAATGACCTGTATTGAATACCATGATGCTGGCTCCGCTCCACTTCTTCTCAAACTTTGAGATTTTGTCCAACCTTAAAATCCTAGTACTATTTCCTTGATTGATCGTGTCTAGTTGAATCAAAAAGGGACTCCAATAGAACTCAACAGAGCAATTATGGTCCTGTCACAAAATCAATTCTTATCATGTTAAAACTTAAGAGTTTTGATGTATGAACAAAAGTTAAAGATAAGTTTTATGCCACCTTTGATTTGAACACCTTGTAGGAAGCATCTTTTACATCAATATGAGCGCTGGTGGAAGGAACGGAAGAGTAAAGAAGACAAGCGAGGGACTCCCATTGGTTTCTATTGAGAGAATCACCGGCTATTATTGCCCTTTTGTCTCTTAGCTTTTCTAACATCTGTCCCATTAAACCTTCATACACATTTCAACTTTTGTCAATCCTTTTCTTTTTTTGAGCAAGTTTTACTTAAAACCAAACAAGTAACTAACTTGCATACCTTGGAAGTTCACACTCACTAGCCTTCCAATTCCATTTCTCGTACTCAGAATCTGGTCTTCCATTCCTTTGGCAGCTCACTTGATCACTAAGAAAGGGGCACTGTGACACCTTGTAGGGAGGATTTGCTTCTGGCTCATACACCCATTTTCCATCAAACAAATTGCATTTTGAATCTTTACTTTCCGATATCTTCACATTCTTAATTGCAGGTGGGGAGTGGATCCCAATCCCCATTGAGCCTGATTGTTTCAGAACATCCTTCTCTGAAGTGGTAGTGGGCATGTTAATCACGCACGTGGAAAGCTCAAGCCGGCCTATGCCAAGTGAGCTTGTTAGTTTTGGAGTAATTTCTTTGTGATGATTAGAAGGTTGATCAGTGGAATTCATGGCTATGGACATGGTTCTAATGGCTAATATGTTGACACTTTGAGGGAGTTGATTGAGGCACAAAACTAGGATGGCCAAGCCGATGAAGCTGGCAAATGTACAGAGCTTCCGTCTTTCCTTAATGGAGTTGATGTCCATGGCTAGCTAGATTTCTTTTGTGCAGTTTGTGCTCAAGTGAAATACTAGAGAGAGTAAGGGTTTAAAAAAGTTGGCTCAAGTTTGGACCTACTTCTATCTTTACTTTTATTCGTGTAGTTGGTAGCCTTTTAAATTTTTTTCTTGCCAACCAAAAGAAGGCCTGCGGTGGCATTCCAACAGGAGGAGCTAAAGCAATGGGGTTTATATTCCTAAGTAGCTTAGGATGTGAATTAATATTTGGTTAAAAGGCATTGAGTGGTTTCCCAGACTACATATAAGTGGTAAGTGCAGAATTAGCAGTAGGTAAGCTGACCATCCTTTTCATTTCACTCTCCTCGTCCACTAGAACACACAACAGTCTTACCAATAATTATTAACAACTCCTGTCCCTGTCGTTTTGTATTATGCAAAGCCAAACCGTAAAATATCACATGAAAGATAATAATTTAAGAATCAAATATTTTACAAAACATAATTCAATAAATAGAATTATTCAGTAGGCAATCACAGCTTTGTTTAGCGAAATAAGTCCAAGTCCGAGTTTTAACAATATCTTCGGTTTGATAGTTGTATGAAGGGAAGATAATCCTATATACCGCATTTTGATTACGTTATACAATCTAACTTATCTAATATATAACGATTATAATTGAAAAATAAATATTTCATAATAAGAAGATACACTTATAATAATAGCTGGAGTTTAATTATGCGGGTATTACTTTTTCTAGCAAAACATAGATCAGTTAGTCCAATTTATACAAAAATTTCACACTACCTCATTTGTCATATCCATGGCAAGGTCAAAGCCTAGGATGGTTGATGCCATTCAATTATAATTGGAGTGATATCGTTCCATTTCCTTTAGAGGTCCATTTCCTTTAGAGGTCTCGAGTTCGATTCTTCTCTATCTATCCCAAAAAAAGAAAAAAAAAAGTGTAGGATGGTATATTCTTGTGTGATTATATAAAAGTAGTACCAACATGAATGTCCTAAACTCGAAGAAGGGTGGTTGAGATATCAATTTTGCATCCCGTCGATCTTAAAAAATGGATTCCCACATTGCAGTGGCTGATGACTTGTATCATGTTTAAATAGCAAGTCATAATGCTCTGTGTAAAGGGTTCCATTTTTATGGTGTATGCAGATGCAGAGCCAAACCTTAAAATGAAATTGGAGTGAACGCATTGATAAGGGTTTGGTGGACTGTCTCAGACTTTTGCCTTTGCGTTGACTTGTAAAGAAAATGTGGGTGGGGTCTGGTTTGGTTTGGTTTCTCTCGTATCATAGTCTAAAAAATAAATAAATAATGAAGTGTCACCGGCAAAACAAAAGATGCGTTGAGCAAACTCAATTCGTGTGCCTATTTTTCACAAGGGGAAGAAAAGAAAAAATAGTCATGAACATAATGGCAAATGTCGGTATTCACCTAGCTATCGAGGCACATATTTGTAAATTAATATTATCAGAAATTTTTCTTTTTTTCTTTTACATAGGAATCGTGAATACTCGATTTTGAGAAAAAATATTTAAACAAGAACTTTTTACCACTCAAATATATGAAATTATTGGTGATAGTTTTGTATGATGGGGGAGGGACATTTACAAACTTTAGTGCATAATTACTTTGACATAATTATCAACCATGTCCATGTTTTGTGCAATGATCATAAAGGGCATAAGGCCCCTCTTTGTACCTTGTTTGTTTGGGATTTGGAATTGACTCAATTGCCATCTGTAGCACTGCAAATTGGAGTTAAGTTCAGGATTTGATTAAGGTAGCTGAAAATTGTCTTATTTACAGCACCAATTGAATAATACCTTTGAACTCCTTTGTACTAATCCTCTTGTTTTTCTGTTTGATTACCAATTTTGTTGTAAATCATAACTTCTGATCTTGAAAAGTCTTCACATTGGCTTTTCTTCTGAACAACAATTTAGGTCTATGATAGTTAGGTAATGAAAGTAACCTTAATTGGAACGATATGAAAGTAACCTTAATGCTTCAGAACATGGGATGGGAGGATGGTTTAACGGTATGAGCCTTTGGAGCCCCAGAAAATTATTCTTATTAAGCATGGGATTCCTTAAATTTCTGTCTGCTGCCATTGTTTGTGGGCTGTAAAGTATTAGAAATTCATTATTATAATGATAAAGACATCTTTTGCAACCAAAACGTAAAATCAAATCAAATCTTTTTCTCAATCATTTTCTTTTCCGGAAGTGCTTACCATCATATTCACCTTTTCTGATTGATGTATTTGTAGCTATATAAACCCGTTGCTACGGCCATAGCACCTGTGAAGTGAAATATGTATTCAGAGAGATGAGTGTTGCGTATAAATTGACTCTGATTTTTTTTTAAAATTTATTCCATAAGAAATTTATGAATTTAGGATTACGAATAATCCTTTTATATAACTATTAAATAATTTATAGTCGTTAATAGAATTTAAGACCACTCATTTGAAGAAAGTTAACAAATACACTAATCGTAAAACTATATAGTTTAAAAATTTATGACTTATCCAGAACTTATGAACTAATTCAAGTAAAGAATTTTTAAGGAATTCAAAGAATAGATAATTTAGAGAATTCCCCAAAATTGTTTCAGAAAATTCGGTAAGGAAAAAAATATTTGGAATTCCTAAATTTTCCAGAATATATATACATATATATAACATATTTTTATTCATAATATATGATACACAAATGAGTAAATTAGTAAACCCTAAGTCTCAAACTTGTTTAAATAATTTTTTATAGTTGCTTTGTGCTATTGGTGAGCTAGTTTATCCCTTTTATTGTCATTATTAAGTGCAAATTTATCTGCAAATTTTATTTGTTTCTATTTTCTTATTTAATTACCATGAAGATTTTTTATTATTAAAATTTGAATCTATTTCTATTAAAACTGAATTATTAAGTTTTAGTCTTTAGTGTCATGTTCAAAGCTAAATATCATTTTTGACTTGGGGCCAAAAATTGCAAAATGGATTTCTATAATTCGTAATTTTTTGAATTATGGAAAATATAATTTGAAAAAATGTAACTTGGAGAATAAAAAAATTTGGGTTGAAAATAATAGGTAATTCAAAATATTTTCTGATTTTTTTTTTAATTTTTTCTTCAAATTATATGTCATTAATCATGAATTGGTTTTATGTTTATTACAGAAAGAAAAGCCTACACTCTATAAAAGCCTATACCCACATGGTCATTTAGAAGTATCGATGGCATCATTAAGGCTGCAATTTAGAGAGATCTTTTTAAATATAGTTTTTTATATTACAAAATTTTAAAACCAAAATTTGATTAAAAAAACTAATACACTATTTATTAGATCGATTATCTATTGATGTATCACCGAGAGTATTCATACCAACAACATGAAGTAGGATTCCATGGGAGTCTAACTTAACCATAAAGCTTGTATTCATACCAACAACAGGAAGTAGGATTCCATGGGAGTCTAACTTAACCATAAAGTTTGTACATTGATTTCCTTCCTTCAACTCAACTCTGAACTATCAAATGTCTACTATCACTATCAAAGATTTATAGATTTTAAATTTAAATTTTGAAAATAAAAAAATAGATATCGAAAGAATCAACTTTCAAATTGAATCTTACAACTAATTGAATCGAATTAGTTGAATTTTTAAATATTAATAGTCAAATAAAAAAAAAACTTTAAAATCACTTATAAAATGGTTGGTAGAGATGTAATCCTGAACCCCACAATTATTTGAATCTATTAATGGCATTTTCAAATATCAATGGTTAAAAAAAAAAAAAAATCTCTAATATCGCTTGCAAGTGATTGGTGGAGAAGTCAACCTGAACAGGAGAAACGGATGAGATTAACCAAATGACAAGAAATCTAAATATACCTCCGAGTTCTAAAATCATGGTCCCTCTCGGGCAAGAGATGAACCTAAACTTCATATTCATAGGTGAATTTACAGGCTCGCAAAGGCCATGCCCCCAAATATTTTAATTTCTTTATTGTGAAAGAAAATTACCATTAACACTAGATTGGCCCCTCCCTTTTTCTATTATACTAGATTGCCCCACATTGCTGTCTCATATATTATAATTAATGTGAGTGATCTTGAAGTATATTTTTTATTATATTATTTTAGTTTTCTTACCTTGTAAGATATAATTCTTTTCACCAAATTTTTTCTCTCCTTTCTTAATTAATTTAGCTCATCTTTTTGTTTAATATTAATTTAAACAATTTTTATTGTTTTATTTGTTTATTTTTAATAATTTTATATTATATATTCACTAAAAAAATGTGGTTTTAGTGACGGAATTTAGCGACGAATTTACAACAAAAACTAAAATCATCACTAATTAGCGATAAAATTTGCGACAAAAAAATTTTCGTGGCAAAATTAGCAACAAATTAGATATTTGTGACTAAATTCGTGGCTAATTAGTCACGAATTAATTTTCGTCACTAACTTTGTGGCTAATTAGCCATGAACGAATTTTCGTAGCTAAATTCATAGCTAATTAGCGACGAAAGTAAATTTCATAACTAAATTTAGTGACGGACTATTATATCCGTCATTAATTAGTGACGAATTACCTTTTCGTCGCTAAATTTAATGACGGATTACCTTTCGTTATTAAATTTAGTAACGATTTCTTGTTCATCGCTAAATTTAACGACGAACACCTGGATTCGCAGCTAAAGTCGTCGCTAATTAGCCATAAAAAAATATTTGTCTCTAATTTTTTACTGTAGTTAGATATTTATAACTAATTTCATAACTAAATTCTTTCTACACTCTATTATGAAACATTTTCAACCGTGTCTCTCTTCTTGACTTTTTTTTTGTAAGAAAATCGAGTTGAATACATAACAAATGTTATAATACTAACTGAATTGACAAGTTTTGACAATAAATAATTCAGAAATACAATAATAGAATTTTCGACAATCAAATACTAATATATACAGTAGTAGAATTTTATTTATATAAGAATATATTTTATCTTTGTACTAAATGTAAGAGTACGGTTGGTATCGAACAATTCTTTTAAAAATTAGGTAAAAAAAACTATATTTATTGAAAATATTATCAATTATAATCTTTAAAAAAATTACAAGTTATGTTTTAAATTTCCAAAAACTACTTTTGCATTGTTTATTTTATCGCAAATAGCTTATTTATTGTTAAATTCATTGAAAATGACGAATAAAAAGAAATTTTTCATTGCAAATTTTGTTGCAAACTTAGCGACAAAAAGATAAATTCGTCGCTAATTTAGCGATAAAAATAATTATTCGTCGCTAATTTAACGGCGAAATTTGAAATCCATCGCTAAATTTAATGACGGACTATTATATTCATCGCTAATTAGCGATGAATTACCTTTTCATCGCTTAATTTTTAGTTTTTTATCACTAAATTTAACAACGGATTTCTTATTCGTCGCTAAATTTAATAACGGACACCTGGATTCGTGGCTAAAGTCGTTATTATTTAGCCAAAAAAAATATTCGTCGCTAAATTTATCGTTAATTGTTTTACTTTACTTAGATATTCGTAGCTAATTTCATAATTAAATTCTTTCTACATTTTATTATGAAACATTTTCAATCGTATTTCTCTTCTTGACCTTTTCTGTGTAAGAAAATCGAGTTGAATACATAGTAAGTGTTATAATTCTCACTGAATTGACAAGTTTCGACAATAAATAATTCAGGAGTACAATAATAGAATTTTCAACAATCAAATACTAATATATACAGTAGTAGAATTTTACTTATATAAGCATATATTTTATCTTTATACTAAATGTAAAAGTACAGTAGGCATCGGACAATTCTTTTAAAGATTTGAAATCGAAAGTTGCATTTATTGAAAATATTATCAATCATAATCTTAAAAAAATTAAAAATTTTGTTATAAATTTTCAAAAATTACTTTTACATTATTTATTTTATTGCAAATAGCTTATATATTGTTAAATTCGTTGAAAATTGTGAATAAAAAAGTTTTTTCATCGCAAACTTAACGACGAAAATACAAATTTGTATCTAATTTAATGATAAAAATAATTATCCGTCGCTAATTTAGCGATGAAATTTAAAATCCGTTACTAAATTTAACGACAAACTATTATATCCGTCGCTAATTAGCGAAGGATTACCTTTTCGTCGCTAAATTTAAACGACGGATTTCTTGTTCGTCGCTAAATTTAGCGATGGACACCTGGATCGTGGCTCATGTCGTTGCTAATTAACCACAATAAAATATTCGTCGCTAAATTCGTCTTTAATTAAGGTATTGATTTTTATTAAATATAATTTTAATTTTTTATTAAATATAATTTTGTATTTTTATTAAATATAATTTTATGTTTTTATTAAATATAATTTTGTATTTTCATTAAATATAATTTTGTATTTTCATTAAATATAATTTTGTATTTTTATTAAATATAATTTTATGTTTTTATTAAATATAAATTTTTATTTTATATTTTTATTAAATTAGGGTATTGATTTTTATTAAATATAATTTTGTATTTTATTAAATATAATTTTGTGTTTTTATTAAATATAACTTTGTGTTTTATGTTTTTATTAAATTAGAGTTTTGATTTTTATTAAACATAATTTTGTAATTTTATTAAGTATATTTTTGTGTTTTTATTAAATATAATTTTTTATTTTATATTTTTATTAAATTAGATAATTATATTTTTAATGGTAAGAGTTAGAAAGAAAATAAAGAAGTAAAAAAAAGGTACATTAGATAAATTAATATGGTATAATAGTTGAAAGCACTCAAAATATTCTCTTGATCCCAGATTCAAATCTGGACAGGATGACATTTTCTGTAAAAAATAAATCAACAAGGGGCGTGGGCATGGGCGGGCAAGCATTGGGGGCCGGGACGGTGGGTGCGTGCACTAGCAGGTAGGGACGGGTGAGTGGGTAGAAGGGTTTTCTATATTAAAAATATAAAATACTAAATTTAGGCATGAATTTTGAAATTCGTCGTTAAATTTAGTTACGGATTTTCGAATCCATCGCTAAATTTAATTACGGATTGCACAATCCGTCGTTAAATTTAGTCACGGATAAAATCCGTCGCTAAATTTAGTCACAGATTTTCGAATCTGTCGCTAAATTTAATTACGGATTGCACAATCCGTCGTTAAATTTAGTCACGGATAAAATCCATCGCTAAATTTAGTCATAGATTTTCGAATCTGTCGCTAAATTTAATTACGGATTGCATAATCCGTCGTTAAATTTAGTCATGGATTTTGAAATCATCACTAATTTTAGTTACGGATTTTTAATCTGTCGCTAAATTTAGTCACAGTTTTTTAAATCCGTCACTAAATTTAGTCACAAATTTTAGAATTCGTTATTAAATTTAGTCATGGATTTTAAAATCTGTCGTTAAATTTTTGCAACGCATTATTAGCAATGGAAATTGTTTTGTCGCTAAACAAATTAGTGTCGAATTTTTTTAAAATTTTCGTCGCTAAATCCGTCATTAAATCCCTTTTTTGTAGTGATTATATATTTAATTTGATGGAAAAATTCTTGTATTCATACTAGAATCAATTCTACAACCTCCTACATGTGTTCTCGAAATTGTGAATTTTGATATTCTATATAGGGTTAATTATAATTTTCCCGCTGTGATTTGACCGAAATTCACATATCTCCCCTATGATGAAAAAATACATAGTTATATCCCTATGATGTTTAAAAAAATGAAAAGTTGATGAAATTTAATGAAATTTTATGAAATTAACAGTAGTATGACGAAGGTACATAAAACATCGATTTTACCCCTAACACACCCTCTCTCTCTCTCTCTCTCTCTCTCTCTTCCCCCCTCCCTCCCTCCCTCCACATTCATCCTCAAATTCCGTTAAAAAAATTGATCGTTCTCCATCGTTCCCAAAAAAAAAAAAATTGATAGCAAATGGGTGGCTGCTCTCCTTCTTCGATCTCCATTCGGATCGAACTCATCATTTGATGAAGAAGACGATTTATCAAACCCATCGTTTGACCCTAGTTTCAATTCCATTTTTTATTTGTATCTGATCAAAAATTAATCGATCAAACCCATCATTTGACCCAAACTCTGTAGTAAATTTTGGGGGGTTTGATCAATCAATTTTGGGACCCCAAAAAAAATGATGGGTCGATCAAGCCCCCAAAATTGACCGATCAAAATCTGAAGGAGGAGAGGCTCTGAAGGATGGGTCGATCAAACCCATCGATGGAACTAGTTTCAATTGATCGATCAAACCTCAAAAAAAAAAAAAATCATCGACCCTAGTTTCAATTCATCGATCAAATCCATCAGTGAACCTAGGGTTTATAGAAAGGGGGAAAGGAGAGGAGTGTCTATGGCTAATCGAAGCATTTGCTGACCTAAAAATTGCAATTTAATCAAAGCATTTGCTGAATTGTTGGGGGGGTTTACAGCCTTTTCTTGTCCCTTGGTTTTCTTCTAGTTCTCCGTCTTTGTCTCGACCTTGTTAGCTCTTTTTGTAAATTTTCTCCTCACTTTGGCCATTAGAATGAGATCATTTTGTCTCACATCCCACAATTTTTCAATTGTGAGGTTAACCACTGACTTTGGTTGTCAGGGTGTGCAGAGGAAAGGAGGAGTGCGCAGAGGAGAGGAGAAGAGAGGAGAGAGGAGGAGAGAGAAGAGAGAGAACTTGATTTTTTTTTTTTTTAAATTAAGTGTAATTTTGAAAATAAAAATTAATCTTATGAGTCAATTTAGATTTTTCTCAATTTCTTCTTAATATTGATCATTTTTTTTATTTACTATTTTTTTTAAATATTAGGGTATACTATATATTTTTTTTATCATAAGGAAGATATATGAATTTTGACAAAATCAGGTAGGCAAAATTGTAATTAGCCCGACTATATATTGGAGCTATATTTGGAAAGATATGGACCGAGGATTTATTATTTAGAAAAAAATCAGGGGGGATTCATTATTTCACTAGCCTGATGTGACATCACCTTGGTGTCGATTTATTGAATCACGCAATTATGAAATATAGGAAGTTACGGTTTGAATATAATATATATATATATATATATATATATATATATATATATATATATACACACACACACTAATTTTCATGAAAAAATTAAATTGAGGTTGAATCATTATATATGTGTGCATAAATGTATAATATTAATCACGTTAATTCACCATTTACTACTAAAGTCTTAAACCTCCATAAATATGTCACCCCCAAGTCCGAACTTGCTCTTTTGTGGAAATCACTTTTTTTTTTTTTTTCTTTCCCAATTAGATTGGCAAATCCATGTGCGAGTTTGCACATTGGCGAGGCTCAGTAAGGGAGCCCCGGACTTGGGCCACACCAAGGTTTAGTCAAAATAAGCAAATCACAAATTATGGTTATTGATGAGACATAATATAAATATCAATGAGTATAATATTTGAGCGCTCAATACCCAACAAAGTACTCATGATCCCGAAGGGGTTAATTCCTTTGATCGCAAAATACATTGATTTAGGTAGCACAACCAAAGCGGATATATTTGGTGAGACCGAACACTTGTCATTGCTATCCAATCAATGGCTGCCGAATACCAAAGGAACCGAATGCTCTTACTACCAACCGGTAATACTCAAATTGAATCTTGCCCTGATTAAGTATTCTATTGCAATATGAAGTGTATTTCTAATATAAGGAGGGAAATCTAGAGGATCTAATCGATAAAAGAAAAAATCTCCTTATATAACTCAATTTCCTAAATAATAACAATATCAAATTTTTGACACTCACAAATCCGGAATCCCCGGATCACTCTAAAAGAAAATTAGGGTTACAACATCCCATGATGGCACGGCTTTAAGAGGGATATTGTATAAAAGTTTTCGAGACATCAAGCTAGGTAAGTCCTTTAACAAAACATAGGACACACAAAGGTCATAGGGAGATCTGTCATTCCTTCTTCTCAATCTATTTATCTTTTCGAAAACCACTCTTTTTGATTTCAGTATTGGAGCTTCCCCCACCAGAACACACTCTGGTGGTCTTTTGCAAGTTTCAAGCCTCCTCATTGAGAACCCATTCGAGTCACAAGGAGCCGGATCTATGGAGCCGAAACTCACCTCCAATAGATTGACACCGCCTGTGGAAAACTAAGCAAGTCGTTAATCTTTCTCACCAACCTCCATTACCAAACAAAAATGGTTACAGCTAAGAGAAAATGGCTCTCCATCGGGTTCATTTGATTGGGGTTGATCCCAACCACAACGATCCCATAGTTGTTACTATCAAAATAGAGTCTCATACGGTGAAAAGGGTTCTCATCGACCAAAGCGCGGATTGCGACATCCTTACTTGGGACGCTCTCTATCGAATGGGTTTCAGCTTTTCACACCTTCAAAAGATTATTTGATGAACACATCTATCCAAAGGGGATCATTCCACTCGCTATAATTTTAGGAATTCCCCCTAACCATGCAACTGTCAAGACCACCTTTCACGTGGTAAAACTATTCACATAGTACAACGTCATCCTCGGTCGACCAAGTCTGGATGAACTGAAGGCTTTACCTAGCATTTAGCACATGAAGATGAAGTTCAGAACATTGGAAGGGATTGCAACTATTCGCAGCGATCCCAATCCCTACACCTTCTTTGCTGACCGAGATAGGCGAGAGAACTTTTCTATCGACACCCTAGAACTCAGGGGCGACATCGAACCGATGAAAAAACTAGAACTAGGAGAAGAGGTGATCGAGATTCCTCTGACGGACGATCTCAATCGGACTGTTCGGATTAGGGCTACTTTGTCTGTTCCCCTACGAGATGCTATTGTTAGCTGCTTACAACGGCACTCCAAGGTTTTCGCTTGGTCCTCTAAGAATATGACTGGCATCGATCCGTTTGTCATTACTCATAAGTTAATAGTAAACCCTGAGTACAAGCCAGTCAAATAGAAGGAAAGGCTAATCACCCTCAAACGCCAACGATCCATTCAAGAAGAGGTTCAATAGTTACTAACTGTCAGGTTCATCCATGAAGTCAAGCATCCCGAATGGCTAACCAATATGGTCCTTGTGAAAAAGGCAAATCGTAAATGGAGAATATGTGTGGACTTTACGGATCTCAATAAAGCATGCCTGAAAGACAGTTACTCTCTCCCGAATATTGACAAGTTGGTAGATAACTTCTCAGGCCACCAACTCTTGAGTTTCATGGACGCCTACTTGGGGTACAATCAGATACGAATGACGCCTGAAAACGAAGAGAAAACGAGCTTTATCACTGAGTTCGGTACATATTGTTACCGACTTATACCCTTCGATCTAAAGAATGCGGGGGCGACCTTCCAATAGCTAGTCAACGAAATCTTTAAAGATCAGTTTGGTTGCAAGGTAGAAGTGTACGTGGATAACATGCTTGTAAAATGCACCAATGCCAAAAATCACATTACCGACCTTAAGGAAACCTTTCAGACGCTCAAACACTATAACATGCAACTGAACCTTGCCAAGTGATTGTTCGGAATCTCGTCAGGCAAATTTTTAGGTTTTATAATCACCAACCGCAAGATTGAAGCAAACCCCAAAAAGATACAAACTTCATCACTGAGTTCGGTACATATTGCTATCGACTTATGTCCTTCGGTCTAAAGAATATGGGAGCGACCTTCCAATGGCTGGTCAACGAAATCTTCAAAGATCAGTTTGGTCGCAACGTAGAAGTGTACATGGACAACATGCTTGTAAAATGCACCGATGCCGAAAATCACATTACTGACCTTGAGGAAACCTTTTAGACGCTCAAACACTAAAACACGCAACTGAACCCTGCCAAGTGCATGTTCGGAATCTCGTCGGGCAAATTCTTAGGTTTTATAATCACCAACTGTGGGATTGAAGCAAACCCTGAAAAGATACAAGCTATCTTGAATAGGTTATCGTCCCAAACATTGAAAGAGGTGCAGCATCTTATCGGTTGGATAGCGGTTCTAAGCTGATTCATGTCAAAAGTTGGAGAAAAATACAAACCCATTTTTGATGCTCTGAAGAGATCTCAACGATTCACATGAACACCTGAGTGCCAAACGACCTTCAAATGGCTCAAAGAGTATCTTATGATCCCTTTGTTACTCTCAATCGATTTTTGGTGAGAAACTATACCTTTATTTCTTTATTTTTGATCAGGCACTTTGCTCTGTCCTTGTAAGACAGGATTTAACTGCTCAAAAACCCATCTATTATATCAGTCGGATACTTAAGGAAGCTAAGATTAATTCTCGAGCGATCGAAAAGATAGCATATGCACTGGTCATTTTGGCTAGACGACTTCGATCATACTTCCAAACCAACACCGTTGTGGTACTCACTGATTAATCATTGAAGCAAATCTTTCAGAAGAGAGACACATCTAGTTGTTTAATCAAATGAAGTGTCAAATTGGATGAATTTAACATCCAATACCGGTCTCGGCCAGCGATCAAAAGCCAAGCCTTGACTGACTTCATCCTTGAGTGTACTCTTCTAATTACGGTTATGTCTAAACCCATCAGAGGTCTTAATGAATGGTCATTACCAGACTGGACCATACATGTCGAAAAGTCCTCGAATTCTTCGGGTAATGGCGTCGAGCTTATATTAATGGGTCCAAACAACTTCAAAGCAGAATATGTCCTCCATTTCGACTTTAGGGCCACCAACAACCAGGTGAAATATGAAACCTTGCTGACAGGATTATGGATCGCAGTCGATATGGGAACCCGAAATGCTCGGGTATTTACTGATAGTCAGTTAGTTGTCAAGTAGATCAAAGGGGTTTATGAGACAAAAGACCCAATTATGGCCAAATACCTAAGTAAACTACGCAAAACAATGGCAAGGCTAGAAAGCATCGACATTCAATAAATCCATCATTCGGAAAACGCGATAACCAATACATTCTCCAAGTTGGCCAAAAGTTTACCATACCCCAGTATCAATGAATCTGAAAGGGTCCTAGTAGCGAACCAACATCTTAGTTGGAAAGACCCGATCGAAGTATACTTAAGAGATAACCGATTGCCTGACTTGCCACTAGAAGCAATTAAGATAAAACGAAAGGCGATTCACTACGATCATCGACGGAAAGCTATACCAAAAGTTTTCCACTCATCCCTATTTGAGATATCTAATGTAACACCGGATAAGTCCGGATTTGTAAAAATGTACTCTAAATATCATTATTTAAAATTTTTTATATTTTGTAAAATTTTGGAAGAGTAGTTAATTTTAAATATAAGTGTAAATTTCTGTTCCTTGAGTTGTTCAGAAACTTTTCTAGATATTTGGTGGATAGATTTTAAATTTTTAAGTTACTGATCATTAGAGTCCAGATCACCAGAGTCATCGGTTACTTGAGTATTGGGTGATCGATACTTGGTAGATTTTAAATGTTTAGTACTCAGCAGAGTTTTAGTATTTGGTGGGACAGTTTTCTTTGTCGGTGGTTTGGAGGTGACCATTTATTATTTTATAAGTGAAAATTCTATCGGTATATTGTTGGACTAATTTTCTTATATCATTCAGTATAGTACATTCTACTAATATTATCTTACGGTACTATCTCATCCGATCAATACATTTTTCCTATTATCTCACTTTTCTATACGTTCGGTGACATCCAATTTTGAATCCCTATTTTTTTATTATGAGATACCTATGAAATTCTTAATTGGCTATTTTGCCACTGATCGATAATGTTCTTGGCCATTCGGTACAATCATCCATCAGTAATGTTCTAGGCTATTCGGTACAATGTGTTTCTATTTATCTGTTCGGTTCTCATTTCTTATTTTCATTTCGGTCATTGTGTATTCAATTTTAGACTTACCATTGTTTGTTGGTGATTGTCTCAGTATATTGACCGAAGCTTGATATTCCCAATTCACCTCAGTGAATATTGTATTTTTGCTATCGGTCATGCGGTCACTTTGCCATCAGTCACTTGCTTTTCCCACACACCAATTTTTTTTTTAAGTCAAACATGTGCATTTGCCTTCACTTTTGCCTCTTTGGTCACACATGTGTTGAATATATCCATTTCCCTCTTGTTTTTGTCTCATTTTCTTTGCAAACCATCGGTTAATGCATCCTGTTGGTTGCCCACTTACCATCGGTCAATGTTGAGATGTTCATTGGTCAATGCATTCCTTTTCTTGGCAAATTGAAGCCTCAGTTGTTGGATGATGAAAGATGAGCTCTTCCATTTTAATTGCTTTTCCACTTGCACTATTCACCAAACATGACTGAACACGTGCAAACACAATTGGAAGACAAGTCTTGATATTCCTTGCAAATTCTTCATCCTTGTCGTCACTTGCAATCCTTGAGAATAGATCCACGGACTTACCACTCTCCAAAAAGAAATCTTGTCATCAAGCCACCTAAATCTTTCAATCTTATTATATCAAATTTATATTATATCTCATATTTTAAAATATTTGAAAACTTCCATAATTCTTGTTTGTTTCCTGTACACTTGTAATACCCATTTCAACTCTTCTTGAATGACACTCCCGAATAGCACTCTCATCCAGTTGACCGAACAACACTCCTGAACAACATTTTCATTCTCTAGCTGATGATCTTTTGTATTGGAACATTTTCCTTTCCTATTATGAAGTTACATTCGGTAACCGATGAGAATTGATTTAAACCCATCATCGATCATTCTTTTCTTAATAAATAAAATTTTAAATACTTAAACGCATTGGGTTGAGTTCCAAATTACCAAAAAGAGTATGTTGGATATTTGAGTAAGTTGGGGAGAGAATGAGAGCAAATAAGTAAATAGAGGAAATGAGTTGTAAATAAAAATGAGAGTTGAAACTCTAAAACCTATGAATGTCACATTTCAACATTTTTCTTGCTTTTCTCTTTCTCTGCTCATACACTACCTCTTCCTCTCTTCTTGTTTCCAACAAAGATCAATTAAAATACCGCAAAAGTCACACTTTAAAGACTTAAAAATTCATAACCTAGTCTCTAAAAGTTAGATCTTGAGAGAGATTTAAGGTTTTCTAATGAGAAAAAAACTTAGGGTTTGATCGCGGCTTGGCTTGAAACTAAATCGGAGACTAAAGTTTAGGTAATATTATTATTCTTAATTTGGGTTTATTTTTCCTCTTTCATGACTTTGGAGTCATGCTGAAATTTGATGAAATAAATTTGGTGGATTTTGAGTCACCGTAAGTGAGAGAAATATTGGGTATTGAATGTTAGGATTTTGGGTTTATTTGAAAAGATTGATATTGATAATAGTGAGTATTTGATAATGTCCCTTAGGATTTGGTGAAAACTGAACGAAACAAGACGTTCACTGTGGAGACGTCCGGGAGTAACTATCATCCCTAGTACAGTGAGTGGTTACATGCTTGCACTTAAATAAGATAAATGTTTTTAATAGATTTTTTAAATGATTTTCAAAAGATTTTCTAAATGATTTTGAAACTTGATTTTATATGTTTTAATGTGTGTGGAATATCTCAAAAAATGATTTTGAAATTTCTATGCATCCTATTGTTTTGACTAAATATATATGCCATATTGATTTATTGATGTTGAGCATATTATGATGTTGGTTGTTGATGAACAATTATTTACTTCATGGCACATGAAATGGATTATTAAATTTTCATAAAATGGTGCACGGTGTGGTTATTGGGGGAAGAGCCTAAACCCTGAAAAATGGCTAGTCATTTCCTGCCATGGTACGACTCGATGGGGTGATATGGTGGGGTTAATCTTGATAGACATGGTATGTGGCCGGTCGTGACGGCACATTCATGGTCGAATAACGCGCTGCTTGAAAGCTGTGGGATAATTGGTTGCATTGCCAACGAAATGCTATGGCCAATGCCAAGGAGTGGAGTATTTATAAACTGAAATTGCTAAACTTTTGGCAGTTCCACCATAGGTCATGGTAGACCTTTGTAGGGAATAATGATTTTGGCTGTCTCATGTTTTAAAATGTGAAATGATTGGATGGATATGAAATTGAATCATGATGATTGGAAAATTGATTTATTGTTGAATGATCTTGCGACTGATATGATGATTTGACATATATATTTGATATGTCTACCACACAAATCTTATTTTTGTTCAACGTGTACATTACTCACGGAGTATTTCCATACTCATCTCTCTTTCTCTATTTTTACAGAGGAAAGTTGGTTATTTCGCGAAGTCATTTAGAACCAGAATTTTTTGGAAGACCTCTGCCAGAGACACTTTTTGGTATAAATCTTACTATTGTTTTTGAGGTTTCAATAGATTGACCTTCGGAGGGCATTTTGTATAAGAATCTATTTGAATATTTTTGAAACTCTGTAATCGATTTCGATTGGATTTAGTTATGTATAAATTTTTATCGGGAATCTTTAATTTTCTTTTTATGAAATTTTTCTTGGAAATTATGATTGATTTTGTTTTCTATCCCTAAAGAGGGAATTATGTTCTAGTTGGTTGATGGTATTTGATAGCTGGGATGGCTTATGGTTTTATTTTGGTATTATGAATGCCTTGCGATACCTTGGAGCACGGGTGAGATTCACACGTATTCAGAGTAGTGCGGTGATTGTTGCGTGCTCGGACTTGCGGGTTGGGGCGTGACATCAAACCCTAGAAGAGGGGAGCTATATTCTGTGGGAGATCCATGAAGGGATATGTAGTAGCCACTTAGGGGCTCGCAACCTGGTACACAAAAATTTACGACAAAGGTACTATCGGTGAACCATGAAGAACGATTCGAACGATTATGTCAAAAAATGTGACAAGTGCCAATGATTTTTCTCGATTCCCAAAACACTTTCTACTGAGCTTAGCTCCCTCACCGGACCATAGCTGTTCGCTTAGTGGGGAATGGACATTCTCGGACCATTCCCCCCAGCTAACAAACAAAGAAAGTTCCTTATAATAGCCATTGACTACTTTACTAAGTGGGTAGAGGCCGAATCTCTGGTTCAGATAACAGCAGCTAAGGCCCAGCAGTTCATATGGACTCACATAATTACTCGGTTTGGTATACCTCACATCCTTATTATAGACAATGGAAAACAATTTGATAGCACTAACTTCCGAGAGTTCTACACAAAGCTAGAGATCAATTATCAGTTCTCATCAATTGCCCATCCATAAACCAACAGACTCACAGAAATAACCAACAGGACGATCCTCCAAGGGTTAAAGACAATGTTAGATGATGCCAAAGGATGATGGGTAAACGAACTCTATAGCATCCTCTGGTCGTGCCATATCACACCCCAAAGGGCAACCAGAGAGACTCCATTCAGCTTGACATACGAAAGCGAAACTGTTATACTAGTGGGGATTGGGATCCACTGCCTCTGGGTAACCCAATTTGATTCTAAAAAGAATGAATCAACCTTACGTGAACACCTAGACCTGCTCCCTAAACTATAGGAGTCCGCATCTGCCTGAATGGTTACGTATCAGTAACAAATGACATGGTACAATGATCGACGAGTCAGAAGCCAAATATTCATGCCAGGTGATCTGGTACTGAGGAAAGTGGAAGCTACCAATCAACTCTAGCCTGGGGCAAACTAGCCCCCAATTGGGAAATCCCTTATCAGATATGCTCTATCGAGTAAGTCCCTTATGATTTTCCTTTTACCAGTTTTATCCATTCGATTTCTAATGATTTCACGTCAGCTAGTGATTATCTATCGAAGGGATCTATCTCCCCGAAGAGTTTCAGTCATCCTGTCCTATCGAATGGATCTATCTCTTTAAAGGGCCTCAGTCGTTCAATTCTATCAAAAGGATCTATCTCCCCAAAAGGTCTTAGTCGCCCTATCCTATCAAAGGGATCTATCTCTCCAAAGAGCCTCAATCACCCCGACCTTTCGAAGGGATCCATCTTTCCGAACGGACCTTAGTCACTCTGTCCTACCAGATGCACCTACACCCCTGAAGGGCCTTGGTTGCCTTGTCCTAGCAAGAGGATCCAATCTCTTGGGTGAACTTTAGTCAAAAGAGCCAGAGTCATCGACTAAGTTTGTGAAAATAAGTGGATGCAACGTTCTCCTAGTAACCTGCAAAGTATGAGTACAACACCCAATATCATTCGTATAAGCAGTCAGTCACACAAGCATTTCAACACGTGAAAATAATTCCACCAGACATAACAAAGGACAAATAAGTGGAATAAGTCTGTTTTATTACGACAAATAGATGTTCGATTACATGAGCAATTACACTTTCTAAGTCTCTCGGTCGAACCGATTAGTCTAAGGAATGGCTACATCGTCTCTATTGTTTAATAATGCTGGAGAGTACAAAAATAATAAAAAGAAGAATAACGAAAAAAAAAAGGCAACCCTAAGCACCGAAGACCACGGAAGTCGAGAATGGAATTCATGCATGATAATCTGCAACCCATCCAACACAAAAGAACTGCCGAAAAGGGGACAAGCCGATTAGGAAGGGAGTTTGAGGATGCAACAAGATATCATCAAACTTTGCAGCTCCCTGCACACAACCGATACGCTCTGCCACCTGACTCAGAAGGGGACTCTTTTCAAAAATTCAAGTCAAGGACCCACGACAGGAACGTCGATAAGGCCCATCTCGACATTCGGATAGAGAATGACATGACGAGCTCTCAAACCAACAGTCCCCACTTTTGATGAGATCTCATACCAGCAGAAGCAACTCATGCTATAACACTCAACCAAGTCGGAATGTCTTTTCGAAAACCTCTTATGGAAGACAAATCTAACAAGAAAAAAGCCCTCTAGTGTAGGAAAAAATTTGCTGAAACTCCGTCCCACAGTCCCTATTTATAGGTACAAAAAGATCTCTTCAAAATCTTAGGACAGTTGAAATGCCTCTATAAAAAGCGTGCGAATTAAAAGAAAGAGTACACGCCGCCTCGCCTTCCAATGCCATATTAATTGAATCAAGTGGAAGACGGAACGTCTTAATGTTAAGGAAGGACGAAACGGTTGAGTGAAAAGCTGAATTCAAATCTCATCCACTTTAATTTCGTATCAATTGAAGGCGATTCGGATGACCTCAGGAGACACGCACCGCCTGCTTTCATGCCTCTCTAACTTCTCGAGAAGCAAACTTTATTCATAACGTCTCTCCCATAAATCAACACCATGAGTCGGAGGCAAATGATGGGACATAATCTAAATACCAATCAGTACAACATTTGGGTGCCTAATACCGACAAAGCACTGATGGTCTTGAAAGGATTAGTGCCTTCGATCGTAAAACACATTGAATTAGGCAGCACAACCGATGAACGGATATATTCGGTGAAACCAAACACCTGTCCTCGCTATCCGACCAATGGCAACCGAAAACCAAAGGAACCAAATGCTCATACTCCTAGTCGATAATACTCAAATTGAATCTCATCCTGATTGAGTTTCCTATTGCAATACGAAGTGTATTTCCCACATAAGGAAGGAAACCTAGAGGATCTAATCGATAAGGAAAAGAATCTCACCGTATAACTCAATTTTCTAAATAATAACGACATCAAATCTTTGACACTCATAGATCTGGAATTCTCGGATCACTTCATAAAAAAACTAGGGTTGCAACGCCCCACGACGGCACGACTTTGAAAGGGATGTTGTATAAAAGCTTTTAAGACATCAAACTAGATAAGTATTCTAACAAAACATATGACACACAAAGGTCACGGGGAGATCCGTCTTCCTTCTTCTCAGTCTGTTTATCTTTTCAAAAATCACTTTTTTTTGAATTAAGCGTCATAGTCTTCCGCACCAGAGCACTCTCTGATGCTCTTTTGTAGTTTCAAGCCTCCTCATTGAGCATTCGTTTGAGTTACAAGGAGTCAAATTTGTAAAATCGAAACACACCTCCAATAGTTATCAATTTTTCTGCACACATCATATTTGATTTTGGTCATTTTGTAACCAATCTTTATTGTTTTAGAGTACGTTTTCAATTTTAAATAAATATTTGGTAAATGATAAAACAACAAAAATTCAATTCTTATAACGGTAAAAAATTATGTAGTACATTTGTTTTATGTAATTCTCTTTTGAATTTTATTCTATTGTAATAATATATATTAGTAAACATTTATAACATGATTTTTTATTTTTATATCATTTTTGTAATATTGTAATATGAGGACCTCATGCTTTCACATGCCACTTTCACATGCCGCCTAAAGATAGTTGATCTGACCTATTGAATCCACACATAATTTTTTTAAGAATATAAAATGTTCTCAACTCTTTCCAAATTCGAAGTCACTAAATCTCCCTATTGTTCTTTTCTGACCCAACTATCTCACTATTTCCTGACATTTCTTTTGCAAGTTCCTTTACCAGTTCAACCTAACCTCTACATGCTCCTATCGAATCTCGTGCAATTGTGGATCTATCAGGTCTTTCAAATGAACACCAAATTTCCACCAAGCCCCCTATTTCCCAACCACTCCTTCGTTGATGTGATCGATTAAGTCACAGTCTTACCCACCTTCATGATTTTCATATTAATCTACTATTATCTCTCTGTATGAACCTCGCACCTACCTTGAGACCAGTACTAACACTTTATGGCAGAAAGCAATAGCAGAAGAACTACAAGCTCTTACCAACACCAATACTTGGGACATAGTTTATTTACATCCAAGAAAGTTTATTGTTGGGATTAAATAGGTTTGTAATATCATGACTCGAGCCGATGGTATGATTAATCGATACAAAACCCGACTTGTAACAAAGTGTTTCACTCAGGATTATAACTTTGATTACAATGAGACACTTGCTCTTGTAGCTCAGTTAACCTCAATCCATAGCCTTGTTGTTGTTGTTGTTAGCAAACATTGGCTGTTATTTTCAGATGGATATAAGAATGTCTTCCTCAATGGCGATCTCACTAAGAAAGTATACATACAACCCCCACCAAATTATGATCATGTACCAAATAAAGGTTTGTTGTCTTTACAAGGCTTTATATGGTCTCAAATAGTCACCTTGAGCATGGTTTGCCAAATTCAGCTCCGCCGTAGCCACCTTAATTTTCATTATGATGCTTATGATCAAGTCTTATTTATTCAAAAAATAGATCAATGCTATACTCTTCTTCTTCTCTATGTCAATTACATGATCATCACGGACAATGATACTAACAATATCTCTACTCTCAAACACTTTCTCCACCAACAATTTGAGATGAAGGATCAAGGTACTCTAGTTACTTTTTGGGTCTTGAGGTGTTGTATGATTAGTCTAGGTACTTCTATCACAAGTAAATGCTGATCTCATCTCATGTGTTGACATCAAAAATAAAATATGCTACCAATCTCATCTCACATGCCAACATCACAAATACTAAAATAGTAAGTACTCCTCTTGAACCCAATACTCACCTTTCAGCCATTGATGGGACTCTTCTTAGTGATGGTACTCTCTATCACCAACTTGTTGATAGTTATATCTATCTTTCTCTCTTATGTCCCGACATCGCATATGCCACTCACAATGTAAACCAGTTCAAAAGTGCACCACAGACCAGTCATTTTTTGACTATCCTCCGTATTTTTTGCTACATTAAAGGTATCTTATTTCATGGCTTTCACTTCTTTAGCTCGTCTCCACTGGAATAATAAGTATATGTTGATGCTAATTAGGTTAGAGACCTAACTGATATTCATTCTGCAATTGGATATTGGTTTTCTTGATATGTCTCTCATTTCTTGGCGTAGCAAGAAACAAACGGTTGTCTCTCACTTTAGTACAAAAGCAGAATATCAAATTCTTGTTGATGCCACTTTTGAGCTCCTATGGCTATGATGACTACTCCAAGATATGTGTGTTACCTTCTCCTCAACCATTCTTCTTCATTGTGACAATTGCAGTGCCATATGAATTACACAAAATGATGTCTTCCATGAATGTATTAAACATATAAAGATTGACTGTCATCTTGTGTGGCATCGTACTATTCACGACTCACTTCAACTTATTCCTTTCTCTTCCTAATCTTAGATAACGAATATCTTTACTAAGTCACACTTATCTCGACGATTTCAAGATTTAATTTGCAAATTCAAGATAGTTGACTTCTCACCATCTTGAGTTCAACGGTGTATATTAACATGTATGGCTACATATGATGCCATGTTGTCTATATTAATTACTACTATCAGTATATCTCCACATATATCAAGTTATGTTAATATATATATATATATCACAATATGTCAACATATTTAATATATTTGAGAGAATATTTGATTTATTTGAGTTTAAGATTTTTTTTAATGCACATAGCTTCTTAACTTGTATAAATTTCTCATTTGTTTAATATTTCAATATACAAAAATATACAGAATTCTCTATCTCTTTCTCTCTGCTTATTTCTATATTAATGATTAGATATCAATATAAACATATATCGTAATTAATTTGAGTGGTCTTGAACCATAATTTTTTGTTAGATTATTTAAGTATTCTGTAGGATATAATTCTTTTCACTAATTTTTTTTCCCTTGTGGCTTAATTAATTTAGCTCATTTTTGTTTAATATTAATTTAAAAAAATTTTATTATTTTATTTATTTATTTGTAATAATTTTATATTATAAATTTTATATTTGTTTTGATCGAAATATTCTTGTATTCATACCAGAAGCAATTCCACGACCTCCTACATGTATTCTCGAAATCATGAATTCTAATATTCTAGATTTATTGAATAATGCATTTCTGAAACATAGGAAGTTACTATTTGAATATAATATATTTATACACACACACACACATATATATATATATAAACATATTATACCCATTTATGGAAATCACATTTTTTCCTAATTATGCCTCAATAATTAGGCTAACAAATCCATTTGTGGGTTTGCACATTGGCCAGGTTTAGTATGGGGGTCCCAGACTTGGGCCACACCTAGGTGTAGTGAAACAAGCGTATCACAAGTAATGCTTATCAATTCTTCTCCACACATCATGTTCCATTTTGGTTATTTTGTAATGAATCTTTATTGTTAAGGTAGGTTTAGAATTTTTAATAAGTATTTGGTAATTTTTTTTTTTATTTCATCATCAGTATCTAAAAATTCAATTAATTCATTTTGACTAATTGTAAATCCTAATTTAGGAGACTGATTCTCTCTGTGGCTGTTTTTTCAATTTTAAAATTTAAATTCGAGATTTTGATTATGGAAATGTATTCATATGGTAAAGTGTTTCTTATAAAAAAAAAGGAAA
Organism: Dillenia turbinata; assembly: GCA_037126225.1. Lineage (NCBI taxonomy): Eukaryota > Viridiplantae > Streptophyta > Magnoliopsida > Dilleniales > Dilleniaceae > Dillenia > Dillenia turbinata. The sequence continues at coordinate 12,680,935 of JBAMMX010000021.1, forward strand.
AAAAAAAACTCCATGTAACATGGGCCCAAGGCCCAAACTGTCCTTAATGTCAATCAGGTAAAAGGCCCATGGTGCACATATAATGCATAAGCGGAGCGGATGGGGAGTTTAATGATCACAACTATTTTCTTAATCTGAAAATCTCAGATTTAAATTTTTGTATTAAAAAAATACAAATAATGCTGCTATCCTTAGACTTCACATAACCTTCACCGACTTCACAATCAAAATACCATCATATTAGTCTCCTCCTTCACCGACTTCACAATCAAAATACCATCATATTAGTCTCCAAAGGATAATACAGTGGTAATAACTTCCTTCTTTCAATCTCATAATTCATGATTTGATTTCTATTATAACTAAAAAAAAATAATAACACGATCACATTGGGCCTATACCAAAGGCTCCAAGTCATGAAGTAACGTACCACTTGCAATTATTTATGTTAAATATCAAGACCACCCTAAAGCATAGTCGAGAATTGAGATATCAAAGTACAACTATTTCATTATATATATAAATATATATATATATATATATATATATATATATATATATATATATATATATATATCAAAGTACAATTAAATGATAATGTATTTTATCCATTTTGTATAAAGTAAAAAACATTTTTTGCTTCTCTCCACTCTGCCAGAAATCAAACCTCGCTCTCTTTCTCTCACCTCTCTCCTCCTCTCGGCAAGTTGTAGCATCACCAGGAACCCAACATTTCTGAAAATTGGGAAGAGGGGAAGAAAGAAGAATTAAACCCAACATTTCGAGATATGGAGGGCTTTGCAACTATTTTCCATTTTTCTTGAAATGCAGTGAGATTTAGTAAGATCCAGAGGAATTTGTTTCTTTATCTCTCCTCTCCCTTTATTTCATTTCTTTCCAAACCCTAATTTTTTGGAGAGTATTGGAGGTGGGTTGTGACTCCATAGATACTAACTCCTTAATGACTTGAATGGTTGCCGTTGACGGGATGTGAGACCTGCAAAAACCGTCGGAGGGTGCTCCGGCGGAGGAGGATCCGACGCTCAAGTCAGAAAGAGCAGTTTTCGAGTGTAAAGAAATAGCCTGAGAGCTTTCGAGAGAAAGAGGCTCCCTGTGTGCCCAATGTATAAGGCTGAGAGAGCGTACTTGACTTAGAAGGTTTGAGGGTTTCTTATACCTGATAGAGTCGTATGTTTTCGAGGTGTTACGACCCTACTTTTCTTATGGAGATGATTCAGAAATTTCGGAAGTCAAATATCCTGAAATGTTTGTGATCTTTATCATATGAGAAATTTCGTTACTCGGGGAATCCTTTCCTTATCTGAAGGATCTTGGAGATACTACTCTTCAGTAAGGAATCAGAGTCATTGGGGTGTTTTGACTTTTCCTTAAGATTGATAAGGCCGTTGGCTTCCGGTCGATCGTTTGGCCAATGTGGAGCCTTCGGGGCTCTTTCGTTGGATAAACCATAGGCTAAGTATCTGATCGGGGGATAAATCACATTTGACAAATGTCATTCGATAAATGGGGCAACTAAAGCCCTATCATTCGGGGGCGACTAGGACCCTTCGATAGATCAATTGAATAGTCATCAAGGGTAGTCGTTCAGTAATATTGGACTGTGCTTACCTCTCGATCGGTAATTGTCCCTTCTGCGTTATGGGTCTCATGTATGGGCCTTTCAAGTGTTGTCCCTTAGAAGTGAGTATTATGCTATGTCCCATCATTTGTCCCCTACTCATGATATCATTTCGTAAGAAATGTACCATGAGTATCTATTTTTTGCTTATGGCTTGACGCCACTGTTGTCGTTGGGGTATGCTGATCGTCTTTTGGCGCTTATATAAGGCCAGTTGCTCGAATACATTAAGTAGTTTCATTCCCTTTTCTTCTTCGAGAGCCATCAGAGAAGTTATATCCGACAGTAATGGTGAAAACGTCCGCTATTCAAGCTTACCCAGGGATTAGTGATATTATGAGTATCATGTCCATAAAGGAGTTTCAAGAAGTCCAAACTGATATACTGATGGGAGAAGATTATACTTTGGTATTCGCTACGGATGTCAATAAGGCTAACATGGTTCCGGAGGGATGTATGCCGATGTACTTGCAATCGATTAAGTACAGATTGAAGGTTCCGTATATGGTCTCTTCGCGGAGGTACTACGTCGTTGGAATATATTTCCAACTCTCTTGATCTCGAGCGCTTGGTGCTTGGTAGTTGCCGTAACTTCTCTGTTAGGGTTTTGTCGTCTTTGTTTTAACTTCGACATCTTGTTATCTATTTTTATCTTGATAAGATGTGGAAACAGCGGTTCAACCAGGGGCTGGTATAAGTTGCAGACTCGGCCCGACTCCAACTGGAGGTTCTGTTATAAAGAGTCCATGACAAGAGTTGGATGCATAAGTTCTTCTTCATGGAATTCATGGACAAAAAATGTGTTCCTATGCTTCCTGACGCCCGTGAGGGGCCATTCTTAGGGCTGAAGCCTCCAGCTGTATCTAAGCATGACCGTTTCGTTCGGTCGGTCGGTGGTTATTGTAAGTCTATCGGTTGAAGTATATAAGTTGATTCTCTACTGGATGATCAAATATTGTCTTTAGCTGGCCTGCTGGTCAGGGAGAAGAGGAGGGTCGACAGGCCCATTTTATTGGAAAGAGAAAAGATTGAGCTGGTTGACTCTTTAAATTCTTTTGATGACACTATGTTAAAAGAGGTTACCATTGATAGACAGGTTCGGTCGGGCGTAAAAAGATCTTCTCAGGAGTCCGTCAGGGTATCTATGGCCCTTCTGGAGTTTTCGCCTCCCTTGTTGAAAAGGAGGAAAATCTTACCGCCTTTGTCTCTATCAGGCTATACACTGGTTGCTTTGCCTGTGCATTCGAATCCAACGATGGTTATACTGATGAAGACCATCATCTCGGAAGGAAGTGGATCAACGAGCAATGGAAGTGCCGGTGAGGACGAACCAGGAGGATTGGAAAGTGCTCCCCTATCTGGAGCCAAGGCAGGGCCGGATATTTCCAGGGTTGTGACAGAAAGGATAGCAGGGTCTTCTTCTATTGTTTCAGTTTGGCCGTCACGCAAAGAAAAATGCAAGGTTCCAGATGGGATTGCTTTACCGTTTGTCATTTTCGTTCGATTTTTTGACGGGAAGAAGGGTTCGAAAGAACGAGGGATTGTTGCCGTGTGCACCAGGGACATGCAATATAGCTACATAGAAATGGCTGAGGCGGACCGCATCGTTAGCTGGTTAGACTTTCATCGGTGCGAATTCGATCTACACAAGATATCTCAGGAGCAAGTTGGCAGGGTTGTTAAGTCTCTTGGTTTGATGGTATCATTTTCTTCATGTTTATTTGGTTTCTTCTCCTTTTTACACTTTTTTGATCCATCATTCTTTTGAGACCATGGCTCTTGCAGAATTTCAAGAGTAGTAGAAGAGACATGTGATAGATCACTTGGAGGGACCATTACTGAATTAAACAATTAGTGCAAGAAGTTCGAGTCAGAGGCCAAGGTACACGAGGCATGTCTCCAATTCGTCAAGAGGCTAGCTCAACTTTGTGAAGAGTCTCTTCAGGTGGCAAAACATAAGATAACTGACCTCGAGGAGTCTCGCACAGGGGATTCCACTGCCTTTAAAGATTCCCAACACAAATTAACCGAAAGATTGAGGTGCGCCGAAGAGATAATTCACCGAATAGGTCTGGGCGATGTTCTGCCCCCAGTTAAGGAGGTCACAACGGCTCGGGGTTCAGCTATCGTTCCTGAAGCCCCTACTACAGTCTCAACTACGAGGGGATCTGCTTCTCGTGGAGTCTCATTATTTCCTTCTGATCCTGTGTAGCCTCTCTTTAAAACTTTGTACCCCAGTGCCTTTTGCTTTGAGTAATCCTTGTTCTTTGTCATCGATTGAGACTGCCTCATTATCCATTGTTGTAGCTCTTAGCATGTTTGTCTGGCAGAATCAGGTCGACTTAAGCCCAATGTGCTAGCTCGTTTAACTTATAGAAACTTTAAATAGAGAGGGCCGTGTCCACCTAGTCGGGGAGTTCCATCTCCTTTTGATAATATATTCGATCAGTATGAAACTTTAGATAGGGGGCCATGTCTATTCATTCAGGGAGTTCCATCCCATTTTGATGACACGTTCGATCGGTAGGAGACTTTAGATAAGGGGCCGTGTCCACTCATTCGGAGAGTTTCATCCCATTTTGATGACACGTTCGATCAGTAGGAGACTTTCGATAGAGGGTTATGTCCACTCGTTCGGGAAGTTTCATCCCTTTTTGATGACATGTTCGATCGGTAAGAGACTTTAGATAGGGGGACATGTCCACCCGTTCAGGGAGTTCCATCCTATTTTGATGACATGCTCGATTGGTAGGAGACTTTAGATAGGGGGCCGTGTCCACCCGTTCAGGGTGTTTTATCTTTTTTTGATGACACATTCGATCGGTAGGAAACTTTAGATAGGTGGGTCGTGTCCACTCATTCGGAGAGTTTCATCCCTTTTTAATGACACATTTAATTAGGTTAAGGCGACTTAGGCCCGGCACCCGGTAGGATCAGGGCAACTCGGGCCCTCTGTTATGTAGGGAATATGTGAGTAAGAAATCCGTCAAGATGATACCTCGCTAACTGAAGAATACCATCACATTTAAGAGAAAAGACCGATAGGAGCGTATCTTGGTGATCACTTAGGGGCAGAAGTCGAAGGCTCCATATGACAATGTTTATATCCCCCATGAAGTTTCGAATTTAATCTTCATGTGCTTGGTGCTGGGCAGAGTTTCTAAGGCGTTCAAGCCCGGCCTGCTCAGAATGACGTTGTAGAGTGAAGGGAGGTCTACCACATTGAATACAACAGGAGCTGCCACATGATTGGGAGGTGTGCCAAGTGTGACCGGAAGCGAGATAATATCTTTGGGGTATATCCATTTGCTTGAGAGCCCTTTGATCGGGCCCGCAAGGGGCTGGAGATGGGCGGACGTAAACCCTATTCGTCTGAAAGTACCAGAGTATAGAAAATTACAGCCTGCTCCTTGATCAATAAAGATTCTTCTAACCTCATGTTGCCTAATCCTGGCGGTTGTTACGAGGGGGTCATGACGGTTCGAGTCTACCCCGACTAGATCTTCGTCCGCGAAGACAATAATGGACCTCTTGCTCCTGAGTTGTTTATTGACATCCGTCGCTAGAACTTCTTGTGGGGCAGAGGGGGTGATTTCGGGGAATAGAAGATCGGTGTGGCTAGGCGCCCCGCCGCCTCATTTTTCGATGGGTGGTCCTGAGAATCCAGATCATCTAAGGAATGGGATAGCTTCTGAAGGATGTACCCATCTTGGACCTGGAGTATTACTTCGTCTCTTCTGTCGGTCGGCAGTCAAACAATTTGCCAGTCCTCTTACCCATCACGTCATGGTGAACGACGAGAGTGTTTCTTTCCTCCCTATTGATGAACTCTTGCAGCCTCCCATGAGGCACCAGGATCTCTAATTCATTTTTTAATTTCTTGCAATCATCGGTTGTGTGACCATAATCGCGGTGAAAATGACAATACTTAGTTCTGTCCTTATTGAGGTCACTTTCAGTCGATTGTGGAGGCCACCGGACATATGACTTGTCTCTGATCAAGGATAGGACCCGACTAAGGGTCTCATTCAGAAGGGTGTAGTTATTATACCTCCGCAGAAGGGGGAGACCTACTCGGCTCTTCTTCGATGGGGACCTCCTAGGTGACCGGTTGCATTCCTTTCGAACAGATCGGTCCCTTTTGTGATCGAACGCCTCGGCATCTTCAGCGACAATATACTTTGGGCTCGGGTGTGGAATTCTTGGATGGTGGCAGGAGCATTCTTCGTGATCGATGTTTTCATGTCCAAAGGCCGTAGTCCAGTTAGTTGTGCAACCAGTGCGATGGAGTGATTTAAAGTCGGGATCTTTATCATCTCGGTTTTAAATTTCTCCAGGAAGTCCCTTAGGGGTTCTTCATCTCTCTGGCATATAGCTAAAAGCGAAGTGGACTTTTTCTTTGCTCCATGTCTGATCAAGAAGTGGGTCTCGAACATCTAGTGAAGCTGAGAGAAGGTCTGGATGCTGAAGGGTGGGAGCGAATTGAACCATATCAGCACAATCCCTTTGAGAGTAGTGGAAAAATATTTGCACATTGCGACGTATGGCATGTCTCTTGAGACCGTTACTGTCACAAAGTGTGTCGCATGATCATGAGGATTAATCGTTCTATCATACCTTTCCATAGGAGGTAAGAGTACGCCCCCACAGCATGGGCTCCATGGAAACCTTCTACTAAAAGGCGTTGCCCCTGAGGAGTAAAAGGGATCCTCATTTTTTTTCGCTCCTACTCTTTTGAGTTTATCCGCTATAAGTTGCTCGACCTGTTTTCTCAAGTTATCAGGGTCTCAACGGGAAGTTTCGGACAATTAGCGGCGTGGGGGTGACGGTCATCGCCGGGGATGCCTAGATCCCACGATGGAAGACTAGTCCTTGGGCCTAAGGGCCCGGCTGAGACCCTCCAGTTGTTTGCTCATGTTTTTGATATTCGATTCCAGCCTCTCCATCTGGGGATGGTTAACTCGTTTCGGCACAGGGGCCATAATCGACTGTTCTTGAATCATAGGTTATAGGATCTGTTTCGGGTGAGATGGTCGGGGAGAGACCACACGATCATGAATGAAGTGATCGGGCACCATAGGGAGGGCGGCTTCAGAGGGTGGGGCGGCTTTCGAAATTGTACTGGTTCTTCTCTTTGTAGGTATGATTTGTAATCGATTTGTCGGTCTTACAAAGGTGGTTGCTCTAGCCTGTTTCCACATGCGACACCAATCTGTTGGAGGTGGGTTGTGCCTCTATAAATATCGACTCCTTGATGACTCGAACGGTTACTGTCGATGGGATGTGAGACCTACAAAAATCATCAGAGGGTGCTCCGGCGGAGGTTTCGACGCTCAAGTTAGAAAGAGCGGTTTTCGAGTGTAAAGAAATAGACTGAGAGCTTTCGAGAGGGAGAGATTCCATGTGACTAGTGTGCCCTATGTATAAGGTCGAGAGAGCGTACCTGACTTAGAAGGCTTGAGGGTTTCTTATACCTAATAGAGTCGTATGCTTTCGAGGTGTTACAATTCTACTTTCTTTATGGAGATAATCTGGAAATCTCAGAATTCAAATATTTCGAAACGTTCGTAATCTTTATCGTATGGGAAGTTTCGTTAGTTAGGGGATCCTTTCCTTATCTGAAGGATCTTGGAGATATTGCTCCTCAGTAAGGAATCAGAGTTGTTGGGGTGTTTTGACTCTTTCTTAGGATCGATAAGGCCTTTGGCTTTCGGTCGATCGTTTGGCCAATGTGGAGCTTTCGAGGCTCGTTCGTTCGATGAACCATGGGCTAAGTATCTGATTGGGAGTAAATCTTATTTGATAAATCTCGTTTGATAGACGGAGCGACTAAGACCCTATCGTTCGGGGGTAATTAGAACCCGTCGATCGATTAATTGAATAGTTATCGAGGGTAATTGTTTGGTAATATTTGGCTGTGCTTGCCCCTCGCTTGGTAATTGTCCTTTTTGAGTTATGTGCCTCGTGTATGTATGTGCCATTCAAGTGTTGTACCTTCGAAGTGATCATTGGGCTATGTCCCAAGGAATTCCATCTATGGCTTCTCGTCGACGTATGCTGCTCAAGGCCATCATCCTCGGCGGCAGCGGGGTAGGGAAGACGTCGCTGATGAATTAGTATGTAAATCGGAAATCCAGAAATCGGTACAAGGCTATAATAGGAGCAGATTTCTTGCCATAGGAAATTCAATTTGAAGATAGGTTATTTTCATTGCAGGACATTGATGAAGAAGAAATGAATAAAAAGATAGATAAATGCTCGATGTCAGTCCAAAATCTCTAAAAAATCTCGCCCAGATTCAAGCCCCAATGCATGCCACAACAACAATTGTCTCAAAGAAGAGTCTGAAGAAAGAAGATACTGTGATTTCTTCAATTCAGCCCAAGAAACTCTTTAGAGACGCCGAAAAATTAGTTCTTGCTAAAAAACCAATCAAACCCGGAAGAATTGTTGCTAGTAGATACAATCAGCACCCAATTAAATCTTTAACAGGGAAATCTGCAAAAAATAGTGATTGCAGAAAGAGGTCTTTACCCGAAAATGAAGATGATGGGAAATTATACAACAAGAAAAGAGCTTCGTTGGCTGCAAAATCTAGGGGAATTTTTTCAGAATTGGAACAGAATCTGGTAGGCCAAAACGAAGAGCAGAAAAAGGGGAAAATCTGAAATGGGGTTTTTTGAGTTGAAGGGTTTGGTGAATGAATCTCCAATATACATTTCCAAGATGCCGGATTTGCTTCCTAAAATCAGGACCGTCTGATGTGAGGCAGATAGTTCAAGGGATTCTGGAAGGGCTAAAAGTGTAGTTGAATTGGTCGGAAGGAAATCAATTTTTAGTGCTGTTGATGAGGAGGAAGGTGAGAGTTAGCCTTTAGAATTTGCAGAAGATCAAATGAGTCAAGAGTTGGCCTTTTATCCTTTTATAATTTTTTTTTTTTTTTATTTTTTTTTTGTTTTTTTTTTTTTTATAAAAAAAAAATTTTTTAAAATTTAATTTAAAATTTATTTTTTTTTTTTATTTTTTTTTTATTTTTGGTAAAAGGGTAAAAAATTTTTTTTTTAAAAAAAAAAAAAAAAAAAAAAAAAAAAAATATATAAAAAATAAAAAAAAAATTAAAAAATAAATTTAAAAATTAATATTTTTTTTTTTTTTTTTTTTTTTTTTTTTTTTTTTAAAAAAAAAAAAAGAAAATAATTTTTTTTTAAAATATAAAAAAAGGGGGGGGGGGGGAAATTTTTTTAAAATAAAAAACAAAAAAATTTTTTTTTTTTTTTTTTTTTTTTTTTTTTAAATAAAAAAAAAAAAAAAAAAAAAAAAAAAAAAAAAAAAGAGGGGAAAGGTATTTATTAAATAAAAAAAAAAAAATTTTAAATTTTAAAAAAAAAAAATAAATTTTTTTTTAGAAATCAATTTTTTGTTTTTTTTTTTTGGTCTCAAAATGAGTGCCGATATTTATTTGGTCAACATAATAAACAAATAAACCCACTATTATATATTACCAATCAAAATTAGCTTAAACAACTTGATTTGATTTGATGATATTTCTTAAAAGCCAATAGTTTTCACAAATATTGAAATAATAAACACTTTTTATGTGTATTTGACTAATTTTGTCACTATAAATTCTTTTCTTTGAAACCCAACTACTAGATATAGAACAAACTACATGGATGATAGCAAAAACTATATATATAAATATATATATATATATATATATATATAATATTGACTTGTATGCCCATATAGAGATATTATTTGGAATAATTTAATTTAATTTACAATTAAAATTATTGATAATGGGTTGAATCTCATTATCTACATGATCCCACACAGGTTCCTATAATATCTCTCACCTAGCAGACATTGGTTAAGTGGGGATTAACCCACTACTAGAAAATCGACTTTTAGCGATGAGAATTAGTGACAAATTATTATCCGTCACTAAATAGTGACAAAATTACGACAGATTAATGACGGAATATTTAGCAACGGAATTAGCGACGGAAAAATCCGTCGGAAAAAATTCCGTCGCTAATCTATCGATAAAAATGACACGAAACTACCGTAAAATTTTCCGCGCAATTTAATGACGAAAAATCCATCGGAAATAATTCCATCACTAATTTTAACGGATTAGCAACAGAATTTTTTCCGACGGATTTTTTCATCGTTAAATGTTCCGTCGGAAATCCGTCTCTAAAACCTGTGAAAAAAAATTTTGTTTTTTTTTTTTTAAATTAGGTTATTGTATTTTTATTAAATATAATTTTATATTTTTATTAAATATAATTTTGTGCCTTATTAAATATACTCTTGTATTTTCTATTTTTAATAAATTATGGTATTATTTTTTTATTAAATATAATTTTGTATTTTTATTAAATGTAATTTTGTATTTTGTACTTTTATAAAATTAGGGTATTGTTTTATTAAATATAATTTTGTATTTGTATTAAATATAATTTTATATTTTTATTAAATATAATTTTGTGTTTTTATTAAATATAATTTTGTATTTTGTTTTTTCATTAAATAAGGGTATTCTTTTATTAAATATAATATTGTATTTTTATTAAATATAATTTTATGTTTTTATTAAATATAATTTTGTATTTTTATTTAATATGATTTTGTATTTTTATTAAATTAGGGTATTGCAATTTTATTAAATATAATTTGGTATTTTTATTAAATATAATTTTGTGATTTTATTAAATATAATTTTGTATTTTGTATTTTTATTAAATTAGGGCATTATTTTTTATTAAATATAATTTTGTATTTTGTATTTTTATTAAATTGGGGTATTGTTTTATTAAATAGGATTTCGTATTTTTATTTAATATGATTTTGTATTTTTATTTAATTAGGTTATTGCAATTTTATTAATTATAATTTTGTATTTTTATTAAATATGATTTTCTATTTTTATTAAATTATGGTATTTTTTTATTAAATATAATTTTATATTTTTATTAAATACAATTTTATATTTTTATTAAATATAATTTTACGTTCCTATTAAATATAATTTTGTATTTTTATTAAACATAATTTTGTATTTTGTATTTTTATTAAATTAGGGTATTGTTTTTATTAAATATAATTTTGTATTTTGTATTTTAATTAAATTAGGGTGTTGTTTTATTAAATATAATTTTATATTTTTATTAAATATAATTTTGTATTTTGTTTTAAATGGTGAGAGTGAGATAGAAATTAACAAAGTAAAATAATAATAATAATAATAATAATAATAATAATAATAATAATAATAATAATAATAATATAATAGCATATATGTAACACCGATACTACGGTGTCCGTACTGTACTCCTGTACTTGAAATAAATAAATAAATATTTCTTCTGTTTATAGATATATATATATATATAGAAAAATTTTAAATTTTATATTGATTTTTGATTTTGGAGTATTAAATTGAAATTTTTGGTATATTTAGAATATCCGTATTTTCGATTCGGAGTATATTCTATTTTAGTGATAAATTTAGAGTTTTAATAAAAATGTAGGAATAAATATTTATTTATTTATTTAATTATTTATTTATTTATTCAGTTAAAAAGAGAGAGAGAGAGAGAGAGAGAGAGGAGATGCTGCGTTTTGGCCAAAACAGAGCATCCCCTCCCCCAAAATTCGATTAGGGCTAAAAGCCCTAATCTCACTCCCGTCTCTCTCTCTCTCTCTACTCCCTCTCTCCCGCGGCTCTCTCACTCCCTCTACCATCATCTCCGCCGCGAACGGCCATCGCCGCCGCCCACTCGGCTCCTCCGCCGCCATCTCTGACCACCCCATTCTCTCTCACTCTCTCGGTTCCATCTCTCTCTATCTCTGTCTTCTCGAATCTGTCGTAAACTCCTCCGCCGCATCGCAACCACCACCGTCGCCGCCGCTGTCTTCCTTCAACACCACCAACCACCGTAGCCCATTCTCTCTCTCTCTGTTTCTCCCTGTCTCTCTCCCTGAGCGCGCGACAGCTCTTTGCGAGTGCGCGACTGCGAGCGACACGTACGCGGCTGCAGTGCACGCGGCGTTGCTCTCTCTGCCGAGAGCCTCTCTGTAACCTTCTCTACTCTCTGCCATGACAGCACTCTGTCAGAAACCCTAGGCTGAGCTACGATTCCTTCTGTGTGCAGGTAAGGGCTGAGTTTAGATCTTAGTTCTAGGGTTTTGATTTCCATAGTGATTAAGTTTAATTGCTAAAATTTGCTTCAATTTGGAGACATTGCAAGATTCCGAACTGAGTTGTGCATGGACGTTAGGGTTGTGAGCTATGAAAACCCTAGGTGAGGTAAAATTTCCAATTCCTTTGATAATTGAATGAGTTGAGGCTGAATTTAGGATGAGATTCTTGTATATGTCTTGAAAATGTGTGGAATTTGAAGAGAATGTATTTTCCTGAAAATTTATATGTGATTTCTAGGGTTACATCTAAATTCTATATGAATTTAGGCGGATTAATATGAAAGAAACGTGTTTGATGAAATTAGAAATTTGTTGAGTTAATTAGATAGCTCTTCTTAGACACGATTCGAAATGTGCATGAAAAATATTAAGGTTGAGTCTAGTGTCTGATATGGAAAGAGAATGTTCCGGATGATAGAATCATGTTGACTTGATTTGAATGGTTGCTTTTAGAGTTTAATTTGACGAATGCATAAAAATAGTGGAAAATTGAGATTTGAGTTTAAGAATCGATGCGCTCTTTCTCATTATAAGTTGTCTTGCATATAGACAATCAAAATACAACTTCTATATTATGAAAATAGACTTTACTACCTTGAAAATGACATATGGTTTGAAGAAATCGGATGAGAATCGAAAAGTGTATGATTTTTCAAAAAAATTTTCAGTTCGTAGGAAACTTATTTATTTTAAGCGTATTTCCAATTTTGATTGGTTTTAGAATTGAATCGGACTTGATTTTGATTTGATTAATTATTTATAAATGGAATGAAATTGATGACATTAGAGTATATTTATAAATCGAAGAATTTTGATTTGTATAAAAATTGAGATTTGTACAAAATTTAGAGAAAATGGAAATTGATGACATAATTATGATTTTGTATTAGGAAAGGTCAATCGAGGATCGAGTAAGATTTCATTTGATTGAATTGCGAGTATATGCAAGTGTATATGGGATGAAAAGTGTGGTGTTGTTGGTTGAGTATAATGAGATGTTATTGTGTACTAAAATCACCTTAAAGGCCAAGGTGAATAGTAGAAAGTGTGCGGATTTTTGTGGTGAAATGGTAAATGTGCATTGATATAATTGAGGTTGAGGTGTGAGAAATATGTGCATATATATGTATGATCAATGTATGTGTATTATATTTGTATATCGAAGGAGAAAATTTGATAAAGAATAAATATGTTTGTATGCAAACTGTTTTGTGTAATCAAAGGTTGGAATGAGAGGTATGTATGCTTGGTGATTTTACTATGAGAAATGAATCTATGGAACATGGAAGTTGTTGTTAGTGATGGAGAAAGGGGAAGATGAAATGCACGTATTTGAGAGAGTATTTAGCATGCCCTAGTTTTGGCCTAGATATAGGGTTAGTTAAAATGCTAACTAACTTAGTAATTTTTCAATTCATGACATATGTGATGTGTTATAATTATAGTGACTTGCTTGGAGACCGATCGAGGGGAGTACAGTTTCGACACTTGTTGTGCATTGTAGGGAGTGATTGACTCTCCCGTATACGGTGAGTGAGATTTATTTTAATATTTTCGTTTAATATGTAAACCCTGTTTTACAACATTTTGATAAATTAGCATGATTTATCGTGTGCTTGAAATGTTTTGACTAGTTTTGGAACTGACTTTTTGTGAACCGATGGAGTGTCCAAATATTTGGTTGAATTATGAAATTATACATCCATGTGGTTGAAATGTATAATGTGTCATTTTACGCTATATGTTGCATTTGGTTTGCGAACCTGATTTACGGCACATTCTTGATACGATATTGATTTTGATCTTGAGGGCTTTGGTATGTATTGTTCCGTAGCTACGAAGGACACCGTGAGAGGCGCTTGGGTGGCTTCCGGATATGCCTAGACCTGGGGTATCCCACGAGTTGTCGAGATTATATTTACGACACGGTACTAGCTAGGTTGAACCCGAAAGGAGGAGGATTTGGATACTCTCTCCAAGTCTAGCACCTGAACGAGGTCCGTCGCCAACGCCGGGGTAGAGAGCACTTTAAATAAATTTGCATATAACACCCCCGGTGCGCCTGTCATAGGTCGAGGTAGACCTCTGTCAGGACACTTTCGGCTGGCAGCTCTATGATTTTATTGACAGTGTTTTGGATGCATATTTGATTTGATAATGCGTGCTAACGATATATTGTTGAAATAAAAAGCATGATGATTTGAAATATGATTTGTATATTTATGCTTTGACACTCCAATTTCACACCTCATATTAGACGATTACATTGACCCACTCACTCACTGAGTATTCTTCCCTGAGTACTCACCCCTCCTCTTTCCCTCCCCAGATAGGATTATGGTGCTAAGGTGACGCATTTGGCTCTAGAGGGTATGATAGCTTGTTGGTGGATTGGTATTTACGACGGTGAGATTTAAGTTTTAATTGAAAATATGAATTTCGTATTTTATGTCGACCCTGCATGGTCTTGATATTGAGGTCCGTAATTGACCGTGTACATATTATGGGATGACTGTATAATTTTTAGACTTTTGTTTGCGAAACTCTCATATTTCACTTGTATTGAGACATTTATAAATATTTAAAGTGTTAACTTGGAAATTTGTAATATATTTGTATAAATTTAAGCCCGCTCGGTGTGGTGGCTGCTCATGCGCTAGTTGGGCATGACAGTAGAGATTTGTGACTAGGACTGCTGGTAATTTATTTAGTCTTGCGTTGTTCTGGATGTCGGTTGTGGGATTTGTTGGTTTTGGAGAGGCCGGGATGACCTTTTGTTATTTTACAGGATGAATGTTGATATACATGTGAAATTGTACATGGGAGACCTCCGATTTATGGGGAGGTTCTGCCCGATTTTCTGTAAAAATACAGCCAGCATCCAGGGCAACGGGCGGCTGTTCACGATTCCCGGTTCGGGACGTGACAATATAAATCATTGTGGGATAGTGGTTGAGATAATTCAAAATATGCTCTAAAATCCGGGTTCGAATTTGGGTTAGAGCTTTTTTCAACAAAAAATAGCAAGGGCACGAACGGGCACGCGAGCGTGGGCATGCGCGAATGGGGGAGCGAGCGAGCGAGCGAGCGCGAGTGGGCATGCCGAACGTGGGCAGGGGTGTGCGGCCCCGTGCACATTGGGTGCACAACTTTCACCAACAGATTAGCGATGAAAATTTTCCTTCGCTAAAATCCGTTACTAATCCGTCAGTAATTTAGAATAATTTAAAAAATATAAAATTAAATTACCAACAGAAAATTTTCGTCGCTAAAATTATTTCATATTTTTTCCAATTATTTCAAATTAACGACGGATTAATGACGGATTTTCTTAGTGACAAAAAATTTCCGTCACTAATCTGTCGTTAAACTTTCCGACGGAAATATTTCTGTCTTTAAATTTAGTGAGCTGACTTTTAGCGACAGAATTTTCGTCACTAATTTTCCGTTGCTAATCTGTTTTAGCGATAGAAATTTGACTATCAGCAATGAATATTTCTGCCGCTGATACCTATTTTTCCAGTAGCGACCTCTTCATTATAATGTTACATGCATGCTACGACCAATAAGAGTAATTGTGAATCGAGAGATTTGTGTTTTTAAGAGATAAAAACATATTATGAGGGATTGGAAAATTTCGAGCAGGAAATTTTCCCATCGTTGTGATCATCAAACTTTGGGTTGAAACGTCGTAATATTACGGTGATGTTTTGATTAATTTCATGATCATCATTTCGGCAATGCAATCCGTTCAAGAGATTTGTCATTCGGCTCGATTGATTTTGGAGACCCTATGCATATTGAGGTACATACCCGAGATTTTAATCTATTTAATTTTTTTTTTCAAAATTTACTTCCGCTGCATTTGTGCATATTATTCCGACATATATATTTTAGATCACAAGAAGGGCAAAACTCTAATCCATGCCCTCTACCACAAATATGAGTTTCAAAATTTTAGTCGTACAAACAGATACAGTTTCACAGTTGCATATCTTATAGTTCTTTTCATTGGAATAGTTTCGAATTTTAATAACGACTCTTGTAATTATATGAGATTGAGTTTGTATAGTTATAAACTCACGAAATCTCTTCATGAAAAAATAAAATAAAATCATAACCACCTAACTAAAATTATTGATCAAAAAATATATAGGTTTTTTCTTACTTTGCCATAAATATATATATATATATATGCCCTGGTAGAGTGACAATTAGCAGAAGGAAGAACTCGATTTCGATGCCAGTTGAGCTTAATGATTTGAGAAGAATCATCAATGGATGGAGCTAATAAAGCATGTCTCCAGAATGGAACTACAGCTCGTTGCTAGTTGGTTTATAAAAGGACCCAAAAACCAAGAGAAAAAAAGGAAATAATCTTTACTTCAAATTTTATGGAAAATTGCTAAGAATGAAAAGTGAGAATCTACCATTACAGCCGTCTTTGCCTTGCCATTGATCATAAACAACTTTCCGATTGCATGAGTCATGTTATGTGAAGCTGAATTCTAAAATCACTTGTGAATTTGATAATTATTCGATTCGATACTACGGGTACTTACTACAATTGCAATTTGTATCATTTTTTTTTTCATGTCATTTCTTTTTAAACTTTTGCCCACTAATCATCTAATTTTGGCATGAAAGGGTTTAAAAATGAAAGCCCTTCTCAAAGTAAAGGTTATAAAAGAGTTTCAATGTAATTTTTATTTTACCAACGTTTGGTTAGCACACTGGGAAGGGCACTGCTACCACTTAATCTGAGTCGAACCTCTTTCGAAACATAAAAAATCACGATGGGAGACATCCCTCCAGAAGAGTCTAACATTAGGTCGACTTAGATTAGTCGGTGTGAAATTCTGAATACTGGATAGTCAAAGACAAAAAAAAAAACTACCATTTTTATTTACTAATCAGCCTGAAACAGTTTAAATATATATATGTGTGTATATATATATCAATTCTTTTTTTTTTTTACGTGAAATCAACTTCCAACCCTTATTATACAACTAATCTTTAACTGATCTCTCAATACTACTTTAAAAGATTTCATCGAATAAATTATACTCTTGTTATCTACATTTCTTTATTTGAAAATATGAGATTAGTTATCACTAAACAATTGAATTAAACAACCATACTCGTAGCCCAAAACAACTAAAAGTCATCCTCCTTTTACTAATATTATCAAGCCAAACATTAATAGACCGTCGGTCTAGTGACTAAGGATACTAAATCCCTTAATCAAGTATTGAATTTTAAATTTAAAAATAAAAATATTATATTGGAAGAACTACGCCATAAAATAGATCCGACAAACTTTAAAACCAGATTATATAGAGTATAATTTCGGATACCAATTAGTATACCACCCAAACAAAATATTATCGGGCCAAACTTCTCTCATAATTGAAACCTCAAAGGCTACAAAGCAATGACTAAAAAAGTAGTATAAGTTAGGTAAATACAGCCAATTTAGCATCACGAGTTGGGCTCTACCACACAATGATGAAGAAAACGACACTTGCGAATGGGAAAAATAAGGATAAATCACACTGATTCAACAAGCAACTTCCATGGAAAAAATGGCCTTTTAAAGTGAGCTGATTTCATAAAAAATCTTTCCTACCCCGTCTCTCTTGTTCACCCTCCCTGTTTCACCACAAGGTTGGTCTTCTCCCCCCCTCCCCTCCTCCACCAACCACTACACAAAAATGAAATTCAAGCGTTGAACTCATGAGCATGTCAAACAGAATCCAAGCATCTCAAACTCGTGAGCGTCGAGAAGGTGGGGGCTTTGAAACCAGCGGCCGGGAAAAACCAACATTGGCCAAAGATTAATCGTTCTGCCGACGAAAAAAAAAAAAAACCGCCAGTGAAGACACTTGAATTACTGTCAGCCTATGCCAACGGCTTCACAACCGCTGTTATAAGTTATTTTAAAACCTAGAAATCGATTCATAAGAAAACCTCTCCTCTCTCTCCCTTACCCCCGTCTCTGCTCTTCGTCTCGCCGCTCTCCCGCTGCTTCACAATCGGTTCGGTTCTCTCTCTCTCTCTCCCCTTCCTCAACCATATCCTTCTCAATATTAGTTTTTAAAATAAAATTTAAGAACCAAAGCCGTTGTTGTTTGTCAAACTCATGAGCAATGTCAAACAGGATCCATAAGCATCTCATTTAATCTCGATGAGATTTGCGTGCTTTGAAAAATGGTTTGAATAGTGCGTTGTTTAGGAAACCTAGATGTCGCAATGGATTGAGAAAATTCACAAAGCAGTAAATTCCCAAAAGCAATTTTCTACAGATCCATGATGAAGAACAGAGGTTGATTCTTTTGATTCCAGACAAGACCTACTTGTGACCTGTGGGGGTTTTTTAAAAATCAATCACATATAAATATATAAATGAATATAATATATATATATATATATATATATTATATATAATATATATATATATATATATATATATTATATTCATGTTGAAGTTACCCCACCTGTGGGGGGGAAAAAACTCAAAAACCAGAAAGAATTCAGTAGTCATGATTCCATCTCTGAACCTTTTCTAAAAACATAAAAGAACCGTAAAAAAAATTGAAAAGAAATTTTCAAAATCCATTAAAATTGAAATCTTTCTTTGTTTTAGTGTAGACTATTATTTGTATCACATATGGGAGGGCAAACACAAACACCACAACCCACTCACACGTTTCAGAGAATATGTTGGCTCTTGCTATTTTTCTTAAATAGTATGAAGTGATGGGCTAAATATTTTATTATATTTTTTAAATTTACCTAATATTAAATTTATGTTAATTTCGAAATAAAACCAGTTTATATCCTAAAAAAGAAGTTGGCTGTGCTTGGGAGAGATTACATGGTCTTATGCCTATTAGGGAAAAAAAGGTAAGTTTAGTGATAAAATAGTTAACAGATTTTTCATGAGGTTGGGAGTTTGAGTGCTTTTTATCTTTATTCTATATTGACGATGCATTTATATAGTTTCCAAGAGGACACTTTATGAGTCAAAATCTCATTCCTCCAACTCTGACCAACTCTGATTCAAATCTTAATCTAATAACACGTGTCATTTACTTGCTCATCTTTACACTGTTTTTGTTGTTCTTGCTGGAAGTATGATTCTTTTGGAGGGAGAATTAATTGGTTTGAATGTTCCTACTCCCTTCGTGCCACTAATATTGGGTAAAGAATTCTTAGGAATAAATAGGCTTGCACTAATGAACTTTCATGGTCTTGGGTCTGGATGGTTCTATGGTACCATTAAGATGCTGATACAAACTGTAACCACTGCCAAATTTGATGGTTCCATGGTTCTATGGTTCTCTCTGCCTTTCTCTCTCTCTCTTTGTGGTTTATGGGATCTTTTTTTCTTGAAGTAGCATTTACAATAGCCTTTATTTATGACTAATTGTTTGCTTTTTCTAACTCTGATTTTGTTAAGTGTTTCCAAATTTGGTGGAGCTTTCTCTATCTATTTTATTGCGGGTGAGATTTTGGGTTTATGGAATTCTATAGTTATTGAAACATAGTTAATGGGGTTTTGTTACATTCTTCAGTCACGCTAAGAATCCATTTTGATTTTTGATCCATTTTTAATTTAATTTGGGTGGTTTAATATCTTGGATGCCTCGTGTTATTTTGGTAAATTTATTGTAGGAAAGTTGGTTTCTGTCTGGATATGTTATCCTTGTCGGAAATTTATAAGTAGGAAAAGTATCTTGCAGATGTTTTGTGGGTATTTTGAATGTTTTTTGGATGATATTTGTAAGTAGGGAAAGTATCTAGCTTTCTCTTTCTTTTGTATGATTTTTGGTTCCCGTCTTTGGTTCTCTCTCTCTCTCTCTCTCCGCGATTATATAACTCTGCATATATTTTTTATCATGACAACCACAAACAAGTTCCACTATTGGGTATTTTGAAATGAAATAAAAACTTCATAGTATTGCTTCTGATAGTTCATAGCTTCTTTTTACTATTTATGGCAATTATGCTTGACGATATAATTGCTTTCGACTCTCCGTCGGTTTTTGTTGTATATATATTTTTTTCCAAAGAACATTTTCTATACCTTTAGCATACTAAGAATTTTATAGCATTCCCATTGGAGAAAATTTTCCATGGCTGTTAATCCAGTTCTCATACCAAAGAAAGGGAAAGTCGGGGCAAAGCCTCGGATACCGGGCGGTGTCCAAGACATGGTACCCAAAAAAAAAAAAAAAAAAAAGTAAGGGAAAACAGGGCCATGGAAATTCTTTGTTGCAAAATTACAAACATCTTGTTTGTGGGTGGGCTGTCAATTGCAAAAGGCTACCTACCTCTAATTTATTAAATATGTGCAGTTTTTCTTACATTTAATGATACACGAACCTCTGAGATAGGTTCTTAGGTAATTGAAATCAATCCATTAACTTATTATTTCATTTTTCTCTTGATCATGTTAGATGAGTTAATTCTTTTCCACATAAGCTGTTTTTGTTTTTAGACTTTCAAACTCATGTCACTCAAATCTTTTGTTGCCAGTGGCATCATGGTGTTTGAAACTTGCAAGACGTCTGCTGGAATGACATGATAGCATGAAAAGATTAAACTACATATTTGAAACATATGCATGCAATACCTCTACAAAATTCAAACTATATCATATGAATTACTAACATATTAGTGTTTTTTAAATATTTAATGCATCTTCCCCGTGTGAAATGTGGTATCACTATGGATTAGCTTTCTGAAGGTTGCATATATGTCTTTCCCTAGATATGTCAATGATGGTTGTCCCTTCTGGCAATACATAGTCAAGTCCTCTACTGATGCTTTGATTCGCAGTGCTTTGAAGAACTTCACAACTACTATATGACTGATATGTCAATGTTGTTAATTACTTTTTTTTTTTTTTGGGAAGGTCAGGCGTTTGAACAATAACACCTTGAGTGGAACCATTCCGTACTCCCTAACCAAAGTAAATTCTCTGCAAGTGCTATAAGTGTTCCTCCTATAGCATGCTGAATGGTATTTTTCTTCCTTTTTTTTTCACTTTTACTTACCTCCAATTCATGAAATATTTTATGACCTACATCCATATGGAATGTACATGATTGGAATCTCTCTTCATGGATTGTGGGGATCTTTCATATAACCATCTAAGGTTTATTTAGTCCCCTCTTTTGTGTATCAATTTATACACTATATGTTTATTGTTGGATATTGGATATTCATGTTGGATATTAGAGTATATAGGTGGGCTATTAGAATTTGATTTTAGTTTTTATAAGCAAATACTATCATTTGGGTATAATTCATGTTGTTATGTGTGTGCAGATAGTAGAATACGACTTAGTTGTTGCTAGGGATGCAGATCGGAGCGTGGATAGATGGACTCGGAATTTTGTAATGACTTGATTTTGCTTTTTTTTTTTTTTGATAATTTGTAATGATTTGAATTCAGAATATGATTTGATTTTGTAATGATTTTGTCCATGTATTAAATATAACCACATGATGTATTGATATTTTAAATTTTAATTTATAAAAAAATATTTATTAAAAATTTAGTTGCATATTATTATTTTAAATATTAATAATATTAAAAAATAATATATAAATAGTTAGAGTGGAAAAAACATGATTAAGGCAAATATTTTGACCTATGCTAGCGGTTATAGACCTTTACCAGTGGCCAGATGGTCGTTGTCATAGATCTCGACCTATGCCAGCGGCCATCTGGCTGTTGGCATAGCCCTTTACGAATGCTTGTATAGCCAGTGAAAATTTTGATCCCTGGAAAAGACTCCGAAACCTTTGCCAGCGGTTTTTGAGGTCTTTACCAGCGATTTTTTGTCGCTGCTAAAGGTCTTTTTTTTATAGTGAATCGATATTCAATAACTAATTTTTTGATTCTAACAAATTTGTCTCGAGTATTGTCGGACGACATCTCTAGATACATGTTTTTTTTTTTTTTGAAGACTAATTTGATAATTTGATTAAGAAAATCTAATGCTTTTGTCATTAAACCAACAAAACGTTAATCACATATCTAACTTTGAAGATTCTTTTACTCTTCTATTCCACCTCCGAGAAAGGCCTAAAAATATGACTAGCACTGACAATTGGGCTGGGCCGGCCCGAGCTTGGCTTGAGCTCAACCTGTTTTAAAGGACTGAGTTTGGCTAATTTTAAGATCAGGCTGAGTCGAGCTCATTTTTAAGCCCATTTATTTTATGGGTCGAGTCTAGACACCGGTGGGTTCGGCCCATTATAAGCTCAACCCGACATATATATATATGTATATTTTGGGTTTATGGCTCATGTCCTTCTCTCTCTCTCTCTCTCTTCATTGGAGATCACGAACCTCACCTAAAACTGGAGAGCTCTCTCCCTTTCTTCTCTCTTCTCTCTCTCTCTCTCTCTCTCTCTCTCTCTCTCAGCATCCGTGATAGATCTAAGTTCTTTTTGTTCCATCTATTCCTGCTTAATGATTCTTCATCTCGTTCTTTTCTCATATAGAAGATTCAGTTTTCAGATTTGAAGTCGAGGAGATAGTTTTCAAATATAAGTTCTTCGACATACCCTTTCAAAGGCAAAACATCTCGTTCTGCTTGATGATCTCATGTAGATCTAAAACCGATCGATTGTATGTATACCCCAAATTTCTTTTCTCATTGCCTTGAAGTCTCGTTCATCTCTCGATCCCCTTTTCTTCACCAATCCTTTGAATCAATCTTCAGTTTACCTTCTCCTCTCTATCCTCTACTGATTGATCTAAGTTTTATATTTCTCTGTTTTGTAAATAGATTTCTAGGGTTAGGGTATCTTGAAGTTTTTTATCTTCGATTTTTTGTTCTAGATCTATATACCTTTTTGTTATATTTATCACTTTTATCTTTGGATCCATTGATTTGGTTGATTTCATCAAAGTTTTTGTCAGATCCATCGATTTTCTCTCATTGTTTTTGTTAGATCAACATACCTTTTTGTCTTTGCATATCCTTGGTCAAAATTTTGATGTCACAACAGGATGATTTTGTTAATTTTTAGTTAAAATTTTGTGAATTTAGAGTTGTACTTTTTGTACAGAAGCGATCTTTTGCCCCCCTCTCTCTCTTTCACACACTCTCTTTAAGTTTTTTTTTTGGGCTTAAAACGAGCTTGAGCCTGACCTAAAATGGGCCCGAGGCCCTTTTAATTTTTTGGGTCAAGTTCGAGTCTTGATTTTTCAAGTTTTCTTGAGTCGAAATTGAGCTCGGACCAAAAAAAAATTTATCGAGTCAAGCCGGGCTTCGCAAAGCTCGACTCAAAAAGTTCGATTGCCAACCCTAAATATGACATAACAATACTAGAGTCCCAGCCATCATCTTTTGCAGCAAGTTATTGTATAATGATGAATTTGATAAATGTTTAACTAATTTATTCTTATTTCTACCAAGCAAAGATGAATATTGTTATTATAAACCATATTTTAAAGGTTTCAGTCGTCCCGTCCTATCGAATGGATCTATTTTCCCGAAAGGCCTCAGTCATCCTGTTTTATCAAAGGGATCTATCTCCCGAAAAGGCCTCAATCTTCTCGTCTTCTCGAAGAGATCTATCTCCCCGAAGGGACTCAATCGGCCCGTCCTATCGAAAGGATTTATCTCCCCAAAAACCTCAGTCGCCCTGTCTTATTGAAGGGATCTATTTTCCCGAAAGATTTCAGTCACCCCGTCCTACCAAAGAGATCTATCTCCCCGAATGGTCTCAGTCGTCTCGTCTTACCGAATGGATTTATTTCTCTGAAGGACCTCAGTCGTCCCGTCCTACCGAATGGATCTATCTCCCCAAAGAGTCTCAGTCACCCTGTCCTATCAAAAGAATCTATCTCCCTGAAGGGTTTCAGTCATCCCGTCTTATCGAAGGGATCTATCTCCCCAAATGGTCTTAATCGCCTCGTTCTACCAAAAAGATCTATTTTTCCGAAGGGGCTCAGTCGTCCCGTCTTACTGAAGGGATCTATCTCCCTGAATGAGACTCTATTGTCCCGTCCTTTTGAAAAAGTCAACGTCCCCAAATGCCTTCTGTTCGCCTCGATCTGCCAGTAAAGTCGGTGCATTCAAGAGAATCTGTGCTACCTTGGAAATGCTTGTATCCCTCCAATCTATTGATGGAACTCCTGTTCCAAGCAAACCAATGTCACGCCGGCCATTCTTCCCTGTTGAAGCACCGTCATCTAAGTTTCCAAAACGACGGGTAAAACCTAATATCCAGTATGGCCATGCCTCAGTCAAACTACCCTTCTAAGGATGACGATGCACTTCTAAACAAACTAACTGGGACTAGTTAAATCAAAAGATTGCCAGTAAGGCATTCAACTGAAGAAAAACATGTATTCAACTGAAGAAAAAGCCCTTACAAAAGGGCAAATTCACCAAGTGTCAAAAAGTATTCCGAACAAAGATACAAATTTACAAATGGGTCAGGAAGGAGGAAGTCTCGAGGTCTCTAGAAAAGGGGATTCCATGATTGTTCGAGCTATAATTGGCCTGACATGATCTAGAGCCACAGAAATAGGAACTTCACTTATCGTTGTCTAGCTAACCGTCCCCTCTAAAGGGGTAAAGCCTCGTACATTCTTGCTTCACGGGCTATCACTTCGGCACATCTCAGCCTTTCCAGTAGCTTGCATTGGGAATGCCTGAGGGCCAGGTTAGATTCCTCAAGATGTGAAATCTTTTGCTCCGCTTCTCGAAGAGACTCTTCTCCCAACCATACCAAAGTCTCTGTGGCTATCAAGCGACCAACGTGAATGCGTCGTTCAACTTCTAACTCTTTGCATCGCTTTTGGGCCAACACCAATCACTCTCCTAGAAGCCTGATCTGCTCCTCCCTCTCAGCAAGCAAAGCGCTAGAGATGCTCTCAACTTAAGCACTTCTCTCTTAGGCTTGTATGACAAAATCGTTGATGACCGCTCTCAAGTCTAAGGAGGAACCACAGAAGTTAATCAAAGTAAAAAACTAAACGGGATAAGTTCTGATTAGGACAATACCATCAAACAAAGAGATTGAAGGGCCCTGTCCACTTGTCCAGGAGATGCTTTCATCAATTCCAGGTCAGGGTCCCGAAAGTCGAATTGATCGGCCAACTGAATCGTCCCTTCGGCATCAACGCAATCAAATCTTTCACCCCATAAAGGTAGCAACGGATCCCCCCTCTTGTCTATCCTTTTGGGGATTGAAAGGCTTGACAAAAGCGAACAATAGGAATCCCTCTTCCTCTATTCGTTTACAATGGGAGCTCTACAACCCTATAGGAGACCGAATGGATGTCTCACCCGTGTGCACTACTGGAACATAAGACCCCACTGAGGGGACCCCTCTCAAGGAAGTAGCCGCGTCTGGAGGCACCTCCGTCTCCGGAGCTTCTTAGACCAGAGCACTTTCTTTGACATCCTTTGAAGAGGAAGAAGCAGGTGATAATAGAAAGTCTGCTCCCTCTATTCCCACTCTTATAGACGGATAACGTCTTGACATAATGGGAGACGCGCTTTCTTTGGCTTCCCCATGGTCATCTTCTCCCTCGGAACGCATCAACATAGCTAGAGACGCGTGCTTCCTAGGCAAAAGATCTCTATTCAAGAACTTTATGAAGAAAAACTTCTGTGCCCGGAGCTTATCTTTTGATTCATTATAAAAAACTTCCACTAGAAATATGGAGGGGTCAGCAACCGATACCAACCGTGGGTATAACCCTACTCCTTACATCGTGTCAGCAAAACAAGAATCACCAAGATCTCCACATCAAAACGGAGATGACAAAATCCTAATAAAGAAGTTATTGCAACCACAAAATGTCAGACACTAGGAATGAGCAATGTGGGGTAGACTCTCTTGTAGTGCATCACCTCAACAAATAGGTCCGTATACGGGATCTTTACCCCATACTTCACCACCTGCTTGCATATAGGGACACAATCGTCGGACACTCTATTCACCCTATCTCTATCAATTGGCACCACCAATGCAAAATCGCTGCCCAGAGCCATGCCCGATCGTATTTCCTCCAGCTCCTCCTTCGTAATCGTGCTTTGGACTTTGTTAATGCTTTGATAAAAAGAAGACGAACCCTTCGATATCTTTAGTGAAAATCTTCACTAGACAAGAAAATTGCTCACAAACAAGGGGGCATAATACATAAAACACCCAAGTGCATAGCTTTTAAAGGACTACCGAAGACATTTCACGGAAGTCGAAAAGACACTCATTACACTAAAAGTTTAGAATCTTTTCAAAAAAGTCATTATTCATAGCATCTTTCTCACGAAACGACACCATAAGTTGGGAGCAAATGATGGGACCCGCTTCATAGAACTCAATACAAAGAATGGGTCTCGTCCAACAGTGGCGTAAGGCCTGCAATCCAATGTGTTCAATTCACTCTTACGTAAATAGGTCTATGTTGTCCTACTCTACCGATAGTGTCTCAATCGCCCCGACCATTCAAAGGGATTTAATTTCGTGAAATCCTACTCACTAATCGTCCAACTACCGATGAAATTTACATAGTTCAATCTACATGAGCATTCAGTAAAACGGAATGCTGCTCTTCTGTGTCACCTGACTGATGGCTAATGAATACTAAAGGAATCGAATGATTCTACTCCCAATCGGTTATACTTAACCGAATCTTGTCCTGATTGATGTTTATATTTCAGCACGAAACGTATCTCCAAGATAAGAAATGAAACCTTAAGGATCAATCAATAAGAGAAAGAATCTTCCCATATAATTCAACTTCCTAAATGATAACAATATTTTTGACAATTGAGATCCGGAATTTTCGGATTGTTCAGTAAAACAATTAGGGTTAAAATACCCCACGTTGACACGAATCTAAGAGGGACGCCATATAAAAGCTCTCGATGCTTTAAGATAGGTAAGTTCTCTAATTCAACACAGGAGACACAAAATGTCACAAAGAGATCCTTCCTCCCTTCTTCTCATTCTGTTTTTCCTTTCGAAAATCATTTTTTTTACTTGAGTGTCGGAGTCTCCTCCACAGGGGTATCCTCCAGCGGTCTTTTGCAGGTTTTAAGCTTCTCACTGAGCATTCGTTCAAGTCACAAGGAGTTGAATCTGTGGAGTCAAAACACACTTCCAACAGAAATCAATTCTTCCCCGTACATCATATTCAATTCTATTCATTTTTTTAATATAAATCATCGATATCCAATAAATATATTAGATTCAACTATATCCAATTCAATTTAAATTAGACTCTTAAGAAACAAATCTTTCTCAATACCCTTTTTTGTCATATAGAAGACTTGAACTCGGGATCTTATTAAAGTGTACATGTGCCCAATCACTAGATCAACTAGTTATCAGTATTCTTGTCATTTTGTAAGGAACCTTTCTTGTCTCAAAGTAGGCTTTGAATTTTAAATAAATATTTGGTGAATGATAAAACAGTAAAAAAATCAATTCTTGACGGTGAAAATTTATGCAATTCACCTGTTTTACGTAATTCTCTTTTGAATTTTATTTTATTATAATAATATATATTAGTAAATTCTTATGATATGCTTTGTTTATGTTTTGATGTTGCATGCGGAGAAAAGAGGACATGGCGAGTACTAGGCTCTGGTGACATGGGCCCAAGGCCCATAAGCTCCTTAATTTGAACAGGGAAACAGGCGCATGGTGCACATACAGTGTATCAGTTTATTAATCCACACATCTAAAAATTGAGCCTGTATTTCATTATTTAAATAAAATAAAATAAAATAAAATAAAAAACCTTTTGTCCCCTTTACCAATCAGAATATTAGCCGAAACAACTCGATTCGATGATATTTTTAAAAGCCAATAGTTTTGACAAATATATCAAAATACCTAATAATTTTAAATGTGTACGTGACTAATTTTGTCACTATAAATTCTTTTCTTTGAAACCAAACTAGTTCATAGAGAACAACCTGCATGGATTTTTTTTTTTTTTTTTGTGAATATTGATATTTGAATCTGAATTTATTACAATGAAAAATGAATGATATCAAAAGAAATGGGACCCAGGTTTTTTCCTCTTTTTTTCCCCACCAGCTGAAGAAGAGTTGTGAGGCATAAAACAAAATCTATATGTTTTTTTTTTTCAGGTCACAAGAAGGGCAAAACTCTGATCCATTCCCTTTACCACAAATAAGAGCTTCAAAATTCTCGCATGATTAATTAGCCCAACAAACAGATATGATTTCGCATTTGTATATCTTGTAATTTTTTTATTGGAACAGTTTCGAATTTTAATAATAACCCTTGTTTATTTAGTAATTATATAGAAAAGGGTTTATATAGTTATAAACTCACCTATCTTTTAATGATATAAAAATGGAAAATCATTACCATCTAGCTAAAATTATTGATCAACTAAAATTTAGGTTTGTTTCTTATTTGCTAAGACATATTATATATAGTAGAGTGACAATTAGCAGAAGTAAAAGCACATTCCGATGCCAGTTGGGCTTAATGATTTGGGAAGAATGATCAATGGATGGAGCTAATAAAGCGTCTCTCTCTAAGAGAACTAAAGTCCGCTGCTGGTTGGTTTCTAAAATTTTAAGCAAAGAGGGTGTAACTCTGATAATTGCTAAACCATTTGACACTCATGAAAAGAGCATAGATGAAATCATAAGTGAGTGTAGGTAAAGATGCCCACCTAGAGGCATTTTACCCTAGATAAAATATTTACTTAAATTTAAATAAGAGATAATGGATAGTTACATATTATCTCTACTCTCTTATTTTCTCTCTTAACTATTTCTATGTGAGTGACAATTCTATTATTACTCAATTAGAGAATTGAGCGAAATAATTATCATTATTGAGAGAAAATTCAATCATCATTATTGAGTAGAACAATAGTGATTTGTGATATTATTATTGAGGATTTTTCGATTGTCACAAAATCACCGGGTTAAATGTTGGGACGTTATGATGTAATGGTGATAGTTTGATTGTCGTGACTATTATCCCGATTACGAATTGTTCGAGATTAAAGTTTGCAGTTGTCGAAATTTTCTGCATCACTCATTAAGGTATACCGCAAACTCGATTGATTTACGATTCCAAAAATTTATTGTATGCTTCCGTTACGTGATTGAGTCAGCATTATCTAACATTGGTATCAAAGTTTTGTTAGATTTAATTTAAAATAAATTTTCAGAATTAATTTGGATATAAATATATAGGGCATAAAAATTTGAGGTTCGGATCACGATTGAGTTTCGTGAATCCGATTATACCACTATGTTGCCCATGTCATGGAGATCACGAAAATAATTTTTCCGTAATTTTTTGAGTACGTTTAGGCTAAAAAACTTCCAGTTGAAGCTCTCGGCCTTAAATAGTGACAGAGACATTCAAACCTCAGATTTGTCGAGATTTAGGGCAAATTTTTGTATGAAAATGGTAGATATAAATTCCTAAGATTAAGATCTATATTTTGATATGCATTTTGTATATTAACATTGCCGAAAATAAGTACATCGAAATTTGGACTGGAATTTTGGACTCAAAATACGTCGAAATTAGGGTACCATTATTCCAAAAATCGAGTCAATGATGGTTGGAATAAATGGAATTAAAGATTGCTTAAAAAAAGGTGAAAACGGGGCCAAAAAAGTGATTTTCTAGCATCCGGGTCGAAAGACCCAGTTGCAGAAACCATCGGGCAAAGAAGAACCGCCCTAACGCTCAGGCACGTGCACGTCACGCGCGTGGTGTGCAAGAGGGTGGATGCGTGGAGCTCACGCGTGCTGAGGCACATGAGCTCCCCGGGTCGGACCAGGTCGGCACTGACCCGGATCCAGACCCAACCTACGAATGGATCCAGATCCGGGATTTGTGTTTCGACCCACGCCCGCAACCCAGAACTGACCCAGGCGGGCAGGTTGCTCGTGTGTGGGAGCGTGACTCACGCGCCTGCATGTTTGGCACACGCCCCAGGCCCTCCCCGATGC
The DNA here is from genome assembly GCA_037126225.1 of Dillenia turbinata. Lineage (NCBI taxonomy): Eukaryota > Viridiplantae > Streptophyta > Magnoliopsida > Dilleniales > Dilleniaceae > Dillenia > Dillenia turbinata. The sequence continues at coordinate 12,710,785 of JBAMMX010000021.1, forward strand.
GTGCAGGTGCGTAGGGAGGTGCCGCCGGTGTCTGGCGGCCTGTGAGCCCTCCCGACGGCACGTAGGCTTGTCCAGAATTGGAATTTTTTTAATTTTTGAGGGTTTCATGCAATAAATGTGACTAATTGTAGGTTTTTGTGTACCGAATTTTAGTCCGAATGGTAAGATACAATCCCGAATTATGGTGTATTGTGTCCGTTGACTCATACGCTCGCCTTGAGGTCTGTACTCGAGTTATTTTGGTCTTGTCGATTAGTAGGTTGCACAAAATTATGATATTAAGTATCAATTATCACTAATGTCTCTCTTTTCTGTATGACAGAGACATGGCTGTAACAAAAACTATCATTTTGGATCTCGTGAAGGGAGATAAGCTGAACGGTAACAATTATGAGATATGGAAATAGAAGGTTCAGTTTATCTTCAAGGAATAAGAGTTCGGGGAGGTTCTTAAGCACGAGATGGCGGACCCCAGGGAGGGTAACACGCCATAGGCAAGATGGGATCAGGAGACGTATCGTTCTTGGAAAAAGAATGATGGCCAAGTTAGGGTGATCCTTCTTAGTAGTATGTACGATGAGCTGATCCCAGTCTATGAGCAGTATCCTACTGCAATGTCGGTGTGGCTCGCTCTGAAAGAGCATTACGGCTCCAAGTCAGGTCCTAAGTTGAGGATGCTGATCTATAAGTACATCACGTACAAGAAGAGGTCTGATTATACTATGAAGTAGCATTTGATGCATATGTTGAGTATGATTGCCTCTCTGAAGAGTATAAGGAGCCTATGTCTGATGAGATTCAGGTACTGAGTGTGATCCAGTCTTTGCCCGACTCCTGGGATGTGGTTAAAACCTATCTCACACACACTGAGAGTATCCGTACTTTTATGAATATGAGTAGGCACTGTGAACTCGAGGAGGAGCACCAAGAGGTGGCTAGGTCTACTTCTGCTCATGTTAACATCGCGGAGTCGAGTAAGGGCTCTTAGGGAGTAAAGCACAAACAACGCAAGCATGAGAAGAAGGCGAAGGGCCAAGGCAAGAAGAAGCAATCTGCCGAGACCGACGACAAATGGCAGAAGCACAAGAAGAATAAGCTCGACAAGAGTAAGGTCCAATGCTATGTGTGTGGCAAGCATGGGCATTTCGCACACGAGTATGGCGAGCAAAAGATATGTCCTTTTTCTTTATATGGTTTAAGTTATGTGTCATATAGTGTGATACTTACTAATTCTTCTCCTTCGTGGATTATAGACTCAAGAGTCACGAACCATGTAGTTCGCGATAGGAGCGCATACGTGAAGTTTCGCCATTTAAGTCTCCATGCGAGGAGGCTATATGTAGGGAATAGAACATTTGTGGAAGTAAAAGGGATTGATACATGCAAGCTGATACTACGAGGTGACCAAATCCTATATCTTCATGATGTTTTGTATGCTCCTGAGATTCGATGAAATCTCATCTCTATCCGATGCTTAGATCAGTTAGGATATTCTATTTTGTTGGGAAACTCTAGAGTTTCCATTTATCATGATAGTTCTTTAATTTGTTCCGATTTAGTCCATGAGGGACTTTATGTACTGGATTTGATTTCATTTTATGAGATTTATCATTCTTCTCCTATTGTCTTTGCATCTGATAGTGTAGTTGATGATGTGATTGTATAACATAGTAGACTTGGCCACATAGGGCAAGAAAGGAAGGGCCGGTTAGCTGTGTGTGGCCTGTTGGGCCCGCTAACCAAGGTCGAGTTGCCCTTGTGTGAGTTTTGCCTTGCGGGCAAAGCTATGAGAAAATTATTTGGAAAAGCAATGAGAGTTGGGACTCCATTGCAATTGGTTCATTCCGATATTTGCAGACCCATGAATGTGAGAGCCCGAAACAAAGTTATGTATTTCATTACGTTTATAAATGACTAGACGCATTTCAGCTATGTCTACCTGATCTCGTACAAATTTGAGACATTAGAGTGCTTCAGGAGGTTTATCAATGACGTTAAAAATCAGTTAGACTTGAGGGTGAAAATTCTCAGAACCGATCGGGGGCGCGAGTATCGGTCTGAGTAGTTCAAAGAGCTCTATTTTGAGAGAGGTATTACTAGATAGCTGACTATTCCTACTACTTCTTGGCAAAATAGAGTAGCTGAGAGAAAGAATAGAACTCTGTTGGAGATGGTGAAGTTTATGATAGCGTAAGCCAATTTACTTATCTCCCATTAGGGGGATGCATTATTGACTACCACCTACGTCCTTAACCGTGTTCCGATAAAATCCGTAGTCAATACCCCATACGAGCTTTAAACAGGGAGACAGCCTAAGTTTAGCCATTTGAGGCCATGGGGTTGTGCCGCGTATGTTCATAATTTCTCGTATCAGTACGGCAAATTAGGCCTGCGAGAAAAGAAGTATATCTTTATTAGATACTTTGAACACTCCAAGAGACATGTGTTTCTAAGAGAACATACAAACGGCATTGTCATTGAGATTGAATCTCGTGATGCCACGTTTCTTAAAAATGATTTTCCTAAGAGAGAAGAAATCGATCGGGACTACACTTTCTATGAGATGTATGAGCCCAGTGGCTCAGTTGGCCCCAGCGGAGAGACTCAAGAGCCGATTACAAATCTTGGTCCTAGTGGGAGCGGTCCATCAGAAGGTGAGGAGACTCTCCCTCTTTGTAGGAGTAGTCGGGGACATGTACCACGTGATCGTTTCCCGATTGAGGATGAGATCCTCATTGTGATTCTCAATGACGATAAAGAGCCGAGGATATTCAGGGAGGCTCTCAAGAGTCCAGCGAAAGACCAATGATTACAGGTCATGAAGAAGGAAATGGAATCAATGAGAGTCAATGGGGTCTGGGACCTAGTTGACTTACCTGAAGATAGAAAGACCATTGGGAACAAGTGGGTTCTCAAAATCAAAAGGAAAGTCGATGGATCGATCGAGAGGTATAAGGTCCGTTTGGTAACCAAGGGTTATACGTAGACAAAGGGCATTAACTACGATGAGACTTTCTCCCCAGTAGTCAAGTTTACATCAATCTGTTTACTTTTGGCGATTGTCACTAGTATGGATCTGGAGTTACACCAGATGGATGTTACGACTGATTTCCTTAATCGGAGTTTGGATAAGGAGATCTACATGAAACAACCCCCTAGGTTCATTCTAGTAGATCAGGAGAATAAGGTCCGTCAATTTCGGAGGTCGATATACGGCCTAAAATAGTCATCTAGATGGTGGTACCTAAGATTTCACGAGGATGTGACATTCTATGGTTTTACGATGGTTGAGGAGGATCATTGTGTCTATCTGATACGGTCCGATAACTCCTTTGTGATCTTGTCGTTGTATGTGGATGACATAATATTGGTATGGAACAACATTAAGTTTCTAATAACCATTAAAGAATGGTTGTCATCCAGTTTCGACATGAAAGACATGGGTGAAGCTGATTTTATCCTTGGAGTTCGGATCCAGAGGGATCGCTCGAGAAAGATGTTGGCTCTTTCATAAGAGAACTACATTAGAAAAATTCTCAAACGCTTTAGGATGAGTGACTGTAATCCCATAGATACTCTGATCGCCAAAAGTGAAGGCCTAAGCCTGGAAATGTGTCTTAAAACTCAGGAAAAAATAAGAGAAATGAGTAAAATACCTTACTCCAGTGCAGTGGGAAACCTAATGTACGCAATGTTATGTACTCGACCGGACATATATTATGCAGTTGGTCTGGTGAGCAGATATCAGGCAAATCCTGAAATGGGTCACTGGATAGCAGTGAAAAAGATTTTTCGATATTTAAAGGGAATTGCAAACTTCTCATTGTGTTACGGAGGAGGTGATTTGCGTCTTGTGGGTTATTTAGACACCGATTAGGAAGACGATTTGGATAAACGCAAATCGATATCAGGTTTTACTTTCTTGCTCAATGGCGAGACTATCTTTTGGAGCAATATAAAGCAAACCTATATTACTCTATCTATGATGGAGGCTAAGTTTGTGACTTGTTCAGTTGCAGTTCATGAGAGTGTTTGGTTTCGGAAACTATTGAATTATTTAAAGATTGTAGTCGATAGTGAGAGGCCAGTAATAATTTATTGTGATAATTAGGCCGCTATCGCTTACAATCAAGACCATAAGTTTCATAGTAAGATCAAACACATCAACACCAGATACCATTTTGTGGGAGATATCATCAAGAAGGGTTATACAGTATGGTGGCTAACCACTTCACCAAATCCATCACTAGAAACTCTTTTTTAGGGCATAGAGAGTCATTGGATTTGGGTACTTTTTGACATTTCTCAATTTGTATTTCATTGACTACATTGATACATATTGATTTTTCTATATATATGATTATTGTGCATTATTCAATCACACTTATGTTATATTTTAATTAATGTACTTATTTTTATTATCATATATATGTTCTACGATGTGATAATAGATATGTCAGGCAGACGAGGATGACTCTCTCATACAAGTGACCACCTCTAACTCCAAGAGAGCGGAGATGAGATTCTAACTGTAAGAGGCTTTAAGATTAGCCCTACTAGAATATAAGTCACTCTGATACTTGTTCAGGATGAGATCATATGCGACATGACCGACATGGACATACGCACATCTATGTTACCTATAAGTAACCAGATTTAAGATCTCAGATATCACCTACGATCTGTGAGATTGTCTTTGAGGTACTCTCTCTGAGATCTCTGGGTAAACTCTTACGTGTAGACCGAATCTCATACCTGCACAGTGTTAGAAAAATCTACTATATGCCCTATGAGAGATGGGAGAATAACACTGTGGCACGTGTTTCATACCACGTGTAATAAGACGACTAGGGATAGTGAGAGCTATTTTGCTTGAGACACTAATTTAATATTTATCCCTGAACCCTACTGTGTGAGACCCGAGATTCATTGGGTGGGATCTCTAGTATCCTTATTACTTTCGACTGTCTCTTGAGTTTCTAATTCAGTGTTTGCTATTTTAATCTGTTTACCAATGACCCAGAAGATAAATTAATGTCTGAGTGACAAGTCTAGGAAAACAGCTGAATTAAAACTGATACATTCGAGTTTGGGAAAAGAAAAACCAATTGACATTATATCATTGTATTGTATTTCATCGACCGGTCTTTTATCTTCATTTGTGTAGGGGATTTGAACATAATAATGAATATATAGTCGAACGATTTCTGAGGATTACTTTCAATGAGAAAAATAACTCGATGGATGTAATTAGTTTTGGATATGGGGAACAGTGAGATTTCTTTTGGTACTAATGGTGACTATTCGATCATCCTAATAGGTGTATCGAGAATTCTTTGTTTGCAGGTGTACTTGCAAGTCGCACGACGTCCAACCCTATATAAAAGCCCAGTAGGGTGATGTGATGGATCGCATGAGTTGTGATCTAATGACGGAAGTAAAATGACCTTGTATGCAAGTGGGAGATGTAGGTAAATATGCCCACGTAGGAGCATTTTACCCTTGGTAAAATATTTATTTAAATTTAAATGAGGGATAATTGGTAGTTAACCATTATCACTACTCTCCTATTTTCTCTCTTAACTACTTCTACGTGAGTGGCAATTCTATTATTACTCAATTAGAGAACTGAGTGAAACAATTATCATCATTAAGAGAAAATTCAATCATCATTGATGAGTAGAACAATTGTGATTTATGAGATCATTATTGAGGGTTTTCCGATTGTCACAAAATCACTGAGTTAAGGGTTGAGACATTGTAACCCTGTGGTGATGTTCGATTTTCGTGACTATCATCCCGACTACGAGTTATTTGAGATTAGAGTTTATGGTTTTTGAAATTTTCTGTATCGCCTATTAAGTTATACCGTGAACTCGACTGATTTATGATTCCAAAATTTATTATATGTTTCCGCTGCGTGATTGAGTCACCATTATCTAACAGTGAGTAAGACCCATGGTGATCATATAATCAAAATAGTAGACAGTAGATCTCAATACCTTTCTTGGCCTTTCTGCTAATCAAGTAGATAGTAAATCTCAAATACCAAACTCTTATGGGTGTAGCGATAACGTATTGCACTCCCTTTAACCATAGATCTCGATTTCAAGCCATAGTGTCATGGGAATAGAGAAATGAGATTTGAGAGAGCCAATCTCATATAAGTCTCATAGTACTCAAATCGAATTAGTTGGGTGAAATCCTGCCCCAAAAGCTCAAAACACAATTGTTGTACAAAATCCACCGACATATTTTTTTTTTTTGTTATAACAGGAATCAAATTCTAAATCACATGATTGAAAGAGATGACTGTTACCAGTAGACTGTCATCTTGGAGACCAAAATCCATCATCATTTAATCATCATTTCATTCCTTTTTAATTGTTTGCCTACTAATCATTTAATTTTGGTATGAAAGGGTCTAAAAATGAAAGCCTTCTCAAAGTAAAGATTATAAAAGGGTGTCCAATTAATTTTTATTTACTAATTAGCGTAAGACAGCATATTCATAGGTTTGTTGCATGAAATCAACTTACAACCCTTATTATATAAGTGGTGTTTAACTAATATCTAAAAACTACTAAAAGATTTTACCAAATAAATTAGACACTTTTTGTCTATAAATTTTTATTTGAAAATATGAGATCAGTTATCACTACACAGTTGAATTACACATCAATACTCTCAGCCCCAAACAGCCAAAACTCATGCTCCTTTTGCTAACATTATCAACCTAAACTTCTCTCACTAATTCAAGCGTCGACATCTCAATAAAGTTGCACCCCTGATATGTCAATGCCTCTTTATGTCTAGACTTGAGCTTATCTTGCAAGTTACACTTCACTTTTATCCAACTAATCCACAACAACTAAACTAGCTTGCCAAAAAGGCTACAAAGCAATGACTATGAAAATAGCATAAGTTAGGTAAATACAGCCAATTTAGCATCACGAGTAGGCCTCTTCCACCCTATGATGAAGAAAATGACACTTGCGGTATCACACTTAATCAACAAGCAACTTCTATGGAAAAAAGACTTTTTCAATTGGGCCAGTTTCCCTAAAATTGTGGCCCGCCCAAATTTGAAATGTGTAAATCATAACATTAAAGATAGTGGTATACCTTTTTTTTTATTTAACATTGATATTTAAAAATTTAATTAATTTAATTCTGTAAAATCCAATTTTAATGTTAATTTTTTTAAAAATTTATTTTTCTATTTATAAAAATTAAACCCGATATTTTGATTAAAAATGTTTAATATGTTATCATTAAAATCATAGACCATTGGTCTCCTATTCTTCCATCCCATCACAATGAAAATCCCAAAATATGACATAATAGTACTTTCAGATTTATAAATATTTGACTAATAGTCCAAAAATATGAGAGTCCCAGCCATCGTCTTTCTAGCAAGTCGTTGTTTAAAGATAAATTTATAAATGTTTGACTAATTTATTCTTATTTCTACATAAAAAAGAAGAATGTTGGTGTATGAACCATAATTTAAGAAAATTGTGGGCACCATAGTTATCATAGCTGAACCGACGTGCAGGTCGAACCGAGTCGATCCGTGACAAAAATTAAATAAATAAAATAAAGATAGGTTCATGCATAAGACTCCAAATGCAATTGGAAAATAAGAACCCGTGGTTGAACCGCAATTTTGACAACCGCACCAACCCGTGGGTCAAAAAAAAAAAAAAAAAAAACACGTCGATTTTTTATTTTTCAAAGCTTAATTTTAACTTTTATTTAGCAATATAAACTAATTCGAGGGTAATAATGAAATTTTAATATAAAAATTTAAAAAAAATGTTAAAAAGCATAAAAGTGTTGTGTATTATTTTTATTTGCTATTTTGACTTCTGAGATAATGAAAAATGTGAACTTGTGGAGTTTTAGTTTTTTACATAGTTATATCACCTTTTATGAATATTTAGATTAATATCTTATTTTTAAAAATATAATTATATATTTTTATATTTTTAAAAATAATAATAAAAAACTAACCATTGAACCATAATTTTAAAGCAAATGAGTTGATGTACGGATCTCAATCCGATGACTATACTCTTTATTCATAGTCTAATATTGTGGAACAAACGAAAAAGCAAAATAAATATCCTAATTTAAATGACAAAAAACTTAGAATTCAATTTTAAGATTGATAAATTCCATTTGTTAGAAATGAGTTTTGACTCCACAGATCCAGATTATTGTGATTCGAACAGATGCTTAATGAAGAGATTTGAAATCTTCAAAAGACCGTCGAATAGTGCTCCGACAGGGAAGACTCCGATACTCAAGTTAGAAAGCGTGGATTTCAAAAGAATAAACAAACTGAGAAGAAAGAAGGACGGATCTCCCTGTGATCTTTGTTTGTCTTGTGTTAAGTTAGATGACTTACTTATCTTGATGTCTCAAAAGTTTTTACATAGCGTCCCTTTTAGAGCCGTGCCGTTGCGGGACGTTGTAACCCTAGTTGCCTTATGGAGTGATCTAGAGATTTTGGATCATCAAAGATTTGATGTTGTTATCACTTAGGAAGTTGAATTATACGGAAAGATTTTTTCTCTTATTGATTAGATTCTCAGTGTTTCCTTCCTTATACGAGAGATCCGTTTTGTGCTAAAATAAAAAACTCAATCAGAACAAGATTCAGTTATGTACTATCAATTGAGAATAAAAGTACTCGATTCCTTTAGTAATCATTAGTAATCGGTCGGATAGAGAGAATAAGCGTTCGGTCTTATCGAATGTATCCGCTCGTCGGTTGCGCTGCCCAAATCGATGTGTGGTTCGAAGGGACCGGGCCCTCAGGGACTACAAATGCTTTGTTGGGTATCTGGCACTTGAATGCAATACAAATTGGTATTTTGATTAAGTCTCATCATTTGCCCCCCACTCATGGTGTCGATTTGTAAGCGAGGTGCCATGAGTGAAGTTCCCTTCTCAAGAAGTTGGAAAGGCATAAAAGCTAGCAACGCGTGTCTCCTGAGGTCATCCGAATTGTCCGTAATTAATATGAAATTAAAGTGGATGGAACATGAATTCCTCTTTTGCCCCAACCATCTCGTACTCCCCTGGTATTAATACATTCCACCTTTCACTTGATTCAATTCAAAATTCATGTGGCGCAAGAAGGCGATGTGGCATGCACTCATTTTAATTCGCACGCTTTTCATGAAGGTGTTTCAACTACCCCAAGATATTGAAGAGATCTTTTATGCCTATAAATAGGGATTGTGGGACTTCGTGGTGTTTTAGCAAATTTTTTCCTATGCTTGAGGGCCTTTTTCTTGTGAGATTTGTCTTCCATGCAAAGTCTTCAGAAGGATGCTTCAGCTTTGTGAAGCTCGGTAGCGTGAATCGCTTCTGTTGGTATGAGCTGTCGTCAAGAATAAGGACTATTGGTATGAGGGCTCGTCACGTCATTCGCTATCTGAATGTCGTGATAGGCTTGATCGAGGTTCCCGTTAGGGGTCCCTTACTTGGATTTAAGAAAAGAGTCCTCTTCCGAGTCGGGTGGCAAGGCATGCTGGTTGCATGTTGGGAGTTAGGTGATGGAAGAAAGTATGATGATATTCTGATGCATCCTCTGACTTCCTTTCCGATCGGTTTGTCTCCCCTTTCGGCGGTCCGTTGTATCAGTAAGGCTACAGATTGTTGCATATAAGTTTCACTTATGGCTTCTGTGGTCTTTGATACTTGGAGCTGCTATTTGTTTTTCGTTGTTCATCTTTTTACTGTTTTTGTACTCTCCAGTGTAGTCATGAGATAGAGGCGAGGTAGCATTATGTATATCGTTTAATGTAATTGGCCCGATCAAGGGACTTATAAAGTGTAATTACTCATGTAATCAAATAGGTATAAAAATAAAAGAGATTTACTCCACTTACTTGTTATCTGTTGTATCTGTCGGAACTTCTTTGTAGGTCGGTCCACTTTTGTGATCGACCCACTTGTGTGAAGGACACTAGGGGTTGTCCTTGCACCTTCCAGGTTGATAGAGGTATGTTCTATCTGTCCATTGATAGGACTTAGCCAATGACGTTGGCTCTTTTAACCGAAATTCATTCAAGAGATTGAATCCTCTCGTTAGGAAGGGTGACCAAGGCCTTTCAGGGGTGTAAGTGCTTCCGGTAAGGTAGGGCAACTAAGACCGTTCAGGAAGTTGCATTCCTTCAATAGGTCAGGGCGACTAAGACCTTTCAGAAAGATAGATCCCTTCAATAGGATTGGGCGACTGAGACCCTTCGGGGAAATAGACCCCTTCGATAGGATGGGGCGACTAAGACCTTTCGGGGAAATAGATCCATTCGATAGGATAGGATGACTAAGCTCCTTCGGGAAGATAGATCCTTTCGATAGGATAGGGCAATTGAGGCCCTTCGAGGAGAAAGATCACTTCGATAGGATGGGTGACTGAGATCCTTTGGAGAAATAGATTCTTTCGATAGGACGGGACAACTGAAACCCTTTGGAGAGATTATCTCTTTGATAGGACGAGATAATTGAGACCCTTCGAGGAGATAGATCCTTTCGATAAAATGGGGCGACTGAGGTCCTTCGAGAAGATAAATCCTTTCGATAGTGTTATGCAATTTAGGTATATCACGATTTCAGACAAATACATGCTAATTGAATATTGTATATAGTATGAAACAAGTGTCATTCCCACGAGAATATTATATATTACCAATTATAAAATACCCTATATAAATTGGACAAAACGAATCAAAATTGTAAAGATATTAAAATTACAAAAATATCAAAATAGAATATTGATGAATAAAAAGCCTAGTTTTATAAAACCCTAAGATATCAATTTCATCTGTCTCTAATTTTTTCATATGGCCGAAATCTTTCAAATCTCTTAAAATTTATTGATTAAAAATTCATTCTTCATGATGGCAGATTTTTCTAAATTAGATTCACCCAATGGTCATGCAATGAAATCCTAATTCAACTAACCAAAATCTATTAGTTATGTAATCTTGATTAGGCCAAACTACATTAAGATCTATAGAATATCTATAATCTAGGGTTCCCCTAATATCCTCACATACAGAGTTAATCATCCGACGATTTCATAACCTTATATGAATTTTATTGTATTGGTCAGATTTCATGTAATTTTCTCTCGATCTCATGCATGTAATCGCAAATCATCTAATCGTAAGACTCTTTACGAATGAAACATTAAGTTCAACAATGAAATCTCATAAAAAAAGGGCATGCCAATAAAGATTTGAGGGAAAGAAACGAATCAAACCATATTATTAATAAAAAAACAGAATTCATCGAGTTTTAGGAACAAGAATCTAAGTAGATATGATAAAGAAAAGTAAGAAAGGTAAAGAAAATATCGCTAGATAGAAGAATCCGTCTAAGAAAGTGGTTATTAGGGTTTCTCCCCTCTCTTTTTAGTGTAAAGGATGTTTTCTTCTTATAATCTAAATTCTAAGAGTTTTAAATGAATAAAAATTCATAAGTCTTCATAATAGCTTGATATTTCACTTGGACTTGAGCTTTTAGAACTCATGGACCTCGATTTCCAGCACTGAAGTAATTTCAACTCAAATTTTGGATATTTTCTGGTCTGACCCAGTCTCTGAGGTCTTCATAAGATTTGTAGACCTTGAAGTCCTCTTTCCAACCCAACAAGAATCCGGTAAATCGGATATCAAAATAGAAAGTTATGCTAAAAAAACTAACAACTATCTGTGCAATCTAATAATCTTAAACAAACCCAATAATTCTAAAATAAAATTCACGAAAATAATCAGTATAAAATCATAAAATAAAACTTAAAAATAGTTCTAAAAGTCATAAATAAAACCGAAAATAAAAAAAAATAAAATAATTCAAGTGTATAAAATATCGCTATCAGATAGGTAATCACTGACTAAAACAAAAGCGTTAGGCGTCGAGTGGATAGAACTGTCGAAAAGAGAATCATGAGGGACTTACTTAACAAGAGGTATCTCTACCAAAAGAGAAACGATGTGGCTCACTGATAGTAGATTCATAGGTTCTCTGCGTTCCAAGTTCTGGGTATGGACGATCCATCTATATTGTTGAAGCGATAAGTGCCTGAGCGAATCATAAAGCGTATCTGATAAGGGTCTTCCCAAATGGGGGCTAGTTTGCCCCCCGGTGTTGAAGTTGGCCGGTAACTTCCACTTTCCTTAATACCAAGTCACTTGGTTTGAATGTTTGGCTTCTGACTCGTCAGTCATAATATCATGTCATCTGTTGTTGATACGCAACCATTCGAGTGGACGCGGATTCCCGTAGTCCAGGGAGCAAGTCTAGATATTCATGTAAGGTTGATTCATTTATTTCAAAATCATACTGGGTTACCTGAAGGGAAGGGATCCTGATCTCTATTAGTATAACAGCTTCACTTTCGTATGTTGGGCTGAACAGAGTCTCTTCGGTTGCTCTTCTGGGCGTGGTACCGTACGATCAGAGGATGCTATAGAGTTCATCTACCCATCGTCCTTTGGCTTCATCCAACATTGTCTTTAACCCTTGAAGGATCATCTTGTTGGTTTTTTTCGCGAGTCCGTTAGTTTGTGGATGGGCCACCGATGAGAACTGATGATTAATCTCTAGCTTTGTGTAGAACTCTCGGAAGTTAGCATTTTCAAATTGTTTTCTGTTATCCATAACAAGGACTTGAGGCATGCTAAACCGAGTGATGATGTGTGCCCATACGAATTGCTGGATCTTAGTTGCTATTATCTGGGCCAGAGGTTCAGCTTCTACCCACTTAGTAAAATAGTCGATAACCACTATGAGGAACTTTCTCTATCCGATAGCTGGCGGAAACAGTCCGAGAATGTCCATTCCCCATTAAGCGAACAACCACGGTCAAATAAGAGGGCTAAGCTAGATAGAAGGTGTTTTGGGAACTGAGGAGAATTGTTGGCACTTGTCGTATTTTTTTATATAATTATTCAAATCGTTCTTCATGGTCGTCCAGTAGTACCCTTATCATAAAGTTTTGTGTGCCAGATTGTGAACCCCTAGGTGGCTGCCACATATTCCTTCGTGGATCTCCTGCAGAACATAGCTCCCTGCTTCTAGGGTTAGACATCTCAAATATGGATGAGTAAAAGACTTTCGGTATAGGTTTCCATCGATGATCGCGCAGTGAGTGGCCTTTCGATTTAGCTTAGCTGCTTCTAATGGTGTGTCAGGCGATCGGTTGTCTCTTAAGTATGCTTTGATCGAGTCTTTCCGACTAGGAGGTTGGTCCACTGCTAAGACCCTTTCAGATTCGTTGATGTTGGGGTACGATAAACTTTTGATATAGACTATTCGGCTAAAAGCGACTGAATCTGAGCTAGCCAACTTGGAGAGTGTATTGGCTCTCACGTTTTCCAAATGAGAGATTTGTTGGATGTCGACCCTTTCTAGCCTTGCCATCGTCTCGCGTAGTTTACTTAGCTATTTGGCCATAGTTGGGTCTTTTGTGTTATAGACCCCCTCGATCTGCTTGACTACTAATTGGCTATCATTCACCTGAGCACTTCGGGCTCCCATGTCTGCTGTAATCCGGAGTCTTGTTAGCAAGGTTTTATATTCTACCTGGTTATTGGTGGCCCTAAAGTCAAAACGGAGAGCATATTCTCCTTTGAAGTTGTCAGAGTCCATTAGTATGATCCCGGCACCACTACCTGAAGAATTCAAGGACCCGTCAACATGTATGGTCCAGTCTGGCAGCAACCATTCGTTAGAATCTTCAATGGGCTTAGACATAATCATGATCGAAAAAGTACACTCGATGATGAAATCAGCCAAGGCCTGGCTTTTGATTGCTGGTCGAGATTAGTATTGGATGTCAAATTCGCCCAATTTGACACTCCACTTGATTAAACGACTAGACTATCTCTCTTTTGAAGGATTTACTTTAACGGCTGATTGGTAAGTACCACAACGGTGTGGGCTTAAAAGAACGATCGAAATTGTTCGGCTGAAATGACCAGTGCATATACTATCTTTTCGATAGGTTAATAATTAATCTCAGCTTCCTTAAGTATCTGACTGATGTAATAGATGAGCTTCAAAATAGTTGAATCCTATCTTACAAGGATAGAGCAAAGCGCATGATCGAAAATAGAGAGATAAAGGTAGAGTTTTGAACTAATAATCGGTCGAGAAAGCAACAAAGAGGTCATAAGATACTCTTTGAGCCGTTTGAATGCCATTTGGCACTCAGGTGTCCATGCGAATCGTTGAGATCTCTTCAGAGCGTTAAAAATGGGTTTACACTTCTTCTAACTTTTGACATGAATCAGCTTATAACTGCTATCCGACCTGTGAGACGCTGTACCTCCTTCAGTTTTTGGGGCAATGACATATCCAGGATAGCTTGTGTCTTTTCAGGTTTGCCTCAGTCCCATAGTTGGTGATCATAAAACCCAAGAATTTGCTTGATGAGATTCCAAACGTGCACTTGGCATGGGTTAATCGCATATTATAACGCTCAAGCGTTTGAAAGGTTTCCTCAAGATCGGCAGCATGATTCTTGGCGTCAATGCTTTTTACAAGCACGCCATCCACGTATGCTTCTACATTACGACTAAGATGATCTTTAAAGATTTTATTAACCAGTCGTTGAAAGGTCGGCCCCATATTTTTTAGGCCGAATGGCATAACTCGATAGCAGTATGTATCGAACTCAGTAATAAAGCTTATTTTCTCTTCGTCCTCAGGCGTCATGCATATCTGATTATACCCTGAGTAGGTGTCCATGAAACTCAAGAGTTGGTTGCCTAAAGAGTTGTCCACCAACTTGTCAATATTCGGGAGAGAGGTAACTATCATTTGGGTATGTTTTGTTGAGATATATGAAATCCACGCATATTCTCCATTTATCATTGACTTTTTTCACCTAGACTACGATGGTTAGCCATTCAGGATATTTAACTTCATGAATGAACTCGAAGTTAGCAACTTTTGAACCTCTTTTTGAATGGCTCGTGAGCATTCAAGGGTGAATACCCTCTTCTTCTGTTTGACCGGCTTGTAGCCAGGATTTACTATTAATTTGTGAGTAATGACAGATGGATCGATACCAGGCATATCCTCAAAGGACCAAGTGAAAACCTTAGAGTGCCATGTAGGCAACTAACAATAGCATCTCGTAGGGGCGCAAACAGAATAGCCCCAATCCAAACAGTATGGTTAGGGTGTTCGCCAAAGGAACTTCGATCTCCTCTTCTCCTGATTCTGGTTTGCTCATTGGTTCAATGTCACCCCTGAGTTCTAGGGTATCGATAGAAAAGCTCTCTCGCCTATCTCGATCAGTGAAGAAGGTGTAGGGATTGGGATCTCTGCAGATAATTGCAATCCCCTCTAATGTTCTAAACTTCATCTTCATGTGCCGAGTGCTTAGTAAGGCTTCTAGTTCGTCCAGACTTAGTCGACCGAGGATGGCATTGTTCGGTGAGAATAGTTTTACCATTTGAAAGGTGGTCATGACAGTTGCATGGTTAGAGGGAGTCCCTAAAGTTACAGTGAGTGGAATGATCCCCTCTGCATAAATGCATTCATCAAATAATCCCTTGAGGGATCCGGTTGGGGGTTAAAGATGTGAAGAGCTGAGATCCATTCGATAGAGAGCGTCCCAAGTAAAGATGTCACAATCTGCGCCTTAGTGGATGAGAACCTTTTTTATCATATGAGACTCTATTTTGATAGTAACAACTATGGGATCGTTGCAACTGGGGTCAACCTCGATCAAATCATCGTCGTCAAACTCGATGGCAGGCCCTTTTTTGTTAACTGTATCCATTTTTGTTTGGTGATAGGAAGTTGATAAGAAAGATTAACAACTAACCTAGTTTCCCACGGACGGCGTCAATCTGTTGGAGGTGGATATTGACTCTACACATTCGACTCATTGTGACTCGAACGGGTACTCAATGAAGAGACTTGAAACCTGTAAAAAACCGCACGAAGGGTATTCCGGTGGGAGAGATTTCAACGCTCAAATCAGAAATAGCAGTTTTCAAAAGGATAAACAAACCAAGAAGAAGAGAAGACAGATCTCCCTGTGATCTTTATGTGTCCTATGTTGAGTTAGAGGGCTTGGCTTGATGTCTTGAAAACTTTTATACAATGTCCCTCTTAGAGCCGTGATGTCGTGGAGCATTGTAACCCAAGTTTTCTTATGGAGTGATCCGGGAATTCTGGATCATCAAAGATTTGGTGTTGTTATCACTTAGAAAATCGAATTATATGGGGGAGATTCTTTCTCTTATCGATTAGATCCTCAGAGTTTCCTTCCTTATCCGGGAGTTCCGTTTCGTGCTGAAATAAAAAACTCAATAAGAGCAAATTCAATTGTGCACTACCGATTGGAAACAGAAGTATTCGATTCCTTTAGTATTCATTAGTCATCTATAAAACAGAGAGGATAAGTGTTCGGTCTCACCGAATGTAACTACTCGTCAATTGCGCTACCCAAGTCGATGTGTGGTTTAAAGGGACCAGGCCTCCCGGGACTAGACATGTCACTGGGCCAAGTTGGACCAGGCTCGGTCTGGTTCGGAGACAGTTCTAGGAACCATGGGTCGGGCTGGTTACGGTTCCTAGGCCAGCCCGGGCCGTGCTGGGCCGGTTCCAGAAATATTTATTATGGAACTGGCCCGGCATAGTGAACCGGAACCAGTGTGCCGGGCCAGGCTAGGTCGAGCTCAGTTCAGGTTTTTTTTTCCTTTTTTTTTTAACTCTCACATTTTTTCCTCTATTGATTTTTGTTTTTTTATTGTTTTATTTTTTTTAAAGCTTGTTTTTTTCCTTTGTTTTGGAACCTTTTTTTTAACTCCCTTATTATTTTTTTTTTTTGTAACTCTTTTATTTTTTTTACTCTCTCTTGTGTTCTTTTTTTTTTTTAACTCTCTTGTTGTGATTTTTTCTTTACTTTGTATTTTTTATGAAAATTCACTTTTTATAAATAAATAGATAAAAAATTAGAAACACAAAAATTTTAGAGAGATTCCACCAAACTCGGTATACATTCACTACCAATCTCTTCACTTAGATTTTAAAATCCACTAATTTTTTATGGTTACATTATATTGATTTTTACACAAATTTGATTTTTTTTTTGTATTTACATAATGATTCTTATACAAAAAAATAAATTATGCTTCTTCTTCTTCTTCTTCTTTTTCTACTTCTTTTTCATTTTCTTCGGAGACCTTAACAATGTCTTGCATCCTTTTATCCCCATCTCTCCAATCTTTAATGTAAATTAATGCTTCCAAAATATCGATCGCCAAATTTGTACGTTTGTTTATTAATACTCGACCACCTACATTAAAACCACATTCTGATGACACTGTAGACACCGGAAGAGTTAGTATATTTTTAACCACTTTGACCAAAATTGGATAGTATGATGAATTATTTCTTCACCAACCTAATATATAAAAAAAATCATCATCATCATCGAAACTTTCTAATATTGGTATTTGTTTGTATAGCAGTAATTTATTAAATGTTAATGAAAAAATTCTTTATTTTTTCCTAACATATATAAAGAATTAAAAGAAATTAAAATGATCTAGTTGTTGTATTAGTACTACTATTACCTACATCATTAGTATTTAAATTATTATATTCTTTTTCATATAGTTCAAATATAACTTGTAAAATATTATATATTTATTGTTTTAAATGTTATCGACTAATATATATTTCTGTTAGAAAAGTTTATGCAAAATAATCAATTAACATTTCAACACTTTTAACTTTAACACGTGAATCTAAATCACTTGCTATTAAATACAAAATAAGAATTTTTTCATAATATTTTAAAAATTTTATTTTCATTAAACCAACAATATCACTAAATCTATCTTTTTCTTCAAATTGAATAAATAGTTAACAAAATTTACAAAGATTAGCTAATATTAAATGAGTTGTTGGATAGTAATTTCCAAAAAATAAATTTGTGCATGTATAAAAATTTTCTAATAATTTAGTTAATGTGACTGCAAAATCAAAAACGGTATTATCAATAAAACCAAATTTATAATTAGGATTTGCAAATTCAAGTAAAATATTTCTAAAAAAAAAGTATTCCTTGTAGCATATCATAAGTTGAATTTCATTTAGTATTACATTCTAATTTAATTTTTTTGAATTTTTTATTATGTAATTGATATATTTATCTAAATTCTTGAGTTTTTACTGAAAAATTTATGAATCATGTCATGAATGAGTTTTAAAACTATTTCTGTCATTTGTAATCCATTTCTAACACATAAATTTATAATATGACATGCACATCTAATATGAAAAAATATACCATTTAAACAAGTTTTTATAATTTGTTTTAAAATATTAACCGTATTAGTATTAGTCGAAACATTATCAAAAGATATAGAAAAAACTCTATCACTAATTCTTCATTTATAAACAATATTCACAATTACTCTAACTATGTGAGAACTGTTATATAGATAACCCCAATATTGAAAAATTATATTTTTTTTTCTAAAATCTATGACTTATTAACCTATTGACTTGTTACTACAATATAATGTTTCTTTATATTCATTTTTTCTAAATATTTGAAATTAATGAAAATTTACATTGACTACTTATAAATTGTATAATTATACCATTTCTTAATTTTTGATGCCAATCTATTGACCTTCTCTTACTGGTTGCTCTACTACTTTTTTTATAAGCTGATTGTAAATATTTTTGAACATATTCTTAAAAAACGGGACATGTAATTATATTAAATGGTAATTATTTTTTAGCTGTCTATTCTATTTGACTAATTTTTTCTTTATCCGTATTATATTTAAATGTACCTGTGACATTTTCTCCCCCAGTGGCTATTTATGTTTGTCTTGTTTGAGATAATTTATCCGGATAATTTCTAACTAAGTATCTCTTAAGCGTGCACACTTCCCAACCCTTCAAAAATTTATATTTTTTATGACAAATTTTACAAGTTGTCTTTTATTCATCAATATTTTTAATAAAAAATTCACATACATTAATATCATCCTTTTTAGTACGTGTTGTGTTAGATTATGTGTTACTAGGTTAAGTTTCTTCTAAAAATTTTTCAATATCTATATTTTCCGGAATTTCATCTTTAAAAAATGAAAATGGAGGAAGAGGAGATTGTTGAAAAATTTGAGAAGAATTTGTTCTGACCATTTTTTTTTTAAAAAAATTGAGATTAACTTTTTTTAAAAAAAAATTATATGTAATTCAAACACACACAAATAATATATATTATACAAAAAAGAAATTTAAAGATGAAAAAATAATAAATGTACTGATTTAACGGATATCGCAGTTGTTTTTTGTCAAATTTTGAATTTGAGCTCCCAATGTTGTCAAATCTTGATCAATGTTGTAGGGGGTGGTGGTGGAAATGATAGAGTTGAAAATGAGAGAATTGTGAAAATGTTAGAAATAAAAATAATGAAAATGGTTAAATTATGAAAATTGTGGAAATAGAAAAGGTGAAATGGTAGAAATGTGTTGAATGTGATTACTGGAAGATGGAAATAGTAGTGTAGAAAATTGAAATTGTATTTGAGAGAATGTAGTAGAATGTAAGAGAGAATATTAGATTTTGTTGTGGAGATTTTAGAAATGAGATGTAACCTATTTATAAGAAATTTTTTTTACATTTTTAGACCAAAATACCCTCAAAACTAGTTGTTTTATAACTATTGGGAGGGGTAAAAATGTCAATTTTTTTAAAAAATAATGTAACCGTTGGAATTGATTGGGTCGGGTCGATTCTATAGCTGTTGGAATCAGTTAGGACGGGATGGTTCCAACTAGACATTGGAACCGATGGACCGGTTTCGGGCCTGGTCCGGTTATGAGCCGATTCCCAGGCCAGGGTCGGGCCGGTTCCCGATTTCAAAAAGTAATGAATCGGACCGACCTCCTACTATATCCGGGTCGATCTAATTCAGAATCACTGTTTACCCGGTCCGGATGACCATTAATACATAACAAAGATATATGTTTCTGGTCACTTGAAGATTGAAATCTTTCGCTCCTTTCAAGTAAAGAATAAACAAGGCGAAAAGAATGTCAATTATTGCCATTAATAGAAATATTTTTTTTTCAAAAAAAAAAATGACCATATAAACCACTAAAAGCTGTAACTCAAATGAGTATGAGCAAATTACCATTGACGGTGATGGCATCACAATCAAATTAGAACCTTATCAACGTTTGACAGATCATCATAGCCCTAATCAAACAAAAAAATTGATGAAGCTTCTAGCTAGTGCATACTGCCTGCCCAAGCCAAGAGCTGGCTAGTCAATCCCACCCAACTCACCTTAAGGCCACAAAAGTGCACAAAGAAAGCAAATCAAGTTCTTAATTGATGGAAAAGGGAAAGGGACAATAATGATAACAAACCCCAATTTTCAAAAAAAAAAAGGCCCTCGACATCGTTTAGTTGTTTTCAATTGTGAGGTACCCAAACATGTGGGTTTTAGGTAGTGGGAGCACACTGAAAGGGCAGTATCATTGAAAAGGATCTTCAATAATTATTCATTTGTTAGCTAAAATGGTGGGGTTTGAAGCCGCCTTAAAATGGATTTTATTATTGGGTCCTTTTCTTTGGAGGTTGTTTCTCAATTTCTGGTTCCTACTTGTAGCATGACAAACTTGTCACGCACACCCCACTAATGTCTTTGTTCCCTTTATCTCACTTCTTTAATAACTCTCTCTCTCTCTCTCTCTCTCTCTCTCTCTAAATTGATTTTAGCTTATGAATTATGAATTACGGTGCTTTTTTCTTATTTGAATGATAAGTATCTAATTTTGGTTTGACCAAAAAAATAAAAATAATTAAAACGAAATTGATATAATTGTTTCAGTTCTAATGTCGAAATCGAACGATTTCAATGCTGAAACATGACAGTTTGGTTTTTGATTTGATTTTTACTTCTAATGAATTTTTAAAGAATCCGATTTCAATTCCAAAAATCAAGAATTAAAATCAGATTAGTGATTTAACGGTTCTGACTTCATAATTGAACAAAACCATTTTTACAACTTTAATTCAATTTTATAAGGTTTGATTTTGATCTAAATCTTAGAATTGAAATCTTGATCACATGAACTCTCAACCTTGTGAAGACCATGTTTCTCAACGTTTAGTTAGTTTAGTGATTGAATACTTATATCCATTTAATAAGAATTCGGATTCAAATTTTATATATAAAAAAAACACACGTCAAAAGAATTTTACCTCTTAAGAAGCCAACACAATTCAAACTAGATTTAATTTAGTCAAACGTGATTATCTACCGATAATTTATTAAAAAAAAAAACATGTTGGTCGCAAATTAGCCATACAGGCTTGCATGATCTACGGTTCATGATACGTATGAATGTCATAAAGTTCCAAGCCACTAACGAATAGTCAGTCTTATGAGATGGGGGTGTAAGGTCACTTAATCAAATCTTAAATTCAAAACTTAGAAATGAAAAAGATTACGTTAGGAAAACCATCCCTAAATATGACCTCATATATTTGAATCAAATTAATTAAAATATAATTTCAGACAACAATGATCTAAGAAAAAAAAAAAAAAAACTTCAAACCAAAGCCTAATATATGAAAACTATAGAGCTATAGTGCTCTCTACCAAGTTGTTGAAATGATTGTCATTCCCACCAAGTCGTTGTCCTCAATGGTCAAAATCATGTAATAAATAAATCCATAGATAAATAATTGTCTGTCACTAAATTTCGTAAGTGGAAATAGAAATATGCACAATAGTTTGTCAATCAATTTATTTATGAACGGTATTTGAAAGCAAAGAGGTGCATTCAATCAAACCCAGGACAAAGGGGGATGGTTTTGCAGTGTTCCATGCATTTACACGTTTGAAAATTTGTGTCTACTTTCCCTTTATGAATTGGGATTTTTTTTCCCCTTAATAATATTGGGCCATGTTCATTGCATCATCTTGATATTATAAGGATCTTTCCCTGAATATCTCTTGTCCCCTATAAAATGTCACTGTAAATCAATGGCTGTATAAAAGTACCGTATGTGCATTAATTACATTTGGCATATTAAATGATTTTGTTGCTCAAAACACCCAACAGGCCCCCACGAGAAAAAGAAAAAAAAAAAAAGTAAACATTCCCCTTTTTTTCTCCATTTTCTCATCCTAAGATAAGCAATAAAAGTATCTATGTAAATAATTATATATTATAAATAGTTATATACATTTAAATTTATTTACAAGAATTTATTAAAATTTTAAATAATTTGAATCTGTCTTAAATTTATTTAAAAGTGATTTATTAAAGTTTTAAATAATTTGAAAATGATAGGATGTGAAATATGTAGATATAAGATTTTCATTCTCTTTGGTATCCTATCATTTAGAAAAAACCAAGAGAGAAATACACGTAATTCTGAAAGGCCAATTGCATAAGTTTAAACAGCAACTAATTATTCTGGTTATAAATACATTTCCCTTATGGATAGCAAAAAGAAATTAACAAATGATGAATTTTTTGCTTAGTTGTCAACATTTTTTGTTAAAAAAATAATTTTTTGTGTGACCCATTGAAAAAAATGATAATATTTAATAAATCATCGAAAAATATGGAATAAAAAGTTCCATAACATGGAGCAAGACTCTCTTAAATCCTAGTTTGGAGAACCTTTTCTAAGAAAAAAATAATAAAAAACTTTGTCTCAAATATTATATCAAAGATCTTAGATTTGAAATTTGCTCTCATCCCCAATGCTAACAAAGATGGTGTGAGATATGGGTAATGCTAATTTTTAAGCGATATTTTAGAACCTAAACTAAGTAATCAAAATTATCCTTTAGAATTTGAAATATGAACACTGATCCGTAGTTTTTTTTATTTTAAAATTTTAAATTTGATATTTAATTAAAAATTTTAATATATTTATTCATTGAATCTACTGTGGGTTTCACTAACGTTTCATAAACAAATAATAGAGAATACCATGAATAGTCAAATCAAATGGGAGAAAACAATAATTGAATTTATTATGAGCATCATGAATTTGACTTCGTTTCTTTATTATTTTTATGAAAACATCGAGTGTTGTCCTCATAATTAATAAATTAGAAAAACAAAAAGGAAATAGTAAAGAGAAAAAGAAGAGGGCGAGGTCGGTGTGAATCATCATTGATTTTCCCACCGATTTTTTGCCCAATTCCCAAACGAAAGAACGCACCCTTGTCAACCGAGGCCAGCTTGAGCTGAGACCAAAGGGGAATCCCGTTAGATTAAAGGAAAAATTATTCTAAATTTTACCATCAATTCATAAATTAGTTTTAAAATTTTAAAATGTTACAATGAGATTGATTTTTAAAAATACAACTGATTCATCTTTTCATTAGTCATGGAGTTAACATATCCATTAACTGTTAACGTGACAAATACGTTGGACATACGGATGATAACGTGACAATGCCAAGTCAATATCTCAAAACACATTTCAATACCACATCAACAATATGTTGAAGTAATAATACCAAGTCAGCAATATGTTGATGTCAAGTCACCAATTTACTGACGTAGCATTGCCACATTAGCAACCCTTTCCCAAATCAGTAAAAAAAAAAACCTCTCTCTTTTCTCCCCTCCCCTTTTCTCTCTCATCTCCTCTCTTGTTGAAAGAAAAAAAAAATTGAGATCATAGAACCCAAAAAAAATACCCAAAAAATTTAACTGAAAACAAATCATTCAACTCTCACTCATTCAACTTTCATCCCAGATAACAAACAATTTCTGAAGAACCCAAACAAAATACCTAGAGGCAATGTGTTCAGCAAAGACAAGAGGTGACTTTTGCAAACCAAAGATACAAAATCAACAACGATTCGATGAAGGAGTGATTCGACAAGAGGGAAGACCTTTTGACTTCCCTTTTCCGACCCTTCGATGGAGGATTTGCACTTAATTGAATTTGGTAGTGTTTTTTATTTTTTTTTGATTGACTGGCCTGAAGACATGATTTGCATTGGAAACTAGTCGTCGAAGCCAAAGGGTCATCAAAGGAAAATCGCAAGAGATGAAGATTTAAAGAAATCACAAGGCTGTTGGAGGAATTGTGTGAATCAGATACTAGACTCATCATCATCTCACTCAGATTGATCATCCCCGGAGTTGAATTTCATTGTCGAATCCATCAGCGGTCGAAGATGATCGAGTTCTGTGAGTCTCGATGGTGATTCAATCAACGTCTTATAGCAAGAATTTGGAAGATTATACCTTAGATCTATCATCAATGTCGATCGATTCATCTTCCTTGGCATTGCAATTCGTCATTCAATGGCTATTTTACCAGCAACGGAAGGTGGTGGTTGACGGGTTTTTCTGTCTTCTGCCTTGGATTCACCTTTTTGCCTTCGTAGAGAGAAAAATGGTTTTTTTTTGAAACGAGAGAGAGGAAACAATGAAAAGTGAGGAAAGAAGAGAAGTTTTTTTTAATTATTTTTTGGGATTTTTGTTAACGTGACACTATCACATCAGTAATTTGGTTGACATGTCATACCACGTCAGTATTTTTAATGATGTGGCAACATTGTTTGTGTCTTGTGCTGATGTGTCAGCTGACACGTCAACAATTACTATTCCGCTAGAAGGCAAGTCAAAAAATATATCTTTACATCATCTGTCGTGAATCCACGTTAATATTTAATGGTCAGGTTAGCGTCATTACTAACGGAATGATTAATAAGTTATGAATTTTAAAATTTAGATTCTCAATCGTTATATTTTAAAATTTAAAATTTAATTTGTGAATTAGGGTTAAAATTTAAGAATTTGATGCATAATTTTCTCTTAGATTAGAAGACCCTGACAAGCTAGTAGTCTAAAAATGTAATTTAAAATAAAAAAAATAAAAATAAAAAAGGAAAAAAGTTGGTTGGGGCCGGGGGGTTTAGCGAAAATTGCGGGGACAACCGAACGAAGGAGAAGCAATGGCACGCAACCGAGTGAAAGCGAAGAGGGCGACAAGCGAGGCAAAATGACCTGACACTGGCGAGGTACGGGTCCCACTTCTACTTCACCACTTCGGACGCCAATGGTGATACACCATTTTATACCCCTCTCCTCTCTCTCTCGCTCACAGTCTTTTTTCAAAAGTCTTCTCTATTTTTCTCTTCGATAATTTTCTTCTTCTTTTGTGTATCTTTTTTTTTTTCTCTTCTCATTCTCTATCTCTCTCTTTAGTGGCGATCTCTGCCTTTCTTTATCTTTCTTTTTCTCTCTATCTCCTCTCTTATATGTTATCATCTTAAATAGAATTTAATTATCATTTGTGATTTCAAATTTGAGATAAACTCCTAATTTGAGATTTAAGACTACAAACTCTCTCCCTCTCAAGTTACATACAAAAAGAGAAGAGAAAAATAGAAAGGAAGAAAAAATATAGAAGTCTGTCTATGGTGAAATATACTTTTGCAAATGAAAAGAGAGTAAGGAGTAAAATGCTGATTATAGATCCATAAATAGCATAAAATTATCAACTAAAAGATAAAAGTATAAATAATTGAAAAGGAAAACTTCTTAAGTCCTTAATTGAAATTAATTTTCCCTGTGATCGGTTAATGACATTACACCCGTCCAAAAACAGGCGCAATTCCTACTTGGGTCCCTGAGGCCCTATTTCCACGTTTGCCCCTGTTCAGAAATTTTCCCGCCACTTTTCTTAAATGACATTTTCCCTTTTATAATTTATTTGCAATTACTCTACTCATATAATTTTGGTCAAAAGGATCAATGGTACTACTCGTTCAATTTAGGTGTGAGAATTTGATTTTTTTTTTTTATATAGTTTTGGCTTTGGTTAATTTAGTTCAATCTTTGTTAACTGAATCTTTTTAAAAAAAAAGATAACCAAATCAAAATCAAATTACGGTGCAGTTATTTGATTTTCAATTCAATTTTGATTTTTCTATTGGATTTTTATTGGTGAAGCTCACATCAAATTTTTGTGTTATAATCTAAAAATAATAGATAAATATTTATTAGTCAGATCTGTCTAAAAACTGTGTTATGGTAAAATTAAATAACTCATTTTATAGCAAAATGGTAATTTCCTTTTATTTGTTTTAACAACTCTCTTATATTTAATTAGATCTCAAATATCAATAATATACCAAAATAAGACTAAATAATAATATCCATAAATTATAATATAAATCAAATTACCAAAATCTATATAATAATTAAAAATTTAAACATTTTCCAATGTAAGTAAGTTACATTATACATATAATATAAAAAAAAAAAATCAATTTTGAAAATAACAACATATATATATATTTCTAAATTTAAAGCCATCTTGGTATTGACAAAAGTATCACGTAGTCATGATCTTTTATATTTCAATATACTTTTGAAAAGCAACTGAAAAAAAAAAATAAGGTGTCAATTTCGTTCTTTTTGCCATTAGGATTTTCTTATTAAAACGTTATATTTTGATAATAAATTATTTCAACGTTTTGTCTTATGGTTCTCTCTCTATAAAATATATATATATTTATATTTTAAAATATTATATCAATAAACATGAATTTCAATTTAAATTTAAAGATTTAATTTTTAATTATACAATATAAATACAACATCAAGTATCTAATAATGGTTTTTAAATTTTGAAATATTTTCAAATAGTCAAACAGAGCATTTTTATCGTATTATAATTTATTATTTTTCCCAGAACGAAACAAATAAAGCATATTGGAAATGTTTCGGTCGATGTTTGGACTAGTATTTTGTGTTAAAACTCAAAATATATCAAGATGTTGTCAAATTCCATTGAATTAAGTGATCGGACACTCTATTTTCTTAAGTAGAAATCTCGAGTTCGAGTTTTAGAAATGAAGAAAAAAGGATTTGGGAGAGCCAACCCCACAATAAACCCTACAGTTTTTGGACCAGATTAGTCGATTAAAATCTGAATACTAATTGATGATAACAATATATATATATCAAGATGTTGAGTTATTTATTTATATTTTTGTATATAAGGAAACTCGAATTCAAGACCATTATATGGGAGAGAATGAATGGTATTAGTTGAGTTATAGTTCATTGGTTGAGTTATTCTTTTTAGAAGTGAAATTAGTCATTGTGAACATTTCAACATAAAAGAAAAGAATTTACAACCCTTAAAATAAATAATTACATTAAAAATGTTGTATATTTGTGATTGTTAGAACAATAAAATAAATAATAAATAAAAAGGTAATTACACATAGTAAAAAATAAAAGAATAAAATCCGAGTATCAATTTTCAATTTATCACATTCCTAAGTCACCCAGGTTTCACATTTTGCTCTAAATGTTTTTGGTCTCTTGTAAATTCTTCTCTCTCTTTCTCACTCATTGAACATTTCTCTCTCTCTCATTGAATTATTACTTTTAATTAAAATTTTTTGCCATAAGCTCATCATTAGAATAAATATTGGTCGTAATCTATTTCTATGATAATTAGATATTAAGGTATTATTAAATTTTATCAATGTCCTGTATATTTAATTATAAAATATTAAATTTTATCGATTGAAATCTTAAATTTAAATATTAAAAATAAAAGACGGAGAGCCATTATTCTGATCCACTCATTTGGTAATCTTTTAGGTCCAAGGACCTAATTATCACGAGTCGACCAAATAGCCCGAGTAGAGCGTTTGGGCTATTATTTGAAACCTGGCCTAATGTGGACCGCAACTTTGTTTTGGGACTTTCCCTTAAAAAGTTTTGACCTAATGGGAAAATGTTTTATACCAAAAAAAGGGCCAGATCATTAAACTAAGTTTAAACTCCATTTTTTATATCCCACCCCTTCCCAAGGCTGAACCCCGCCGAAACTAGGTCGGGCCGTGCTGAGCTCTAGCCATGAGGGTTTTTAACCAGGACGAGGAGATAAAAACGTTCTTGATGTGGGCCAAGGTGGAATAGGAAGGACATAAATGTGAAATTCAACAAATATCCTAGAGAAATTGAGAGATTTCGTATTTACCCCTTTAAATAAAATGAAATAAAATGAATCCTTTAAATGAATTTTGTTTTATTCGTTTTTATCTTTGCCCCACACCTTTTAATTTAAGAATCCAAAAATTCAAAATTTACAACGATTTTGAAATGTTCAAATTGGGGGGGGGGGGTGGGTGCTGCCTCACATGGTGTAGTAAAAGAAATCCATCCATAGATATCGCAATTCCCAGTCAGATATAAAAATATGACTTTGTGACACACACCATGTGGAAATCTTCATTTGAACACCTCTCTCTCTCTCTTTCTCATGACATTATATAAACACATTTCTCTCATACAGCTTTTGCCACACACTGGGTCTTTCTCTTTTAAGACAACAAAAGAGGGATCGAAATCCAAGGAGTATGGGTTACTTGTTAGAAGCCATATCTCTGTTCCTTAATCTGCTCTTTTTGGTTACAGTTGGAGCAACAAAAGCTGAGCAATTCCATAATTATACTAGTGAGAGCAATTACAGAAGAGAGCTTGCAAATGGGTGTAATTGGTTTCGAGGGAAGTGGGTCTATGACTCTTCAAATCCTCTCTATACCTCTTCAAGTTGTCCTTTCATAGACCCAGAATTTGATTGCCAAAAGTACCATAGACCTGACACTCAATATCTCAAATATAGGTGGCAACCATCTTCTTGTGATTTGCCTAGGTAATTTTAACTCTCGCTCTCTCTCTCTCTCTCTATTCGTGTGATTTTATGTTGTGGGTATTTGGAAGTTGGTATGAAATTGTTGTGTTATTGTTGTATTTTGTTTGTTTAAGGTTTAATGGATTAGTTTTCTTGGAGAAATGGAGAGGGAAGAAGATCATGTTTGTTGGAGACTCTCTGAGCTTCAATCAGTGGCAGTCACTGAGTTGTATGATCCATGCTGCTGTTCCAAATTCCAAGTACTCGCTCATTCGGAAAGGTCCACTTGCTTCCCTCACATTTGAGGTCTCTCTCTCTCTCTCTCTCTCTCAATTTTTCTTTTTTAAACTATGACTGCATTTATTATGTACACACAAAACACAGGAATTGCATGCACTGAACTATTAGACCAAATACCCTGCAATTTTGTCACCAAAAGATTTTGTCGATTTGCAATAATATAAATTCATTAAAATATGTACACTAATTCATAAATTATGACAAAAAAAATTTGCATGCCCGGCACACTAGCCTAAATGCGGGGGATTGAACTATTCATTCTCTCTCTCTCATGCTAGAAAGGGAGATTGAACTATTCTCTCTCTCTCTCTCATGCACCTGTCAGATCAAAAAGCAGACAGTTTTCTGCTAAATTAAAGTGCTAATTATTGATTAAGTAGAACACCAAGGCATGTTAATGTGAATAAGTTATAAATTATAAATTTGATTTTATTTATTTTTGGTGACATGTACTTTAGTAACACAATAGACTAGACAAATCTTCATGTCGTGTTCAAGAGTGCAAAAGGCCCGGCATTAAAGTTGGAGCGCAATTGCCGATTGGTGGGATATACTTTTTCCACTTTTTTGGTAATTTCTTCTGACCGTAAAAATTCTGAGGTCATAAATATTTGGCATCTTAAACAAGACAAATTCACCTTTTCACTTCAACGGCGTACTCGGTCCTTTGGAAATAGTAAAAAAATCCCTAAATATGAAAAAAAATATGACCAAAAACTAAGATGGAGACAGTGATATTAAGAATAAATCACATGGAATTTAGTACTATCTAATCATTTAATTAGTGGTAATGGGTCAAACAAATTTAAGGTTTTAAGCAATATAGTTAACTCCTATTATTTATAATAAGGGGGCTTTTGAGTCTAGTATCAAAAACTCATTTCTTGATCTGAAATTTCATGTTTGAGTTCTTAGTTTTGGGGTGATGAACTATTTTGTAATTAAGAAAAAACTCTTAATATCACAATTTTTCATTAATTAATGATAAAAAAATTTAGTTGTTATTTAATATCTTTGAATTATTAGATATTTCTCTTCTCATTTTTAGAATTGATTGGAAGGGGTAGAGTTTGTGATGGTGACTCCATAGGTTCCTAATTAGATCCTTTTTCAAAATGAGGTTATGATTTGAGAGGTGAAGATGTTTTGGATTGAAATAGAAGCAATTAATGAAGGAGCCAAATGAGTAATGCTAAATGGAAAAGGAGTAATAAATGCACATGAGGGGTCACGGATTTTCTAATGGGCTAGTAGATCAAGTATTTTAATGAAGCACACGAGATTATTATTTTTTATTTTTGAAATTTAAATGGGTGTTTGGTTACATCTCAATCATTAATGCACCATTAAAGAGAAAACTTTAGCATTAAACTTCATTATTTTGTCTGCTTCAGGTGTAATGTAATGAATCAATCTCTCATGAAATCCTCAATGATTTTGTTTGTTAATCAATACTTCAAATCTAGGGATCCTCCTAACAGTCGACCTTCTCTACATTTATTATTATTATTATTATTATTATTGGATCAATCGGTATCTAAATTTTGTTCGATTAATTTAATTCGAATATTATGAGGTTTATGAAGAGGATGGACCTCCTAAATTCCTTTTCTTCATTTCAAAGATTTGAGCTTGAGATATTTAGTTAAGAGGATAAAATGTTTGATCATTTAATTCAAAGAAGTATAGTGACATTCCCTACATTTATACTATATCGCATGCAAGTAAATACTAAATTATTGTAAAAAAGATTTGAAATCTTCGACTTGTAATTGATTATAATTTTTTTATTAATTGAAATTATTGAGAAAGCAAGAAAAATGAAAATTGGGTTTGGTTTGTGGCAGGATTATGGAGTTAAATTGATGCTATATAGGACCCCTTACCTAGTTGATATGGTGAGAGAGAAAAGGGGAGTAGTGTTGAAGTTAGACTCCATTAACAATGGAAATGCATGGTTGGGGATGGACATGCTCATCTTTAACACTTGGCATTGGTGGACTCACACAGGCAGCTCTCAACCGTATGTCTCTTTCTCTCTTTTCATCACTGTTATTCATAGTTATATTTTAATCTGATTTAAACATATATGAAAATCTTATTTAGGGGATAATTCTTTCAATGTAGTTTTTTTTTTTTTCAAGTTTTGAATACAAGAGTTGGTTAAGAGACCTGTCTCTTTCTCTATTAATTAATTTATTTTTAAATGCAGCTGGGATTATGTGGAAGATGGGCACAAAATATACAAAGATATGAACCGATTGATCGCATACTATAAAGCACTTACCACTTGGGCCAGATGGGTTAATCGCAACGTTGACCCTTCCAAAACTGAAGTCTTCTTCCAGGGTGCCTCTCCAACACATTATGAGTAAGCACATCTCATCTCTCTCTCTCTCTCTCTCTCTCCCCTCTCATAACCGTGCTATTAAGGCACCAAAGACATCATCATTCATCACTAGGAAATTACAATTTGACGTCCTATAAGAGTTAACTTCTTTTCAATAAAATCCCTTCTCAGCCTCTTAATTTTTTTACATTATCCATATATCAAATACATACATTTTAAAAATTTAGCTTTCAAAATTTTTTTTCTAATTTTAATTAATTCACAGAGTTGATCAAAAGATAGTACTTTATATTCGGAAAAGTACTAAATTTCTTTAACCACATTCTCAAATTCGAGTTTTGAGAATAAAAAAAATAAGCACAAAAGAGATTGTCCCTTAATAGACCTAACAATTAGCTCAAACCAAATTAATTAGGAACTAATAAATTTTGTTAATGGACATCGGTCGGTCGGTCGGGAGGGGAAAAAAAAATCAATCCCTTATGGCCCAACCCAACTTCTTGAATTTGGGCCCGCTGTTCTATGCATATAGAAAGCGCTGAGGTGGGCCTGGGGAATTTGTCGACCAAAGAAAGGCCCAGGAGCACAATATAGAGCTACATTCATTTTCTTTTTTTTTTTTTTGGCTCGAAGTCGATCCTATTACAATGAGAGAAGAGAGATGTGTCACTTGAATTGAAACTCATTAGTAGAGCTACATTGATTTCATGGAAATACAAACTAAAAAATGTTCTAATTTGTTCTATAAATCATTAAATATCAGAGGCAAGGATTGGAATGAACCATCAGAATCATGCAAGGGACAGTCACAACCATTTTTCGGACCAAGATATCCGGCAGGGATTCCATTGGCATCAATTGTGATCAACAAGGTATTAAGCAGGATCAAGAAACCTGTCTTTTTACTCGACATCACAACACTTTCTCAATACAGAAAGGATGCTCATCCATCGTACTATGGGAAGCACAATGGCTTGGATTGCAGCCATTGGTGTCTTCCTGGATTGCCCGATACTTGGAATGAGCTTCTATACGCAGCTCTTTCTTGAGGAGGACAAGCAGAGGTTCGCTATATAGCACTTCATTTTTTGTCAAGACGAAGAAAAGAAAATCGTTGTTGTAAAATTTGGAAAGTTGTTCTAATTTATCTGTGTAATAGGGCAATAATGGAACTGATTCTTCACTCGTAAAATTGATTTATTTGGCACAAAATTTCAAAGAAACGTCCTTGAAAATTCAAAGCACAATGTAGTCAGATGTGTGAAATTTGTTTATGAAACTGTACAAGGAGCATAATACAAAATAGACCAACATTGCTTTCTTTTCACTACAAAATCAAAATTCCATGTCAGTGGTGCAGCGAAAGAGCACTACTAATATTTACACAGCACCCGCTGAATTGATGGCTGGACCTATAAATTTTAACAGTTAATAAGCAAGTCAATCCCGTAAAATAGAATATAAGGGGCTCTAAATTTTGAAAAATTTCAAAGCAGCCAAAGCTTTGCTGATTTATTCATGAGGCCTGTGATTCTGATTCTGACACCCATTTTCATACTGTGACTAGTCCAGTTCATCACCAGTGAAAGGAGGCCTGCGGAGCCTATCTGTATGGAACGAATTTCTTGCTTTGCATATATCCTGCCCCTCTGGGTAAACCTGAAAGTGAGACGGCATAAACAAATTGATTCAAAAAGGTTCAGTGCTCTATGGGGTAAAAGAACAAAGACTGAACAGATTGTACTTACGATGGTAACACGTATACAGTGAATAGAATTGTCATTGCATGAGCAAAGTAAGATTGGTGTAGCTTCTGCATCAAGCACCCCACATAGAGCAAGAACTCCCTGGAGCAGATATGTTACCATCAGTACATGGGGAGGACTCTGGGTGTATAAATAACTGGCAATTTGTTGAAATAACTTTGAATCTATCAAGAAATGTTGGTGGAGTTTTATTATGCTAAGAAACAAAAGCCTTAGTAACTGTTCAAATCTTCAGTGAAGACTGAAGACATGAGGAAGAGGCACAACCATCAACATAATTGACCAAGTGCTAATTCAACATCTTTGTGCATTAGGTCCCCTCGAATTTCAGATCTCAAAATTGTCTAAAAAACTAAGGCAGGACTCGGAGTTTTAACCACCCAGGAAGTAACGTTTTTACTACCACTTGCAATTCCAGCAGAGCAAATTTATTCAGCAAACTATATACACTGAGAGGCTCAAGGGTTCATGTGTTTCCGTTGTCCTGTTTTTCTGTGTGAGGTAGGTGTAACTAAAAGGGAGCACACAGAGTGACATCTAAGCATCACAAGCTTGTACACACTCATACACAGACCAAAGACTTGAGAAAACTAACGTCTTCCTCATTGTGAGTGTAGATTACTTCCATGTTGCAGCCTTCAGATGTAGTCCACACATGTACTAATAGATAGATAAATGAATCTTTAGGATCAAGCTAGAGCGGGAAGAACCCAAAAAAGAAAATAAAAAAGGAATCAGAGCTTGTATGATTATATTATGAAAATAAAAATGTAATAACCTTGACAGTGTTGTCTAATGAACATGAAAATAAATGCTGGTCCCAGAAAACAAGACATCACAACAGCAGAGTGCCCATTTAGTGTCTGAATGTACTGTAAAGAATCAATATCCCAGACCTGAAATGAAACAAAAAGATCATTATGAAGCATTATTTGATAATAAAGTACAGAAAGATTCCAAATACAGTTCTCAAGGTCAATAAGAATGTGACAGTCTACAAAGAATAATTCTGAAATTCAAATGCAAGTCCAATTGTCCCCTAAAGAAAGAAAGGGTCCAGAATGTCCAGTTTGATCCTATTGATAGCCAAATGGAAGCTTGTCAATCAGTAACATGCATCATTACGAATTTAAAGAGGCAGAGTTGGTAAATTACATTCAATGCAGACAATACAGGAGGTATATTGCAAACTTCATTAGTTAATTCAGCAATTTTAGTTTGGATAAGAAATGTAGAAAAGTATTACTAGCATGGCATGGAGCAAAACTTCACAGAAAAAGAAGGAAAAAAAAGGATTACAAGTCACAAAGGACTGAATTTCCACGCATAAATGATACCGTCCTGCAAACATATTATTTATGGAAATGATGACATCAATAATTCTTGCTAACAATTTCACGACATTAAAGAAGTAAATGCATGCACCGTAACATTTCAAGGTGACCTGATCCAAAAATGTCAGCAAAAGCATTGTTGCTACCATTAGGGATATCTAATTGTTGGAATTAAATTGAATCACATGCAGCGGAAGCATTCATTAATAATTTTTGAGAAAAATAAATATAGATTGGGTATAGGGTATAAATACCTCGAATATGCAGAATCAAAAATCGACCGTGCGTCCCTCGATCGGATCTCGCGGTTGGGATGGTGATCACGATCACGATGTTAATCCGTTAACCGAACCACCGCAATGCCACGATGCCGCAACTCTCAATCCGGCGATTCGTTGTGACGAGAAAAATTCCCTGCTCGGAATTCTTCTCAACCCTCTATATTCTCTCTCTAGAGAATATTTTTCTCTCTCAATTTTCATCCATGGCAAAAGACCATTTTCCTCAGGTTCCAACGGAAGAGTAAGTGCGAGAGAGAGGGGGGAGATTGAGATGTAATTTGGGTATGATGTGGTTAGTGGGAGTTACCCCACTAACCATATTGTAAAATGTTTAAAATACCCCTCGTGGGCATTTTAAACTAATATCTCCCACTTGCACGCGAGGGCATTTTAATATTCGTCACAAGATCACAACTCATGCGATCACATCACCCTCGGCGGACTCTCTACAGTAATAAGGCCTCTGCGATGCGAGTAAGGTGATCCAAGAGAACAGCCCATGTCTGCAGGTCGATCAAGAAGCATAATCGGTGAGCAATCCTCAATAAATCTCAATATTTGCTTACATCCCAACTATTATGCTTACATCCCAACATGGGACATACATCCCAATGATGAATGTCAATTGGTCTTTCCTTTTCCCAAACTCGAATCTATTAGCCTCAATTCAGGCATTTTTCCTAGACTGTCCCTCGGACCTCAATTTATCTTCCCCGGCCATCGGTCAAACGGGGACTAAAGTAGCAACACCGAACCAAGACTTCTTAGAATACCGCAAAGTGAGTAGGGGTACATGAGATCCCACCCAATGGGTCTCGGGTCTCACAGGGGAAACGGGGGGGATCAAAATCATATCGTTGGTCTCAAATAATGCTCCCACTATCCCATGGTCGACATATCACACGCGTGGGCCCCGTTATTCCCCAAAGCCAATCTCTCAAAGGGGCATATGTCGATTTCTCTAACCTTGGGGGTATGGGACTCGGTCCAACACATATACTTAGACTTTACCCAGAGATCTCGAGGGAGAGTGAGTATCTCGGAGACAATATCACTTTGAGTCGCGGAGATCTCGAGGACATCTCAAACTCGGTGGATGTGGGTACGCTCCGGATGCCTTGGTCATATCACATATGACCTCATCCCGAACACATATCGGGCGGTTACTTAGTGGCGCCACTCTCAAAGCCTCTTACAACTAGAAACCGTCTCATCTCCGCTCACTCGGAGGCCGGGAGGTGGTCACTGTGTGAGAGAGTCGACCACTGCCCGCCACATATCATTTATCACAACATGTCACAAAATATATGACAAGGAAAAATGTTGCTATAAATAAGTGACTCAATCATGCACACATGTCATATATATAACACAATAAGCATCACAAGGTGAGACAAGTGGGAAATGTGTACAATGTACAAACCCAATGATTCAAATATCTCATATAGGAATTTATCACAATGGGTTTATTGAAGGGACCAACGACCGTGTATAGTAATGTACTTTATTTGTCACTTCACCCTTCGGTAATGTCTCTCTTCATATCATGGTATTAGGTATCAATGTGTTTGGACTTATTGTTACTTAGGGTCTCAAGTGTGGTCAAAAGCCTCGGCCGATTTCTTCTCCCAATAATCATCGCCTCCCAACGTGCCTCACCCAACCCCCCAAGTGTCGGAAATCTCCCAGCCAAACAACTCTCTCCCCGGAGTGACCGGGTCTCCTAGGCGAGAGTCTCATTAGCTCATATCGTCGTAGATAGAGATACCTCTTTGCCAAACAAGGCAAATAAAACCTAATATCGATTTGCATACGTTCGGTCACCAACCCGGCTAGTATCCGAATACCCAATAAGATGCAAATCACCTCCTCCTAACACCCCCTAAGAGGTCCCGCCTTTTTCTCAGATATCTCAGGAATCCTTTCACCGCTCTCCGGCTCCCCAAGATTAGGATTCGTTTACCCCTAATTACCATGAGTTTTGACCGTAAATTAAACGTTCGGAACGTGTACGCGACACATGCTGTACATCGGATCACACTCTCGGAACAATGGATTCTACTCATTTCCCTTGTCCTTTTCTGAGTCTTAGGGCATATGTCAAGAATTAGGCTTTAACCTTTTAGCGATAGGAGAATCTTTAAGGTCGTAGTCGATCTTCTCAAAGTACTCGAGAACTCTCTTGATGTTTGACTCCTGTGGAAGGGTCAACACTGCCTGAGGGATCCTCCGGGATCTTAACTTCGAGAAAGAACTGAGTCTCACCCATGTTCTTCACATCAAGACTCGACAATATCCACGTCATCGTGGTCATTAGATACTCTCTGTTGTTCCCAGACAACAGAATGTCATTCACATGAGGACATGATCACAAGAACGTAAAAAGTATACGCGATGTTCCTCATCGATCATCACAAAAACATGAGATGTCACCTTCTCGTGAAATCTCAAGCGTCACTGCCTGGATTAATGATTAAGGTCGCATGTCGACTTCCGAAGTCAATGGACCTTGTCATCCTGATCTACAAGAATAAAACCAGATGGCTGTTCCTTGTTGATCTCCTCATCCAAAACTCCCACTCAGGAGAACAGTCTCAACGTTCATCTGGTCTCACTCCAGATCCAAATCATGTCCACGACAATCGCTAAAAGTAAACGGATCGAGGTAATCTTGCTCTCAGTCTGAGTAACCCCTGGTTATCAGATAGGCCTTATACCTCTACACTGATCCGTCGGCCTTTTTCTTGATGTTGAGAATTCACATATTCTCAACGGCCCTACTTCCCTCAGGTAAATCAACTGGATCCCGGCGGTGATTGATTCGCATCAACTCCTCTCACCCATGGCCTATAATCAATGGTCCTCCATGGAACCCTCAAGAGCCTCTAGGACAGTTAAAGGTTTCTCGTAATCTTCAAGAGTCACAATGAGAGCCTCTCCCTCAATCGGGAAGCGATGGTTAGGTACGCATCCTCGACTACTCTTAAGAGGATGGGAAACCTTTTTACCTCTAGATGGATCGCTCCCATTAGAACCCAGATCCGTAATGGATTCTTGGATCCTGCCACTGGGATTAGTCAACCACTAGGCTCATCCATCTCATGAAACGTAAAGTCCCAATTGATTTCACCTCTCATAGGGAAATCACTTTCAAGAATCTTGGCATCATGAGACTCAATCTCAATGAAAATGCCATCTGTATGCTCATTAGAAATACATCTCTTTTCTCGCAAGCCTAACTCGCTGTGTAAATGCGAGAAATAGTGAACATACGTTGCATAACCCCATAATCTCAAATGGTTAAGGTAAGGTCAGGCTGTCTCCCTGTCCAAAGCTCATATGGAGTACTGACTGCGGACTTTAATAGAATACGATTGAGAACATAGGAGGCAACCAATAACGCATCTCCCCAATGGGAAACGAGTAAATTGGTTTGCGCCATCATCGGCCTCACCGTCTCAAACAAAGTCCTATTCCTCTCTCGCGGCTACTCTACTCCACCGAGTAGCAAGGAATAGTCAGTTTCTCGTAATGCCCTTCTTGAAATAGAGCTCTTTAGACAAATACTCATGCTCGGGGGGGGGGAGAGTTCGGGTTCTACTCTCAAGTTTAACTGATTTTCAACCTCGCTAGTAACCTCCTGAAGCATCTCAATGCCTCAGACTTGCGCGAGATCAGATAGATGTAACCGAAACACGTGTAATTATCTATGAACGCAACAGAGTACCCAACACCATTTCAGGTTCTCACATTCATAAGGCCACAGATATTGGAGTAAACCGACTGCAATGGAGTCCCAGCCCTCATTGCATTGTCGAATGGTTTTCTTGTAAGTTTGCCGTCAAGGCAAGACTGGTTAGCGGGTCCTACAAAACCACTCACTGCTAACCGGTTCATCCTCTCTCACACTAAGAGGACAACAAGAAATACCATTGAAAAGAAATCATTTCCAGTGCATTCAGTCCCTCACGGACCAAAATAGAACCAATCAAAAAATTGTCGTAACAAATAGAAATTTTAAATTTCTAAATTAACAGAGCATATCCTAAACTGAAATCAAGTTCCGTCGAACTTTTGGAGCGTAAAGGGCATAAGAGTCTAGCAACTTTGCAACTCCAACTTGCAAGTGCTACTCCCTCTGATGTCAACAAAACACTCCGTTTTAGTAAGTAAATCTTCCTACTTGAGGACTCGCTGGACGAAACTTTATAAGCGCGCTCCTATCTCGAGCTGCGTAGTATTATCGGTTTTCTCGGATGGTTTTCTTCTTACCTGAGGTTCGAGCCACACAGGAGTCCTTGCTCGACTCCACTGCATAAGCATGACCTGAGTATGGCCTACTCGCCTCTAGATGCTCCTACTCGAGCTCACTGTGCCTATTCACATTAGTGAAAGTGCGGATACTTTCGTCGTATGTGAAATAGACTTTCATGATTTCTCATGAATCAGGTAAAGAACTGGATCACATCCAGTACAAGAAAATATATCCGAAATGGGCTCGGTCACATTCCCCAACTCGTCGATCATACTCGACATTTTTATCAAATGTTGCATCATCATATGATCAACAATTTTCTTATAAGTTGTTACACTTATAAGTCAGTATCCTCATCTCAGGATCTGTAAGAGCACCACAATACTCTTTATAGGGTGAGCCAAACCGATAAAACCGTAGGATATTGCTCATAGACTGGGATCACATCATCGTGCATGCTACTCAGGAGGATTGCCCTAACTCGGCTATCATTCCTCTTTCATGCACGTAATGTCTCCTAATCCCGTCTCTCTGAGGTGTGGAACCCTCCCTGGAGTCCACCATCTCATACCTCAGAATTTTAATTAGATCTTGCTCCTCGAGGATAAATTGAATCTATCAGTGAAAAATCTCGTATTTATCACCATTCAATTTTATCCCCATTGTAAAAATCAAATACGATAATTTTAGAAGCAGTCAATGAGATAGTCGTGACTTGTGATGCTTATTCTCATATTTTGTGCACCCTACGAATCAACAAGACCCAAATAATTCGAATACATACCCCAAGACGAGCGTATGAATCAACAGACACCATACACCACAATCCGGGATAGCATCTCACCGTTTGGACTAGGATTCGATGCACAAAAACCTACAAAAAGTCACTTTTATGGATGTGAGACCCTCAAAAATTGAAAAAATTTCAATTCCGGACGACCTGACGCGCCGCCGGTGGTCCCACGCGCCGCCACGCACCGGCGGCGCGTCCCCACGCGCCGCCACGCATCGGCGGCGCGTCCCCACGCGCCGCCACGCACCGGCGGCGCGTCCCCACGCGCCTCCACGCGCCGGGAACCGCTTCTGGCGCGTGCCAGACGCGCTGCGCGTCTGGCACGCTCTCACACGCGCTCTCTGCGCGTCGCCTCACGCGCCTGACCCGCTGCGCAGGTCACGCGCCTGCACGCGCGCGACCTGCGGGAGCTGGTTGGTTCCGGATCCGGATGCGGGTCGGAACCGAATCCGTCTGGATCCGGGGTTGCGGGTCGGGGACACGTGTCCCGGGTCGTAACCCGACCCGGACTACCCCCGGTCGTTTCACGCGCCGGTTTCGCGCGTGAAATACACGCGCCCATCCCTGCTGCTTTACGCGCATGCTTCGCGTGTGTAATGCACACGCCTGCGGGTTTGGTCTTCGTCTTCTTCGCCCGATGGTTTCTGTAACCGGGTCTCTTGACCCGGTTGCCGGAAAAACCCATTTCTGGCACCATTTTGACCGGATTTTTTATGGAATCTCTAATTCCATTTATTCCAAGTATCCTTGACTCGATTTTTGGAATAATTACGCCCTAAACTCGGCGTATTTTGGATCCAAAAATCCGACCCTCCGCGGTCAAATTTGAAACCCAATTTTCCGGCTGCAATCATATGCAATATATATACCAAATTGAAGAGCATGAAACAAGGATTACAGATCTATAAATTTCATGAGTTGATTTGCCCTAAAACTCGACAAATCTAAGGTTGAAGTGGTCGGTCACTATTCACGGCCGAAACATTCAACCGGAATTTTCTCATCATGCTCAGAAAATTACGAAAAAATTATTTTCGTGTTCTAGGGATCATGGGGAACACAGTGGTGTTCTCGGATTCACGAAACTCATCCGTGATCCGAACCCCAAATTTTAAACCCAATATTTTTTATACCCAAAAATTAATCCGAAAATTATTTTTAATCCAACGTATCGCTTTGATACCAATGTTGGAATTAAATTGAATCACATGCAGCGGAAGCATTCATTAATAATTTTCGGGAAAAATAAATATAGATTGGGTATAGGGTATAAATACCTCGAATATGCAGAACCAAAAATCGACCGTGCGTCCCTCGATCGGATCTCGCGGTTGGGATGGTGATCACGATGTTAATCGAACCACCACCGCAATGCCACGACGCCGCAACTCTCAGTCCGGCGATTCGTTGTGACGAGAAAAATTCCCTGCTCAGAATTCTTCTCAACCCTCTATATTCTCTCTCTAGAGAATATTTTTCTCTCTCAATTTTCATCCATGGCAAAAGACCATTTTCCTCAGGTTCCAACGGAAGAGTAAGTGCGAGAGAGAGGGGGGAGATTGAGATGTAATTTGGGTATGATGTGGTTAGTGGGAGTTACCACCCTAACCATATTGTAAAATGTCTAAAATACCCCTCGTGGGCATTTTAAACTAATACTAATACTTATAGGCAGGGTAAACATATGTATAATATCGACTTAATGAATTGATGTTTATTTGCCATGCATGGCAACATCATTTTCTTTTAAGGTAGTTATTAGATACAAAAGGTAAAGAAATTTACTGGAAATCAAAAAACAAATTACTTCTAAATCAAAAAACAAATTACTTCTAATTGCCTTAATCACCTGTGCTCCAGCAAAAAGAACATCCTTTTCCACGGTCATGGTATAAACCAGCCCAACAGGTCCAGTAAGACAGAACTCCACACTTGTCTGGATGTTCCACATCTAAGAGAGAATAAGTGCATGGTCATCAGAAATTATGACAAGTTCCGGCAAGAAAGAAAGCAAACTGCCTGATCAATGAAGCAAATAGAGAAATAAAACAACATTGAACTGCAAAATTACATAAGCCAACTCTAGTAGTTTACCTTGACAGCGTTCAGCATGCCAACAAGAAGCCAAGGCCCTGCACCGACTAAACAGCCAATTTCGCACCCAAGATTATTGGCACCCACACTCTACACAGGAAAAGTTAGAAAACGATGCCAGAAAAAGTCCACAGAGAAAGGGAAGCAGGAATTGCATGTGATTCGGGGGACAATCTTCATGTTTCAGAATTCTTGAATAAAATCCAATTTTTTTAATCAACAAAAATTAAACTTATACCAACCTGACTGGTATGACAGTCCCAAAACTGGAGCATTCCATCTTTACTACACGTATAAAGCTTTTTGGAGCCTGAAGGAAGAGCAACCCCTCGAACTGCCTGCAAACATACCAAGTAATGAAAAGATTAAGCACAAATTAGCGACAACAGGACTAATACAAATTGAAGCAGTAAGAGATGGGTACCGGGTCACCCATGCGGGTTTGACCCTAACCCAAATCATTTGAAATTCAAAGTGAGAAGGGAGGGAGTGGTTTTCAGGTGAAAATCAACTCCAACTCCCCTTCACAACCACCCTTGGTTGTTTGAATTTCAAATAATTGAAAAAAGAGGTTTTTCTCCCTGTTTTGGTAATGTAACCAATGTAGAAAAACAAGAGGAAAAGAGAACACTTTAGTGTATTCTCAAAAACAAATAATCTACAACATATATAACAATCAAGGACTCTTGGATTGTGAAAAAGTAAGATTGATCCGTTCATGATAATTCTTCAGACCCGTATATCAAAAGGGTTAGTAATTCAACCCTAAATCTTAGAACATTAAATTTATAATTTCGTTTTTACTTGCATCAAAATGCTATCAATGGTATCAGAGCATGTTTAGGGTGTTTCCTATTTTTTTTTTTTGATGTAAATTATGTATATGAGTCACTAGAATAATGTTCATTCGAGTGCCATTTTTTTTTAAAAATTGAGAATGGTAACTTCAAATGTAGACCACTAAATCTTTGAAAATTGGAAGGTAGAATACCCATGATGTTAGGAATTGATCTGCAAAGTTTCAGCATGGCCGCCATGTATTTTTAGAGAATAATGAAACCCTAGCTGAGAAATATATATGTTATATCTCCTCAGATCACGTGTTTCATGAAGGAAAAATTACATAGTTCAATTCCTTATTGAAAACCCTTTCCAATCATATAAAGAACAAAAAAAAAAAAAAAGGTTTAGAAATGAGGGAGAAATCACATTTGAAAAAAAAACTGGTCGAAGTGTAGAAATTCTGGGTTAGAGGAAGAAGTTGAATAGTACAGAAAATTCAATCCCACTCTCGGGCCGCAGGCTATGAAGCCTAAACACCATGATCCAGACCTCTGATCTAAAAACCAAGGATACCATTAGATTCACAAACCTCAAAGATAGGGGGTAGCCAAAATCCGGTCGTCGGATTCAGGCGGGAAGGCGGCGCGTGGGCTTCACGCCCCGCCTGGGCGCGTGGGAGGGTCACTCATGCGCCCACCACTTCAGGTGGTGCGTCAGGGCATGTGAAGCGCCCTCCCTGGCCGGAATTTTTTTCAAAATTTTTTAATTTCTTAGTTTGATTTTTCTGTAATTTTAAATTAATTTTTCTGGGTTGAAAATTATTATTTTTTATTTATTTTAACTTTGTTAAATATTTGAAAATTGTAGAAAAAATCAATTAACAGTTGAGAAAAATTTCAGAAAATTTCTCATATGTTTGGAAAAATATTTTCTAACTTCTGGTTACCTAAATTAAATTTTACAACACTTATTTGATTTTACGCTCATTGATTTACATATGAAAAATTCATATTTTTGACATAAATCATTTGAATATTGAGTATAAATAATTGTGGATGGTGCTTTAAAATTCTT
This sequence comes from Dillenia turbinata, assembly GCA_037126225.1. Lineage (NCBI taxonomy): Eukaryota > Viridiplantae > Streptophyta > Magnoliopsida > Dilleniales > Dilleniaceae > Dillenia > Dillenia turbinata. The sequence continues at coordinate 12,754,532 of JBAMMX010000021.1, forward strand.
TGATTGACTTCGTGCCCAATCTGATGTTTACCCCATTTTAGGGATATGGTGAGAATCATACGTACCTTTACACCTCTCCGGGGGAGATGTAGAGACGAGAGTATCCAGAATGTTTGGCAAAACTAAATATAATGTTGCATTATAAGATGAAAGTAACACACACTTTGCCGCAACATCTGTGAGTTATGGGTTGGAAACGCTATGAATTTCAGTGTTTGGGTCACTGGTTCGGAGGCTACAAAACCGAGATTAATATAATAAAGAATTTCCTCATGATAATTTGGTTGGAATGGATGATAAAATAATAGAGGAGAATAAGTGGCTCTATCTCAAGGATTTCAGACTAAAATTGCTTAGAATGTGGAGAGTTAGGGAGATAGAGATTAAAATGAAAAAAGCGTTGTCTCTAAAGATTAATGGCTATACACCACAAGCTATTAGGAGATTCACTCCTAGAGATAGGCTTTCAGTTGGGATGATTAATATGGTTACTCGTATGTATATGGAAGATAAGAAAGAAATGAAAAAAGAAAAGTGAATGTATATATTTTTTTTTCTTTGCTTCTTTCTATGATGCATAGTTATGTACTTTGATGATGTTGAAAACAATGCCATGAACATGTGATGTAATGTTTCTCTCTTTGTAAATATATCAAGAATGTGCATATTTGTATATTTATGCAAGCATGTGAAAAGATATGTTCAAAATTTGCATGACTTTAGTGCGACATTTTTAGGTTGGTATAATTTAAGTAATTCTCACCTAAGATTTAAAAGAATTTTGTTACTTTGAAATCAAATTTATGATAATCAAACATTTGGATGATGGATGATGATTGGGAACTTAGTAATCTTTCGAGTCTATACCTTATGTTCGTTTATCATAAATTTCTTTGATTTTAAGTACAAAATTGTATGATTAAATGAGCATGAATACTTACAATTACCTCTCTTTGAAAATCCAGAGCATGGCATCGAAATCAATAATAGCAGATTTAAATAAAGGTGATAAGTTTAATGGCGACAATTATGACATTTGGCACCATAAGATATGGTATGTGCTGGAAGAGCAAGATGTCTTAGAGGGCATTAACTATATCATGCAGGACCCTGGAATTGGAAACACTGCCCAACAGAGAAGAGATCAAGAAGCTTACTAGGTGTGGAAGAAGAAAAATTCCACTGCACGTGACATCCTGGTTAGTTCTGTGGTTGATGATCTCATACATGAATGTGAGCGATTTCCTACTGCTCATGACATATAGGTGTACGTCATAGAGAAGTATGGAGGTACCAGTGTGACCCATTTGAGGCAGTTGACGATTAAGTTTTACACGTACAAAAAGAAAGCTGATAACACATCAAATAGCATTTGAGAACTATGTCAAACATGATAAGGGAATTGAAAATGACTGGTCACATTCTCTCTGATGAACAGTAGGTTCAGGCCTTAATCCGATCCCTTCCAGACCAATGAGAGCATCTGAAAGTGAATCTAACTCACAAAGATAGCATCAAGACTTTCGCTGATGTTGCTCGCCATGTATAACTCAAGGATGAGTAGCTTGGTGCCGCGAGATCGAATTCTAATGCCTTTGTAGCTACGTGTAGTACCCAAAAAGTTTCGGGCTTTAAGCGAAAGAGGAACAAAACCAAAGGTAAGAAAGGGAAAGATAATGACGGAGGGTCTAAGAAGAACAGCTCCAACCGTAAGAACAAGTGTAAGCGATTTTGGAAGAAAAAGGACAAGAGTAAGATGAAGTGCTACAATTGCAAAGCTCTTGGTCATTTCACTTGAGAATGCCCCGAGCCGATAAAGGTAGCACCTTATGATGCTTTTGTGTCTATTATAAATGTCTCTAGTACTGTTTTACTTTCTGAATCTTATCCAGTGTGGATTATAGACTTAGGAGCAACAGATCATGTGACAAAGGATCATGAAGCATTTGTGGATTTTCGTCGAGTTCCTCTTGGTGCAAGATGGATATACGTGGGGAACAATATGAGAGTCGAGGTTAAAGGGATTGGCACTTGTAAATTTGAGTTACGAAGTGACCGAACCCTAATCTTGCACGATGTTCTTTTTGCACTAGAGATTCGATAAAACTTAGTTTCTGTTATTGTTTTTCTTAGGCTAGGTTATGACTTGAACTTTTCTAGAAATGAGATTTGTATCTATTACAATGTTGTGTACTATGGATCTGGATATCTCTTTGATGACTTTCTAATCTTGGATTGTGACAAACAAATGTATAACTGTTATGTTGATCATTATCCATCGTTAAATGTTTGTTCTTTAAGTGATGCTAATGTAAATGAGAAAGTATGGTATGCTAGACTTGGTCACATAGGGTAGGACAGGATGAATCGACTTGTGAAAGCAGGACTATTGGGTTCGCTTACTAAAATTGATTTACCAACTTGTGAACATTGTCTTGCCGGGAAGATGACCTGAAAACCATTTGGAAAGGCCGTGAGGGCTGAGTTTCCATTGCAATTGGTTCACTCTGACATTTATGGCCCAATGAATGTGAAGGCTAGACTTGGAGCGTCATATTTCATTATCTTTATTGATGATTTCACGCGTTTTGGTTATGTCTATTTGATTGCTCACAAGTCTGAAGCACTTGAGTGCTTTCGACATTATATGAATGAAGTAGAGAATCAAATGGGTAGAATGATTAAAGCCTTAAGGATAAATCGAGGGTGTGAATATCTATCGGATCAGTTCAAAAATCTATGTAATAAAAAAGGAATAATTGGATAATTGACTATTCCCCACACACCTCAACAGAATGGTGTAGCTGAGAGGAGAAATAGAACATTGTTGGATATGACGAGATCTATGATGACGCAGGCTAACTTGCCAATTTCCTTTTGGGGAGATGCATTGTTGACTACGACCTATATCTTGAATAGAGTGCCTACAATACCGTATGAACTTTGGACTGGTAAAAAACCAAGTTTGACTAGTCTTAGACCTTGGGGGTCGACAGTATATATTCTAATAAGTTTGTAAAGCTTGATCCTTGCGGGAAGAAATGTATCTTTATTAGAAACTCTGTTCAATCAAAAGGTTATGTATTCATCGGTGAGCGCGGAGATGGTACTATGACCGAAATTGAATCACAAAATGTAACATTTTTGGAAAATGATTTTCCTAGTAGAGGAGACATAGCACAAGGAGAACCTTTGTTTGAATTAAATAATTCAAACGATGGAGCTATGCTTAATAGGTCATTGGAACCACAAGAAATTGAATCCCAAGGTGGTCCTAGTGGGAGGGACTCAAGTTCCAATGATCCACCCGAATCATCGATTTGGAAAAATGCTAGGAAAGGTATGCCGAAACGTTATTACGAGATTGAAGGGCATGCCTTTATCATTTCTCCACAGGATGTGGACGAGCCTAAAAACCTGAGTGAGGCTCTGTCTTGTCCTGCAAAGGAAGAGTGGATAAAAGCAATGGAAGAAGAAATGGATTCGAAGAAATCCAACCATGTTTGCGAACTGGTTGATCTTCCACATGGGTGAAAAGCTATTGGGAACATGTGAGTTCTTAAGATTAAACAAAGGGCTGATGGATCAATTGAGAGGTATAAAGCTCGATTGGTGGCAAAAGGTTATACCCAACAGGAGGGTATTAAATATGAGGAAACCTTTTCACCAGTAGTGAGATTTGCCTCTATTCACCTATTATTGGCGATGATAGCTAATTTAGATTTAGAATTACACCAAATTGACGTAAAGACTGCTTTCCCCAATGGGGAACTTAAGGAAGAAATCTACATGGAATAACCTGTAGTTTTCATAGTCAAAAGCCAAGAAAACAAAGTTTGTAAATTGAAAACATCAATTTGTGGCCTCAAACAGTTTTCGAGATAATGGTATTTGAGATTTCATAGAGCTGTAATCTCTAATGACTTCGTAATGCTAGACGAACACCATTGCATTTATGTGAAGAAGTCTAATAACAAATTTGTAATTCTATTTCTATATGTCGATGACATATTGTTAGTCGGAATCAATATGGAGTATGTCCTAAGCATCAAAGATTGGTTGTCATCAAATTTTGAGATAAAGGACATGGGTGAAGTAGATTACATACGGGTGTTAAGATCCACATGGATCGTTCTAAGAGATTGTTAGCAATGTCTCAAGAATCTTATATTAAAAAGATTTTGGAACGATTTAGAATGGATAATTGTAAACCTATTGATACTCCCGTGGCTAAAGGTGAAAGTTTAAGCCTAGAAATGTGCCCTAAATCTACTGAAGAGAAACAAAAGATGTCAAAAGTACCTTATTCCAGCGCAGTTGGGAGTTTGATGTACGCTATGATGTGTACACGGCTTGACATCTGCTATGCCGTGGGTTTGGTCAGCAGGTATCAATCCAATCCAGGAAAAGGTCACTGGATAGTTGTAAAGAGGATTTTAAGATACCTGAAAGGAATTGCGAATTATTCCCTTTGTTATCAAGGAAATGATTTGTTATTGAGCGGATACACAGATGCTGATTGAGGTGGTGACTTAGATGAACATAAGTCCACCTTAGGTTATGTTTTCTTACTGAATAATGACATCATCTCTTGGAGAAGCAAGAAACAAATGTTTGTATCACTGTCTACAATGGAAGTAGAGTTTATGGGTTGTGCTTCTGCAGTTCAGGAGTGTGTTTGGTTAAAAAGGTTTTTACAATATTTGGGGATCGTAAGTGACGTAGTGGGAGCTGTGACAATTTATTGTGATAGTCAATCAGCTATCGCTTACACGAAAGATCCCAAATATCATGGGAGAACCAAATACATTGACACAAAATTCAACTTTATTCGAGACATTGTTGAAAAGAGATAGGTGACATTGAAGTATTTACCTACGCATTTAAAGTGGCTGATCCATTCACGAAACCCATACCTAGAGATGTATTTCTAAAACATGTAAAATCTCTTGGATTGCGTAGAGTGTAATTGTATTTGTATATACAATGAACATGATGTAATGCTCATTATTATATGACATTTGAATTTGTTTACATTTGCGAGTTCTTATGTTTTGATTGAAAAGTATGTCGGACAAGTTTGGAAGATTGGCTTTCTCACACGAGCAATCGCCTCTAATATTTGTGTGATATGTAGAGATGAGGTAATATTAATTTTTGGTTAATTAACATAAATAAGCCGCTTTAGTAGAAAACTAAGATGAGATTATCGTTTTTATTTATCATTTTTGATAATTGAAATGCATTTTTCGAATCCATTACACTTGTCTAGAAGCCAGGTGTGGTTCTTTCTTGAGAGAGTGATTTTTTTTGGAGGATTTATAAGAAGAGAGAGAATCAAGTCAAGTGTCGGGACATACTTGGATTAAGACCTGTACGATGCATTAATTTTTTTGTTTGAAATAAGACATATGTTTCTATTTGAATAGAAAAGGCATCGTTATACGTGTTTTCATACCATGTGTGCATTTGTGACCCTATGGGTAATGAGTTTGATGAATCCCTCTATACTTCATTGTGTGAGACCTAGAGGTTTGTGCTTAACCTCATTAAATACCCTTAAGACTTTTACCTGTTTCTCGAAACTTTATTTTAGTGATGCTATTTTAGCATGTCACCAAGAAATCATGATTAATTCGCTTTTGCGGTTCATGTCTAGTAAATCAGCTAAGATAAAGTGGATAGATAGTAGTGTGAAAGGAAGACTTTCTTAAAGCTGATACATTATTTTGTATTCACAAACTGACAAGTTATATTTTAACTTGGTGTTCTAAAACATAATTGTGAATGCATAATTGAGATGAGTCAAGTATGCTCTTGTTTATATTAATGGAGGGATAAGAGGTACGTTGACTTTGTGTATAGCAAAAGAGGTATGGGGTATAGCGAAAGTTGATGTCCTCATTGTGTCAGATCCTGAGCTGCTACATATCTTTAACCGGTGTATAACTATGAGCTCGTGATGTACTCGATGGTCACACGATTCATTTATCTATATGAAATCGATGGTATATAAAAGTGATTTGGCTAAATATAGTTCTAACCCTCATGTGCGAGTGGGAGATGTAAGAGATGGGTACTGGGTCACCCATGCGGGTTTGACCCTAACCCAATCTTCTTATCATTTGATAAAGGATAAAGTACTTGGTTACCTAAATTTTACCAACTTTAAGATTTGCATGGACTGCATTAAAGGAAAGAAGATCAACAAGACTTAAAAAGGCATTAGGAAGTGCTTAGAATTGCTTGAGATCATACATACATAGGACTGGCAATTGGGCCAGGCTAGCCCGAGCTCGGCTCGTTTTGAAGGGCCAAGCTCAGTTCATTTTAGGGTCGGGCTGAGCTCGGGCCCATTTTTAAGCCTGTTTTAATTACGGGCCGAGTTTGGACACCAATAAACTCGACCTAATAAAAGCCCAACCCATTTAAATCCCCTTTTAACTTTTACTTCTTGTCTTGACTTCATCTTCACCACGCAAGATGAAACACTCTGCCTTTTCCCAAAATTTTTTGAGAGCTATCTTTCTTTTTGGTCAAAGATGGAGGTTCTGAGATTAGGGACTTGTTAGGGTTTGCTGGTCATCGTAATCAAAGATGAAGTCTAACAAAACCCTAACAATTTTGAGAGAATGTCTTTGGATTGTGCGTCTCCACCATCGTTGCCATTTTGAGCCTAAAAATAAAGCCTACCAAAACCCTAGCAATTGCAAGAGAGTGTCTTGCCAGAGATTGTGCTTCATTTCTTTTGGATTATGTATCTTTGTCATTTGAGATGCACAATCAATGAGTTGCACAGTCCCAATGAGATTAGGGTTCTGTTAGGGTGTTATCATCTCTCTCTCTTTCTCTCTCTCTCTCTCTCTCTCACGTCCACAATTTCAAGCCTAGAAAGTTAATTTGCGCGAGGATGGTTTCGATGCAATCGATGATGGTAGATGATTATGCAAAGATGATCGGATAGGGGACTACTTGCAAGCTGAAGACTGAATCGAAGGCAATCGAAGGGTTAATTGGCCATGGAGAAGGCGAACAATGATGAGCAAATGAAGATAACAACAAATCCTTGCACCAAAGTTCAATCTTGCATGGTGAAGAGCAACTGAAGGTCCAACATATGCAATTCAGCGGCTCAAGGTGCGATTTCTTTCTCTGTCTCTTTTTCTCTGTCTCTATTTTGTTCAGGCTTAGGCCTGGCCCGAAATGGGCCTGAGTCCCTTTTATTTTTTTGGCCCGAGCTCAAGCCTGGATTTTTTGAGATTCCTCGAGCTGGGGCCTGGCTCGGGCCCAAAAAATTTTAAGTGGGTCGAGCCCGAGATTTGCAAGGCCTGGCTCACAAAGCTCGATTGCCAGGCCTATATATATAGACATTTGTACTCTCAGTACAGGCATATATGGTCACGGTTATTTCATCTTATTTATAGATGACTACTTATGATATATGTATCTCTATATGCTTCACCATAAGGATGAGACATTAGATGCTTTTAAAATTTTCAAGACAAAAGTAGAGAAAGAATGTGGTAAGCAAATAAAAGTCATGAGGTCAGATAGAGGTGAGGAATACTGTGGAAGGTATACAAAGGATGGATAAATATCAGATCCATTTGTAAAGTTCCTTCAAGAAAATGAGATTATTGTTCGATACAACATGCTTAGTTCACCTGACTAGAATGAGGTAGCTTAAAGAAGAAACACGACCTTGTTTGATATGGTTAGGAGAATGATGGCTAGCTCTAAACTGACTAAGTTCTTGTGGGCTGAACCTCTTAAGATGATAGTGCACATCACAAACAGGGTTCTAACCAAATCTATAGCTAAAACTCCTTTTGAGTTGTTAAAGGCTGCAGAGATAAGGATTTATAATCTACGAGAAAAGAAACTGGACCTAAGGACTGTGAGCAGATGCTTTATCAGTTATGCTGATAAGTCTAAAGAATATCGATTTTATTGTCCATCTTACCACACTAAACTTGTGAAATCTAGAAATGCTAGATTTCTAAAAAATAACTTGATCAATGAGAGGGATTATTTTTAGGACTAAACTCCTAAAAGGGATCTATCAAGTATCCCATCAAGTTCAAATTTCAAGTTAATTGTCATCCAAAATAACTCTTATGTGCCTATGGACATAAATCATGGTATGATAACAACTAAGAAATTCTACAGAATGCTAATCAAGATCATGTTGGTCAATCTTCTCTTACGAAAAATGTTAAACCAATATTAAAGAGATTTACTTGAGAAAGAAGGTCAGCTATACTTGATGATTATGTGTTATACCTTCAAGATTCTAACTATAATGTTAGAACCATAGATGAATTAGAAATGTTTTCACAAGTCATGAGCTCTATGGACTCGAACTTATGGCTGAATGCTATGAAAGATAAGATGGACTCCATGAGGAGCAATGAATTCTGGGACCTTATAAAGTTATCGGATGGGGTAAAACCCATTAGATATAAATGGGTCTTCAAAATTAATACTGACTCATTAGATAATATTGAGAAATATAAGGTCAGACTCGTTACTAAATGATTCACTCAAAGGGAAGCAATCAACTACTCGGAGTCATTTTCTCCAATGTCTAAGAAAGATTCCCTCCGCATCATTTTAACACTTATTGAATATTTCAACCTAGAGTTGCAACAAATAGATGTAAAACTCACTTTTCTTAATGGAAAACTAGAGGAAGAGATTTATATGTGTCAACCTGAAGGATTCTCCCCCAGTGGTAGTGAGCATTTGGTATGCAAGCTTAAGAAATCCATATATGGGCTAAAACAAGCCTCCCTCTAGTGGTATTTGAAATTCCATAATGTAGTTATTTTATTCGATTTTGAAGAGAACATTATAGATCAATATATATAACTCAAGATCAGAGGAAGCAGATTTTGTTTTCTTGTCCTGTATATGGATGACATACTACTTGCCACAAGTGAGAAGGGGATGTTGTATGAGATAAAATAGTTTCTTACTAAGAACTTGAGATTAAGGATTTAGGTTATGCATTTTATGTCATCGGCATAAAGATATATCGAGATAAATCTCATAAGATCCTAGGATTATCTCAAGAGTGTTACATTAATAAAGTGTATAAGAGAAACAGGATGGAGAATTGTACACCAAATATAGTTTTGATTATCAAAAGTGATAGGTTCAATTTAGAATCATACCCTAAGACATATTTGGAAAGGAATAGATAGCTAACATCCCATATGTTTCTATTGTTGGAAGTTTTATATATGGACATGTTTGTGGAAAACTTGATATAGCTCATGCTGTGGCGATGTTAGGTAGATGTCAAAGTAATCTAGGTTTGGAATATTGAAAGGCTACAAAGAAGGTTTTGAGGTATCTATAAGGCACGAAGAAGCACATACTTATATACAAGAAATCTGACAGTCTTGAAGTAGTCAGGTACTTGAATTCAGACTTTATTGGCTGTGTTGATACCTAAAAATTAACATCGGGTTATGTCTTCATGATGGCCGGTAGAGCTGTATCATGGAGGAGTGTTAAGCAGATATTGACAACGACCTCTACTATGGAAGTTGAGTTATTGGTGTGCTTTGAAGCTTTGTTACATGTAGTCTGACTGAAGAGTTTCATATTCAGGTTTAGGGTTTTAGATTCTATACTTAGACCATTATATATATTTTGTGATAATTCAGCTGCGGTATTCTTGGTTAAGAATAATAAAAGTGGTAGTTGAAATAAGTACATTGATATAAAGTATTTAACCATTGAGGAAAAAGTATTGGAAAATAAAATTATAATTCGACACATTATCAGTAATTGTATGTTGGTTAATCTCTTAACCAAAGGCATGCCACCAAGTAGGTTTAGGAATAATGTTGTAAATATGTGCTTATTACCTTATTTAAATAAATTTCTGAGTTGACATATTTTTATCTAGAATAAATTCATCAAACTTGGATTCCAAATAGACGTAGAGTTTATTCATAAAGTAAATGTAACCATAAGGTTAGAAAATAGAATATATTGTGGTACATGGAAGATAATACTCGTTTTTAGAGGACTTATCGCCGTGACTCGTGTACTCTATTTTATAAAGAATTGATTTGGTTTTGACTTTAAGTCGGTTTGTTAGGCCAATTAGCAGAATGTTATAAATTTTTTTAAAAATTCAAATTCCATGAATTAATACGATCAAAATTGAGTTAATGTGAAAAATATAACTAAAAAAAGATTAAATGTGATAAAAAATGGAATAAATTTGAATTGGGTTGTACTTAGCCGGATTTTCCAATTCAAACCTCCACACAATTAATCATTGTTTTTCTATTTTGAATGTTTAATTATCTTCTCATAATATCTAGTAATAATTTAGGATGATATATGGTTTTAAGGACTATTTGATGGTTAAGAGCCTATATAAACTCCATCCTAGTGTATTGGGTTCCTAAGTTTAAATTTCGTGACCCCACATCATCTATTGAGTGAAATTAAGGGCTTAGAAGGTTTGTACACATTCCAAGAAATTGATTGGAGGCATTACAATCATTGGAGATTGTTAGAACTGCGAATGGTTAGAGGTACATTTGATCTTCTATCTCAGATTATTCTAGTTTGTATTCAATTTTTATTGCATTTGATGTGTAATATTTTATTTCATTATTAGCCAAAATATGTAATCTTAACTACTTTAACATTTAACATAAAAAAAAATATAAGAAAAAAATCAATTCTTTTAAAAAAAAACCACAGTCGGTTGTTTCGTGTATCTGCCTCTTACCTGTCATAATAAATTACCTTTCCAATAATAAGAACACAACACTACGGAAACATAGAAATAAAAATGTAACCTTAGAAATGCAATACCTTAATAATATTGTTTTACCAAACCTATAAGACCTCCCAAACCCTTCCCCCCTTAACGCCCACAAAAAAGAAAATCAAAAGGTATGAAATTAAATATGCTCCAAAACATACGTAGTGATTAATAATAGTTGAAAAGCTTCATACCAAGAAGAAACTAACAAAAACTAAAGAATACCTTCTGATGCCCTTTTCGTTGAACCAACATTGACAACCCTTTTCTAGAGAACAAGGAATGAAGATGCCGATAATTATCACCATGTAAACAATCACCTAAGAGCCAGTATCTGCAAAACTTCTTTTGTAGATTCATGTTAGGCAATTTCTACTTCAATTCAGTCTCAAAAGTTCTCGATGTCAATTTCAACTTAGATTATGATGTATGATCTTCATGCAGTGATTTGCTTCTCTTATGAATGAACTTTCTAGCAAGAAAAGGACTGACAGAATCGTAGCAATTTACATAACCATGACGATCATGAAGCGATTTGTTCACAAGTTTTTGATCTCCAAGGCTTCTAGAAGTCATGAAATCTATAATTCTTCCAAATGAAAAAAGAAAGTGAGATCAAAGGTAGAAATTTGTAGAACCTAAATTATTTAAATCATTAATCTTATAAGCCAGGAACAACATGCCCCCAACTTCCATTATAACAAACCCTAACCCTCGACCACGAATGGGCAACATTAGGTGCAAAATTCAGTGGTGAAAATGATGATTGCCAAAATACCAGATTGTCCAGAAATTTTGAAACCCCTAAATTGAACAAAAATCTTGAAATTCAAAAAAAAAAAAAAAAATTGAAGGCCATGGAGATCGAACTTGAATTGAATGAATCATAAATCTTTGGAAAATCTTAGGTGAAATGCAGTCAAAGTGCTGAAATGAGTTGGATTGGGGATTGATTTGAAGAAAAAGAGGGGAATTAGGATGAAAAATGTGGTAAGAGAGAAATAAAGAAATTAGGGTTTTTAAGAAATGATTTTTGAGGAATATGAATACTGCGAAGAGCTTCTCTCTTGACTCTTAAGACTCACCTTTTGGGTGAAATCTATGAGTCTTAAGACCTTTCTTTCTAGCCATTACTCTCTTCCCCTCTCTCGTGTGCCCTCAGAAAAAGAAAAGAATATTTATGACCCCATTTTTCATGTTTTGATCCCTAGTGTTTGGCATTTGGTTATGGCAGTGGCGAGGCTATTAAGCTACTATGATTTGAGTTTTGATTTTAAAATTTTGGCATCGATTTTTTTTTAGGAGGTGTGCTTTTGTGAGTTCCACAAATAGTTGGTTTTGCCTCTAGACCAGGCCGGAGTCAGAGTCGAAGTTTTTCTATAAGGAGACTATTGATAAGCATGGATGGAGAAGTTTTTTTTTTTTTGGGTCAAGTTTGTGAATAAGGAGTTGATGTCGGTATTGTCAGAGGCGAACAACGTATCAAAACAAGGTGCTCTATAGATAGATGCTCTCCCCATTTTGATTTTGAGGAGGAAAAAGGAGAAAAGTGTGAATGCTAAGCCCCCATAGAGTGACGGAGTGGAGGGCGAGATTGAGGGCACATTAGTAGTACCTCAGTTGGAGACAGCTGAGCAAGTAAGGGAAGAAGAGGGCGAGAATGAGGCGGCCCTTCCTCGATCACTAATATTGGATCGCAAGGAGAGCGTCGAGAAAGAGGACACTAAGGGGGGATCTCGATAAACCCGAGCATATGTCTCCCAAGTGTACGGCTTGGGTGTCTATAACTGGGCTGTGTTGTGCCTTTCCTAAGAGTTTGTATGTACAAAAGGGCAAAAGGGTTGTGTCGTGAAAATGGCTCCTCTCCTTCCTGTTTTTGTCAGGCCCTTTGACTATAGAAAGGATATGAGGGAAAGAGGCATTGTAACGATTAATGCTAACATAATCACTATAGTTATGCGGATATTATTGAGGCAAGGAGTTCACCGATTGACTGGATTATCACCGCTTCGACTTAAGTTAAATGGCTTGTCTATGGAGCAGGGCGACAAAACCTTATGATTGTTGGGATTTGGGTAGGATTTTTCTTGAAGGATATTTTACTCGAGTTCTCGGTTTTGATGAGCTAATGTGATGTATTTTGTGCAGACTATTGTTTTAGTCGAGTTTTAGAGGTTGAAGAGAGATCGGGTAATTGGGTAACTAGAGCACCTAGTGAGCTAGAGGGATGAGGAGATCTCCCAGTTGTGCTGTACTCTAGCTTAGAGGGAGAGGGAGGTTAAAGAAGAGAGGGCAGCTAGTGCTACCTTAAATAACAAAAACAAGGAGGTAGAGTGTCTAAAAGTTGATCTGGAGTTTGCATTATAGCAGTGTGATGTGGTCATCATGGAGTACGAAATGTTAAGGGCCGAACTGAGGTAAAAGCAAGGTGAGGAGACAAGCTACTAAAAAGTTGGCATAGGAATGAAAGCAATCACTCCTTACCTAAAAAAAAAAGTGGTAGACCTAGGGAAGAAGTTTGTGGAGACTCCTGACAACCACAAGTGTAGCTTACATAAACTCTTTGAAAGGCTGTAATGGGCAGAAGATGCTCTTCATTGTATGGGGCTGGAGGAAAGTTTGGCAATGAGTGTTGGTGGTACTAGTTTTGGGGTGCCAGGTTTAAGCACGGTTGGTGTTTCGGGTGGTGATTCTTCTCGTGAATCAGCGGATGCGAGCTTCCCTGTTGCCGTTCCTGAGCCTACTTTGAGTCCTTACGGTAGAAGACTCTTCCTCCTCCTCCACCTCCTTCATCATGATCTCAGTTTATTTTTGCACATTCCTCTCCTTATGATATACCCTGTTTGTATGTGCTTTACCTTAGTTTATATGGACCTCACCTTCTTTGATGTATCTTGTGTATGTAATGTTTGAATAAATGAATCAAGAATTCTAATGGCCTCATCTCCTTGTATTTTCTCGTCTTCATTACATTCTCGTTGCTTTATTGACTATGTGTTGAAATGAGAAAAATTGAGTGCTAAGTGGTCATCAAGTGCACAACACCTGAGAAAAGGCATTAGAACACTGTCTAAGTATTAAAGTTGAGATAACGAGAGTTAGATTTTGCTTGTATGCTATGATTTGTAGAGTCGAGGGCTGAGGAGTAGAGCCGAGAGATGGGTGTGTCTACCCGCCCAGGTGTTAGGACCTGTATTATGATGCATATAAGGTGTAGAGCTGAGAGAGTAGGTGCATCAACCCGCTCTTGTGCTAGGACCTATACGAGACGTGTATGGGCATAGAGCCGCGAGAGTACGTGCAATAGACCACCTGGATGCTAGGACCGTATGAGACATATGAGCTATAGAGCTCAGAGAGTGGGTGCGTTAGCCCGGTCTGATGCTAGAACTTGTATGAGATATATTTGAGGTGTAGAGTCGAGAAAGTGGGTGCATCAGTCTGCTCGGATGCGTTGTATCTGCTTGAAGATTGTTTTTTGTTGTTGTACTATCGGTAGGATCAAAGTGTTAAGAAGAAGTATCAAAACATGTAAAATTGAGATATTCTTATGATAAGAATCACAAGGCAAAAGTTCCAATTTAGGATAGCTAATTAGTGACACTTGATTATAGATAGAGTAATAGTAGTAGTGGCTAGAGATTTCTAGGCCAGAGTATTCGTTGGACTCGAGCTATAGTTGAGTACTCCAATGCTGTGAGGTATCTTGAACTTAATCCTCATGTGCTTGGTGCTTAGCAATGCTTCCAAAGCATTCATGCTAGGTTGAACCAAGATGGCATTGTAAAGGGATGACAGCTTGACTATATTAAAGGTAGCTATAGTAGTAGCATGGTTAGGTGGCATTCCTAAGGTTAGTGGGAGCAAAATAGTGTCCTCATGGTATAACCACTCATCCAAGAGCCCTTTCAAAGGTCTAACATGAGGTTAAAGATGTACTTGGTTAAATCCCATTTGCTAAAAGGCATCCCAGTAGGGAAGATTGTAGCCCACCCCTTAGTCGATAAAGATTCTCTTCACCATTATCAGCTTATCTTGGCAGTTATGATCAGCGGATCATGTCGATTTCAGTTGACTCTTATTATATTGTTGTCAACAAAATCAATCATTGCTCTCTTCCTTTTGTACCCCTTTTCGACCGAGCGGTGAGAACCTCCTTAGAAGCAAATGCCCATGTCATTTGAAATATCAGGCTATTATCTACTCAATCTAGCATTATCGTGTTTCTGCTCGATTAGTTGAGCTTTGGATTGGGGGAGAGTTATCGAGAGCAAGGGGTGCTAAAGAGGGATTCTCACACTATATGTGAACGATAACTCTATTTGCTTGGTTCTAGGTAGTTCCCATTATCGGTGGCTCATTTGGCTTCTTTGTTTAGCCTCTAGTGTTTGGTCCTTGAGGGGGATTGTTTTCTTGCTCTGACGAATCTTTGAAGCCTACCATCTCAAGCTAATGCCTTAAGCTCATCATTCCATGTTTGGCATTCATTTGTTGCAATAATCCCTGTGGAAGAAGGAGTCATCTTATCCTTCTTGGAGTCGTCTCCCATTGGACAAAGGGGTCATTTAACAGAAGGCTTATTCCTTATTTGCATGAGAATCTAGCTAGGCATGTTATTTAGAGAAGTGTAGTTGTTGAACCTGCGATGGGGCGGAGGTCCTGGTCGATTCCTCTTAGGTGAGGGTTGAAATGGGGAGTGACTATGCTTGCTTTTTCCGATTTTACCTCGGCACCTATCAAGCGCCTCAAGTTCTTCTACAATGATATACTTTTTCAGCAAAGTGTAGAACTCCTGGATGGTGGTTGGATAATTTTTTGTTATCGAAGTCTTCATTCTCAAGGGCTGCAATTCAGTAAGGAGTGCTGCCAAAGGAATGAAATGGTTCAAGTCTGAGACCTTCATTATCTTGGTCTTGAACTTGTTGAGAAAATCCTTCAGGGTGTGACTAAATCCTTCTAATTATTTGCTCATGCCTTGCACGAGTTCTTTAACTTGTATCTTCAAGTCGTCTGGATCTTATCGAAAGGTCACTAAGGGTTCTTGATGCCTCCGGGGCTGAAGCTTTTGTGAGCGTGAGTGCATTGATCTCTTTAGGAGGATGAAACTTCTTGTTTGAGGGTGTGACTAAATCCTTCTAATTGTTTGCTAATACTCTGCACTTAAGATTCTAGTTTTTCCATCTGGGTGTGATTGACTCAGTTTGGAGAGATTGGAATAGGGGGAGGAGTCAGCCAACCCTAAAGTTGGGTAATATAGGTTACATCCCAACCCTCCCATCAAGCACGTAACAACCGTCACGATACCCCAAAACACGTGTGAACCCCACTCCATGCCCTATGGCACCGCAAGGCATCTCGATATCCAAATCATTTCATAACTAAATTTTAAATCATTCCAAGACCATCTCGGCCATTAAATTTGATCCCAAGCATTCATACAAATTTACAATCCAACATGTATTTCAAAATTCACAATATAGTCCAAATGTCCCAATGAAAGCAAATTACCATGCAAAAGATAATTTCAAATAAAATAAATAAAGTCTCACATTGTAATAGCTAGGATTTTACCAGTACTTGCCTAAGAAAAATCAAGCAAGTATCAATTAAATCCAAATTTAAAGATATGAATAAAAACTTCCATTCCATGGTTCATATAATATGGATCCCAAAAATAATCTCACAACTATTAACTATCGAGGTTCAACAAAAATAATATCTTTGACTAGCACTAGATGACATCTATGTCTTCTGTAGCACTGGACAAGTTCGGATTGCAGTGTTACACCTAAATAGACTATTTAAAAATCTTCATATATATGAAAATGTGGAAAAATAATTATTTGGAATAAAAATATGAATTTTTGTCATTTAGATTTATCAGGAATTCTTTAAATACTTAGTCGATGAATTTTAAAATTTTTAAGTTACCAATCATTAGAGTTCTAATCACCAGAGCTATTGGTCACTTGAGTGTTCAGTGATCGATACTTGGTGGATTTTAAATGTTCAGTACTCAGTAGAGTTTTAGTGTTCGGTTGAACAGTTCTTATATTTTGATTTCCTTATCGATGGTTAGAGGTGACCACCTACTATTTTATAAGTGAAAATCTTATTGGTGTATTGTTTAAGTGATGGTCTATCAGTATTAAGTTTTTACGTTTCTATTGGTCATCTAGCAGTCTATTGGAGTTGAGGCTCCCGTTGGTATTGTGAGAACCCATCGGTATATTATTAGACTTATTTTCCCTTCTGTTGCATGCATGCTAGCGGTTCTTCCTTCCACATAAACAGTCCCTATGCCCTTTGGTCATTTTCTATTTAACCGAACAGCACATTCCTCATATCGACTCACTCATTCAGCATTCCCATTCGGTACTTGAATTTGCATTACCAATTCAGCATTCTTCGGTACCCACACACTTAATTTGTAAGACACTCCTTATCGGTTTGACAAGTGGAAGAATTTTTCCATATTCTTTATTACCATCCAACACTTAGCAATTTCTCCATTCATGTGTTCGGTTCTCTTCCATTTGACCAAACACCCATTGCCTCCAACATTTGCAATTTCTTTTAATCGAACATTGAGCATCCCATCAGTCCCTTCACCCATTCGGCGCTTATGCAATTTAACTTGAATTTTTCGCTTCTAAATCCCATCTCTTCGATGTACACACAACATTTCCAATCCTAGAGTAAAGCTCTCTTCGGTATCATGAACTTGGGAATTTGCACGGCTTGTGAGGCTCCTCGGCTCCCTCCAATTTTCCTTTTATCGGTGAACACACACACACATTTAAGATTTCAAATTCCTTCCTTGTCGTTATATGTATTTGCTTGGAGTTGAACCCAAGACCTTTTAGTGTCCAAAACGTTATTGCTCCACCATGCCATTTAATATCTCTAATCATATATTGCATAATTTATTATGTAACCTATATTTTTTGGATATTTCTTAATTTAATTATTTTTAATCTATTTCTCTTAAATTTGAGACTTCCTTTGGTGCAACAAATGTAACCCATTGGTGAATGATACATTCTTTTAAATTACGTTGGAACATTTGCTTTTCCCTGTTCGGAAACCAATGAGAACAGAACTCAAGCACCACTGTCTCTTATCAGCACTTTATCTCCCCCTTTCAGTAATTGTTGTTGGAAAATTCAACTTGCTCCCACTGGTTCCAGGTTGTCCATTTGCCATTCCTCATTATTGAGAGCCCCATCGGTTAATGCTGAGAGCCCATCGGTCAATGCATTCCCTTTGTGTACCTTTCATTTTCCTTGCAAATTTAAGTCTTGTAGTATCAAGAAGACTTGATCACTATTTGTTATCTCTTATCACCGAATACTCCTCTTTCAACAAATAATATTTCAATTACTTAAACCCATTGGGTTGAGTTTCCAAATTACCAAAAAAATGTATGTTGGGTACTTGTGTAAGTTGGGAAGAGAATGAGGGAAAATACGTAAATAGGGGAAATGAGTGTTAAATAAAAAGTCGAGTTGGAACTCTAAAACCTATGAATGTCACATTTCAACTTTTCTTATACTTCTCTCTCTCAGCTTATGCACTACCTCTTCCTCTCTTCTTGTTTCTATCCAAGATCAATCAAAACACTATAAAAACCATACTCTAAAGACTCCAAAAAACTTATAATCTAAACTCTAGAGAGTTAGATCTTGTAAGAGATTTGGGGTTTTCTAGTGAGGGAAAACTTAGGGTTTGGTCGTGACTTGGCTTGAGGTGAGATAGAGGACTAAAAATCTAGGTAATATTTTACTTTCAACTTGAGTTTATTTTCCTCTTTCATAGCTTTAGAGTTTATGTTGAAATTTGATGAAATACATTTGGTGGATTTTAAGCCAACGGAAGAGAGATAAAAATTAGGTTTTGAATGCTAGGATTCTTGGGTTGACGTGAAATGATCGGTAGTTATAATTTTGATTATATGATGATATTTCAAAGGGTCTGGACAACCTGGTCAGGATAGGACCTTTGCCGTGGATAGATATGAGAGTGACTACCCTCCTTAAGAATTATGAGTGGATGGCTTGTTGTGTTGTGAATGAGAAATGTTTTCCACGATTTTAATAAAATGATTTTCTTAACTTGATTTTATAAAATGTTTTGTGACTGTGGAGTGTCTCTAAAAATGTGTTTTGTTTGACCCATGAGATTTGTACACTTGTTAATATATTTTTGAGACATGATGAATTTTCTTGCGGATATCGTTTGTTGGATATTGATTTTTATGACACATGCTGTGATATTTGCAAAATGGTTTATGTATTGGTTTTGGGGCAAGAGCCTGAGCCCCCATGGTGCATGTATGGGGTGTGAGCACCTAGTTATGAGATGACCGGTCAAGTATAAGCTTCCACAGACCGATTCGAGGGTGCAGTATGGAGAGCTTGGTAGACTTGAGGGGGTAGGTGGTGGTAGAGGGATGCCCCCAAGTCTATTTCGGGGCTATTTGGTTGCACCTCTGAAGAGGTCGCGAGCCAACGCCAAGGTTGGGGTTGATGTTTTATGACCGATGGTAATGAAAAACCCTTGGCAGTTCCACCGGATGGTCTGGACCAAGCCATCGGTGAAGAGATTTTAAAGCAAACCCCATATGATGGAAAAATATATATTGTGTTATGGAAAAGTCATGGCTCCTGATATAAATATTTGGATGATCACTTCATGCTTGGTTGGAATGTAAATTTGTTTTGAAAATATTGCTTGACGCTTCCACACTCACCACTCACTCACTTACACAACCATATCATTGCGCTCAACTCACTTAGTATTCCTATACTCATCTCTCCTCTTATCCCTTTTTAAAGGAAATATAGAGACAAGATCATCTCATCAGTAGCTAGATCCAACTGAAGAGAAGAGTTGTCAGGGACCAACGGTGGTATTGGTCCTTGTTGATGAGAATTTTGTGGCATATAGATGGACCCATCGAAAGACAGTTTTGAAACTTTTAATGTAATACATTTTCCTCATGTTTTTCTAAAGTAAAAACTTTATGCTTGAAAGTTGTATTTTGAAACGTTGAATAACTTTTGTTTATTATATTTTTGGTTTTAAAATATATTACAAGCTGGGTTTTCTTTGTTGGAAAAGGTATTATCAAAGCCTTTCGGGATCTTGGGGTGCGTGTTAGCGATTGTACGTACTTCTAGATCACGCGGCGGTTGTCACGTGCTTGGACTTGCGGGTCGGGGTATGATATCTTCAATCTAAGCTTCCTCTGAAAAATTTAGAAAAGATGAGCGAGTATAAAAAATATTCAGTAAATAGAGTGTAATAGCATGATAAATATGAATGAGGGGTGAGGATGGTAGTGCCAAACATGTATATCAATATTTATTTCAATACGGAAAATTAAACCGTATACATAAAATGTAATTCTAATGAAATTCACCATGACTTAGATATTCCAATTCAATAAACCAATTTAATTTTCCTTTCAATATCCTTGGGGTTTGCCAAAACCACTTTCCTACCAATGGCTATTATTAGGATCTATCAAAGGGTTTTCTATAATTTTTCATAAAATTCCCCCCTTCCTTGACATTACCCTGGAGTTCCGTGGGATGCCACCACATTATCACGGGAACAACTTGAGGAGACTCTCCATCTTATCTACCACCAAGTCAATTTTTAACCAGCCTTTATCTTGTTGCCCCAATGGTCTCGGTCCATGGAAAGACTTGGACTATAGTCCTTTCTCTTATTCAATGCACCATGTTACAAAAATCCAATTTATCATTCAAGTCATGCTCATTCGCAAGATAGAGCAATTCCACAATTCATAATCGATGTTCCATTATAACACAGTACAAATTCTTTAATAAACAAATCAAAGAGCCATGGATTTATCTTAATTCAATTTTTGGACACACCACAATCACAAAGTATTGAAAATCTATTTCAAAATCCATTTTAAAATTCATTTCACAAATCATAATTTAAAATATTTGTTCATTCATATGCAACATAGCCATCCACTCACCTCTTGGGAGGGTACTCACTTCTAATTTCACAATCAGTTCCAATATAATCTCTCATTAATTGCTTATCCTAAGACAATAATAACAATTTCAATATTAATTCACACCTATTTCTAGGATTCATAATTTTTTCCCAATTTATGAAAAACTCTAATTTCCCCAGTCAAAGAATATATGTTCTAATTTCACCATTTATACGTCCTCAACATATATATAAAATTTTATTTACGAATTTCCCCAATTTTTATCATTCATAAACCCTAGGGTTATTATCTCTAATAAAATTTTCTCAAACCTCAATAATAAATTTCATAGCAATGCGAAGACTAAATCCAAGTTTAGGAAGGAGAAATTACCATTATTTTGGCGTTGGGTGGAGTTTTGAAGATTAAATTTCAAAAACCCTAACTTCTCCCTTCATAGGGCAAATCCTAGATTTTCCCTTAAATCCTTCTTCTCAAAAGTTGATTGAGGATTTTGGAGATTTGATTGACTGGGTTTAGTGATTTTATAAGAGAGGAATTGAGTTTTGTAGAGAGATTGGGGATATGTTGGGGGAGAGAAAAAGAGATGAGAGTGAGAGGTCAAGAGAGGTGAATGAGGAAATAAAAATGGGAATGAAGACTTATTTAAGTCTTTTAAGTAATGGAGCGTGAAATTCCCTCCCTATACCTTATAAATTTTAAGTTCTATTTAAGTTTAGAGGGCATTTTGGTCATTTTATAATTTTTTTTTCATGTGCATTGGTTGATCCCAAACATCACAAGTCATCTCATGTGTCTATGGTATTTGGGGACCAAGTCGACTTGTTTTGGGGAGCACATCGACCTAAAAGTTCCCAAATCTAAACCCTCAAGTCGACCCGAGGATTGGACAAGACGACTTCAGGATACAATGCCTCAGAATCTTGCCTGTCACACTAGCCAAGCCAACTTTCTCTCTTGCACAAAGCGACCTGTCAATTTTAAGCCTAAGAAACTCACTCTGCTCACCTTACTAGGTTGATGTGTAGGATGGACAAGTCCCCTTGCTGAGACTAAGGCTTAGAAGTCTACTCTGTAAACGACTCAAGGCACCTCCTCCTAAGGCACAAGGCAACTTGTGCCCTCAAGACCACTCACAAGGAGACCCAATATAGCTCAAGTAGCCTTGTTTCTCCGTCATATGCTTATGAATCAACCTCAACACCAACAAACAACCTTGCCTCTCACATTCCATGGGCATGAGGTGACTCCTACAAGGCTTGAGGTGACTCCACCCTTATATTTTAAAGGCACAAGTTTACTTGTCCTCACCTCAAGTCTACTTGTCACTCGCATTCTTCACGATCACAAGTCAACCTATCAAACCACAAGGCTACTTGCCTCTCACATGCTCCATACCCACAAGTCTACTTATCCCTTATATATGGAAATAATATGTCTCCAAGGTGATATGGAAGAATAAAAAGTTTTAAACCACTAAGCCATTGCATCCTATGTGGCATATATGGAAGAATAAAATTGAAAATTCAAACATCGAATTTTCCATTGTTACAATTTTAAGTTCAAAATTGATTACAACCGGTCTTTCTTGGTATTTTACAAAGAAAATTATTTTAAAAAATTAAATAAACATTTTCTAATACCGAATTTTTGATGTTACAACTCTTAACCCCTAAAAAGAAATTTCGTCTCCAAAATTTAAAAATAGAATTTATATGTTAAAAAGGTGCATGTGTCATTTCCACATCGACTCTTCGGTCTCCCAAATTTCTTCTTCGACTTAGTTGCTTCTGCACAACACCTTTATCATGGGAATTCGCTTACTTCTTAGTTGTTTGAGTTGTCGATCAAGGATTTTCACTAGTCATGTCTTAAAACTCAAGTCTGGATTTAATTCTATCAAAGGAGCTTCTAATACATGTGAGGAATCTGGTAAATATTTCTTTAGTACGAGGATATGGAATACATCATGTATTTTCTCCTAATCCGGAGGCAATTCTAGCCGATAGGCTACCTCTCTTATCCTCTCGAGATTTTGAATGGGCTAATGTACCATGGATTTAATTTACCTATTTCCAAAAGCGAATCACACCTTTCCAAGGTGATATCTTCAAGAAAACCATGTCTCTATCCTTAAATTTCAAATGTCTTCGTCTTTTATTGGTGTAGTTCTTTTATTTATCTTAAACTGCCTTCATCCTTGCTCGAATCATCTTCACATTTTCTATAGTTGCTTCAATTTGCTCCATATCTCCAATCTTTCTCTCTCGTACCTCATTCCAACACAGTGGAGTCTGACACTTCCTTCCATAGAGAGCTTTATAGGATGACATCTTAATACTATATTGATAGCTATTGTTGTATGTGAATTCAATTAATGGGAGGTACCTATCCCAGCTCTCTTAGAAATCTATTACATATACCCTAAGCATGTCTTCTTACATTTGAATAGTTCGCTCGATTATCCATCAGTCTGGGGATAGAAAGCATTGCTAAACTTCAGCTTAGTTCCTAAGGACTCTTGTAGTTTCTGCTAAAATCATGAAGTAAATCGGGAATCATGGTCTAATACAATAGACACCAGAACTCTGTAAAGCCTCACAATCTCATCAATATATAGTTTGGTTAATTTCTCCAAATGGTAGGTATTCTGGATCGAGAGCAAGTGTGTTGATTTGGTGAGCGGTCTATTATCACCCAAATAGCATTGTGATGGCTCGAAATGTATCGCAATCCCACCACAAAATCCATGGTGATGTACTCCCATTTCTACTTGGGTATAGGCAATGGTTGTAATGTTTTGGCCAGCTTTTAATGTTTGACCTTGATTTGTTGGTACATAAGGTACGTAGCCATAAATTCAGCTATCTCATGCTTCAATCCCGACCACCAATAGGTTTCCTTTATGATTCGGTACATTTTAATGCTTCTAAGGGGCGTAGCATAAGCTGAAAAGTATGCCTCTTTAAGTATGGCTCTCCGAAACTCATTATTTTTTGAAACACAGATTTGCTTCCCATACACTACTACGTCATCCTGTCGGATGCAAAAATCACCCTCTTCTCCCTTGTGAACCTTTTCCTATGCCCTTTAGCTCCTTATTAGTAGATTGGAGCTCTTTAATATGGTCCACCAATGTTGGTTACACCTTGAATTTGACCTAAAGCGCACCATACTCATCATTGGCCAACTTGACTTCAAGTGTACGAAGTCCTACTAGGCATGAGATTTGTAGCTTAAAACATCCACAACCATATTCACTTTGCCTGGATGATAGTCAATCACCAGATCATAGTCTTTAATCAGTTTCGACCACCTACATTGTCTCAAATTGAGCTCCTTTTGAGTAAGTAAATAATTGAGGTTCTTATGGTCGGTGAATATTCAGCACGAGACTCCATATAAATAATGTCGCCAAATCTTTAGGGTGAAAACAATGGTGGCTAGTTCTAGCTCATGGGTGGAGTAATTCAGTTCATGCTTCTTTAATTGTCGAGAAGTATAAGTGATTACTCTATCGCCTTACATCAAAACATATCCCAAGCTTTGTTTGTTGGTGTCACTATAAACCACATAATCGCCACTGCTATAGGAAGAGTAAGTATTAGAGTAGACGTGAGTCTCCTTTTAAGTTCTTGGAAATTCTGCTCACACTTATCACTCCATTTAAATTTAACTCCCTTCTGCATCCAACTAGACAACGGAGCCACAATTTGGAGAATTTTTCTACAAATCTCCGATAATATCCTATTAATCCGTGGAAACTTCTTACTTTGGTGACATTCTTGGGTTGTTCCCATCTTAGAATTGCCACTACCTTCTTCGAGTATCCAATCTCCAGATACAATATGCCCTAAGATGTTCTGAATGTTCCATGTCATTCTTGGAATATACTAAGATGTCATCTATGAGGACTATGTTGAATTTGCTGAGCTAGGAATGGAAGACTTGGTTCATATGGTCTATAAAAGTTGTCGAAGCATTCGTTAAATCAAAGGGCATTACTAGGAACTCGTAGTGCCCATACCGCATTCTAAACGCAATCTTGTGGATATCATCATCCTTTATCCTCAATTAGTGATAGCCCGGCCTCAAATCATTTTCTGAAAAGACACTAGCCCCTTAGAGTTGATCGAATAAGTCATCAATTCTCGGTAAAGTGTATTTATTCTTAATGGTCACTTGTTCAACAGTTGATAGTCGATATACAACCGAAGAATACCATCTTTTTTCTTTACGAATAGAACTGGAGCGCCTCAAATTGAGGTACTCGGTTAGATAAAACCCTTGTCAAACAATTCTTAAAGTTGGACCTTTAATTCTTTTAGCTCTATAGGTGCCATTCTATATGGTGGTATAGAAATGGGTGTGGTGCCTAAAGTTAAGTCAATAGGGAAATCAAACTCTCGTACCAGTGGCAAACTGCGCAATTCATCTGGGAAGACATTCGAGAACTCATTCACCACTAGATTATTCATCAATTTTAGACTTCCCATTATGGTGTCGATGATGTGGGCTAGATATGCCTCACAACCCTTATGTATTAATCTTCATGCCTCTATTGCAGAGATTACACAGCTCGATAGGACCCGCCATTCACTAGTGAATACAAGTGGAGAATACCATGGTTTACTGAATTCTAACTTCTTAGTGAAATAATTCACTGAAACTCTATTTGGGTGTAACCAATCCATACCCAGCTTTGTATCAAAATCCCTTATTTCCAATAAAATCAAATCCATTTCAAGAATCTCACCCTCTATAACCATCTCACATGCCTTGAACATGGTGTCCTTGTTTAAGTTTTTCCCCAAATGAGTGATAACTAGTAACTCCTCTTCAAGTAGGGTCAAAGACCTATTCGAATGTTTAGCAAACTTCATACTCACAAAAGAATTATTAGACCCCGTATCAATTAATACATGGGTGTCAATGCCAAAAATTTTCATCATGCCTATAAACAGATTCATTAAACAATTTGAGTTAATTGTTTAAAACCTTTAAAACCTAGGAAAATTGGAAGATTTGGACATGGTACAAGAAAGTCGGCCCTATGTGTGGATAACATCTATATGATTTCCAATAGGAGTCAAATGATAAGTTCAACCAAGATGTATAGTCATCACTATCACCATAAATACCACAAAACATCAAAATTATTTCCTCTCAACTTCACTATCATACAAGTTCTTCAATATGCCTCAAATTTAAAATAATGCATTGATGACCACAAAATATTCGTATTCAAATTTCTAAATCATCAAGTTTCAAGTTCTCAAAAATTTACTAGTGACTATGTCTGGATTGTTCTATGCATCCTTATTTGTTATTGTATATATTCTCATTTGAGTCCTTGCTTGCGGACGCTGGGTTAGAGTAGTCACTGTGTTGCTCGCAGTTCCCGTACATGGTGTGACATTAGGAGAGGAGATAGGAATGTTAGCTTAACTGCCCATAGATCCACTAGGACGATCTTAACTTATTTGGCTTCATTGTCCGAACTTCGAATAGGCACTGTGAAAAGATCCCTTATGCAATTGATAGCACCTCTTGGGTGCATGATAAGCCCCATAATGAAAATTCCCACAGTTCCTACACTTC
The DNA here is from genome assembly GCA_037126225.1 of Dillenia turbinata. Lineage (NCBI taxonomy): Eukaryota > Viridiplantae > Streptophyta > Magnoliopsida > Dilleniales > Dilleniaceae > Dillenia > Dillenia turbinata. The sequence continues at coordinate 12,780,925 of JBAMMX010000021.1, forward strand.
TCCTTTTTATTTCTTGCCGGTTTACTTCAAGAGGCGGCATTAGATGTGGGGGTCCCAAGATGCGTTGTTCGTTGGCTTTGAGGAGTGCCAACGCATCTGAAAATTGAGATTCCACCATAGGAGCCCGTACTCCAACTTTGCTTTGAATCGTGGCCCAATGCAGGTTTGAACCTTCTCTTCTTCTTTTATCCTTCCCTAGTTCTACCTCTTTCCTCAACCATTTTCTAGCCTCTTAATGCCAACTCCAAGGCATCTTTGTAAGTGTGGGCCGAGGTCACAGACATCTTTTTCTGGATAGACAAGTTCAGGCCTTCCTTAAATTTAAGGCACAAGTACTCATCGGATGTCACCAACTCTGAGGAATTCATTCCAAGAAATAGGTGTTGTGGACCTATCCTTAAGAATATCCCACCATGCTGGAGCATCTTTATCTAATAATTTTACGGCCACTGATAGTTTCAACTCGTCATCAAGTCTCACGTCAGTCATGGTCTCCCGAACCCGATTAATCCAGTTTTTCTTCACTATGGCATCACTCATCCCTGCAAAGGTAACACATCTAAATTGTCAGGCTTCCTTGATCAACTTGAATAATTCAATGGTTGGGCGGTTGACAGGAGTAACCATTGAAGTAAGAGGAGCATTTGGTGCAGTCGGTGGAGTAGGTGGAATGATTGGACTCGGTGGAGGAGGTATTGATGCTTGAGGAGGGGCTTGAATATGAGCGCCATAAGTATTTCACTAGTCGGTCCATTGTCGTAGTGCGTCAAGTGGTGGTGAAGGCATCCCGATTGAAGGAACCTGGTGAGTGCTAGTTGCAGTCAGAGAAGAAGATGGAGCATATGAGGATGACCTATCCTTATGCTCGGAAAGAGGAATCTCATTTATATTCCTCGACCTTTGTTTAGGAGGCATAATTCCTATAAGAAGAGATAGTATCCTTAGCTCACTAAATTAGGTATTGGAATAGGTATTTAACCCCTCTAAAAATAAAATGAGTCATAGTCCTTAAGATCCATAAAAGGTTTTTACAAATCCTTTGAAAAATCTTTTAAACTCCAAAATTTCAAAAAGAAAAAAACTTCAAAATCTTTGGATAAATTATTGGGACATTTGGAAATATTTCAAACATTTAAATATTTAAAATTATGAGTGTAAAGTTTGATACCAATAGAATTATTGCGCCCTAACTCTTCCGTCGAGCACATAACAATCACCGCTATATCCTGAAACACGTGTGAACCACACTTTGTGTCTCGTGGCACCACAAGGCATTTCGATATCCAGATCATTTCATAACTAAATTTTAAATCATTCTAAGGCCATCTTGGCCTTCAAATCAGTTCCCAAGCATTGACACAAATTTACAATCTAACTTGTATTTCGAAATTCAAAATATAGTCCAAATATTCCAATGAAAGCAAAATACCTTGCAAAAGATAATTTCAAAAAAAATAAATAAAATTTCACATCGTAATAATAAGGATTTTACCAATACTTGTCTAAGAAAAATCAAACAAGTATCAATTAAATTCAAACATGAAGACATAAACAAAAACTTCCATTCCATGGTTCATATAATATGGATCCCAAAAATAATCTCACAACTATTATCTATCAAGGTTCAACAAAAATAGCTTTTTTGACCAGCACTAGATGATGCTTATGTCTCCAATCTAAGCTTTCTTTAAAAGAATTTAAAAAAGATGAGTGAGTATTAAAATACTCAATGAATGGAGTGCAATGGCATGATGAACATGAATGAGGGGGTGAGGGTGGTGGTGTCAAACATATATGTCAACATTCATTTCAATATGGAAAATTAAGTTGTATACATAAAATATAATTCAGATCAAATTCATTATGACTCAGATATTCCAATTCAATAAACCAATTTAATTTTCCTTTTCAATATCCTTGGAGTTTGCCAAAATCACTTTCATACCAATGGTCATTGGTAGGATCGATCAAGAGGTTTTCTACAATTTTTCATAAAATTCTCTCCTTTCTTGGCGTTGGCCAGAGGTGCCGCCATATTTTCATGGGAACAACTTGATGAGACTCTCTATCTCGCCTACCATGAAGTCAATTTTTAACCAGCCTTTACCACATCGCTCCAACAGTCCCGGTCTGTGGAAAGACTTACACTATAGTCTTTTCTCATATTCCATGCACCTTGTTACAAAAATCTAATTTATCTATCAAGTCATGCTCATTTGTAAGATAGAGCAATTCCACAATTCACAATTGATATTCCATTGTAACACAGTTTAAATAGTTCAATAAACAAATCAAAGAGCCATGGATTTATCTCAATTCAATTTTTAGGCATACCACAATCACAAAGTATTGTAAATCCATTTCAAAATTTATTCAAAATTCATTTCACAAATCATAATTTAAAATATTTGCCCATTCATATGTAACATAGTCATCCACTCACCTCTTGGGAGGATATTCACTTCCAATTTCACAATCAATTCCAATGTAATCTCTCATTGGATTCCAATTGCTTATCCTAAGATGATAATAACAATTTCAATGTTAATTCACACCTATTTATAGGGTTCATAAATTTTTCTTAATTTACCACAAACCCTAATTTCTCTAGTCCAAGAATATATATTCTAATTCCACCGTTTATATGTCCTTTACATATATATAAAATTTTTATTTACAAATTTTTCCAATTTTAATCATTCATAAACCCTAGGGTTATAATCTCCAATAAAATTTCCTTAAACCTCAATAATAAATTTCAATCTAATAATGAGAAGACTAAATCCAAAATTTGAAAGGTAAAATTATCTTTATTTTGGGGTTGGAGAGAGTTTTAAAGATTAGATTTCGAAAACCTTAACTTCTACCTTCATAGAGCAAACCCTGGATCTTTCCTTAAATCCTTCTTCTCACAAGTTGATTGAGGATTTTGGAGGTTTAATTGAGTGGGTTTAGTGATTTTATAGGAGAGGAATTGAGTTTTGGAGAGAGCTTGGTGATGTGTTGGGGCAGAGAAAAAGAGATGAGAGTGAGAAGTCGAGAGAGGTGAATGAGGAAATAAAAGTGGGAATGAAGACTTATTTAAGCTTTTTAAGTAATGGGGTGCGAAATTCCCTCCCTGTCCCTTATAAATTTTGAGTTCTATTTAAGTTTGGAGGGCATTTTGATCATTTCATAATTTTTTTCACGTGTAGAGGTCGATCCCAAACATCACAAGTTGTCTCATGTGTCTAAGGTATTTGGGGACCGAGTCAACTTGTTTGGAGAGCACATCTATCTGAAAGTTCACAAATCCAAACACTCAAGTCGACCTGAGGATTAGACAAGATGACTTGAGGATGCAATGCCTTAGAATCTTGCTTGTCACACAAGCTGAGTCAACCTTCTCTCTTGCACAAGGAAACCCATCAATTTCAAGCCTTAGAAACTCACTTTGCACACCATACCAAGTCGTTGTGTAGGATGCACAAGTCGCCTTACTGAGACTGAAGCTCAGAAGTCTGCTCTGTAAACCACTCAAGGTGCTTCCTCCTAAGGCACAAGGTGATTTGTGCCCTCAAGACCACTCACAAGGTGACCCAATATAGCTCAAGTAGCCTTGTTCCTCTATTATATGCTTATGAATCGACCTAAACACCAACAAACAACCTTGCCTTTTCATCAAAAAAAAAAAAAAAAACTTTGCCTCTCACATTCCATGGGCATGGGGCGACTACACCCTTGTCACTTACATTCTCCACAATCACAAGTTAACCTATCAAACCACAAGGCTACTTGCCTCTCACATACTCCATGCCCATAAGTCTACTTATCCCTTATATATGGAAATAATATGTCTCCAAGGTGATCTGAACCCATGCAGTTAAATTTTCCCAAAAAGTTTTAAACCACTAAGCCATTGCATCCTATGTGGCAATATATGGAAGAATAAAATTGAAAATTCAAATATTGAATTTTTTATTGTTATAATTCTAAGTCAAAATTGATTATAACTGATCTCTTCCGATATTTTACAAAAAAATATTTTAAAAAAATTAAACAAAAATTTTCTAATATCGAATTTTCAGTGTTACAATAGATGGTTGGGGATATCTCTGCAAGGGTGGCTCCACTTGCTATGAGCGGATAATAGAAGCATCTAGTTTACTAGCTGGAGTTGTGAGCAGTCCATAGGGTTGCACGTTTGTCCTCCCATCGCATTGCTTTCGAGTTGTTTTTTTTTTGTTGCTCCTTTTGGGCAGCATAACAATAGGAAAGATAATAAAACAAGGTGTGAGTTATTTTTGGCTGAAAAAGGAGTTTTTTTTTTGGGTACCTTGGCTAAGCCATCATCCGGTATCTGAGATTTCACCCCAACTATTCCGGATCGACCGTTGTGGGACCCACTTTAGGGGGCGGGTCTCCCAACAAAGGCTTTTTCATGCTCATGCCGAGGTTCGAATCCCTGCATGGTTAAGGGATGAAGATATCCCTACCCATCTACACCACCGTTTGTTGGTGGCTGAAAAAGGAGTTTGTTCCCAAGGATGTTGCCATTTTGTTGCAGTAGGTTTGCTTCACAGATAAAATGTACTACTGACTCAAATGTACTACTAACTCAAATGGGGAACTAGTGCTGATACAACTTTTGGTCCTTTGTAGACGAAAAGACCAATAATAATAATAATAATAATAGTAATTGAAAATTAAAAACTAATGGCGCCAATAGAGGAGGTGTCCATAATGCAATTAGTTTTATTATTTTAATTTTGTTTTAATATATCAATTTCGAGCTGTTGTTTGCTCAAATTTAATAAACAAAATAACTCTTTTTTAGACTGAAAATTCCATAAATAAGCATTTGGTGCCACATATATGTTTGGCCCATAGTACTCCTAATGCATATGGTATATTATAGGTATATTATAGATACTCAACAAGTTTATTTATGCACTTCTAAAAGATAATAACTAAAATTTTAAAATTTTTATAACAATAAATTTGGACCATTGTATTCTTAAGCATTGTCACCATAACCTATGTAGTGATTTCCGTATTTCTGCATAACTTGTCAATAGTCAAACTATATAATTAAGTTAATTTAATTATTTTATCATTTATTTATATATTTAATTGAACAATCAGAAGTAACTAATTTAATAAAAGAAGATAATTTAGTGTTAAATCTTTAGTTGTAAATATTAACTTTTCTCTTAACAATGTGATACATTACAATAATAACAAAAAATTGAAATTTAATTCCAAATTTTGAATCCGATGGTTTGAGATCAATATAAAAGAAAGGAGAGGACAAAGAAAAAAGGAAAGAAGTAATAAATTTAACAAAAGAAAATCAAGAAAATAATTACTTTTTAAAATAAAGGAGTACCCAATTTATCACTTTACTTTGATTAAGAAAGTTAAAATTTTAAAATTCAAGAAAATAATGAATGGCAAAATATTGAATTTTTTTGAATTGTTAAAAACCTTTTTCTCTTTTTTGTTACTAGTAGATTCATATTTTAAAACTTAATATTTTATTTTATATATATTTAAAAATTCAATTAATTTAGGGGCCTTACTCTACTAAACATGGCACCTAGTTGTCCTGAAATTTTCGATTCATCATGGGCCCTACCTTATGGTACCTAGACAGAAACGAAGCGTTCTAATGGCACTGGATCATTAACTGATAAGAACATCATCGTTTTCTCACCAAGTTATCGACATCAGTGGAAACAAACCACCTGTACGGAAATCTCACAACAATGGCTGCTGACTCACCTCTTCAATCTTCCCTAATTCAAGCACGTGGCACACCGTTGTCAACACTCCTCTCTCTCTCTCTCTCTCTCTCCCCCCACTCGAAACCATCCATAACCGACCCATTGTTTATAATCTCCTCTTCATTATCGAACCGCAATCACATCTCCCAACAAAACCAGCACTCTTCTTGTTCAATCACTAAACAATGGCTTCGGAGCAAATCACGCGATAAGTGGATCCCGCGGATGGGACAGGAGTTGAGTAGAGACCAATGGTCCCAAAAATGGCAACTCAGTTTGAGTCACTTGGAAAAGATGAAGAGAAAGATGCCCGATTTGAGTCTTTGGCTGATAAAGTGAAAGACATGGATGCTTCAAGAGAGAATCAGGAAGACAAACCAAGTGAGTTTCACAGTGTTGGCAAGTTTGAAACAGAGGAAAACAGAGGAGGTAAACCGAGGCATGCAGAAACTTCACCCAATTTGCAAGATATTGAGAATTATCGACAAGCAGCGCAGCAGAAGTTGATGGAGGCGATTCGGACTGCAGAGGAGAACTTTAAGCAGGCGAAGTAGAAGCTGATAGAAGCAAAAGATTCAGCAACTGGTTATGCCACCGAGAAAGGCGCTCGAGCGAATGACAAAGTGCAGCAGAGGCTTTCTGCGACATCAGAATATGTTTCGAGGAAAAATGGCGCTCCCAAAGAGAACAGCAGGCAAAGGAAAAAATCCAACAGGGTGTGGACAGTGCGAAAGATACTGCGGTCGGAAAAGGTCAGCAAGCAAAGGAAAAGATGCAATAAGGGATCTCTACGGCAATGGACACTGCAGTCGAAAAGGGTCAGCAAGCAGGGAAAACGGCAGGGCAATACATTGGAGAGATGGCTGGGGAGGCAAAAGACACTGCAGTGAATGTAACAAAAAAAGCAGCACATTATGCAGCGGAAACTGTGGAGGTAGCAAAGGAAAGGGCAGAGGCAGCTGGTTGGGCTGCGGCACACTATACCACGGAGAAAGCCGCGGAGGAGACAAAGGCAGCAGTAGATATTAGTCAGAAGGTTGCCGGATATGCCGGGGAAAAGGCAGTGGCCACAAAGGATGCGGTGGCGGGCGCAGGACAGACTGCTATGGAGTATGTGGCGAAGCCGGTGAGTGCTGCCAAGGAAACAGTGGTGGAAACTGGCGAGAGATTTAGGGATTATACGGCGAGAAAGAGGGCTGAGGCTGAGGAGAAATTGCATGCCAAAGAATCGACTGAAAGGAAGGTAAGTTTGCTTCTCCCTATGTATTGGCAATTCTTTAATTTGTCCTAATCACATATCACAAAATGTGCTGAATCCAAGTATTTTGCATTTCTTTTGTTAATTATAAACATAAACAAAAAAATAACACTAATTGACTTACCTTTCTAGTTGATCATATCTCTAGTCGCTTTTAAAAGTATTTCCTAATTTTTTTTTTAAATATTGGATTATCTTATTGCTTGGTGGTATATTGTGTCATGTTGTGTTGTGTCTTTAATGTTGTGTCATGTTGTTGTGTTATGTCTCCGTGCCTGTATACACGGCGGTGTCTGTGTTATGCATTTATATCTTTTGTTATCAATCTTTATGGGTTCCACATGTTTGGTATAAGTATGATAAATGAAATCAATGTAATAGGAGAGGGTTTTTTTTTTTTGGTCTCTTACTTGATGAGCCGCATGTGTAATCAAAAAAATATAACAATAACCTGATTTTGAATTCTATATTTTGGGATCGACCATTTAAGAAACACAAAAATAGGATAGATAAAAAAATATATATATAATTAAAATTTTAAAACAAAATAAAAAAATAACATTACAAAACAAAAAAAATAAAAATAAAAATAAAAATAACATTACGAAACAAGTCTTTGACTTGTTGAAATTCTCTTGCGTCACTCAATTTTATATAAAGTCATCTCCTTAACCAAATTTTTAATTATTATATCTTTAAGAATAGCTTGCATTCATGTTTTTAATGATCTATTTCGACGTTTCACACAATCTTTTATATTAAACTCTCAATTTTTCTAATCGGTGCATTTTTAGATTTTTGTTACACGTTCAAACTATTTCAAACGATATTTTTACATTTTATGCATAATAGAAGTCACTTCCAACTTAGTTTATATCTTTTCATTTCTGTCCTTATTTTATTTGGTTTTACTACACATTCACCTAAACATATTCATTTCAACTATAACTATTTTCTGTTCTTGCTATTATTTAATTGTTTAACACTCAGTGCCATATAATAGTGCATGTGCTATTGTGATTTTATAAAATTTTCCTTTTAAATACAATGGCATCACGCAATTGCAAAGAATTCCAGATCCGCTTCTCTATTTCAATTAGTCTGTTTGGATTCTATGATTCACATTTTCATCTATTTTGCCATCGTTTTGAATAATGGATTCATGATATCTAAAATGCTCACTTTCTAGTGCGTCCCATCCTCCTAACTTAATTTTTTTTGCATCATTCTGATAATTATTACTAAACGTATATCTCATATACTTAGTTTTTGATCGACTCAATCTAAATTTTTTTTATTCTAGTGTGTCTCTACAAAATTCCAATTTAACACTAATACCCTCTCTAATTTTATCGACTAATACTATATCAATTGTAAAAATTATACGCCATGATATTTCATTTTGAATACTATTTATGATTTCATCTAGTACTATTGTAGAAGAGATGAGATTTAATGCTGATCCTTGGGGAAACTCAGTATTAATTACGAAGTTATTACTTAAATCCCCACAAATTCTTACAATGGTAGCAACTATCTCATATATGTCCTTGATGAGATTAATATATATTAGTTTAGAATGCCCACGAGGGGCATTTTAGACATTTGCAATAGGGTTAGTGGGGTAACTCCCACTAACCACATATTAACCACTTACCATTATTCTCTCAATATCAGTAGCAACATATTGTGTGGAAGGAGACTAACAACTCCTTTGATTGTACGTGAAAGAAAATTGTGAGAGTAACCATGGATGAATACTTGAGAGAAAAATATTCTCTAGAGAGAGAATATAGAGGGCATGAGAAAAATTCCGCGTAGGAAATTTTTTCCGTCACGATAATCGCCGGACTGAGAGTTGCGGCGTTGTGACATTGCGGTGGTGGTTCGATTAACATCGTGATCACCATCCCGACCACGAGATCCGTTCGAGGGACGTTCGATTGATTTTTGGCTCTGCATATTCGAGATATTTATATTCTATACCCAACCCATATTTATTTTTTCTGAAAATTATTTATGAATGCTTCCGTTGCATGTGATTCGATTAATTCCAACATTGGTATCAGAATCATACGTTGGATTAAAAATAATTTTCGGGTTAATTTTTGGGTATAAAAAATATTGGGTTTAAAATTTGAGATTCGGATCACGGATGAGTTTCATGAATCCGAGAACACCACTGTGTTACCCATGATCCCTAGAACACGAAAATAATTTTTTCGTAATTTTCTGAGCACGTTTAGGCGAAGAAAACTCCGGTTGAAAGTTTCGGCCGTGAATAGTGACCGACCCCTTCAACCTTAGATTTGTCGAGTTTTAGGGCAAATCAATGCATGAAATTTATAGATCTGTAATCCTCATTACATGCTCTTCAATTTGATATATATATTGTATATGATTGTGGCTGGAAAATTGGGTTTCAAAATTGACCGCGGAGAGTAAGATTTTTGGATCCAAAATACGCCGAGTTTAGGGCATAATTATTCTAAAAATCGAGTCAAGGATGCTTGGAATAAATGGAATTAGAGATTTCATAAAAAATCGGGTCAAAATGGCGCCGGAAATGGGGTTTTTCGGCAACCGGGTCGAAAGACCCGGTTACAGGAACCATCGGGTGAAGATGAAGAGATCGAGACCCGCGGGCGCGTGAGCTACATGGGCGAGGCAGGCGCGTGAAGCGGCAGTGAAGGGGAGCGTGGAGCGCGTGAATCTGCCTGGGGCGTCCGGGTCGGTGCAACCCGGACACGTGTCACCCCCGAACCGCTACCAGATTCGGATCGGGTTTTCGGGTTCCTACCTGCTCCCGGGTCCGGAACCGACCCGCGAACGTGGGTCGCGCGCATGCATGCGCGTGACCCGCGCGCCTGCGCGTCAGGCGCGTAAACCGACGCGCAGAGCGCGCGTGTGAGAGCGTGCCAGACGCGCAGCGCATCTGGCAAGCGCCAGAAGTGGTTCCCGGCGCGTGGAGGCGCGTGGGGACGCTCCGCCGGTGCGTGGGGACTCGCCGCCGGTGCGTGGCGGCGCGTGGGATCACCGGCGGCGCGTAAGGTCGTCGGGAATTAAAATTTTTTCAATTTTTAAGGGTCCCATATCCATAAAAGTGACTTTTTGTGGGTTTTTGTGCATCGAATCCTAGTCCAAATGGTGAGATGCTATCCCGGATTGTGGTGTATGGTGTCTGTTGATTCATACGCTCGTCTTGGGGTATGTATTCGAATTATTTGGGTCTTGTTGATTCGTAAGGTGCACAAAATATGAGAATAAGCATCACAAGTCACGACTATCTCATGGATTGCTTCTAAAATTGTCGTATTTGATTTTTGTAAGGGGGATAAAATTGAATGGTGATAAATACGAGATTTTTCACTGGTAGATTCAATTTATCCTCGAGGAGCAATATCTAATTAAAATTCTGAGGCATGGAATGGTGGACTCTAGGGAGGGTTCCACACCTCAGGGAGACGGGATTATGAGACATTACGTGCATGAAAGAGGAATAATAGCCGAGTCAGGGCAATCCTCTTGAGTAGCATGCACGATGATGTAATCCCAGTCTATGAGCAATATCCTACGGTTTTATCGGTTTGGCTCACTCTATAAAGAGTATTGTGGTGCTCTTACAGATTCTGAGATGAGAATACTGACTTATAAGTGTAACAACTTGTAAGAGAAGGGTTGATCATATGATGATGAAACATTTGATAAAAATGTCGAGTATGATCGTCGAGTTGGGGAATGTGACCAAGCCCATTTCGGATATATTTTCTTGCACTCGATGTGATCCGGTTCTTTACCTGATTCATGAGAAATCATAAAAGTCTATTTCACATACGATGAAAGTATTCGCACTTTCACTAATGTGAATAGGCACAGTGAACTCGAGTAGGAGCATCTAGAGGCGAGTAGGCCATACTCGGGTTATGCTTATGCGATAGAGTCGAGCAAGGACTCCTGTGTGACTCGAGCCTCCGGTAAGAAGAAAACTATCCGAGAAAACCGATAATACTACGCAGCTCGAGATAGGAGCGCGCTTATAAAGTTCCGTCCAGTAAATCCTCAAGTAGGAGGATTTACGTACAGAAACAGAGTGTTTTGTTGACATCAAAGGGAGTAGCACTTGCAAGTTGGAGTTGCAAAGTTACTAGACTCTGTATGTATTTTTTTTTTTTTTTTTACGCTCCAAAAGTTTGACGGAACTTGATTTCAGTTTAGGATATGCTCTGTTAATTTGGAAATTTTATAATTTTCATTTATTACAATTCTATGATTGGTTCTATTTTGGTCCATGAGGGACTATATGCACTGGAAATAATTCTTTTCAATGGTATTTCTTGTTGTCCTCTTAGTGTGAGAGAGGATGAACCGGTTAGCAGTGAGTGGTTTTGTAGAACCAGCTAACCAGTCTTGCCTAGACGGCAAATTTACAAGAAAACCATTCGACAATGCAATGAGGGTTGGGACTCCATTGCAGTCGGTTCACTCCAACATCTGTGGCCTTATGACGTGAGAACCTGAAATGGTGTTGGGTACTCTATTACGTTCATAGACAATTACACGTGTTTCGGTTACATCTATCCGATCTCGCACTAGTCTAAGGCATTGAGGTGCCTCAGGAGGTTACTAGCAAGGTTGAGAATCAGTTAGACCTGAGAGTTGAGATACTCAGAATCGACATGAGAGTTGAGATACTCAGAATCGATTGAGAGCGCGAGTATTTGTCTAAAGAGCTCTATTTCAAGAAGGCCATTACGAGAAACTGATTATTCCTCGCTACTCAGTGGAGTAGAGTAGCCGCGAGAGAGGAATAGGACTTTGTTTGAGACGGTGAGGCCGATGATGGCGCAAACCAATTTACTCATTTCCCATTGGGGAGATGCGTTATTGGCTGCAGCCTATATTCTCAATCGTATTCTATTGAAGTCCGCAGTCAGTACTCCATATGAGCTTTGGACAGGGAGACAGCCTAACCTTAGCAATTTGAAATTATGGGGTTATGCAACGTATGTTCACTATTTCTTGCATTTACACAGCGAGTTAGGCTTGCGAGAAAAGAGATGTATTTCTAATGAGCATACAGATGGCACTCTCACTGAGATTGAGTCTCATGATGCCGAGATTCTTGAAAGTGATTTCCTTATGAGAGGTGAAATCAATTGGGACTTTACCTTTCATGAGATGGATGAGCCTAGTGGTTGGCTAATCCCAGTGACAGGATCCAAGAATCCATTACGGATCTGGGTTCTAGTGGGAGCGATCCATCTAGAGGTAAAAAGGTTTGCCATCCTCTTAAGAGTAGTCGAGGATGCGTACCTAACCGTCGCTTCTCGATTGAGGGAAAGGCTCTCAGTATGACTCTTGAGGATTACGAGAAACCTTTAACTGTCCTAGAGTTTCTTGAGGGTTCCATGGAGGACCATTGATTATAGGCCATGGGTGAGAGGAGTTGATGAGAATCAACAGGATCTGGGATCCAGTTGATTTACCTGAGGGAAGTAGGGCCGTTGAGAATATGTGAGTTCTCAATATCAAGAAAAAGACCGACGGATCGGTGTAGAGGTATAAGGCCTATCTGATAACCAGGGGTTACTCAGACTGAGGGCAAGATTATCTCGATCCGTTTACTTTTAGCGATTGTCGTGGACATGATATGGATCTGGAGTGAGACTAGATGAACGTTGAGACTGTTCTCCTGAGTGGGAGTTTGGATGAGGATCTATAAGGAATGGCCATCTGGCTTCATTCCTTATAGATCTGGATGATAAGGTCTGTTGATTTCGAAAGTTTACATATGACCTTAATCATCAATCCAGGCAGTGACGTTTGAGATTTCACGAGAAGGTGATATCTCACGGTTTCGTGATGATCGAGGAGGATCATCGCGTATACTTTTTACGTTCTTGTGATCATGTCCTCATGTGAATGACATTCTGTTGACTGAGAACAACAGAGAGTATCTAATGACCACGATGACGTGGACATTGTCGAGTTTAGATCTGAAGGACATGGGTGAGACTCAGTTCTTCCTCAAAGTTAAGATTTAGAGGGATCACTCGAGACAGGTGTTGACTTTTTCATAAGAGTCAAACATCAAGGGAGTTCTCGAGCGTTTCGAGGAGATCGACTACGACCTTAAAGATACTTTTATTCCTAAAAGGTCAAAACCTAATTCTTGACATATGCCCTAAGAGTCAGAAAAAATGACAAGAGAAATGAGTAGAGTCCCTTGTTCCAATGCACTGAGTGATCTGATGTACGCAGTGTCGCGTACACGTTCAGACATTTGCTTTGCAGTCAGTATGGTAATTAGGTATTGATCGAATTCTAGAGGGGATCCCTGGAGAGCAGTGAAAGGATTCCGAGATATCTCGAGAGAACTGCGGACCTCCTTTAGTGTTACGGAGGAGGTGATTTGCATCTTATTGGGTATTCAGATACAAACTGGATTGGTGATCTGAATGTATGCAAATCGATATTAGGTTTTACTGTCTTGGAGTTGCAAGAAGTAAACCTATATATCTCTATCTACGATAGAGACTGAGCTTATGAGATGCTCAGCGGCAGTTCAGGAGAGTGTTTGGTTCTGGAGATTTCTGGATCACTTAGGGTTTGTGTCAGATAGTTGGAGGCCAGTGATGATTTATTGAGAAAATCAGGCCGCCTTTGACCACACTTGAGACCCTAAGTATTAATAAGTCCAAACACATTGATACCTAATACCATGTTATGAGAGACATCACCGAGAAGGGTGAAGTGACAAATTAAGTATAATACTATACAGCATGTTGGCTGATCCCTTCAATAAACCCATTGTGATAGATTCCTATGTGAGATATTTGAATCATTGGGTTTGCATGTACATTCACATTTCTCACCTTGTACTGATGCTTATTGTGTTATATATATGACATGTGTGCATGATTGGGTCACTTATTTATTGCACTATTTTAATTGTCATATATTTTGTGATATGTTGTGATAAATGATATGTCAGGCAGGCGTGGTCGACTCTCTCACACGAGTGACCACCTCCAGCTCTGAGTGAGCGGAGATGAGACGATTTCTAGTTGTAAGAGGCTTTGAGAGTGACCCTACTAGAACATAAGTACCCTGATATGTGTTCGGGATGAGATCATATGTGATATGACCGGCATGGACGTACCCACATCCATGTTGCCTGTAAGTAGCCAGGTTTGAGATCTCAGATATCACCTGCGACTAGTGATATTGTCTCTGAGATACTCTCTCTGAGATCTCTGGATAAAGTCTTATGTGTAGACTGAGTCCCATACCTGCACAGTGTTAGAAATATTTGACATATGCCCTTTGAGAGATGGGAGAATAACATTGTAGCACGCGTTTCATACCGTATGTGATATGTCGACCAGGGATAGTGGGAGCATTATTTGAGACACTGATATGATTTTGATCCCCGTTCTCACTGTGTGAGACCCGAGATCCATTGGGTGGGATCTCTTGTACCCTTATTACTTTCGGCTGTTTCTAGAAGTTTTGGCTCAGTGTTGCTACTTTAGTCTGTTTACCGATGGCCCGAAAGATAAATTGAGGTATGAGAGACAGGTCTAGGAAAGCAGCTGAATTGAGGCTAATAGATTCAAGTTTGGGAAAAGGAAGACCAACTGACATTACATCAGTATGTTGTATTCACCGGCTAGCCTATTATGTCTGTCCACGTTGGGATGTAAGCATAATAGTGGATACACAGTCGAGCATTTATTGGGGATTACTTTCGTTGAGGAAAGTAGCTTGATGGATGTAATTAGTTTTGGATCTGGGGTGCAGCGAGTTCTTTTGATACTAACGATGGCTTCTCGATCGTCCTAACAGGTGCATCGAGAGGTTTTTGCTTGCAGGTGTACTCGCAGGTCGCACGACGCCCAATTCTGTATGAAAGTCCAGCAGGGTGATGTGATCGCATGAGTTATGATCTTGTGACGAATATTAAAATGTCCTCGCATGCAAGTGGGAGATATTAGTTTAGAATGCCCATGAGGGGCATTTTAGACATTTGCAATAGGGTTAGTGGGGTAACTCCCACTAACCACATATTAACCACTTACCATTATTCTCTCCATGTCAGTAGCAACATATTGTGTGGAAGGAGACTAACAACTCCTTTGATTGTACGTGAAAGAAAATTGTGAGAGTAACCATGGATGAATACTTGAGAGAAAAATATTCTCTAGAGAGAGAATATAGAGGGCATGAGAAAAATTCCGCGTAGGGAATTTTTCCCGTCACGATAATCGCCGGACTGAGAGTTACGGCGTTGTGACATTGCGGTGGTGGTTCGATTAACATCGTGATCACTATCCCGACCACGAGATCCGTTCGAGGGACGTTCGATTGATTTTTGGCTCTGCATATTCGAGGTATTTATATCCTATACCCAACCCATATTTATTTTTCCTGAAAATTATTTATGAATGCTTCCGCTGCATGTGATTCGATTAATTCCAACAATATATTCAAGAAACTCATTTCTTTATCAACGTCCACCATAATACATTTCTAGAAATCTTATCATATGTTTTTTCTAAATCAATGAATGCTATATGTAAATCTCTTTTCTGTATTCTAAATGTCTCCATCAAATGTGTTAACAAATGTATTGATTCAGTGGTAGAACGTTTTGACATAAATTCAAATTAATTTTGAGACACACTTATTTCTAATTTTAATCTATATTCCATCACCCTATTTCATAATTTCATAGTATGACTCATGATTTTAATTCTCTTATAATTGAAATAATTTTATGTATTATTTATTCTTATATAGTGGTTTTTTTTAGTTTGTCAGATTTTGTTAAAAAAAAACCGTTAATATTATTATCTCAATTTCATCCAAACACTTTCACACCTTGATAGGGATGCCCTCGGGTCTTATGGTTTTATTATTGTTCATTTTCTTTAAAACATTTTTTACTTCATGAGAATGAATGTTACGTTTAAAATCTTCATTGATCTTTTCTATAGGTATCGCAACATTACCGATATTTTTTGTATTCTCAATATTAAAGAGATTATAAAAATAATCTCTCAAATGCTTTATATGTTCTCATTCCTTACAAGTACACTATTGGTCTCACTTTAATACACCTAACTCCATTTATATATTTTTTTCTTTCCTTTCTTTAGTTTGACAATTTTATAAATTTGTTTTCTCCATTCTTAGTTTATAGTTTTTTATATAATTCGTTATATACCTTACTTTTTGATTCATGAATAATTTTTTTCATCTCTTTTTTTGGCATTTTTATATTTTTCAAATGCATCACTATTTCTCTTCCCTTTAAGGTTCCTATAACACTTTTATTTGGTTCATATAGTAGTTTGTATTTTCTCATTCCACTACCATGACTCATTGTCTATTGAAGTCCGAACCTTAGATGTGCCAAGAACCTCTCTACCTATATTCTTAATATTATTAGACATTTTTATCCATATAGTTTTTGAATTGTTCTTAGCGGACCATGTTACTACTTGAATGAATTTGTCTCTAAAAGTCGTTACTTTTATTTTCTTTATTTCAAATTACACCACTTAATTCTTGATTTCATAAATGGGCAATACTCTTTTGCCTTTTAAACACATGCACATTTCAAACTAAAAATCTAAACTGAACTATTATATTCTCTTCTAATATAATCTTGTAATCCTTATAGACCATTCTAACACTCATCTAGGTAAGAAAGAAATCAATCTGGTTGGTGCTCGACCTATTTATATATAAAACTATATGCAACTCTCTTTTTTTGAAGAAAGTGCTTACGATTATCAAATCGAATACTGTAACAAATTCTAAAATGGTATCTTTCTCTTCATTCTGACTACCAAATGTAAAGTTTTCATGTGCAGTTTTAAAACCTTCATTAGTCTCTCCTACATGTCCATTTAGATCTCCAATAAATAACTTTTCTCCACTAGATATGGATTGTATAAATTCATCTAAATCTTTCTAAAATTATTTTTTACTAATTGCATTTAAACTTATTTGGAGGGCATAAATACTAACTATATTAATTACGTTTTCCCCAATGACTAGTTTAACAAGCAAAATTCTATCTCTATTCCTTCTTACCTCCACTACATTTTCTTTTAATTCCTTATGGACTATTATTTTTACTCTATTTTTAGTTCTATCCCAATCTATATATCAGAGCTTATGGTCATATAACTCTACTATTATAGCTATTTCCCCCACCCACTTAGTTTTTTGGAGACATATAATATTAATTTCTTATATTTATTATTTTTCCTATCTCTTCTAATTTACTGGTTAAAAATCTTATATTTCAAGTAGTTAAATGAATTCTATTTTTGTAGACTAACTTTTTTACCCTCACTCGTCCACATAAATGTGAGGAGCCTTACTTATTTGACACCAAACTCACACCGTGATATGGCGTGATGTGTAACCCAAAAATTAAAAAAAAAAAAACACAGAATTTACCATTAAACAAGCTCGTCTTTTTAGATTAATATCAAAGAAAATAGCTTCTAAACAATGTCATTTGGATCTTTGTAAGATACTCAAATGGTAAAAAACTCTTATTCAAGTGTTTTCTTCATAGTCGAGATCAAGTATTCGAACTTTCAGAGATATGTATTGTCACAAATTTTGTGGTTTTCATGTATTAAAAGAAAAAGGTCATTACATACACTTGAACAAAATCCTGCCTGTGATTTGGGCATCATGTTTTGTGGTTTGTTGTATATTGATTTCGTGAATTTGCACATTGCGGGATAAAAGGCCCAAAACTTTGTTGTTGATTAAATTTTGTACAGGAAGAATGTGGAGGGGAATCGCAAGGAGGAGGAGAAGGGAACCATGAAGAATGGAGCAGAGATGGAGGTGGAAGAAGTGGGGGAGTATGAAGAACAACTAAAGAGATGGTTATTGGGAAGAGGAATAATAACAAGCTCGTAAGTGTGGAGTATGAAGAAGAAAATAGATAAAGTGGAGAGAATTGTTTAATGGGTGTTGTATGACCTGGAATGAGTGACAACCTTACATTTTTTGTTTGATCTTTTTGTGTTAGGACTATGAATGATGTAAAAATGAATTTGGTTTGCTTGTTGCATGGATTTTGGTGACTTGACTTTGAGTTATCATTCCTCAAGCTCACGGCCCAATTGAGCATGGATTTGACTTGGAAAACATGTCCAAGGTTTACGAGGGCTGATTGGAGAGTGTCAATTTCGAATCGTGGGCCACAGCATGAATTACATGCGACGAAAATTAGGGTTTTGATTTAATACTTAAAAACTCTTGGATTGCGCTTGCAGAGGAAATGTGCTACCATGCTGCTACTTTTCTTGGCCCTTGGAAACACGTCCTCTCCTGGAAGCAACTGGGCTGGGCTCGGATTGGCCTAGTAGGAATTATGTTTCTTTTTTCTTTTTCTAATAGTAAACTAAATGAAAATGAGGTATAATTCAACTGATATCGTCTTATTTTTATCTTATTAAGAGTCTCGAGTTCAAGATTTTTGTATACAAAAAAAGGGTAAACCAAATGGGTTTGGGTTAAATGCTTAAGTTTTTAGGTGATGGTTAAAATGCTTTTAAATTTGTCATAATGAGAATGATTTGCTTAAAAATTGATCACAATAAATAAATACAGATTTTCTCTTAAGATGCGGTCTATTTGAATTAATATTTATGTGGCACCGAGACAAAAAAAGGAAGAAGAAAAGTCAATAGAAAAAAAAAATTCAGGGAAATATGGAGAAGAGTCAAAATTGAATTTTAATACTCCTATTATTCAATTGGGAGAGACCCTTATGGAGAAATAGGTTAGAAATCAAAACCCTAGTATTGGAAATTCGTTTGAAATTAGAAAAGAAAAAAATTTGAAGAACATTGTGAATTAAAGCCCTGTAGTGATGCAAATAATCTTGAATTGATGGAATAAGAAATTAGATTCGTGATTGTACAAAATTAGGGTTTGTATTAAATTAGGAAAAATCCAAAAACCCTCAAATGGAACACAATTTGACAATAAATTGTAATTATTGGTTTAGGTTAGCCGTTCGGAGCTTGAAATGAGTCATATTGGATTAAATTGAAGAATTGGGAGTGAATACCCTCCAAAAGAGGTGAGTGGATGATCCATTGTGTTATAAATGAGTAAAATTTTTTAAAATTCTTTATAAATGATTTAAATGATTTTTATATGTTTTATATGATTTTTTTTTTTATTGTGGGATGTTTGAAATGAAAATTTGAATTTACGAATATATCCATTACATTTATAAATGAATGTGTGACATATATTGTTGAATATTTAATTTATGAATGCTATGGTAGGATTTGGTAATCGTTTGTTGAAATTATGACATATGAATTGTGAATTGGATATTTGTGAAAGAAATGATGCATGTAGTAAATGGCTATAGTCATTCATTCCACGGAACGATCCGACGGGGTGACGTGGTTGGGGTTATAAGTGGGGGAGTTAAACGTAGCTCCCTTTACAGATGTCGGACTATCCGGATCGCATCCCGGTGAGGTAATGCCAAGGAAGGATGAAACTAGTGTTATGAAAAGAATGATTTAAAAACTCTTGGCGGGCTTCCATCTGAGTTCAGCCAAACCTTAGGTGGAAGAAATTTCTTTAAGGAGTCCCCGTGATTTTGAAAATTTTGAAATTTATGGATACATATTTATTTGAAATTATTCTGATTTGATGAAACTATTTTATGTAAATTTGAGTTGTTTATGATACATGTTTTGACTCTCCCACACTCACTTCTTATTTATTGCACAATTATGTCATTACACTGCATTTACTGAATATTTGTAATACTCACTCATTTCTTTCATATTTTTCAGAGGAAATTTAGAAAGAAGATTTCATTTGAGAGCAATTGAAGAAGTATTTTGCCGTCCTTTGATAGGTATCAATAATGTGGGATCTTATTTTTGGGATTAATGTAGTAAAATTCATGAAATGAGACTTTATATTTTTATTTGATTTGGATTTGATTATACTTACTTTATTTTTTTTTTGGTGGGCAAGTATTGATAAAATCATCACATGGATAAATGGAACTTTATAAATTTTACTTAAATTCTATAATTTGCGAAAAATTATTGTTTATGTGGGATATTTGGATTTTATTGGTAAATTTTGGAATATTTTGAAATTGTCGATATATTATTAAGAATTATTTATTGGCCGTATTAGCTTAGTGCATGCATTGGAGTTTTAATAACCGAGTTGGTCTCGTCCATGCCATTTGAGACTTGGTCTCGTGCATGTCATTTGAGACTGGATGAACCGAGTTGGTTTTTGGATGATACTAAATTGTTTTGAAAATAGAATTGAACATGTTAAATGTCTTGTATTGTTCTAGTATATGAAGAGATTTTGCCGGTGTACCAAGATAACGCGGTAGTTGTTGCGTGTTCGACTCTAGGGTCGAGGCATGACAATTTATTTGTTTTATTTAGTATTATTTCATTTTTTGTGTTTGCGTCGAGTGTTTGTTTGTTTAGTCATTTTCTTGCTTCAATTGTCTTGTTCTTGTTATTGTATTGCGAATGTAAAAAAAATTGAAGATTATTGTCTAAACTTCGTGCACGATAGGAAAGCAAAGTAGAAGGCTTTTGTGTTGCAACTGTTGGATGAGATGTTGTTGCTAAGCCAACTTGACGAATGACTTTGCGGCTCAAACTCAACTTCTGTAGCCACACTTTTTTAATGACTTTGCACATTCATATTCGCGTAAATGGTTACGTCCACGCAAAACTCGAGAATTCAGAATTTAAAAAGTTGAACTGGTGTGATTTTTCATGGTGGAGTAGGTATTATCACCGACAGATTGAGGAATATGGAATGCATAGCACATAAATGGAGGCAGCTAAGCGGGCATGGTAACTGGGAAAACCTCTTAGACCCTCTTGACCTAGACATGAGGCAATACCTCATCCATTACGGTGAAATGGCACAGGCAACTTATAACAATTTCAATGCAGAGCGAGCCTCGAAGTACTGTGGCGAAAGCAGGTATTCTCGGGAAGATCTCTTTGCTAGGGTTGGTTTGGTGAAGAACCACCACATGAATTACACAGTCACCAAGTACTTCTATGCAGCGTCAAAACTCGAGGTTCCTGAGTCTTTTTTGGTGAAGTCACTATCTCCTAATCCCTGGTGTAAGGAGTCAAATTGGATGGGGTTTTTAGCCGTGGCTACTGATGATGGAAAAAAGGTTCTAGGAAGAAGGGACATATTGGTTGCTTGGAGAGGAACAATCATGGTTGTGGAGTGGTTTAAAAATTTTGATTTCCCTTTGGTTTCGGCTTGTGAGATACTAGGAAATGATTCTAGAGCAATGGTACATGAGGGTTGGCTTTCCATGTATACTTCGGATAATACAAAATCACCCTACGATAAATCAAGTGCCAGGCATCAGGTTTGTCCAAATCCTTGCTTCTATTTCTTTTTCCTGTTGATTGATTTTCGATTAAGAGGGTTCAAAAGATTTGTTTCTCAAATACTATGCATTAAATCCTAGTTTTAAGCAAGATTCATCTTACCTCCTGTATGGGAACCGATCTGTTCTATCTTTCTTCAATTATCTAAATTTATAAAGCATGGATATGGACAAAGAAAACGCCTTTTTTTTTTGGGGGGGGGGGGGTGGACAATTGGGACACAATGACATGAAATTCTCTTATACTATTGAAAGGTACAAAGTACTTTGTATTTCAAGATGTCAGTGTTACTGCGTCAGTGTAACACAGATTTAAATGAGATGAGGTATGTCAAAGATGTACCCTTAAACCTCCATTGGAGATGCATGCTCAACCGATGAAGTTCATATAAAGGCTTTGGCTAAATTTCTCATTAGAACCCTAAAACTATCTCCTCCCGCAAGAGGAAAACAAACTAGTAGAGCTTATTGTGACTTGCATTAGTATTATATGATCTAACTTAGTGTGTTTATGTTTTGGGCATGCACTGCAGATTGTTTCTGAAGTGAAGCTATTGCTAGAAAAATACAAAGATGAAGAAACAAGCATAACTATAACAGGCCACAGCTTAGGGGCAGCATTAGCAACCTTAAATGCAGCAGATATTGCTGCAAATGGCTATAACATAGTCACATGCCACGGCAATACTAAGAAAATTCCAGTGACTGTCTTTTCCTATTCTTCCCCACGCATTGGAGACCCAAACTTCTGCGATGCTTGCCACACAATGGAAAATCTTCATATACTAAGGGTGAAAAATGTTGGAGATATTATCCCGGACCTGCCTCCGGGCCTGTACACTGAGGTCGGACGGCAGCTATTGATTGATACCCAGAAGTCCATGTATCTAAAGAGCCCTGGAAATATGCTCAGTTGGCATGAATTAGAGTGTCATTTACATGGGGTGGCCGGATTTCAAGGGCTTAATAAGCCTTTTCATTTGACAATCAAACGCGATATTTCGTTGGTGAACAAATACTTGGATGCCTTGAAAGATGAATATTTGGTTCCTGAGGCTTGGTGGGTTGAGAAAAATAAAGGCATGGTGCATAAAGAAGATGGCTCTTGGTGTTTGGAAGATCATGAACCTGATGATCAAGAGGTATATTGAGTCATGATTTGCAGCTTTCCTACCTTCTAGGATCATAGAAGAACCAAAACAGAACATGACCACTAATAGGAGTCCTTGCATTTTAGAAAGTATACATAACATATAAAGGAAATGCCTAAAACTGTAATTTCCTTCAAATTGTTCATGGTTTCTGTTTATATGAGGCAGAGTCCAAATACATAATACCATCAATTGGAAACCATGCTTTAAAAATCTTGTACTTTAGATCCACAAAGTTTTATTCCTTTTCAATTTAACCAAATTCTAACAAGTATGTAAAATAAAGCAAACAAAGGCGTTGAATTCAAGAATCCCAAAGGGCACAAAGGCAGGTATACCAGCAGCCTTGCAAGCATTAACATCGGGGTGTGGACCTAAGAAGGGACGAAGACGGGGAATTGAATTCCTTTAATTTTCTAAAATTCAATTAGATATCTTTTAACTGTAATTTTTCACTCATTTGTCTTTTTTAAAATTCATTTATTTGATTAAATTGTATATAAAATTTTTTCTAAAAACCTACCGTATAACAAAAATAAAATATAATATCAATATTGCATGCTTTAAATCAATAAAAAAATATTTTATAGTCTCTAAAATAAAAAAAAAAAAGATTGTAATATTGAGAAAAATTAATTTGACATTAACAAATGCACTTTGCCTCTCACTACAAAAAAAAAATGGCCTTTAGTGATAAAAGCATTTTGGTCAACCTGAAACAGCCAAGAACTGTCAGCCGGCCGTGGCCGCCGGTGCCAGAATTCGGCGTCCCGCCAATATCAAAATTTGATGGTCCTGCAGGGGCCGACGGCTGGCCGTCTTGCCTGAACCGTCGGTGGCCACCGTCGACATCGGTAGCTTGGACCAACGGTGTGATTGAGCTGGTCTTCGGATCGAACCTGGCCGAGACCTAATGGTGCGGTTGGGCTGGTTTTTAAACCGTCTAATTATTTTTGCTTTAAGGATACTTATATATACTTTGAATTTTGTTTTGTTATCCGATATGGGATTACTATAACCCTTTTAGTGACGACAATTATATACATTTAGTGACGACCATTGTAGTCACTAAAAATTACAAGAATTGACCACATGTTTAGTAACAAAATAAACTCGTCACTAAAAGTCATCAAAGGCCTTTTTTTGTACTGTCATTTAGCGACTAATTTTAATGACAAAAAAAATTGTTGTCATCAAATTTGATCTCTAATGGTGCTCAAATTGATGGATTTTTTCCCTCATACCATTTAATGATCATTTTTTCATATTTGTCACTAAACTTTACATGATGACCAAGATATAGTGACGAATTTTTTTTCGTCTCCAATGGCTACTATTTGTGACCAGAATTTTGATCGTCACTAATTTCTGGTCACTAAAGTCTATTTTTTTTTTTGTAGTGACTTTTCTTTTTCTTTCCCCTCCTTCCGCCAACTTTCCCTCTCCTCTCCCTCTTCTTATTGGCCTTTCTTTCCATTCATTGTGTTTGTTTCCTCTCCTTTCCCTTTCGTCTTTTTCTTCTCTCTTTTCCATTTCCTCTCACTCTTTACTATCTTTCTTATTTCCGTATTCGTGATTTTCTCTTTAGATTTTCTTCATTTATTGAATACCGGAATCTCAATTCTCTTGTTTTCTACGATTAACCACTGACTTGTTTTCAAATTTGAAGAAAAATCTTATATTTGTCCCATAGAAAAGGTAAATATTTTTAATTAAAACTTTTATTTTTCAGAATATTATAGTTGAATTAATATTTTTTGTTATTTTAGATTTTCTAATATACTTTTATAATTCATGTTTATTGTTTGATCAATTATCTTATAATTTTCCCCTACCTCTAGGTTTTAGGTACACCACTGGTAACATCTCTACTCCCTTGTGGATTGCTTGTCACAATTGACGTTTCAGCTTTCCATTTCTTTGCTACATCTATACTCATTTGAGCCACATTAGACCTACCATCTTAGCGTGTCATGCACAATCACTTTCCCTTTAAGATGGCGCTCATTTGAGCCACATTAGACCTACCATCTCTCAACTGAAATTTTTCTCAACCCCTTTTTTTACCTAAGCCACACACACATCTGCAGAGCAAGGCGATAATAGAAATGATAGGAACGCATAGATTTCAGACCCTGTTGCCACCAAAATAGCTTTTTGATACATATTGACTAAATATTGTCAGATTTATTCTCAATGTAGAGGGTGGAATTCGTGAAAATAAATAAATTAGAATTTTAGGATAAAAATGCGAAGTCCCTTGATCAAAATGCTTGGCCGGGATGGTGATATCAAAATCGAAACGCCACTACAATGTCACGACATATCAACCCAAAATCCGGTGAATCCAATGATAAAAAAATTTTCTAGTCAAAATTTTTCAATCCCTGAAATATGGTTTTCAAAGATCTCTCAATAGATCACTTAGCAATCTTTAACCCTCAATTGTCCAATGTTCAATTGTCTCTCAAACTTCTCTTACTCACGTTCAAGAAGTTAATACACATTATTGG
The DNA here is from genome assembly GCA_037126225.1 of Dillenia turbinata. Classification (NCBI taxonomy): domain Eukaryota; kingdom Viridiplantae; phylum Streptophyta; class Magnoliopsida; order Dilleniales; family Dilleniaceae; genus Dillenia; species Dillenia turbinata. The sequence goes on from JBAMMX010000021.1 coordinate 12,806,076, forward strand.
ATGCATTTCAAGAGATTATTGGAGAGTGGAAGTTAAGGGGTAATAGGAGTTATCCCATTATCCTAAATTCAAATTTTAATTTGAATTAAATTTACATATGGTAAAAGCCTCTCATGGGCATATTTTACTAACATCTCTCACTTGCATATGAGGGTATTATATATCCATCATTAGATCACAACTCATACGATCTTTCACATTATCCTTCCGGACTTTCATATAAGATTTGGTATCGTGTGACCAATAAGTACACCTGCAAACAAAGACTTCTTCTTGATACACTTGTTAAGATAATCGAAAAGCCACCATTAGTACAAAAGAACTCGTTGTACCCCAAACTCAATACATTACTTCCATCAAGCCACTTTCATAAACGAAAGTGATCCCCAATTGTTGCTCGACTGTGTATTCACTATTATGTTTGAATCTCAACATGGATAAATGTAATAGATCAACCGGTGAAGACAACACAACAATATAATGTCGATTGGTTTTTCTTTTCCCTATTAGAAACTATCTATCTTAATTTAATTGCTTTCCTATACCTACTTCGCAGACCTCATTATCTTCTAGACCATTAATAAATAGACAACGTAGCATACACTGAACCAAAAGTTCAAGAAATAGCTAAAAGTAATAAGGGTATTAGTAGACCCATCCAATAGGTCTCAGGGCCCCACACAGTAGGGCATGGTGATCAAGATCACATTATCGTCTCATATAATGGCTCTTACTATCCCATGGTCAATTTATCACATGTGGTATGAAACACGTGTTACAGTGTTATTCCCCTATCTCTAAAAAAAATACATGTCAGATTTCTCTAACGCTATATAGTTATAGAACCCAGACTTCATATAAGACTTTACCTAGAAATTTCAAAGAAAGTACCGTAGAGAGAATATTACTAGATGCAGGTGATATTTGACATCTCAAATCTTATTACTTACAGACAACATAGATATGGGTATCTACTATAGAACCAAAAACCATAGAAAAAGCCATAGAAGATGAAAGTTGGATAGAGGCTATACAAGAAGTGTTAAATCAATTTAAAATAAATACTGTTTAGACTTTAGAACCGAAACCAAAGATAAATCAATAATTGGAACTAAATGGGTTTTTTTGAAATAAATTGGATGAAAATGGAATTGTTGTAAGAAACAAAACTAGATTAGTTACAAAAGGATATTCACAAGAGGAAGGAATTGACTATGATGAAACTTTTGCACCTATTGTTAGATTAGAGGTTATTTGACTACTTTTGGCTTTTGTATATTTTAAAAATTTTAAACTATATCAAATGTATATTAAAAGTGTATTTTTAAATGGCTACATAAAAGAAAAAGTATATATTAGCCAACCACCCAGTTTTGAAGAACCTAGTAAGGAAGATTATATCTATAAATTGTAAAAAGTATTATATGGTCTAAAACAAACACCAAGGGCATGGTATGATAGATTAAATGAATATCTTGTGAAAAATAACTTCAAAAAGTGAAATATAGACACAGCTTTATTTATCAAGCATGTTGATAATGATATTCTTGTTGTTCAAATATATGTTGATAGTATCGTATTTGGATCTACAAATGAACATTTGTGTGATGATTTTAGCAACATCTTGAAGAGTGAATTTGAAATATCAATGATGGGTGAATTAAATTTATTTCTTGGATTGCAAATTAAACAATCTCCTCATGACATTTTTATAAGTTAAGAAAAGTATGCAAAAGAATTAATTAAAAAATTTAGAATGAAAAATTCAAAATATGTTAGTACCCCTATGTCTACTTCTATTACATTAGGCCTAGATGTAGAAGGAAAAGATGCGAATGAAAAACTCTATAGAAGTATGATAGAATCATTGTTATACTTGACCGCTTCTAGACTCGATATTTTATTTAGTGTATGTTTGTGTGCAAGATTTCAAAGTAAACCTAAGGAATCTCATCTTAGAGCCACAAAAAAAATTTTAAAGTATATAGCCGGTACCAAAAATTTAGGAATACATTATCCAAAGAATTCAAATTTTAAATTAATTGGATATTCGGATGCAGACTATGCCGGTTGCAAAATTGACCGAAAAGTATCTCGTGTACTTGTCAATTTTTAGGTGATAGAATCGTAAGTTAGGTATCTAAGAAACAAAATTCAGTTATATTGTCAGCAGTGGAATCAGAATGTGTGTCAATAGGAAATTATTGTATTCAAATTTTGTGATTGAAATAATAATTTAGAGATTATGAGTTAGATTATAAAAATATTATCATAAAATGTGACAATACAAGTGCCATATGTCTTATCAAAAATCTCATAAATTATTCAAGATCAAAACATATAGAGATTAGACACTATTTTATTAGAGATAATGTTTTATGTGGTGATGTAATTTTAGAATATATCAAAACAAAAAATCAATTTGCTGATATTTTTACAAAACCTTTAGATACAGAAAGATTTGAAAATATTAGAAATGAAATAGGAGTGTGTTTTCCATTTTAAAAATTACAATATAAAAAAAATCAAAGAACCAAATTCACTCTTTCTTCGAAAACCCTAACATAGAACCCTAGACCCAAATTCACCATGGCTTCATGCAAATCTTTAAGAATCACGAAAAAAACATCCAAAATTCTATCTTCTTCTCACATTAACATCTCTGATTTGGATTCATCAAGTTCCGATTCTTTAAGTTTTCATTTAGGTCATGATGAACACCCACTGAACTCACAATCAAATTCGATGTCTATTCATGATTCTGAATCTTAATTCACTCAAAATCAAACCCATTCTTTGTATCAAGAAGCCCAACAAGATTTTCCCAAAGAAGAGATGCCTCAACCCCTTCGAATCCAAATTCCTTACACTCGGTCATGACCAATTATGTTTGAAATTGGTTCCTGTAGGTTCGTTGACTTTGATTACTTTGAGCAAATGGGTTTCGAAATTCGAATTGTACTTGAAAGGATTAGAGGTGTTGAATTATGCGACACAAACAGAAACTGCATTAGGAAGGTAATTTTTTATTTCTATAAGAACCTGGATGTTGAACAATCTGATGTTTTGAAATCAACGATTTTGGGGTTTTGAATTGAGATTAGCAAGAATGATATTGTTAACTATTTAGGACTTAAATAGATAGATGATAAGTCATTGGAGAACATGAGAAAAAAAGGATGTCTATAGACTATTTTAAGCAAATGTTGATTATGGAATAGGATACTTGTATGAGAAAGACTTCGCTCTGCTGGTTAGAGTACTGCACAAAGTAGTTTTGATATGCTTTTTATTTTTTTTATTAGTTTAAAATAATTAAAAAAATTAAAAAAAAAACCAAAAAAAAAAATAAACATAGAGAGCAGTTCTACCGGTGGTGGAACCGCCCACTTATTTTTAAATTTTTTATTTTGTTTTTTATTTTTTATTTTGTTTTTTATTTTGTTTTTTATTCATTTTATTCTATTTTATTTATTTTTTATTCTTTTATCATTTTTATTCTTTTGTTGTTAGTTTAAAATAATTAAAAAAATAAAAAAAAACCAAAAAAAATAAACATAGAGGGGCTGTTCCACCGGGTGGTGGAACCGCCCTCGTATTTTTAACTTTTTTTAATTCATTTTATTCTTTTTTATTTTGTTTTTTATTCTTTTATTCTTTTTATTTTTTAATTAGTTTATTTTTTGATGTAAAAAATATAAAATAATTAAAAAACAAAAAAAAACAAAAAAAATCAAAAAATCATAAACATAGAGGGGTGGTTCCACCAATATATTTTATTCTTTTTATTTTTTTATTTTGTTTTTTACTTTATTTTTGTTAGTTTATTTTTTGAGGTTAAAAACACAAAATATTAGTTTATTTATTAAAATAGGATATATTTTTTATGAAATGTAATTTTTTATTTTTATTAAGTTAGAGTATTTTGTTTTAAATAGTGAGATTAAGATAAAAAGTAATGAAATATAAAAAAAAATGAATGAACACAAAAATCGTCGTGATATAGTAGTTAAGATTACTCAAAATATGCTCTAAAACCCATATTCAAGTCCGAATCTGGGTGAGAGCATTTTTTCAACAAAAAAAAGCAGGGCACAGATAGGAGAGCACGTGCGAGCGAGCACGGGCAGCCGTGGGGGCGTGGGCAGCGACGTGCGGGCGTGGGCAATGATGTGGGAGCGAGCGCGGGCGGGGCATGCGACCTCATGCACCCCCGCGCGCCTCGTGCACATTGGGTGCATGACCTTCACCGACAGATTAACGACAGAAAATTTCCCTCGCTAATCCATCGGTAATAATTTGGAATAATTTTGACGGATTATTAGCAACGGAAAATTTTCGTCACTAATCTGTCGCTAAAATTATTTCATAGTTTTTTAATTATTTTAAATATATGACGGTTAGCGATAGAAAATTTCTGTTGCTAATCCATTGCTTCCGTCGCTAAATTTAGCAAAGTGACTTTCAATGATGGAATTTTCGTCGTTAATTTTCCATCGCTAATCTGTTTTAGCGACGGAAATTTAACTATAGGAACAGACATTTCCGTTACTGATACTCATTTTTCTTGTAATGTCTATAAGTCCCTTACTTAGACCGATTACATCAGAAGAAATACATAAATAGTTATATCGCCTCGATCGTTCGACAATACTAGAGAGTACAAAAAGGTAAGCAGAGAAAGAATGAAAAATAATATACAGCCCTACTGACACAATAGAACTGCCAAAAGGGGGGACAAACCGATCAGGAAGGGATTCTGAAGATGCATCAGAATATTATCAAACTTTCTTGTATCGCTTGGCTCCTTACACACAACCAGTATGTCCTACCACCTGACTCAGAAGGAGACTCTTTTCTTAAATCTGAGTTAGGGGACCCCAATGAGATCCTTGATGGAGAACATCGCAACATTCAGACATCGAATGACAAGATAAGTCCTCACACCAATAGTCCATGTTTTTGATGAGACCTTGTACCAACAAAAGCAACTCACACCACCGAGCTTTACAAGGCAGGAGCATCCTTTTGAAGACAAGACAACTCTCACAAGAAGAAAACCCTAAGGCATGAAGAAGCAAATTAGAGTAATGCAAGCCCCTTAGTCCCTATTTATAAACTTGAAGAAATCTCTTCAGATCTCTAAGCAGTTGAAGCACTTCTCAAAAAAGCATGAGAATTAAGTGGGAAAGTTCATACCGCCTCACTTTCCTACACCATTAATTTTGAATTAAATCAAGTGGACGGTGAGGCGCATTAACACCAGTGGAAGATAAAATGGTTGAGGCAAAAGGGGAAATTTACATCCTATCTACTTTAATTTCGTATCAGTTGCGGACGATTTGAATGATCTCAAGAGACACGTGTCACAAGCTTCCATGACATTTTAACTTCTCGAGAAGCGACCTTACTTATGGCACCTCTCTCATAAATCGACACCATGAGTCGGGGGCAAATGATAAGACATGATCCAAACTACAGTCGGTATGGTCTCTGGGTGCCTGAAAGAGTCACCCATGATCACGGAGGGCCCAGCTCTTCCAAATAATGAACATATCGATCCGGATAGCACAATCGATTCGCAAGCGCATTCAGTATACTGAACGGCTACCCCCTTTTCCATTCGACCACCGAATACTAAAGGAACTAAGTACTTTGACTTCTGAATGGTAATCCTCAACTGAATCTTATCTTGATTAAGTTTCCTATTTTAGTATGTAACGTATCTCTTGGATAAGGAAGGAAACCCTTGAAAATCTAATCAATAAGGGAAAGAACCTCCCCGAATAATCAGACTTTCTAAATAATAATAATTTCAAATCTCTGATGTTTAGAATCCAAAATTTTCGGATCTCCTCGTAAAGAAACTAGGGTTGTGACACCCCAGATGCACATGGCTCTTGTGAGATCTAGCATGAAAGCCGTCAATATATCAAGTTAGGTAAGTTTTCTTGACTTGACACATGACACGCAAGTCACATGGAGATCCATCCTCCCTTTTCTTAGTCTATTTTTATTCCATTCAAAATTGCTCTTTTTGACTTGAGTGTCGGAACCTCCCCCGCTAGAGCACCCTTCGACAGTCTTTTGCTAGTCTCAAATTCCTTAATCAAGCACCTGTTCAAGTCACAAGGAGCCTGATCTGTGAAACTAAGACACATCTCCAACAATATCTATGTGGTATAATAATATATTTATAAACTAATTTTTATTCTTTCCAAAATTACATGAAAACGAAAAATAGAAAATTTGAACACTGAATTTTTTGGGAATACGCTTTAATTCCAAAAATCAATTATAATATGATTTTTCCCTATATTTTATAATGAATTTAAATGAAAAATTTCTAATACCGAAAATTTTGGTATTACAGCACTTAATCCCTTAAAAAAAATTTCATCCTCAAATTTAAAATAAAGTTCAAACATCAAATAAATAGGGGTATTGCCTTTGTATAGCACTCTCAGATTCCTAAATCTCTTCTTCAACTTGGTTACTTGTCCACAATACCATGACAATGGGAATTTGTTTACTCCTCAATTGCTTGATCTATCAATCAATGATCTTTACTGGTTATACCTTGAAAATCAAATTTTCATTCAACTTTACCGAAGGAGTTTTCAATATATATGAGAGATCCGACAAGTATTTCTTTAACATTGAAATATAGAAAATATCGTAGATCATCTGTAACTCCGGCAGCAATTCTAGCCAGTATGCTACTTTTCCAATCCTTTTGAGAATCTTGAAGGGACCGATATAATAAGGATTCAATTTTCCCCTTTTTGAAATCAAATTATATCCTTCTAAGGAGAAACCTTCAAAAACACCATATCTCTTACTTCGAATTCCAATGGTCTTCTTCTCTTACCAACGTAGCTCTTTTGTCGATCTTAAACTACCTTTATTCTTTCTCGATTCAATTTTTCCTTTTCCTTGGTGGTCTTAGTCAGCTCTACGTTTTCAATTTTTCCCTCTCCAATCTCATCCCAACATAATGGAGTTTGGCACTTCCTTTTGTAATGAGGTTTATAGGGAGGCATTCCTATACTAGATTGATAGTTGTTATTATAGGCGAATTTGACTAACAGAAGGTGCCTATCCCAACTTCCCTGGAAGTCCAAGACATATGTCCTTAGTATATCCTCTAAAGTTTGAATTGTACGCTCTGATTGTCCATCGGTCTGAGGGTGGAAAGTAATATTGAACTTTAATTTAGTCCCTAAGGACTCTTATAACTTTGGTCAAAATCGAGAAGTAAATCGAGGATCACGGTCTGACACAATAGACATTAAAACTCTATGAAGTCTCACTATCTCATAATGTATAATTTGGTCAATCTTTCTAACGAATATGTATTCTGAATCGTCAAGAAGTAAGCCGACTTGATGAGACGGTCCATAATTACCCATATGGCATCGTGACAACTCAGATTATGTAGCAAACCCATCATGAAATCTATGGTGAGGTGCTCCCACTTCTATTCGGGACTTGGCAGTGGTTGGAGGACATCGGTTGGCTTTTAGTGTTTAGCTTTAACTTGCTGGCACACTAGACATCTAGCCACGAAATCAGCTATCTCTCTTTTTAACCCAGACCACCAATATAACTCCTTGATGCCTCGGTATCTCTAAGTACTCCCCAAATGCATGGCATAGGCTAAGGAATGTGCCTCTTCAAGTATGGCCTTTCAGAAATTTTCATCTTTTGGGACACAAATGCATCTCCCATTACTCGTAATCCCATCTTCCCGAATTTGAAACTCACCACCTTCTCCCTTGTGGATTTTCTTAACTATGCCCTTCAAGTCTTTATCGGTAGCTTGAAACTCCAGAATACGATCCACCAAGGCAAGCCTCACCATAAACTTGGCCAATAGTGCGTCTTAATCATCCTTAGCCAATTTAATTCCAAATGCTTGAAGTCCAACTAAACAAGAGAGCTAGGAACTCCCTTGAGATGTTGAACTAGATAATGACTTTCGACTTAATGCATCTGCAACTACATTTGCCTTTCTAAGGTGGTAATCTATCACTATATCATAATCCTTGATCAATTTTAACCACCTCCAATGCCCCAAATTGAGCTCCTTCTGGGCAAGCAAGTATTTCAAACTTTTGTAATCGGTAAAGATCTTACAGGTGGTACCATATAAGTAATGCTGCCAAATCTTTAAGACAAAAACAATAGCAGCTAACACCAAATCATGAGTAGGGTAGTTCACTTCCTATTTCTTTAGCTAACGAGAGGCATAAGTAATCATCTTATTACCTTGCATCAACATACACCCTAGCCCTTGCTCACTGGCGTTACTATATACCACATAATCACCGTCGTCACTGGTAGGGGGAGCATGGATAGGAGCAGAAGTCAACCTTTGCTTAAGCTCTTGGAAACTACCCTCACACTTTTCATTCCATTCAAACTTGACTCCTTTCCGAGTCAAATTGGACATTGGAGCTACAATTTTTGAGAATCTCTCAATGAATCTCTGATAATATCCTACCAATCCAAGGAAACTTCTCACCTCGGTAACATTCTTAGGTTGCTCCCACTTCAGAGTGGCTTCTACCTTCATTAGATCTACAAATTTCCATCTATGGAAACAACATGCCCTAAAAAGCCAATCTCCCTTAACCCAAACTCACATTTGGAGAACTTGGCATACAACTTTTCTTGGATAGTTTCCAGCACGATCTGAAGATGTTTAGAGTGCTCTTCATCATTCTCAAAAATATCGTCAATGAAAACTATGACGAACTTATTGAGGTAGGAGTGGAACACCATATTCATCAGAACTATAAAGGTTGCAGGAGCATTAGTTAATCTGAAAGGCATCTCCATTATTGGCGATTTAGGTGTATCGTGATTTCGGGTAAATATACCCTAGTCCAGTGTAGTGTATAGTGCAGAACAAATATCCATCCCACGAGGATATTATGTATTACCAAATAAAAAATACCTTATCTAACTTGGACAGAACGAAACAAGATAGTAAGGATATTAAAAATAACAGAAATATGACAAATGAAAACCCTAATTTTATAAAACCCTAACATATCAATTTCATTTGTCTCCAATTTTTTCACATGGTCAAATTCTTTCAAATCTCTTACAGTTTATTAATTAAAAATTCATTCTTGATGATGACAGATTTTCCTAAATTAGATTCACCCAATAGTCATGTAATGAAACCCTAATTCGACTAACCAAAACCCAATGGTTATACAATCTTGATTAGGCCGAACTGTATTAAGATCTATAGAATATCTGTAATCTAGTTTTTCCACTAAGATACCCACACAAAGTTAATCATCTGTTGATCTCATAACCCTATATCAATTTTATTGTATTGGTAAGATTTTATGCAATCTTCTCTTGATCTCATGCATATAATCGCAAATCATCAAATTGAAGGGCCTTTTACGAATGAAGCATTAAGTCTAACAATGAAATCTCATGAAAGAAAGAACATACCAATAAAGATTCATGTGAAATAAACGAATCAAATCATTTTATTAATCAAAGAACAGAATGCGTTGAGTCCTAGGAACAAGAAGTCTAACTAAACATAATAAAAAAAATAAGAAAGGTAAAGAAAAAATCCATAGATAGAAGAATCCATCCAAGGAGGCGATTGCTAGGGTTTCTCCCCTCTCCCTAAGTGCAAAGGATGCCTTCTTCTTATAATTGAAGTTTTAAGAGTCCTAAATAACTAAAAGCTTGTGGGTCTTCATAATAACTTGATATTTCACTTAGACTTGGGCTTTTAGAACCATGGGCCTTGATTTCCAGCACTATAATAAATTTGACTCAAATTTTGGATATCTTCTTGTCAGACCTGGCCTTTAAGGTTTTTATAAGATTTGTAGCCTTAAAATCTTCTTTCTAACCCAACAAGAAACAGGTCAATCGGACATTGAAACAAAAAATTATGCCCAAAATACTAACAACTGTCTATGCAATCCAATATCATTAAATAAGTCCAATAATCCTGAAATAAAAGCCATGAAAATAATTAATATAAAATCACGAAATAAAACTAAAAAATAGTTCTAAAAGTCATAAATAAAGCCTAAAATAAAATAAAATAATTCAAATATATAAAATTATCGCTATTATTTATCCTCAGTTGATGATAGCCCGATCTCAAATCTATCTTCGAGAACACATTAGCCCTTTGAAGTTGATCAAAAAGATCGTCAATCCTCAGGAGAGGATACTTGTTCTTGATCATTACCTTATTGAGTTGTCAGTAGTCAATACATAACCGAAGGGTTCTATGCTTCTTCTCCACAAATAGAACTAGAGCACCCTAAGGTGAGGTACTCGGTCAAATGAACCCATTGTCCAAGAACTCTTAGAGCTAAACCTTTAAGTTCTTTAACATTTTAAGTGCCATTCGACATGGAGGGATAAAAATCGATGTAGTGTAAGAACCAAATCTATGGTGAAATCAAACTCCAAAAACGGTGGCAACCCAGGCAACTCTTCTGGAAAAATATTCAACAATTTATTCACCATAGGAACATCATTTAGATTAAGGCTTCCCACTATGGTGTCAATAATATGAGCTAAATAAGATTCACACCCTTTATGCACTAATTTCCATACTTCAAGAGTTAAAATTACATAGTTTGGCAACACCCGACGTTTACCAGTGAACACAAGTAGAGGATGCCCTGGCCTACGAAATTTTACTTCCTTAGTGAAGCAATTCACTAAATCTCTGTGAAGGTGTAGCCAATCCATGCCTAGTATGACATCAAAATCTCTCATCTCTAATGAAATTAAGTCTGTTTCGAGAGTTATCTCACCGACCTTTACCTCACAATTCTTATATACCATATCCCTAATCAGTTGTTCCCTTAAAGGTGTGATAACCAACAACCCTTCTACAAGCAGAGCCAAAAGCTTATCAGAATGCCTAGCAAATTCCATACTCACAAATGAATTATTCAACCTAGTATCTATTAGCACATAAGCATCAACACCAGACATTTTTATTGTACCTATTAATATAAACCATAAAGTAATTATTAGTCAATCCACAAATTCATCATTCACATATGACCCCTTATAACATTCCATCGCACTACATAATCTTGAACATTTCATATATCCACCTATAATAGAAATCCACACTACCTATATAATCATAATGTTATACTAATGATCATGAACAAAATCACATCTTCAATATACTTCAAGTCATAGTCACATATCATCCACATCATATCTCTAAATTATCTACTTTAAGTATCGAAGTGATTTATCCATAACAACGTCCGAATTGGCTTGGGCCTCTTCATTTGTCATAACATAAATTCTGGCCTGAATTCATGGTTAAGGATGTTGAGTAGGAGGGGTTACGATGTTGCTTCCCATTCCTGTTCTTGGAGTAACATTGGTGAAAGGTGTCAAAATAGTTGTCGAGTCTCTCTTGGAGCCACTAGGGGAACCCCAAACTTGACGATTCCCTTGCCCTTCTACATTCAACTCTAGAGAAATGTATCAAAGGTGACTCTCCTTTCCACAATGATAACATCTTCTGGGTTCCCTACATGGACCCAAGTAGTGTCCTTCACAATTTGGCCAAAGGTCTCCTCTACTACCTCTCGATCCTATTCCCGAGATAGAACCACCACTATAGGAGTCTGTGTTTCTATTCTTCTTAGAGCTTTGGCCAGGTATAAACCCACCGGATCTCTTCCTCTTCCCATGGTGCTCTATAACTTTTGCCCTTTCGAGTACCATTTTCTCGACTCTCAAGGCTAATTTTAGGATATCTTGGAATGCATGGCCCTTAGTTATAGATATCTTTTCCCTTATGTTCAAGTTCAATCCCAATTTAAATCTCGCACATAGGGACTCCACTAAGTTTACAAATTCCAGAACATAAGTGGCAAGCTCGCTAAGTTTTGTCTCATACTCCGTCACTATCCTATTTCTATGGGCTAGCTTAAAGAATTGTTCCCTCTTCTAGTCCCTATAAAACCAAGTATAGTATTTCTCCTCAAAGGCCTTAAGAAATTCTCTCCAAGTGGGAGGTGCAGTTGTCCTACTCTTAACGTTTTCCCACCAAGTTCACGCACTCTTATCTAATAATTTTACAGCTACCCACAATTTCATCTCGTCATCCAACCTCATGTCGATGACGGTCTCCTGAATTCAGCCAATCTACTCCTTGGCCGTCGAGACATCACATGTGCTGGAGAAAGTCTCACATTCGAGTTGTCTCACCTTTTTAATTAGCTTTGACAACTCAACAGTAGGATGGTCGGTTGATGCAACAATGGGAGGAGTAAGTGCCACTGGAACACTTGGTATAACTATCGGCATTGGAGGACAAACCGGTGGAGAAGCTGAAGTTTGGTGTGGAGTTTGGAACTGTATTCCATAAGTGCTCCACCACTCCATCACTTGCTAGAGGGTGGCTATGTGAGGAGCGACAATCCTAGTTGATGGAGTCGGGTGTGTAGATATTAAAGGAGATAGAGTATACGAGGACGGCTCATCCTCATACTCTTGAGGAGGAATCTCACTTATATTCTTCATTCATCCACGTGGTAGCATGATTATCTACAAAGGAAAAGCTATGTTTAGCACACAGGGTTAAGTGAAGAACTAATTACTTAACCCCCTAAAAATGATGTTTCTAATTTCCCTAGGACCCATATGAGGCTTTCAAAACCATTTGAAGGAATTTTGAACATCCAAACCCTTGAAATCTTTGAAAATTCCTTTGAATTATTTGGAAAAATCTTTTGAAAATTTTCTAAACTTTCAAAATATTTAAAATCAAACCTAGCTCGAATATTAATAAAGTTGTCACGCCCCGGCCCTCAAATTGAGCATGCGATAACCGTCGCGTTACCTTTGCATACGGGTAAACCCTACCCATACACTGGGGTAGCGCAAGGCATTTATCTTATTCGACCAATTCCAAGACATCTCAACAACATTAAAAGCACCATCTCGGCCCGCTCCTATCTCAAAACATTTACTAGGTCAACTCGACTATTCAAAATCACACCAAGATTTTTCACAAACTGAATGAAAGAAAAATAAAATTTTAAATACAATTAAAAGTTTGAAATTCCCACTTGGTTGTCAAAAATGAAATTTTAAATGCAATTCAAAAGAATACCCTCCATATGGGTCCAACTAGTTTTCTCAAAAATCCTAACTAGAGAATGACTAGTACTGACAATGAGGAGCTTCAATAAAAATCGAGCTTAGCAAAATCTAGCACTAGAGTCAGTTAAATCTCCAACACTTTTCCTTCCTCTAAAAAAGGATAAATAGAAGGGTGAGTATGATCAGTGAGTAAAATGCAATGATATGGTTGTATTAATAAATGAGGGGTGAATGCGGCAATGTCAAAACATATAATATAAACAACTCATTGAATATGAAAACAGTTCTTAATAATCATGATAATTAAGGAAATGCATCCACTTTGTTAAGTCTTTCCATAAATCCTGGGGTCTCCCTAAAGAAACCACTTCCGCCCAATGTTTGGCTGAACCCTAGTGGAAGTCCACCAAGGGGGTTTTCAATCCGTTCGTTTCACAACACTACATCTCCCTTCCTTAGCATTGACTCATACCTCACTGGAGTGTAACCAGATATAGTATAGCGTGGCAAAGGAAGGCCTCGTCTACCTCCCTCACAAATAATCCCTTATCACGCCACCACGTCGGGTCGCTCCGTTGAGGGAATGACTATAGCCATTTATCACATGCACCATACTTTCGCAATCACTCAAATCCCATTCAATTTTCCATGATTTCAATAAATAGTTGTCAAACCATGGTATAGTATTCATGAATTAATTATCCAACAATATATGGCACATATTCATATGTAAATACAATGGATGTATATATAATTCAAATTCTCATTTCAAACATCCCAAAATCACAAAAATTTATATAAAATCATATAAAAAATATTCAAAATCATTTATAAAAGAATCTAAAATAATTTTGCTCATTTTTAGTATAACGAACCATCAACTCACCACTTAGGTGAGTGTTCACTTCCAATTCCACAATCAAACCCAATAAAATCTCTTCTAGGATCCAAATCAATTATCCTAAATCAATAACCACAATTTGAATGTTAAATAACCTCTATTTCTTGGGTTTATGGATTTTTTCCTACTATAGCACAAACCCTAATCTTTTTTACATGTTCTTTATATCGATATAAAATTTTCATTTCAATTTCTCCTCAATTTCCATCAATTACAAACCCTAACTCTATAGCCCTAGTTTAAATTCCTCAAATCACAACAATAAATTCCAATACACCAATAAAGAAATCAAACCTAGGTTTAAGGGTAAGAAATTACTTCAATTTTGGGGTTGGATTGAGTTTTGGAGATTGGGTTTTCAAAACCCCTAACTTTTCTTCTCCGTAGGGTAACCCTAGATTTCTCCCAATTTTTGCCTTAGTCCAAAGGTTGCTTGAAATATTTGAAAATTTGTTGGAGTGATTTAATGAAGGTATAATTTTTTTTTAGAGAGCGAAATCAAAAGTGAGGGGTAGAGAGTGAGAATGCAGAGAGTGGGAGAGAGCTTGTATCAAGAGAGAGATAAGTTGAATGAATGAAATGAAGAGAAATAAATAGTGGAAGATGAAATTACTTTTTTACCCCCACAAATTCTAGGTTTTATTTGAGTTTGGAGGGCATTTTGGTCATTTCATAGTCTTACCATGTGTACAAGTTGATTCGCATGCCACCCAAATTGACTTGTGTGTCTATGAGTTTAAAGGTCAAATCGACTTTGCAGTATAGGTGAATTAACTCACAATTTTGAAATTAAATCGACTTGTGCTTTTCCCTTCAAAGGCCAAATCGATTCATGAATACTAAGCCTCAAACATGCCTATTGCAACACTAGTTGAATCGACTTGCACAAAAGCATAAATCGATTCATCATGAACTAGCCTCAGAATCCCTCTTCTGTACCTTAACAAAATTGACTTGTAACTTACACAAGTCGATCTGCTACACCCAAAACCTACTAAGGAAATCGATTTGTAATAGACCCAAATCAACTTGCCATCTTCATCACTCAAAGGTTATGCCTTGCACTTAACCAAATCGACTTGCTTTCTTGTGGAAATCGATTTGGTTCCTCCATTTCTTCATACAAATCGATTTGCTCCTTTGAACAAGTCGATTTGCCTTCCTCCTTTTCACACCCAAGTCGATTTTCTTTCCTGATTTTCTTCATGGAAGTCGATTCTCTCTTCTTTCATTCCTTCTCGCTACTTTAACAAATCAATTCATATCTCACAACTTTGCTTCAACTTTCAATTCCACCAATTCAACTCACCATTACATGAATTGACTTGGTCCTTCTATAATTTGCATTTACTTGGATTTGAACCCATGTACTCACATTCCTCCAAAAAGATTTTACTACTAAGCCATTCCAGCATCCTTGATATCTATGTGGTAAAATATTATATTTATAAACTAGTTATCATTCTTTCCAAAATTATACAAAAAACAAAAATAGAAAATTCAAACACTGAATTTTTTAGTGCTACATTCTAGGTCCAAAAATCAATTGCAATTCTATTTTTCCCTATATTTTACAAGGAATTTAAATGAAAATTTTCCAATACCGAATTTTTCGGTATGACACCAACAGCCTTGCAGGCATTAACATCCAGGTGTGAACCTAAGAAGGGACGAAGGTGGGCAATTGCATCCCGTCAATCTTTTAAAATTCAATTAGCTTTTGTGACCTATATTCATTTTATACTCACTTAACTATAATTTTGCTCTCACTTGTCTTTTTTTAAACTCATTTATTTGACTAAATTGTATATAAATCCTTTTTCTAAAAACTCAACACATAACAAAAATATAATATGATATCAATATCATATGCTTTAAATGAATAAAAAATTATTTTAAAGTCTTTAAAATAAAAAAAATATATATAAATAAGATTGTAATATTGAGAAATATTAATTTGACATTGACAACCCCACTTTACCACTTTTCCTTTTCTTTCCCTTCCTTCCCCTAACTTTCCCTCTCCTCTCCCTCTTCCTCTTGGCCTCTCTTCCCATTCATTTTGTTTTTTCCTCTCCTTTCCCTTTCATCTTTTTCTTCTCTCTTTTCCATTTCCTCTCACTCTCTATTATCTCTCTTATTTCTATATCCGTGATTCCCTCTTTACATTTTCTTTACTTATTGAATATCAGAATGTCTATTCTCCAATTTTCTATGGCTAACAACCGACTTGTTTTCAAATTTGAAGAAAAATCTATTATTTGTCCCATAAAAAAGGTAAATATTTTTAATTAAAACTTTTAATTTTTAGAATATTATAGGTAAATTAATATTTGTTGTTATGTTAAATATTCTAATATAGTTTTGTAATTCATGTTTATTATTTGAGCAATTATCTTATAATTTTCCCCTACCCCTGGGTTTTAGGTACACCACTAGTAACATCTCTACTCCCTTGTGGGTTGCTTGTCATAATTGACAGTTCAGCTTTCCATTTTATTGCTACATCGACACTTATTTGAGTCACATAAGGCCTACCCCTCTCAACGTGTCATGCACAATCACTTTCCCTTCAATATGACGCTCATCATCTCTTTAATATCTTAACTGAAATTTTTCTCAACCCCTATTTTCACTCAAACCACACACACATCTATAGAGCAAGGCTATAACAAAAATGATAGGAACACACAGATTCCAGACCTTGTTGCCACCAGAATAGCTTTTTGATACATATTGACTAAATATGTGTCAGTTTTATTCTTAATGTTAAAGGGTGGAATTCGTGGAAATAAATCGATCAGAATTTTGGGATAAATATCTCGATGTGTAGGTTTCTCAAAATCTGAGAATTGCAAAGTCCCTCGATCAAAATGCTCAGTCAGGATGGTGATCACGAAATCGAACCACCACTATAATATCATGACATCTCAACCCAAAATCCGGTGAATCCAATGATGAAAAAATTTTCCACTCAAAATTTTTCGATCCCTCAAATGTCTTTTTCAAAGATCTCTCAATAGATCACTTGGTAATCCTTAATTCTTCAATGTTCAATTGTCTCTAAAACTTCTCTTACTCACACTCAAGAAGTTAACACACAATATTGGATGCATTTCAAAAGATTATTGGGGAGTGGAAGTTAAGAGGTAATGGGAGTTATCCCATTATACCAAATTCAAACTTTAATTTGAATTAAATTTATATGTGGTAAAAGCCCCTCATGGGCATATTTTACCAACATCTCTCACCTCACATGAGGGCATTATATGTCTGTTATAAGATCATAACTCATGCAATCTTTCATATCATCCTACTGGACTTTCATAAAGGATTGGGTGTCATGCGACTGACGAGCACACCTGCAAACAAAGATTTCTTGATACACTTGTTAAGATAATCAAAAAGCCACCGTTAAGACAAAATATCTCGTTGTACCCCAGACTCAATGCATTACATCCATCAAGCCACTTTTCATAACAAAAGTGATCTCTAATCATTGCTCAATTATGTATTTACTATTATATTTGAATCCCAATATGGATAAATATAATAGGTCAACTGGTGAATATAACACAACAATGTAATGTCGATTGACTTTCCTTTTCCCTACTAGAACTATCCATCTTAATTCAGTTGCTTTCCTATACCTACCCTGCAGACCTCATTATCTTCTAGATCATTGGTAAGCAGACTAAAGTAGCAAACAGTGAACCAAGACTTCAAGAAATAGCTTATAGTAATAAGGGTATCAGTGGACCCAACTAATGGGTCTCAGGATCTCACATAGTAGGACATGGTGATTAAGATCACATTATCGTCTCATATAATGGCTCTTACTATCACATGGTCAATTTATCACATGCAATATGAAACACGTGCCACAGTGTTATTCTCCCATCTCTGAAATGGATATATGTCATATTTCTCTTACACTATGCTGGTAAAGGATTCAGACTTCATATAAAACTTTACCCAAAAATCTCAAAGAAAGTACCTCAGAGACAATATCACTAAATATAAGTGATATCTGAAATCTCAAACCTGACTACTTCCAAACAACATGGAAGTGGGTACATCTATGTAAGTCATATCGTATATGACTTCATCTTGGACACGTATCAAGATGATTTATATTTTAACAGAGCCATTATCAAAACCTCTTATGCTTAGAAACTCTCTCATTCCCACTCACTTAGAACTGGAGTTAGCCACTTGTGTGAGTGAGTCAACCTCACCTGCTTGACATATCTTTCATCATTTCACATCATAGAATATATAACAACAAATAAGTATAAGAAATAAATGACTGAATAATGCATGTATGTCATTTATAACAATAATCATCAAAACATCAACATGGTACATATGAGAAATGTTAAAATACATGTAAACCCAAGGATTCTCTATATCCTACAAAACAATCTTTTGTAATGGATTTGGTGAAGGGATCAACAGCCATATTGTATATGGATATGTACTAGATCATCACTTCATCCTTCTTGAAAATGTTTTTCACAAAATGGTATTTGGTATCAATGTGTTTGGTCCAGTTATGATATTTAGGCTCTCCGGTGTAGGCAATGGCGGCTTCATTATCACAATAAATTATTACTAGCCTCTCACTATCTACCACAACTCCTAAATCATCCAGAAATCACCGGAGCTAAACACTCTCATAAACTGCGATTGAGTATGTCACAAACTTACTTTCCATCGTAAATAGAGATACACAGGTTTACTTTTTGCTACTCCATGAAATGGCACCGTATTAAGCAAAAAAACAAAACCTGATGTTAATTTGTATCCATCTAGAATGCTACCCCAGTTGGCATCTGAACACCCTACTAGATGCAAATCATGTCCTCTATAACACAAGGAGAGATCCGTAGTTCCCTTGAAATATTTCAAAATCCTTTCCGGTGCTCTCTAGTGACCCTATCCAAATTCGATTGATATTTACTTACCAGACTAACTGCAAAACAAATATTTGGTCACGTACACAATATTGCATACATCAGACCGCCTGTTACAGTGGCATAAGGGATTTTACTCATTTCTCTTATCTCTTCCTAAGTTTTAGGACAAACGTTAATACTCAAACCCTCACCTTTAGGGATAGGAGTATTCATGAGATTGCAATCGCTCATCCCGAAATGCTTAATAATCTTCTTGATGTAAGACTTTTGTGAAGGAGCCAACTCCCATCTCAAGCGATCCCTCTAGATCCTAACTTCGAGAATGAATGGAGTCTCACCTATGTCCTTTATATCAAAACTCGATGATAACCACATTTTAATGATCATCAGATACTCTCTGTTGTTTCTGGCCAACAAAATGTTATCCACATATAAGGACATGATCACAAAGGTATTCGTAATGATCCTCCTTGATCATCACGAAACTATAAGATATCAGGTCCTCATGAAATCTTTGGCACCACTGCCTAGATGATTGCTTTAAACCATATATCGATATCCATCGGAAGACCTTATCCTCCTGATTTACAGGAACAAAGCTAGATGGCTACTCCATGTAGATCTCCTCATCCAAATTTCAATTCAGGAAGGTAGTTTTAACATCCATCTGGTGTAACACTAGACCCATATTTGAGACAACCATTAAAAATAAACTTATCAAGGTAAATTTAACTATTGAGGAAAAAGGACTCCTTATAGTCCATGCCTTTAGTCTGAGTGTAACCCTTGGCTACGGTAGGCTTTATACCTCTCCACCGATCCATCAGTCTTTCTCTTGATCTTGAGAACCATTTTGTTCCTAATGGTTTTTCTACCCTTAGGCAAATCAACTAGATCCCAGGCCTTGTTGATTTTCATTGACTCCATCTCTTCACTATGGCCTTCAACCAATGATTCTTCGCAGGAGCCTTGAGAGCCCCATAGATCGTTTTAGGCTCCTTATCATCCTCAGGAGTCACAATGAGGGTTTTACCCTCAATCAAAAAATGACATTTAGGTACACGTTATCAACTGCTCCTATAAGGAAATGAAACCTTTTACCTCTAAATGGATCACTCTCACTAGAATCAAGATCCATAATAGGTTCTTGGATCCCACCACTGGGTTCATCTAAGCCACTCGGCTTATCCATCTCATAAAAGATAAAGTCCCGATTGATTTTAGCTCTCTTAGGAAAATCATTTTCTAGAAAAGTGACATCATAAGACTGAATTTTAGTAATAGTGCTGTCTGTATGCTCACCTAAGAACATATGCTCCTTAGAGTGTTTTGAGTATCTTATAAAGATATATTTCTTTCCTCGCGAACCTAACTTGCCATGTGGATATAAGTAATCATGAACATACATGACACATCTTCATAATCTCAAGTGGTTAAAGTCAGGTTGCTTCCCTGTCCAAAGCTCATATAGGGTACTGACTATGGATTTTGATACAACACGGTTAAGAACGTAGACTATAGTCAATAATGTATCTCCCCAATAAGAGATGGGTAAATTAGTTTGTGCTATCGTAAACCTCATAATCTCTAACAAAGTCTTATTCTTCCTCTCAGCTACTCCATTCTATTGAGAAGTAGCAAGAAATGTCAATTATCTTGAAATACTCTTCTTGAAATAGAGCTCTTTAAATTGTTTAGACAAATACTCGTGTTCTCGATCGGCTCTGAGAGTCTTCACTCTTAAATCTAACTAATTTTCAACCTCACTAATAAATCTCTTGAAGCATTCCAATGTCTCAGACTTGTACGAGATTAGATAGATATAACCAAAATGAGTGTAATTATTTATGAATGTAATAAAGTATACAGCTCCATTTTGGGTTCTCATGTTCATAGGACCAAAGATTTGAATGTATCAACTATAATGGAGTCCTAGCTCTGATTGCCTTGCCAAAAGGTTTTCTTGTAGCTTTGCTGGTTAGGCAAAACTCACATATAGTAACTCGACTTTGGTTTGCGAGCCCAGCAAACCACTCATTGCTAATCGTCTCATCCTCTCTTGACCTATGTGTCCAAATATACTATGTCATTCATTCACATCATTATCAATGCAATCAGATGTAAAACCAATAGAAGAATAATAAAAAATACCATTAAAAGAAATAGCATGCAATGCGTATAGTCTATCACGGATGAAATCGGAACATATCAAAGAGCTATCATAGTAAATAGAAATTGAAGAGTTTCTAAAAGACAAAACATATCCTAAGTTGTCCAACCAAAGTACAAAAATCAAGTTATATCTGGAGTATAAAGTATATGCAAACAAAACATTTGTGTTGTATATGTCAACAGAAAGGCTATAAAATAGGTGCATAGAAATCCCAAACAGTAGCCCGAAATCACCAATACTCTTAGATGGAATTTCAAACCTTCAAGGCGGTTGCCAATCAATTAAAAACCTTAAAGATCCCGATGCAAAGAATATGTCGTTAGTGAGATAAACAAAATCATCTATAAACAATCTTTGACTTTTAAATCAATTGACCATGATACTATAGAAACACTGGGTAAATGTTTAATAAGAAAATTTGAGGTAGTTGTTCAGGATAAAGCAAGGTGAAGTGGTAAGCAACTTGTATCATACAAACCTATTAAAGCCTAAGTTTGGTGCCATCTCTTCGCATAATTAAGTTGTATCTTTTTAGTCCTTGTTCAATTTTTTAGAAAATTTTGATAGATGGATTTTATTTTATTGTGGTGGCGTATTTGAGTTTTTGATTTCTATGTCTTCTATATATGCAATTGATTATAAAGAAAATATTTTTTTAACTTGGAATTGCCATATATCATCTAATTGCACTAACTGAAAAAGATAAATCTGGTCTATAACTTACCATAGCATACGTGAGGGACCCCAATATATTGTCGTATAGAACTCAAGACATATAATGACGCTTCCTATCTCTCTCTTGAGATAAAGTTGCTGAAAGTTTGAAATAAGCTACTAACGGTTTGTTAACCAGCTTCATATTCTACATGTTAAACTTGTGAAAATTTCATTCAATATAATTTTTTTTTTTTGATTTAGGTTTACTTTACCTGTGTGTATATTCCTTAGAATCTCCTTCCTTAGAATCTCCATCCAAAGCATCATCCTCCTTGCTCGCAAATCTTTTATCTCAAACTCATTATTGTGCTATGTTTTGACTTTTATTATCTCTGTTGTCCTTCAATGCTACTAACAAATCATTAACATACAAGAGAAGATACATGAATGACTTGTCACCTGTTTCCTTAAAAAATCAAACTTTTTTTTCCGACTTAAAGTCATGGGTGGTCATAAAAAATCAAACTTTCTTCACAACTGCTTCTCTTAAAGTCATATGTGGTCATAAAAAATCAAACTTCTTATATCATTGTTTTAGTGATTGTTTTAGGCCATCAATCGAATTTTTTCAACAGGCACATGTAATCATTTTTTCTTGAAACTATAAAATCCTCGAGCAGCTATATATAGATGTCATCGTCATGCAGTCCATATAAAAATGTTGAACTAACTACTCAAACTTAACTTTGTGCATGGCCACAATACTAAGCAAAACTCGGATAGAACTTGTCTTTGCAATTGGTGAAAAGACATCGAACATAACTAACTTGGTCTCTTCAATTTCGGCTGTTCATTCTTTCCTTTTATATTTCCATTTGTAGCATATTACTCTCTTACACTTAGGCAGTTTTACCAAATCTCATGTTTCAATCTTATAAAGTGATTCCATCTCCTCCTGTATACCAATAACCAATCTACTATAAACTTCACAACTTTGTCTGATTAATTAACGGGTTGTTCACTTGAATCAATGCTTTCTACTACAATCAGCACATAAACAACTAAAACTATGTTAGTGTCATCCTCCGACTCTCAGATCAAGTACACGAAAACCACCGCATTATTCCAATACATGTGTGAATCCCACTCCCTATCCCGAGATATCGCAAGACATTCCAATAATTCATACATTTTAAAATAATTTCAAAATAACCATCGGCCAACCTAGCCATTCTAAATAAATCTCAGATAATCGAAATAATTTGTCAAACAATCCAAATGTCCCAATAACACCAAAAGTCTTGCAAAGGAAATTTACATTACATAAAGAGAGTTCCAAAATAACCATATAAAGGCTTTCCACAATTAGTCAAAATAAACAAGTATTTAACAAAACCAACTTTTGCAAGTTTGCAATGCTCTCTCCATGGGTCTAATCCACATAGTTCCCAAAATTCGTTCACAAGGCTAGTACTTATTGAAGATCAACAAAAGAAATTTCTTCTGACCAACAATCCTGACAACAACTAAGTCTCCAAGCCAGGCTTCCTCTGAAGAAAATAGGAAAAGGATGGGTGAATATAAAATACTCAGTGAGTGATGTACATATTGTACAAAAATAAGATTTGTGTGGTGGACATATCAAATTTTTGTTTCAAATTATCATATTAATCTCAAGGTCATTTAATAATAAATAGATTCTCCAATCATCATGCTTCAATCTCTTATGCATCCAACTATTTCATATTTTCAAACATGGTGCAACCAAAATCATTATTTCTTACAAAAGTCTACCACGACCTTAGGTGGGATCACCAAGGATTTTTAGTAATTTCAGTTTACAAAGACCCCAATCCTTGGCATTGGTTATGGTGTTTCGTTGGTAGTGCAACCAACTGTCCCACACCCTTTAAGTGGCACGTTATTAACCATGAATATGCTATCACCCTATCAAGTCGTTACATGGAGGGAAATGACTAACCATTTTCTAAGGTTCAGGTTCTTCCACGAGTAACAACACCATGCACCATTTCATGAAAATTTATAATCCACTCCATGTGCTATCAATTTAATAATTGTTCATCAATAACCAACATCACAATATGTTCAATATTAATAAATCAACATGATACATAAATTCATTCAAAACATTCGGATTCATAGAAATTTCAAACTCAATTTTTGGGATATTCCACACACACTAAAACTTATAAAAATCAAGCTTTGGAATCATTTAAAAAATTTCAAGAAAACATTTTTCTTATTTAAGTGCAAACATGTAACAACTCACAGTGCTAGGGGTGATAGTCATTGCCAGATGTCTCTACAACAAATGTCATGCCTCGTTTAGTTTTTGGCAACCCCTAAGGGACATTTTCAAATAACCACCAATCTATATAAGTAAACCCAAAACCCTAACATTCAATATCCAATATTTCTCTTACTTACAGTGATTTAAAATCCACAAATCTATTTCATCCAATTTTAACATAAACTTCAAAACCATGAAAGAGGAAAATAAACCCAAGTTAAGAATAATAAAAAAAAATTACCTAAATTTTTTGTTACCAATTTCATCTTAAGCCGAGTCACGACCAATCTCAAATCTCTCATAAGATCTAACTTTCTAGAGATTGGATTATGAGTTTTGGAGTCCTTAAAGTGTGGGTTTTGTTGTATTTTAATTGATCTTTGATGGAAGTAAGGAGAGAGGGAGAGAGAGAGTATGTGAGTAGAAAAGGAAAAGAGTGAAAGGTACAACCCATTTCCATTATTTGCCTAGATGCCCTCCTTCACCTCAAATTTACATAAGTGCCCAACATTGCCACTTGGGTTATTAGGATAAATTTAAGTACTTTAAGTTCCCTTTGGTTGAGAAGATGTATTCGGTGATGAGCAGGGGTGGCTTAAATAAAAACTGCTAATTTTATGGAAAATTAATTAGAAACACTAAAAATTTGGAATATCCACAAACATGGGATATAACATAAATTATGCAATATATGATTAGAGAGATTAAATGGCATGGTGGCATAAAATCTTTTTGGAATCTCAAGGGTCTTGCATTCAAATCCTAATAGCTACAACCGATGGCAATATTAGCAAGGCAATAAAGGAAAGGGAAAAATTAAAAACAAGTCTTGTTGTGTATGATAGTGATCACAGAATGCCAACCAATAAGACGTGACCAATGAGAGTCAAAGTATTTGTAATAAATGTATATGCCAAAGAGAAAGAAATTAGAAGTGCATTTCAAATTGAATTGCATTCAAGTGCTGATGGATGTGTTGAGCAAAGACAATGTGCTGTGGAGAAAAAGTAAGGCACCGAATGGAAGTGTTGTTCGGTCAAATGCAAATCTCATTGAGTGCAAACAATTGGCAATATTTCAAAATTGCAAACAAGTGCCGATCAATTTGAATGGAAATATAGTGTACTGAGCAAGTCTACTGACAAGCTAAGTTCAACATTCACCAACAGGAATAGTGTGTAATGTATCAGTAGCCAAATAGAAATCAAAGCCACTGGCAAGTATCCACCAAGGATAGGATGAATAGAAAATGTTGTGTTCAGTCAATGTACCGATGAGATATATATATTAATGTGGCAAAAAGCGGCAATGAGTTTATGGAAGTGTTCCAACACCAAAAAGACTGAGAGGCATATGA
Source organism: Dillenia turbinata (assembly GCA_037126225.1). Lineage (NCBI taxonomy): Eukaryota > Viridiplantae > Streptophyta > Magnoliopsida > Dilleniales > Dilleniaceae > Dillenia > Dillenia turbinata. The sequence continues at coordinate 12,831,534 of JBAMMX010000021.1, forward strand.
TAATCACCGATAGGTAAGTACTGACAGGAATTTGGAAAATTAGCAAGGTAAGTTGGTGAACCAAATGAATATACTAAGAGTTACCGAGAGGTAATATATCAAAAAACAAATGGAAGGATATACTGATAGGTAGTGGACAATCATCGGCCATCGATTGGAAAACTAAAAATTGGAAAAGAAAAAAATCCACTAAAATTAAGACTTTACCAAGCAAGTCAATTTCTCATCGAAACCTCAATTTTCTAGTGAACGCTGAACCCAAATCAAATTCTACCAAACACCAACACTCTAGTAACTGATCACTTAAAATTAAAGGTCTACCGATCAAGTGTCTAAGGGATTCCTAGACAGCCAAAAGTGTAGATATTTACATTTATATCCAATTAATTATTTCTCCCATACTTCCACAAAATATAAAATTTAAATAACCCATTTATAGTTAACATCACTATCCAGACTTGTTCGGTATTACATTTCTTAACCCCCAAAAAGAAAATTTTGTTCTCAAAATTTCATTACATATCAATCCTCGAACAGTAGAGGATGTTGCTTCCTTATTGTCTCCTCAGGTTCCCAAATTATCTCCTCAACATGATTGTTTTTCTATAGAATCTCAACAATTCAGACCCATTTATTTCTCAAACTTTTAACCTGTTTCTCCAAAATAGCCACCGGTTGGACTCTAAAATTTAAATCTTCCCTCAACTCAATTAGTGGAACTTCAAGAACATGAAAGAGATTGAGTAAGTATTTCCTATAATATCAGGAAATCTGGAGGGGCAAAATATATTCAAATCATACACAAGAAAATTAATTCTCTCAGCTATTCATCTACTACTTACATTACTCCAGATTATTTCTATGCGGCTGTCAACTAATTACACCCATTAAAAGAAGGTAGTCACCAAAAAAATTAAAGCAAAATGTATATAGTATTTAGTACAGGCCTCTAAAGGTATTTGTTTTACTAGGGATGCACCACTATGCTGTCTTGGATATTTTGCTACTCCCTGTTATTTCTCCTAAATGCTTACAAACTTTCAGCCACATATGCTATGTGACCCTATTTGTTCTCATCTTGTTTCAAAACTTTTTTACACTTTATTAATTCTAATTCTCCCATATAATAACCGAATGTCCCTCATTTCATTTCCTGCCAAAACCACAAATATCCCCTAAAACTTTATGCCCATTCTCAAGTCAACCATTATTCAAATATTGTAATCAATTGACACCAAAACTTCCTAAAACAAAGTTCAATGTCCCCTATTTCTAATAGAACCAAATTTGGCTCTAGAATCATTTTTCCTACCCATACATCACAGTCCCTATAAATTATATTTCTAACCAACTATTTATCCAAGAGTATAATCACCAATAAATCTTCCTCATGTAAGGCTTAAGAGGCTATCAGCATGCCCAACAATGGTTGCTCTAATAAAGGAATTCATTGAACGCTGTGTCAATGATTATCCTTGTACCGACACCAAAAGTTTTGATTATACCTATTAATATAAAGCGTCAAATGATTATTGGCCAAACCATATAATGCACACTTTGTAACTTCATACATGCTTATTACAACATGGCATCCAATCATGGACATCAACTAATTTAAGTATTCTACTAGAATAACAATCATCACCGCTAATATCATGCCATTTAGCTAGCAATACTCACATATTCATCACATAGCAATGCTAACAATCACCACAATTTATCATGTAAAACTGATGCCCAAGATTTGTTCATCAATCAATCTCAAACATCATGTAAAACCAATAATATGCTCTCCAACACAATACATTTATAGTTAACTAAATTTTACCTGTGATATCATTAGAGTTGTCTTGTGCTTCTTTATTGGTCATTGCATAGATCCGAGTTTGGACTCGAGTCTGGGGACCTTGGGGATTGGTAGCCATGGTGTTATTGTCGATCCCCATTCTTAGGGTAGTGTTAGAGGGAGGTATAGATATGTCGGTTGATCCACCCCTAGAGCCACTAGGAAGGTCTCGATTTTACTGACCCCCTTACCTACTTAAACCCAGTTCGGGGTAACTATTTCGGAGATGGCCTTTCTCTCTACATTGATAACACCTCTTGGGTGCGTGTCAAATGCCAATATGGTATTTCTCGCTGTTCTTACACTGCTCCTTTTTGTTTCCCGCCAATCTACTCCCAAAGGTAGCACTAGACATGGGAGCCTCAAACTTGGATGATCATTGACTTTGTGGATTACAAACGAACTCAATGACCGAGACTCCACCATAGGAGCCCATGCTCCTACTTTGCTTCGAACTCTGACCTAATACAAGTTCAGACCTTTTCTTCTTTTTTTGCCATTCTCTTGTTCTTTCTCTTTCCTCTACCATTTTTTTGCTTCTCAAGTCTACTCTATGACATCTTTATAGGAGTGGGCCAAGGTACAAACATCTTCTCTCTGATGGGCAAGCTTAAACCTTCTTCAAATTTGAAATGAAAGTATTCCTCATAAGTTACCAATTCTGGAATAAATAAGGATAACCACCTCAACTCTATCTCATATTCTACCACAGACTTGTTACCTTGTCGGTGATGAAGGAACTCTTTCCTCTTTAAATTCTGGTAAAATAGAGTATAATATTTTTCATCGAATTCCTTAGGGAATTCGCTCCAAGAAATGGGTGCCACAGACCACTCTTTTAGGTTGTCCCACCATTCTTGAGCATCTTCATCCAACAACTTTACGGCCACCAATAACTTTAACTTGTCATCTAGCCTCATGTCGACTACAGTCTCCTTAACCTGATTTATCCAATTCTTCACCACCATCACATCACTAATCCCTAAGAAAGTGATACATCCAAGTTGTCGTGCTTTTTTGATCAACTTGGACAATTCAATGGTAGGGCGATTGATAGGAGTAGCCACTGAAGTGGGAAGGGCAATTGGTGTCATCGGATGGGTTGGTGGGATGACTGGATTAGGTGGAAGAGGTATTGGTTCTTGAGGTGGGGCTTGAAGATGAGCACCATAGACATTCCACCACTCGGTCCATTATCGAAGGGCATCAAATGGAGGCGGAGGAATTTTGGTTGGAGGAGTCAGGTGACAACAATCAAAGGAGGGGACTGAGCATGAGAGGACGATCAATCCTCATGCTCAGAAAGAGGAATTTCATTTATATTCCTCACTCTTCGTCTAGGTGGCATTGTCCTATAAAAGACAAACAGTATTATTAGCTCACTAAGTTAAGAACTGGACTAGGTACTTAACCCCCTAAAATAAGAAATCACTAGTCCCTAGGACCTATGAGAGGATTTTGAAAATCTTTTGAACAATCCTTTAAACTCCAATTTTTTTTTTTCAAAAAGAATAACACTTTAAGGTCTTTGGAAAAATCTTGGAGACATTTGAAATTATTTCAAAAGCTTAAAGTATTTAAAATCGTGAGTCTAAACTCTGATACCAATAAAATTGTCATATCCTGACCCTCGAATTGAGCATGCGACAACCACCACGTTATCCCGATACACATGTGAACCCCACTCCATGTCGTGAGATACTACAAGGCATTCCAATAGTTCATACATTTTAAAATAATTTCGACACATCCTTCGGCCAGTCCAGCCATTCTAAATAAATCTCAGATAATCGAAAATATTTTGTTAAACAATCCAAATGTCTCAATGACACCAAAAATCTTGCAAAGGAAATTTACACTACATAAGAGAGCTCTAAAATAAGCATATAAAGGTTTTTCACTATTAGTCAAAACAAACAAGTATTTAATAAAACCAACTTTTACAAGTTTGCAATGCTTTGTCCATGGGTCCAATCCACATAGTTTTCAAATTCGTTCACAAGGCTAGTACCTATTGAAAATCAACAAAAGAAATTTCTTCTGACTAGAAATCCAGACAATGACTAAATATCTAAGTTAGGCTTCCTCTAAAGAAAATAGGAAAAGGAGGAGTGAGTATAAAATTCTCAGTGAGTGATATACATGTTATACAAAAGAAAGATTTGAGTGGTATACATATCAAATATATATTTCAAATCATCATATCAATCTCAAGGTCATTCAATAATAAATAGATTTTTCAATCACTATGTTTCAGTCTCATATGCATCCAACCATTTCATATTTTTCAAACATGGGATAGCCAAAATCATTATTCTCAACAAAAGTCTACCACAACCTAGGTTGAGATTGTCAAGAATTTTTAGTAATTTCAATTTACAAATACTTCATTCCTTGGCATTGGCTATGGTGTTTCATTGGTGGTGCAACTAACTATTCCACGCCCTTCAAGTCGCACATTATTCAACCATGAATGTGCTGTCGCGCTTAGCTACATACCATATTTATTAAGCCCAACCACGTCACCCTGTCGGGTTGCTCTGTGGAGGGAAATGACTAGTCATTTTCAGGGTTTAGGCTCTTCCCCTAGTAACCATATTATGCACCATTTCAAGAGAATTTATAATCCATTTCATGTACCATCATTTTAATAATTGTTCGTCAATAACTAGCATTACAATGTATTCAATATTAATAAATCAACATTGGACATATATTCATTCAAAACATCAGGATGTATAGGAATTTCAAACTCAATTTTTGGGATATTCCACACACATTAAAACTTATAAAAATCAAAATTTGAAATTATTTAGAAAATCTCAAGAAAAAATTTTACTTATTTAAGTGCAAGCATGTAACAACTCACAGTGCTAAGAGTGATAGTCACTACCAGGTGTCTCTACAGTGAATGTCTTGTCTCGTTCAGCTTTCAACAACCCCTAAGGGACATTATCAAATAACCACCATCATCAATGTCAGTCTATACAAGTAACCAAAAACCCTAACATTCAATACCCAATCTTTCTCTCACTTACAGTGACTTAAAATCCACAAAATCTATTTTATCTAATTTTAACATAAACTCCAAAGCCATCAAAGAGGAAAATAAACCCAAGTTAAGAATTAAAAAAAAAAAAAATTACCTAAATTTTTTGTGACCATTTTCGCCTTAAGCCGAGTTACGAACAAACCATAGGCTTTCTCTCACCAGAAAACCTCAGATCTCTCACAAGATCTAACTTTCTAGAGATTGGGTTATGAGTTTTGGAGTCCTTAGAGTCTGGATTTTGTGGTATTTTGATTAATCTTTGATAGAAGTAAAGAGAGAGGGAGAGAGAGAGTGCATGAGTAGAAAAGGAAAAGAGTGAAAGAAGGAGTGAAATTTAGCTTTCGTGGGTTCTGGATTCCTAACTTCACTTTTCATCTATAGCTCATTTCCATTATTTGTCTAGTTGCCCTCCTTCACCTCAAATTTGCATCAATGCCCAATATGTCCACTTTGGTTATTGTGATAAATTTAAGTACTTGAAGTTCTGTCCAGTTGAGAAAAGGTATTTGGTGATGACCAAGGAAGGCTTAAATAAAAAGTACTAATTTTATGGAAAATTAATTAGAAACACTAAAAACTTGGAATATCCACAAACATGGAATATAGCATAAATTATGCAATATATGATAAGAGAGATTAAATGGCATGGTGGCATAAGTTCTTTATGGAAACTTAAGGGTCTTGGATTCAATTCCTAATAGCAACAACGACGGCAATATTCGCAAGGCAATAAAGGAAAGGGAAAAATCAAAAGCAAGTCTTGTTATGTATGAGAGTAATCACAAAATGCTAACTGATGAGAGGTGACCAATCAAAGTTGAAGTATTTGTAATAAATGTGTGTACCAAAGAGAAAGAAATTGGAAGTGCAATTCAAATTGAATTGCATTCAAGTGCTAAATGGATATGCTGAGCAGAGACAATGTACTATGGAGGAAAAGTAAGGTACCAAATGGAAGTGCAATTCAGTCAAATACAAATTTCATTGGATGCAAACAACCGACAATATTTCAAATTTGCAAACAAGTGTCGACCAATTTGAATGGAAATATAGTGTACTGAGCAAGTCTACCAATAGGCTAAGTTCAACATTCACCAACAGGGATAGAGTGTAATGAATCTGTAGTCAAATGGAAATCAAAGCCACTAGCAAGTATCCACCGAGGATAGGATGAATAGAAAATGTTGTGCTTGGTCAATGTACCGATGAGATATATATATATATATATATATATATAAATGTGGCAAAAAGTGCAGATGGATTTATAGAAGTGTTCCAACATCAAAAAGACTGAGAGGCATATGACAATCATCGATAGGTAAGTACCGACAAGAATTTAAAAAATTGGCAAGGTAGGTACCGTGAGCCAAATGAAGATACCGACAATTATTGAGAGGTAATTGTTAGAATATGAGCTGAGCTAACTGAGCTAATAAGAACATATTGCTTTATTGATCTACAGCATCAATCATTCTGCCATAGAATCATACGCTATCTGTAATGAGAGGGATTCATTTATACAAGGAAGGAGCTAACTCTAACTACCTGCCCCAACTGCTCAGCACCCAAAACAGAAAACTAACCGTTGAATTAACAAACAAACTATCAAGCTAACTACTTAACAAACTAACAAACTAACTACTTGCTGAATTTAGTTCAATAACTATTTCTCAACACTCCCCCTCAAGTTGGAGAGTGATATATATCTAGAACTCCCAATTTGGAAAGAAGATACTTGTGTTGATGTGCTGCCAGACCTTTTGTCATTATATCTGCCACTTGGTTTTCTGAAGAAATATGCTTTGTGACAATAAGACCTTTCTGCACCTTTTCACGAACAAGATGGCAGTCTATCTCTATATGTTTTGTTCTCTCATGGAACATTGGATTTGAAGCAATGTGTATTGCAGCCTTGCTGTCACAATACATCTCTGCTGGTCTTAGTTTATCATGTCCAAGTTCTTGCAGTAAACCAGTTAACCATACCAGTTTTGAGACTGTAGCAGCCATACTCCTGTATTCTGCTTCAGCTGAAGATCTTGAAATCGTACTCTGTTTTTTTGACTTCCATGAGACAAGAGATTCACCAATTTTGATACAAAATCCTGTAACAGATCTTCTTGACATTGGACAGGATGCCCAATCTGAGTCACAATATGCAACAAGCTGTATTTTGCCTGTGGATGGGAAGAAAATTCCTTGTCCTGGGTTATTTTTTATATATCTGACTATTCTGATTGCTGCATCAAAATGAGACCTCTTTGGTTTATGCATAAATTGACTTAAGTGTTGAACAGCAAAGGTGATATCTGGTCTTGTTGTAGTTAAGTACAACAATCTGCCAATTAGTCTTTGAAAACTTGAGGGATCTTTAATCAAAATGTCTGCTTCATTATCATGCTTTCCTTTATTAACACTTTCATCATATTCAACAGTGGTCAACTTAAGGTTTGGTTCCAATGGAGATTGAGCTGGTTTAGAACCTGCTAGACCTGTTTCTGAAATAAGTTCTAAGGCATATTTCCTCTGATTAAGAACAATTCCCTTTTCTGATCTGATCACTTCAATGCCAAGGAAGTACTTCAGGTCACCCAGATCTTTAATTCTGAAATTTCTATGTAATACTCTCTTTAAGTCATCAATCATGAACTTGTCATTCCCAGTTATTAACAAATCATCTACATATACTAACAGCACCACAATCCTGTCACCTTTTTTCTTTGTAAACAGAGAATAATCATATTTGCTCTGAGAATAACCAGCTTGAATCAAGGCCTCAGTCAGCTTCATGTTCCATTGTCGAGATGCTTGTTTTAAGCCATATAATGACTTAAGTAACTTGCAGACTACTTTATTTTTCTCCCCCTGTCTGCAAAATCCTTGAGGCAATTCCATATAAACTTCTTCATGTAAATCCCCTTGTAAAAAAGCATTATTAACATCCATTTGAAATAGAGGCCATTGATATATTGTAGCTAAGGATATCACTGTTCTGACTGTAACCATTTTTACTACAGGAGAGAAAGTATCAATATAATCAACACCAAATTTCTGATTATACCCCTTGGCTACTAATCTTGCTTTAAATCTTTCAATCTCCCCATTCGTATTTAACTTTGTATACCCATTTACATCCAATTGCCACTTTTCCTGGAGGTAAGTTCACAATTTGCCATGTATGGTTCTCTTCTAAAGCCTGTATTTCAGTTTTCATAGCTTCTATCCATCTATTGTCTCTAATGGCTTGATGATAAGTTTGTGGTTCAATGATGCTTGAGATGGATGCTAGATATGCTTGTGTATGTGAAGACAAATGAATATATGAAACATAATTGGTAATGGAATTTGGGTTAAATGGTGGTACTGATGTTAGGGAGTTGGTATTGCACATATAGTCCTTTGTCCAAATAGGAGGTTTAATGTTTCTTGTAGACTTTCTTGAAGGAACAGCAGCTGTAGGGACTTGGAAATCAGATGAAGGAACATTTGGAATAGGTTGAGATACAACATCTGAATAACTAATTGGATTATTATTGTTTGATGTCTGATTTGAGGGGGACATGTGCAGAAAATCAAAATCTGATATTGGATTTACTGGAAATATAGGTGGTTCCTTGTCCTGTAGTTTGAAAGGAAATATATTTTCATGAAAAACCACATCTCTATTGACAAATAATGATTTAGATACTAGATTTAGAAGTTTATATCCCTTTTGAGTTTCAGAATATCCTAAGAAAACACAAGGTACAGCTCTAGGTGCAAACTTGTCTTGAATGTTGGGTATGGTTGCATAGCACAGGCAACCAAAGACTCTTAAATGGGAAAGATTAGGAGCCTTAAGATGTAACATCTCATATGGTGTTTTTCCATTGTGAACTGCAGTAGGAAGTCTATTTACTAAATAAGTTGCTGTTAAAATGCAGTCACCCCAAAAACTAATTGGTACATTTGACTGAAATTTCAGAGACCTAGCAATCTCAAGAAGATGCCTGTGTTTTCTTTCAGCTATACCATTTTGCTGAGGAGTGTATGTACATGTACTTTGGTGTATGATTCCAAGTTCACTAAATAGAGAATGGCATTCTGCATTAAAAAATTCAGTACCATTGTCTGATCGTATGGTCTGAATTTGTTTTTCAAATTGTGTCTTAACTAAAGTGATAAATTGCTTGATAGAAATGACTGCATTATTCTTAGTTTTAAGTAAGAAAGTCCAAGTAATGCGGGTATAATCATCTACTATGGTTAGGAAAAATCTATTACCATTGTGTGTTGTTGTGTGATAAGGACCCCACAAATCAATGTGAATAAGAGAGAAGGGATGAGAAGCATGAGAAGAATTAACAGGGAATGGTAATCGTGTTTGTTTTGCAAGTGGACATATGGGACATTTAAGGATGTGAGATTTATTAAAAACATGGTCCCTTGTTGAAAGAATCTGATTCATCTTGGCATAGGATGGATGTCCCAAGCGCTTATGCCAGAGATCAGATAGATCATACAGCTGTGTGTTCAAACAAGAAGTAAATGTTGAATGTTCTGCAATTTTCTTCACCTCATTATACAGATATAGACCATCATGTGCTTTACCAATCCTTTTCACCTTCCCATTTGAGAGGTCCTGGATGATACAAAAATCAGGAAAAAAATTGACAGAACAATGCCAATCTTTGGTTAGTTTTGAAATTGAAATAAGATTGATTCGAAAATCAGGGACATAAAGAACATCATTCAGAACTTGACCAGATGATAACCTATAAGTTCCAATATGAGTTGCTTTAGTAAGGGTTCCATTAGGCAGTTTAATGAAGTTGATGTCAGAAGCATATGAAGTATAAGAATTAAGATACTTCAGATCAGAAATCATATGGCAAGTTGCACCTGTATCCAAGATCCATGTGATATCAGTAGCAAGTAAGAGTTTTGAAGTCATACCTGCCATATTTGCTAGTGGTTTGGCCATTGAGTCTTTGTTGAGCAGCTCAAGAATCTGTTGATATTGAGATTGAGTGAATATTGGAGCCTGTGGTCGCGACTTCTTGATGTCGATTCGCTGTAACATTTGCAGCATTTGATGTCAAGGCTTTAAAATCTTTCTTCTTGTTGAACTTGAAGTTTGGTGGGAAGCCAATGAGCCGATAACAATTTTCCATTTTGTGTCCCTTTTTATGGCAATTTTCACAGAAAATTCCATCAAACTTCTTTTTTGAAGTGTTTGAATAGAACACAGATGCCTCAACTGGATTATTGGCAATTGTTCCTGTATATGAGTGTTGAGATTCCTCCTGCATCATCAGCATTGAATATGCTTGATTCATCGATGGTAATGGTACCATCAGTAGAATTTGGCTTCGTATTGCTCCATAACTTTCATTCAGTCCCATCAAGAACTGCAATAATCTCTGTTGTTGTGTATGCTGTACATATTCTCTTGAATTCTCACAAGCACAGGTTGGCAGAGAAACCAGTGCCTCATATTCATCCCATAGCAATCGAAGCTTGCTGAAGTAACTTGAAATCGAAGAATTTCCTTGCTCTATAGTTGAAATTTGTTTGTGAAGAAAAAAAATTCTAGATCCATTGACTTTATCAAACCTTTCTTTCAAATCCTTCCAAACTGAGTATGCATTTGTAGCAAATACAATTCCATTTGATAATTCTTTTGTCACTGTATTAAGAATCCAGGACAGAACTGTTGCATTGCATCTCTCCCATTGATCATGAAAATTTTCAGCAAAAACTTCTTTGATGCAAGTGCCATCCACAAAACCTAACTTGTTCTTTGCTAGCAAAGCAATTCTCATTGCTCTGCTCCATACAGTGTAATTCTCGGCTCCTGTCAATTGATAAGAAACCAGATGTATTCCAGATGTATCTGAAGGATGAAGGAACAGTGGATGATTGACATCAATCAATGAACTTGAGTCTTCCATTGCTTCTGGTCTCCTTCTCATTTCTGCAGACTGACTTTGATTTGCGTTCTGCATTTTGATTCACAGATCTTACACTAATGGCTCTGATACCATGTTAGAATATGAGCTGAGCTAACTGAGCTAATAAGAACATATTGCTTTATTGATCTACAGCATTAATCATTCTGCCATAGAATCATACACTTTCTGTAATGAGAGGGATTCATTTATACAAGGAAGGAGCTAACTCTAACTACCTGCCCCAACTGCTCAGCACCCAAAACAGAAAACTAACCGCTGAATTAACAAACAAACTATCAAGCTAACTACTTAACAAACTAACAAACTAACTACTTGCTGAATTTAGCTCAATAACTATTTCTCAACAGTAATATATTAAAAAACAATTGGAAGCATATACCGATAGGTAGTGGGCAATTACCGACCACCAATTGAAAAACTAAAAATTGGAAAAGAAAACAATCCATTAAATTTAAGACTTTACCAAGCAAGTCAATTTCTTATCAAAACCTCAACTTTCTAATAAAAGCTGAACCCAAATCAAATTCTACAGAATACCAACACTCTAATAACCGATCACTTAAAATTAAAAGTCTACCGATCAAGTGTCTAAGAAATTCCTAGACAACCCAAAGATAAGAAATTTACATTTATATCCAATTAATTATTTCTCTCATACTTCCACAAAATATAAAATTTTTGAAATAATCCATTTAGAGTTAATATCACCAATCAGACTAGTCCGATGTTACATTTCTTAACCTCTTAAAAGAAAATTTTGTCCTCAAAATTTCATTATATATCAATCCTCAAACGACTGAGGATGTTGCTTCCTTATTGTCTCCTCAGGTTCCCAAGTTATCTCCTCAACATGATTGTTTTTCTATTGAATCTTGATAATTTGGACCTGTTTATTTCTCAAGAATAGCAACCAGTTGGACTCCAAAATTTAAATATTTTGTCAACTCAATTAGAGAAACTTCAAAAACATAAAAGAGATTGAATAAGTATTTCCTATAATATCAGGAAATCTGGAGGGGCAAAACATATTCAAATCATACACTAGAAAATTACTTCTCTCAGCTATTCATCTACTACTTACATTACTCCAGATTATTTCTATTCGGCTATCAACTAATTACACCTATTAAAAGAAGGTAGTCACCAAAAAACTTAAAGCAAAATGTATACAGTATTTAGTACAGGCCTCTGAAGATATTTGTTTTACTAGGAACATAATACTATCCTATCCTAGGTATTTTGCTACTCCCTGCTATTTCTCATAAATGCTTACAGACTTCTAGCCAGTATTCATTCTCATCTTGTTTCAAAACTCTTTTACATTTTATTCATTCTAATTCTCCCATATAATTATCCAATTTCCCTCATTTCATTTCCTACCAAAACCACAAATATCCCCTAAAACTTTATGCCAATTCTTAAGTCAACCATCGTTCAAATATCACAATCAATTGATCCCCCAAACTTTCTAAAACAAAGTTCAATGTCCCTTATTTCTAACAGAACCAAATTTGGCTTATAGGGCTCAAGAGGCTATCAGCATGCCCAGCAATGGTTGTACTAATAAAGAAATTCATTGAACCTTGTGTCAATGATTATGCAGGTACCGACACCAAAGGTTTTCATTATATCTATTAATATAAACTGTCAAATGATTATTAATCAAATCTTATAATATACACTTCATAATTCCATACATGCTTATTACAACATGGCATCCAATCATGAAAATCAACTAATCTATGTTCTCTGCTAGAATAGTAATCATCGCCTCTAATATAAGGTCGCCATGAAGGTTGTTAACGGCTTTATTTGAAAAATTGAAGTCACTAGGTAAAAATTTACATAAACATTACAATGCACACGAAAAGAAAAAAAAAAATATATATAATAATATAAATTCATTTTTTATAAAAATTTTTGTCTTCTATTATAAATCACTACATTCTTTATCAAAATTTTTAGCTCGAGTCAAAAATATTACAAGTGAAAAAATAATAAAAAATAGAGGGAAATTAAGATTTTCTAGATGCCACCAATATAACATGAATTTACTCTTGTAAGGTGTTAGAGTGTGTATGGTGTTCGCCTCATCCGCCACCATTCACCCGTATAGGACGAATGCATGTTTCACAACTCAAATGCTAAATTATTAATCTAATAATTCAAAATCGTATAAAACCAACTTCAGTCAAAAGATATAACGAGTAATAAAATTAAATCAGATCCATTTAAAGAATTTAATAGAATTTTCCAAATATCACCTTAGTTATTTGTCTTCATTTAGTAAATGATTAACAAATTTGTTAAAGTTTTCCTATGATAATCTATGTATCACATGGGATTTAATATATAATTCTACCTTTAGCAAATCATAAGTTTATAAAGGGTTTGATTTCATACCTCTTATGGAAAATATATAACATTTTTATATTAGAGTTTGAATAAGGTGCCATGCAAACAATAATAAATTCGAATCAATCTCATTGTCAATTTATCCTTTTGTAAACAAACATCATCAAAGCAATTGAGAATATGGTGAAAGTTGAGATTTTTGCTATGGTTTTGATTTTAATGGCTCTCCAAGATGGTATCTCAGCCAATCCCGGTAATTGCCAACCAATTAATAACCTTAAAGATCCTCATGTCGTAGAAATTGCAGAATTTGCTGTGAGTGAGATTAGCAAGCGAATCAACCAACAACCTTTGAAATTAAAATCAATTGACCAAGGTTGTTCTCAAGTGGTTGAGGGCATTAGTTATCAGCTTCGTGTATCGACAGTGCAGACACTAGGTGGTTTAATCCTAAGATTTGAGGTAGTTGTTTGGGAGAAGGCTGGATCAGGTGACAAGAAACTCATATCTTTCAAGCATATTAATGCCTAAGTTCGATGGCATATCCCTTGGGTTAATTAACTTGTATCTTTTTACTCATTGTGTTGTTTTTAGTGACTTTTGGTAGAACAATAAATGGGTTTCATTTTATTATGGTGAAATATATGAGTTTTTGATTTTCTATTTCTTTTATATATGTAACTGACTATATAAAGGAAATATATATATATTTTTTAAAATTTCTATGGAGTGAAATTCTGAATACGTCAATTTGAAACTTAAAAAAAAAAAAAAATTGTATGTTTTTTTATGGTTACCGAGTGAAATACAAGAATTTTTTTTAAAATAATGCACAAATGAAATTGGAGTTTATAGAAAGAAACGGCATGAATAAGGCTGTTTGTATGGTATATGTCGATAGATGGGCTATAAAATAGAAGCATAGAAATCCCAAGCCAGAGCCCAAAATTGCTTTTGATTCTTTACATTTAAACTCTTCTCCTAAGTCATTTTAGGCACCTTTGATTTTAAGATGATTGGCGTTGCAGTCGATTTTGGCCTCCACAGATATCTGCACTTCTGCCCAAACATGGAGCCAGAACATGGAGCCAGTGCCGAGAATGTTTATCGTATTAGATGAAAACCTACAAAGACCCTACCGGGGCTGGCCCAATGGAGAGACTCTGATACTCAAGTCAGTATGAGTGATAAAATAAAAACTGATAGTAGTTGTAGATATTATACCTCCGATCGTGTATAGAGTAGAATACGAAAGTATATCTCTGATCATATAGAATTGGCTATAGAGTCATGCCTCTGGTCGTATAAGATTGAGCATGAAGCCCTACCTTCATCGATGTATATAAATATATATGAAACCCCTCTCTGAATGACATATAGAATTAGATATGGAACTCCCTCTGACTGATATATAAATTTGCCTCTCTCTCATGTGTAAAAACTAAGTCCTCTCCGAGGGTTGCCTATGTTCTATATTTATACCCTTCTAAGGGGTGTAGAAAACCCTAGTTTTCTTTTGCCTAAGATCTTTCGAAATGGTAGGGATTGTAATTCAAGACTTATGGAAGATTTAGATTTTCTTGAGATCAAAGAAGGTTTAGAATTTTAGAAAGATTCATTTCCTTTATAAGAGTCTATGAGAATTAAAATCTTATAGGAATACGGAAAGATTTGAACTTGGTGGTGATTGCCTTCCTCATCGGATAACCATGAATGATTTTGGAAACCTGTTAAGTAGGGTATCATCATTTGCCCCCACTTCTAATGACATTTTGAGGAAATGGTATTAGGAATAGAGTGGATCGGAAGAGGTCTCTTGGGAGACCGAAAGGTCGAGAGACCGACAAGTCAAACGATCAAGATATTGAGAGACCCATAGGTCAAACGATTGAGAGATTGAGAGACTTACAAGTCAAACGATCGAGAGATGGTGAGACCGACAGGTTGAACGATCGAGAGATTATGAGACCGACAGGTCAAACAATCGAAAGATTGAGAGACCACAGATTAAACGATCGAGAGGTGGTGAGACCGACAGATTGAACGATCGAGAGATTGAGAGAATGATCGAGAGATGGTGAGACTGACAAGTCAAATGATCGAGAGATTGTGAGACCGACAGGTTGAACGATCGAGAGATGGTGAGACCAACAGATTGAACGATTGATCAAAGTGGCATAGAGCCGTTCGGGGAGATAAATTCCAATGATATATCAGGACGTCATGGGCCTACTCGAGGAGTTAAATTCCAGTGATAGTCTCCATTCGGGAGGATTCGTTAGAATTTTATCGATAAGAAATAAACAAAGAGACTATTGGAAAGAAAAACATAGGGGTCTTACCAGATAAGATACTTCTTTTGCTCGAGGGAGAGGCGAGATAGCTTACTGACAGTAGATGCAAAGATTTTCTAACAGGTCAAACGATTTTGAGATTATAAGATCAATAGGTCAAGTTATCAGCGGATCAGAGGATTAGGAGATCGAATGTTCAACAAGTCAGGTGATCTAGAGATCAGACAATTAGGAGAAGACACAGGACCAAGAGATAGAGTCATTGAGTGACTCCCTCAGTAGGTTGTAGGCTTAGTTAGCTCTAAACCTAGTGATGATAAGTTTTTTAAGCCGTTCGGGTCGTGAACGATCAAAATCTTAGACAATATTGATAACCGAGCAGGTGTCTAACGGGGAGGGGCAATAATCAAGAGACACAAGTCTGAGAAAGCATTTTACTTACTTTGCTGAGGGCAAATCGAATGATCTATTAAAGTTCAGTTGACAAACCGAGAAGTTAAGTGTCCAAGAAGTTAGGAGACTGAAAATTTGAGAGTCCAAGGGGTCATGAGACCGACAGGTCATGAGACCGATAAGTCGAGTGATCGAAAGGTTAGGTTACCGAGAGGTTGAGAGATCAAGTGACCAAATGACAAAGGGATCGAGTGATTAAGAGGTCGGATGATTGAAAAATCAAGTAGCCGAGAGATCAAGTGATCAATAGATCACATGGAGATCGACTAGTGACTAACAAATCGAGTGACTAAGGGATCAATTGACTAGTGACTAATAAATCGAGTGACTAGGAGATCAACAAATCGACAAGTTAAGTGACCAAAAGGTCGGGAGACCGACAAGTCAAACGATTCAAATAATCTGGACATCGATAAACCAATAATAGATTGAGAGACCGACAGGTCGAACGATGAAAAGACCGATTGGTCAAACAATTCAAATGATCAGGAGGTCAATAGACCAATAAGGGATTGAGAGATCGACAGGTTGAACGATGGAGAGATCGATAAGAGATTTAAGTAAAAGTGTCTAACTGAGCAGTAGTCGAGAGTGTAGAGTACTTGTGTTATGAAAAGTAAAAGTAGAAGATCCAAAAATTGACTTGGAGTTTGTGTTCCAATAGAATGACATAACTTTCCACGAGTGTAAGACGCTAAAGACCGATGCGAGAGAGAATAGTGTCTGACTTTGCATTCATGAGTGTTGGCTTGTTGTCGAAGGCATTGTAGTTGATAGGATATTAGGCATCAGAGCCATGAGAATATACTAGAGTAATGTTATAGTTGGTGTGATGCAATTTCAAAAGAAAGAGAGTTAAATCTCATCCGATTCAGTAATAGCCGCAGAAAACCAAGAGAAAGAGAGTTAGATCCCATCCGAGGCTGGAGCTCATCAATTGAAAACCAAGAAAGGGGAGTGAGATCCCATTCTCATGCAATACAGAAGACCAAAGGAGAGAGTTGAATCTCATCCGAGGCACAAGGGCCCTAAATAGAAAACTGAGAGAAAGTGGATGCAGAACCCATGTGAGATGTATGATTACTAGTGTAAGTCATATATATTCGGCTAGGAGTTGTATCCAAGAGAGTTTTATTGAGAGATTTCAATCGAAAGGGTGGGTCAGGTTTGTCTGTCGATGAGATGCATCCTTAACAATAAACTCTGTTTAGGAGGACTTCTTTAAAAGATTTCGTTAGAAAGGATGGGCTATGTTTGTCCGTTCGGGGAGATAAATCCCAAACGATAGATTTCATTCGGTAGAGTACCGACAGGTCGACTGATCCAGAGATAGAGAGACTGATAGGTGATCAGGAGACCGAAAGGTCGAGAGATGGGAGATCGATTGATTTGCAAATCGAATGATCAAGAGATCAATAGTTGCCAGGTTGAGTAATCAGGGGATTGGGAGATTGAGATACTAAGAGGTCTGAGTGATCGAGAGATTGAGATACTAAGAGGTCTGAGCGACTGAAAGATTAAGATACCAAGAGGTCGACAGGTCGAGTGATCAAATGATCCAAAGGTCAAGAGATTGGCAAGAGATTGTGAAGGCGATAGTACGAATGGTTGAGAGATTGACAGGAGATTGAGAGACCAATAAGCCAAATGGGTGAGAGGCCAACAAGAGATTGTGAGGCCGACAGGCCAAACGGTTAAGAGACCAACAAGAGATTGAGAGGCTGACAGGCCGAACGAGTGAGAGACTAACAAAAGATTGAGAGGTCAATAGGCCAAATAGTGAAAAAACCGATAGGAGAATGAGAGGCCGATAGGCCGAATGGATGAGAGACTGACAAGAGATTGAGAGGCCAACTGGCTGAACGGTGGAGAGATCGACAGGTCGAATGATCAGATGATCTGGAGGTCGAGAGACTGACAAGAGATTGAGAGACTGATAGTCCGAACGGTTGAGAAAACCAATAGGAGATTGAGAGGTTAACAGGTAGAACGGGTGAGAGACCGACAAAAGATTGATAGGTTGATAAGCCGAACGGGTGAGAGACTAACAAGAGATTGAGAGGCCGACCAGCTGAACGGTGGAGAGACTGACAGGTCGAATGATCGGATAATTCAGAGGTCAAGAGACTAACAAGAGATTGAGAGGCCGATAGTCCGAATGGTTGAGAGACCAATAGGAGATTGAGAGGCCAACAGGCTGAAAGGGTGAGAGACTGACAAGAGATTGAGACAGGCCAAACGGTGGAGAGATCGATAAGAGATTGAGAACCTGATAGGCCGAACAATGGAGAGACTACAAGAGATTAAGAGGCCGATAAGTCGAACGGTTGAGAGACTAACAGGTCAGACGATGAGGGCGATATAGACCCGTTTAGGGAGATAGATCCCATCAATAGATTGGGGCAGCATGTGACCGTTCAAAAAGATAGATCTCATCAGAAGATCGGGGAAACATGGGCCCATTTGGGGAGATAGATCACATCAGTAGATCGACGCGGCATAGGCTTGTTCGGGGAGATTGATCCAATCGATAGATCGGGATGACATGGGTCTATTTGGGTATATAGATTTTATCAATAGATAGTAGTGACAAGGGCCCATTCGGGTAGATAAATCCTATCGGTAGATCAAGGAGGTATGGCCCCGTTCAGAGAGATAGATCCCATCAGTAGATCTAGACAGCATGAGCTTGTTCGAGAGATAGATCCCATCAGTAGATTTGGGTGACATGGGCCCGTTTGGGGAGATAAATCACATCGGTAAATCGAGGCAGCATGGGCCTGTTATGGGAGATAGATACCATCAGTAGATCAGGGCAGCATAGGCCCATTTGGCAAGATAGATCTCATCGACAGATATGGGCGACATAGGCCTGTTCGGGGAGATAGATTAAATCAATAGATCGAGGCACAATGAGCTCGTTTGGGGAGATAGATCTCATCAGTAGATCGAGACGACATGGGCCCTTTTAAGGAGATAGATCCCATCAGTAGATCGGAACTGCATGGGCATGTTCGGGAAGATAGACCCCATTAGTAGATTGGGACAATATGGGCCCATTTAGGGAGATAGATCCCACTGGTAGATCGAGGCGACATTGGCCTATTTGGGAAGATAGATCTCATCAGTACATTGGGGCTATATGGGCCCATTCGGGGAGATAGATTTCATCAATAGATCGAGGCGGCATAGGCCTATTCGGGGAGATAGATCCATTGGTAGGTCGGAGCGATATGGATCCGTTCGGGGAAATAGATCCATCGGTAGATCGGGGTGACATGGTTCCATTTGTTTGATAGAATACCATGAGAAAGATAGTTAGCAAATTATCCATACAATACCGAGAGAACGAGGGTGAGAGACTTACCTAACGAGGGGTACCCCCGACTACCTCGTCCCGATTGTCACATAGTCAAATGAACTTAGGCTGTTGAGTGGAAGTAAAGCAAGGGTTGAAATTTCTATAACTGGTTAGTTAGTCGTTCCCACAGATGGCACCAATTTGTTAGAGTCGATTTAGGCCTCCTTAGATATCTGTTCTTTTGACCCAAACATGGAGCCAATGCCGAGAATGTTCGTCGTATTGGAAGGAAAACCTACAAAGACCCCATCGAAGCTGGCCCGGCAGAGGGACTTCGATGCTCAAGTCAATATAAGTAATAAAATAAAAACTGATAGTAGTTATAGATATCATACCTCCAATCGTGTATAAAGTAGAATATGAAAGTATACCTCTAATCGTATAGAATTATCTATAGAACCATACCTCTGATCATATAAGATTGAGTATGAAACCCTACCTTCATTGGTGCATGTAAATGGGTATGAAACCCTCATTTGAATGACATATAGAATTGGATATGAAACCTCTCTCTGACTGATATATAAAATTGCCTCTCTCTCGTATGTAAAAATTGAGTCCCCTCTAAGGGTTGTCTATGTTGTGTATTTATAACCTTCCAAGGGTTATAAAAAACCCTAGTTTTCTTTTGTTTGAGATCTTTTGAAATAGTAGACAATGTAATTCAAGACTTATGAAAGATTTAGACTTTCTTGAGATCAAGGAAGGTTTAGACTTTTAGAAAGATTCCTTTCTTTCATAAGAGTCCATGAGAATTAAAATGTTATAGGAATATGGAAAGATTTGAACTTGGTGGTAATTGCCTTCCTTATTAGAAAACCATGAATGATTTTGGAAACCTACTAAGCAGGGTATCATCAGTTGGTGTTGTATCCTACACTACAAAATAAGAGCACTATACAGACGGTCAAAAACTGTCAGTAAAATACATAAAAAGTGTCAGTAACACTTTCTATAACGGATGAAATATTAGTTGAGTTTACACCAGTCGGGATAGGTGTATTCTGATGGTTTGTATAACCGTTGTAGCATGCTATGTATGTATTTTGACGTTTAAAAAATGTCGGGATAATTAATGTTTGTATTGTCGGCTAATAGAGTGTTAGGAAAAAGTAGACTTTTTATGATCGGTTACCATGTGTTACGAGATGCTACTATTTTTATCATCGGTTAACATTGAGTTAGGAAATATCACTAATATTATTATCGGTTATCATGTGTTATGAGATATTACTACTTTGATTGTCGGTTACCATTGTGTTAAGAAAAATTGATTTTATCATTGGTTACTATATGTTATGAAATGTTACTACTTTCATCGTCAATTATCATTGTGTTAGGAAAAATCACTATTTATCATTGGTTATTATATGTTACGAGATATTACTACTTTTATCATCGGTTAACATGTGTTACGAGATGTTACTACTTTTATCATCGGTTAACATGTGTTACTGTGTGTTACGAAATATTACTACTTTTTACTTTTAACATCGGTTGCTGTTGATCTGTGTCGGGCGGGCGCCCACGTATGGGGGCGGGCACCAAGCCTCCCCCTTGGCGGGCGCCCGCGTATGGGAGCGGGTGCCAGGTCCCACCCATGGCGGGTACCCACGTATGGGGGTGGGGGCCAGGACCCCCCTTGGCGAGCGCTCGCGTACGGGGGACAGGCGCCAAGCCCCCCCTTGGCGGACGCCCGCGTATTAGGGACGAGCGCCAGACTAGTCTGTATGTCATCACATATAAAATGTTTTAATATAATAGTGTTTTTTTAAGATAGTATAGAGACAATAAAATAACAAAAATTAAAAAAATAATATAAATGTGTATTGATATACGAGAATGATTGATGTATTAAGTAGAATGAGGGATACATAGACAAAAAAAAAGATTGCATGTCCCACAATTGCAGCTGCATGTCTTTTTGAGATGCTGAAACAAAAAAATATTCACTTAGATCACCAAAAATTCAATCACAATTTGAAGGCATAATCTCAGCATCAAATATAAGCAGTGACCAACTTTATTCACAATCCTTCATGTCAATCTATTAATAAAAATCAGTAAAAATTAATAGTGAAATTTAGTAGTGAAATGAATATAATTACCTAGTACATTGTAAAAAAATGGTTGTAAATAAAAATATTACCTTTTGATGGATTCAGATGGTGATGATGATGGTTGGCTTTTATGTGCACCCAGGTATTGAAGAAACCTAAAAATGGATAATTGTGATTCTTCACGGTCAGCTATCATTTATTTCATCCCATAATCATAACTAGAAAAATTCAAAATCTTTTATAAGAAGAATATAGTAAAATGTAGTAGAATCCAGAATAACTTTTTTTAAAAAAAAAACGATTACCTTTTTATAAAATTTTGCAAAGTTGTTGGTATTGTAGATTTGTCGCGGTGAAAGCTTGAGTGAGAGGTTTAGATGGGTTAGGGGAAGAAAAATTTTCAATTTTTGGTTGAAAATATTCGATAGAATGAGACTTTAGTCAAGTTACAAGTTTTTATAGATTTTGAGAAGAGAACCTTTTGGAGGGAAGGAGAAGCTCGCGATTTAGTCATATGACTGTCATTTTCACATACAAAACTTCAAAATCCCGTATTTCTTTCTCGCTTTTTTTTCATAATTTTACTCTTTACCGCTTTTTTTTACATTTTTACTCTTCACTGCTTTTTTTTACGTTAGTTATCATAACTTACCACTTTTTATCATGTTATCACGAACGTACAACTTATTATCATTTATTATCACAAAATTACTATATATTCTCATTTATCTTTTCTCTTGTATTTTTCTATGAATTTATATAATATATAATATTTTTCCTTGAAACGTTATTAATTAATATTATATTCTTGCCAAATTACTACATATCATAAAATATGTTTTCTCATTCACTTGTTTTTTTTAATGATAATTAATATTACAATATGATAATAATAATTTAATACTAATGTATATTATATACTAATTCTAATTAAAAAAAATATATATCACTATACTATATTAATATTAATGTATATGCTAATAGTTGTATAATACAAATATATATTATTAATATAGTAATATATAATATAATATAATATAATATAATATAATATAATATAATATAATATAAAATAATAATAGATTGTAACAATATATAGAGCCGGTGCCCATTCGCGGGCGGGCGCCCGCCGATGGGGGCAGGCGCCAAGCATCTGCGTGCGTGGGAGCCCGCTGATGGGGGCAGGCGCCCGCCCTCTTTTTTTTTTCTTTTTATTATTTCTTTTTTTAATTTTAGAACCTTAACTAAACATGCTCTACATAGAAAGAAAGAGATCCAAAATAACATATAAATAAAGGTAAATAATTATTAGTTAATTATTTTGATAAATAATTATTTGTTAATTATGTAATACTATATTGTATAATAATTGTTTAAATATAATACTATGTTGTAATATAATAATTGTTTAAATATAATAATTATTAACAAATGATAATGATTTTTGCAAATCACTAACTTGGAGCTAACTTGTGGCGGGCGCCAGGAAGCCCCTCGCCCTCTTTTTTTTGTCTCTTTATTATTTCTTTTTTTTAATTGTTTTGGATTTAGAAAAAATGAAATATTAAATTTATGAATTTGTAGAACATATAATATAATTAAAACTATATTATAATTTAATAAGTAATTTAAAAAATATATTATAATTTGTCATAATATAATACTAATACAACATATATACTAATATAATATATAATAATAATATATAGTATGTAATATTAATATATAGTAGCATATAATCTAATACTAATGTGTTAAAATATAATATAACAATTGTAATACAATAATATAAAATATAATACTACGTTGTGTATAATATTAATATAATAATAGTATTTGTTATAATATAATATATTAATATATAATATAATAACATGTAGTTATACTAATATATTAGTAATATATAGAAATATATATTAATATAATAGTAATTATTTTACAATTTAGTCCAAATGTCCCAACTAAACAATTTACAATTTTATTATTATTTTTTTGTTTCTTTTTTATCAGGTATGAGAATGTAATAGTGTAATTAATTATGTAGGTATAATTAATTTCATGATATTTAATATTATTTAATTATATTAGTTTAATTAATTATATTGATAGATTAGTTTTGGATTTTATATAAAATTATATAATATTCTCATTTTTTTTATTTGTAGTTTTTGTTAAAATTTATATAAAATTATATCATATAATTAATTTTTAGAATTTACTTTTTTGTTTTTTATGATTATTAAAAACACAAGTGCACAGATATTTACCACTACTTACCACCATAGTTATTACTTACTGCTACCACATGGTCACTGCATTACCATTACGTATCGCTAGTTACCACTACTTACCACCAGTTATCACTATATTACCACTACTTACCATCAATTATCACTACTTACTACTACCACACCACTACTTATCACCAATTATCACTGCTTACCACTAGCACGCGAGGGCTCGCGAGAGTGCCCGGCACGTGGGGGCTCGCGAGGGTGCACGGGCGCCTGCATTACCACTAATAATTTCTTTTTTTTATTTCTTAACTTATAAAATATTATTCATAATATTAATAATAATATAATATAAAATAACAATAATTAATCATATAAAAAATTAATCCAAGTGAAGAGATATTATAATGTACCTCGAGGAAAAAGTAAACTATTTTATACAAGCTAACTACACTAACTAGTTTGATAAATTCCAATCGGATAAATTAGATTTCATTGCCTTTGCCAATCTTTAAAATGGATGGATATTGGATATTGATTATTAGATTATATAATATTGATAATTACTAATTTATATAATTATATAGTATTATTTAAATTATTAATACTACTAATATTAATTTTCATTACCAATTTTATCTAATTACTAATATTGAATATCATGTACTATTATTTAAATTAATAACATCCAATTTGTTAATGAATTGTGTAAGAATTGTCATAGTAAGACTATATATTATGTATTAATTGGTTACATGATTTCATATTATAATAGTGCTCTACAATGGCACGGCATATTATAATAGTGCTCTACAATGGCACGATACTATTGAGTTTATCTTAAATTGTGAATTATAATGTCACTTGAGTGTATCTTAAATTGAAATTGATCCAAATGACTAATATTATATAATTATATAATTTAGCATTACATATAATAATGTAGTAACGTAAATTCATATTACGTTAATGGTGCTTTTGTATACCACGAAAACAATCCAAATTAGTTCATTTCTCCTATCTAGGTATTAATTCTAAATTGTATAAATATCATTTCATCCAGTGGATGGACAAACTCTCTGTATTTGATCCAATGGTTGGGACGTAATTAGAACAAACTCTTAAATGGACATTTAGGGTGAATAATAGGATGAATTAAAATTGGAGGGGATTAAAGGTGGGAAGTTATGGAGAGCAAAAAATTATGGAGGAAAGTTAGGTTTTAAAAGAGAAGAGAGAATTGAAACCAGGAAATTATGTTTTCAAAAAAAAAATTGTGTGACAATTTAAGTTAGGCGGGAAGACGGGAAGGCAGGAATTGAAGGCGGGTAAGAACAATTTAAATTATCACTATATTACTACTAATTACTACTAGTTACAACTATATCACTACTGATTATTGTAAACTTATTACTATTTTACTATTAATTACCACTATATTTCTAATATTAATTTTTGTAAACTTACCCACAATTTAAGTTACCATAGTTTTCATTAATTATCACTATATTACTATTAGTTACGTTATACCACAATTTAATTTACCATTATATTACTATTAGTTACCATTATATTACTATTAATTATTACTATATTACTGCTGGTTATATTATACCACAATTTAACTTACTACTAATTACTATTAGTTACAACTATATTACTACTAATTATCGAAAACTTAACACAATTAAAGTTACTACTATATTACTATTAGTTATCACTATATTACTATCATTTAACATAAACTTAACTCAATTTAAATTACTACTATATTACTATTAGTTATTCTAAACTTACCATAATTTTAGTTACCACTATATTACTACTAGTTATCACCATAATTTATTATAAAATTACAACATGTTACCTCTACCTATAGTGTTGACTACAATTAATAATTGTTTTAATTGAAGATCCCTTTTACAAATGGTGCATTAATTAGGTTAGCATAAATATAGACTTATGTCAATGATATGGTTTAACCGTTACTAAAAAAACTCATATAATAACTTTTTCCAAACCATCACTAAAGATTGTCACATTTGTCGATGACAAGTGATAACCATCTAAATGATAGATGACATTTACAGATGGTAAAATATATTAGTCAGTATAGATGAAGAACTTATACAAAAGGTATTGTTAAGTAGACAGAAAAGAAGAGTTATATAGTGATTATTTTCAAACTATCTCTATACTTACTATATTTAAGGACCACAACTAATAGTCATCAAAATTGAATATCATTTTTTATAGACGGTTTTGCTACTTTACTAACGGTTGATAAACTTTTTCTGATTGACAATTTTATATCGTCAGAAAATGCATACATTTCCTAATGATTTTGTTGAAAGCGTCTCTAAAGATCATAAAAAACCGTCACTAAAACTCACCGACAATAAAAGTCACCATCTGCGTATTGCTTTAATTTTGAAGTGCTACAATATACCCAGATGAACAAGAAATTTATAATGGAAAAATCAATCAAACATAATCAAACAATAATTACACAAAATGGACACAAAAATTTTATATCAAAAACCTAAATGGAGAAAACCAAAAGAGAAAATAAATGCACTAAAAATAAGATGAAATACAAGAATATTATGCAAACATCATTAATAAAATGATCAAAACAGATTTGTAAAGGGTTAAATTTCATCCTACCTAGGGAAAATATATGACATTCTCATGTTAGAGATTGACCAAGTTTCCCCAAAACAATTATAAATTCAAAACAATCATATGGTCAATTGATCAACCATTTGTGAACAAACATATATACAACAATAGACAAATCAAATTAAAAAAAATAGTGAAGGTCGAGATTTTTGCTTTGGTTTTGATTTCATTGGTGTTAGTTGGTATTTCAGCCCTTCTATTACCATCCAATTAAAAACCTTAAAGATTTTGATATTGTAGAGACTACAAAATTAGTGAGATCAGTAAAATCATTAATAAACAACCTTTAAGTGCATCAATTATTGGCTTTGTATATCGACCATGTAGACATTTGGTTAAGGTTCAAACAAAACATTTGAGGTAGAAGTTTAGGATAAGGCTGGCTTAAGTGACAAGTAACTTATCTTACAAAGCTATTAATACCCAAGTTTGATGACATGTCTCACACAATTAACTTGTGTATTTTTAGTCTTTATATTGTTTCTGAGATTGTTTCAATGGATGAGTTTCATTTTTTGTAGTGGAGTAAATGAATTTTTGATTTTATATGTCTTATATACATGAACTCATTATAAAGGAAATATTTTTTTTTCAAATTTTAGGGAACATGAAATTCTGAATAAGCATATTAAAAAAAATCATGGCTTTGTTTCATGGTTGTTTCCAAGGAATATAGGAAAATTTTTAAAAATAGCTATAACAATAAAATTAGCTTTTATAGAAAGATACGATATGGATAAGTTAGTTTGTTTTGTATATTCTAGTAGAAAGACTATATTAGAAAATAAATAAGAAAAGAAGAAAGAATAATAGAACAAAATGCACACTAGTTTATGTGGAAAATCTCAAATCCACAGGCAGATGTCAAAGAATTCACTATATGAAAAACAAGTACATGATCCTTAATAAAATGATGTCTCACTTCAATGATTCTAGAATGGTGGATTGGATTTTTGGTTAGATTATTGGCACTAGTGTAATCACACTTAATGGGGATACATTTTATCTCTAATCCATAATCCTTCAATTGATATTTGATCTAAAGTATCTAAGCACAACATTGACTAGCTGCATCATACTCAGTGTGGTTGATGTGGCCACAATGTTCTATTTCTGAGAAGACCAAGACACTAGCATACTCTCAAAGTATTGACATGTGCCACTTGTGCTCTTTTTATCTAGTTTACATCTAGCAATGTCTGCATGATAGTATCTATGTAACTTAAAAGTTGAACTCCTATCATACCACAGACCTAAATTGCTTGTATTTTTGAGATATCTAAAGATCCATTTCACTACTGAAAAGTGTGACTCCTTCAGATTTGATTAGAATCTAGCACATAGGCACACACTATACAGGATATCAGATCTTGAGGTAGTTAAGTACAATAGCAAACTTATCATACTCCTATAAAACTTAGAGCACATAGGCTTTCTATCCTCAGCATTATCTAACTTAACTTGGGTGCTCATAAGAGTTGCATTTCCTTTAGCTTCTCCAAATCCAAATTTCTTGATTAACTCCTTGGTAAATTTGGATTGGCTAATAAATATTCCCTTTTTTGTTTGCTTGATCTGTAATCTTAGGAAGTAATTTAACTCTTTGATTATACTCATCTCAAACTCAGCATGCATGGCCTTAGCAAATTCTTGGTAAAAGTTCTCATTTGTTGCTCTAAATACTATGTCAACTATATAGATTTACACTATCAGCATTTCTTTGTCTTTTCTTTTAATGAACAAGGTTGTATGAACCTTGCCTCTCTCAAATTCATTCTTTATAAGGAAATTGCTAAGCCTCTCATACCAAGACTTGGAGCTTGCTTCAGACCATACAAAATTTTGGATAGTTTGTACACATGGTCTGAATGCTTTGAATGTTCAAATCTAGGAAGTTGTTCTATATAAACTGTCTCATTAATTATACCATTCAAAAATATACTCTCAACAACCATTTGGTGTAATTTGAAAATCATTAAACAAGCAAAGGTAAATAGCATTCTTATAGCTTCCGATTTTGCTATGGGGGCATATGTTTCATCAAAATATATTCCTTCTTTCTGACTATATTTTTGAACTATCAATCTTGTCTCATTTCTTGGGATTATTCCATATTCATCTAGCTTATTTCTAAAGACCCTCTTTGTTCCTATAATAGATTGGTTTTTAGGCTTAGAAGCTAGATCCCATACATCATTTCTCTCAAACTGGTTTAACTCATGTATTGCTAGAATCCAGTTTTATCTCTTAATGCTTCATCTACATTCTTAGATTCTATTTGGGATATGAATGCTACAAATTCACAATTGTTTTGAAGAGCTGATTTAGTCCTAATTCCAGATTCTAGATTTTCAATCACATTTTTCTACATCCATACTCTTCAAATTGCAAGAAATATGATGTATTGCTCTTCAAGAGTCTCTTTATCATTTTTAGTTCCTTCTTCTATTTTAGAGATTTCTTTCTTAGCATTTTCATTCTCTAATGTTTCTTGTTGCCTAATAGGTGCGTCTAGTGTTTCATTATCAAAACTCTTCTTTCTTAAGAGATCATTCTGATCAAAGTGCACATGAATGGACTCTTCAACTATCATAGTCCTCTTATTATATACTATATAGGCTTTGTTACTGGTTGAATATCCAAGAAAGATGACTTCATCACTCTTGGCATTAAATTTTTCTAGGTTTCCTTTCCATTATTTAGATCATAGCACTTGCATCCAAATGCATGAAAGTATGCTATGTTAGACTTCATGCCCTTTTCTTTAGGATTGGTCTTATTAAGACTGTGTTTAATATGTAGTAAGTTGTGTTTATAGTTTCTATCCAAAAATATTTAGGTAGGTTATGTTCACAAAGCATGGTCCTGGCCACTTCTTCTATCATTATGTTCTTTCTTTCTATAACCCTATTTTATTATGGGGTTTTAGGAGCAGAGAAATTATGATCTATTCCATTTTCCTCACAGAAGTCTTGCATTATCCTATTCTTAAACTCCTTGCCATGGCAATTTCTAATGCTATTGATTGTGAAACCCTTCTCATTATGGACTTTATTGTATAACTTAATGAAGGTATTGCTTGCATCTTCTTTTCTAGCTAGAAATAGCACCTAGATATACTTAGAATAATCAGATATAATCACAAATCTATAGTGCTTTCCCCTTGGGCCTTGAGTTTTAGTTGGTCCACACAATTTTATGTAAATAATTCCATGGGCCTACTTGTTGAGACTATGTTCTTTGGCTTAAAGGATGACCTAATATCTTTTCCCTTCATGCAAGTATCACACAAATTATTCCTTTCATATTTTAGTTTGGGAAGACCTTTATCTATATCTTTTCTAACCAATTTTGAAATTAGTTCCATATTTGCATGACCTAGTCTTCTATGCCACAATTAGGTATTATCATCGCCCACTACTATCAAACAGGCCTCATCTTCTTGTTCTATGTTATCTAAGTTAATTACATATATGTTTCCTTTTCTAGATCCTATGAATTTAACTTCTTTGCTTAATTTATCTATCTCTTTGCAATGAACATAGTCAAACAAAACAATAGATCCTTTGTCATATAGTTAACTAATGCTAAGTAAATTATGTTTTAGGCCTTTAACAAGTAATACATACTCTATTTAGGTAGAAAACTTACCTATATTGTCAATGCCGATGATTTTCCCATTTAAGTTGCCTCCAAAGACAACCTTGCCTTCCTTCTTTTTCCCTAAGTAGTTGAACCTTGTTACATCTCTAGTCATATGCCTAGAGCAACCATTGTCTAAGAGCCAGGTGTTCACAAAAGTTTTAGCTTTGAGGTAAGTCTCAAGGTGTTCCTCTTTTAATGCTAAAGAACTTAGATTTAACAACCTAGAGGGGAGAGATGAATAGCTTGTTTGGCACTTAATAGGCTTTTCAAAACTTTTGATAGAAATTACAAGAGAAAATGAGAAGAGTGCTCGATAGTATTTATGATGGTTCCATCAACTTGGAGTACATCTACTCCCAGACTTTATTTGGATATTCTAATCTACTATTTGACTCACAAATAGTACAAACAAGGGTCCTAGTCACACCTCACAAATGTTGCTCACAGAACACTTACACTATCTTTCACAGTATTAGCAAACCCTAACCTTTCCTCACACAATCAACTCTGCCCTGACCAAAAAGACCCTTTCCTCTTGGTCTCTTACAAGGTTTAGAGTGGAAAGAGTGTTACAAGTTTGAGCCCTAAAGCTCTGATATGATATTTATAGCTTAGAGTAAATACAACTTGAAAAATAAAATAGAGGGAAGATCAATTAACACTTAAGAGTAATGAATATCCAGAAGAACTATTTGATATTCAATATTGTTGTATTTATAGCCTCTCTTGATGTTCTAACCACTAAAGCTCATTTAATGTTGAGGATTCATTAAATGCTCAAATTGCTTTTTTAAAAAACTAGTTGTTACTCACAAGCAAGTCAACTACTTCCTCTTTGCTAGTTAACTGCCTCTTGAATTTTGCTTATGTTACCTCTTGTAAGAGTCGACTACCTATGTCCCTTAAGTCAACTTCTGCCTGGCTTAGTTTAGTTCTTTGAGCTTGAATATCTCCATGCTATGATACTTCTGAAATCAAGTGTTGACACTCCTTTCCATACTTGGCTATTTTTCCTTTAGTACTTGGAGTGAGTTGACTATCTCTCTTTTGCAAGTTGACTACTTCTTTGGCCTTGGTCAAATTTTAGGCTTCAACAGTACTCGGTGTCGAGACTCTTAACTTCAAGTGTTGACACCAACTCTTTTATTCCTTGTGGTAGTTGACTTATGCATTTTGATGAGTCAACTTGGCACCTGAACCTGCTTGAGTGTATGTGCATTGTGCATGTGTTGGATGGCTCAGTGCATGTGGCGTAGTACATTGGGCTTGGAGTATGTGTCATATGATATTTTGCACTTGGGTTTGCTCATGTCCTTAGACTTGTGAAATGTTCTATTTAGAGCAACCTTTGTGCAAGATGACTATTGCTCATTGGCGTCTACACCTTTCTTTCAAACTTAGGAATTTTCTAAGTCATGAAGTGGTGAGTTGACTAGGGTAAAACCACAAGTCGACTTGGTCATTTGCCTTGTGTGACCATGTGTGTTGTGGCATAATGCAATGGCTTATGGAATGTGGCCTATGGCATGCTTATACTCATGTCATGCTCGTGCGATACTACTACCATGTTCATGCCATGCCAGTACCATGATAATGCTTGTGCCTGGCTCATGTATTATCCTATGTGTTCAGTGCATGAATCGATCGCCAGTATGGTAGAAGTTAGGGGTGTGCAATATTTGGTGATAACCGAATATCCGACCGAATTGAATTAAATTTGAATTTGATTTTTGGATTCGAATCGGTTTTTGGTTAGAACCGAATTCCCAATTTGGTTTTCGGTTCGAGTTTCGAATTGAAATTTTTAATACGAATTCGAACCGAAAACTGAATTAGGGTTTTTAATTATCCCATTTTTTATTTATTTTGATTATTTATTATTTATTTTCTTTTCCTTTTATTCAAACTTTGATCAGTAATTTTTCTTTTTAAGCAAGCAATAAAATAATAGTTAAAAAATTCATTGTTTTATCAATTTAAATTTGGTTAAATTGGATTTATGTGAAAATTTAGATCTCAAAAATCAAAATCGATTTATTTGGTTTATTCGATTCAATTCGAATTCAAATTGAAAACCGAATTTCGAATTTAAACAAATTAGGTTCGGTTTTCGGTTTGGGATTAAAAAATGTTAAACTAAATAAACTGAATTGAATTAATCGAAGAATTCGAAAACCGAACCGATGAACACCCCTAGTGGAAGTTAACTACCCTTACTATCTCATGAGCTATTCTATGTCCTTAGCTAGGATGTGTTAATACCATAACTTTAACACCCATACATGTGCTCACTTAATTGCTCTATGTTCTAAGTAGGTGAGTTGACTTGGTGTCCCAAACAAGTCGACTAATACCAACATGTGAGTATATTGTGGTGCAATGGCATGTGTCCTGCTTATGTTGTGACATTCATTTGACTCATGACTTAACATGCACTTTGGCATGTGGTACGACATGCATTATAGCATGTGGCACGCTATGTGCTAAGGCATGTGTTGTGCAATGCCTTGTGCTTTGTCATGTTTGGTGAGCTAGCTTGTGTGTCATCCTTACTTGCATGATTTTTTTTTTTTAAGTGTCAAGAGAGTAAGTTAACTTGAAACACATGAGAGAATTTGTGGTTGTGGTCTATATATTGTGGTTGTGGTCCCTGAAACACATGTAACTTTTATTCTTTCTGCCATCCCATCATTTAGAGAGAAAACTAAGGTAGAAGTTAAATTTGGAAGGCCAATCGCACAACTCTAAGTAGCAATTGGTAATTATGGATTCAAATATATTTTCACTTAAAAATCTAATAATTTCTTGATAATTTAATATGAGTCATGGAAATATAGATGATAATTTTCACCAAAGAGTTATTTTTCTAGCACCACTTTGTTAGAAAAATAAATAAAAATAAAAGAGAATGATAGTACAAATGAAAATCTTAAAATTGGAGTCAAGAATCATGGGCATGGGATGAGAATTCATTATATGAAAAAGAGTACAAACTTAAGCATCAGAATAAATATGAAATGAGTACAACGGCCAAACCTTAGTATTGGAGGTGCATTTGACTCCACAAATAATGACTTGGAAGGTGTTTTGGGATGGGATGATTTGGCTGTTTGAAGGTTTTGATTGATGAGACCTGCAAAAAACTACCGGAAGGTGTTTCGGCAAGGGAGTCTCCGACCCTCAAGTCAGAGAATGGTTTTTTATGGAAAAGAAATAGATTGAAAGAGACCTCTGAGTGCCTTTGTGTGCATGTTAGTCCAGAGAACGTTCCTAGTCGGCTAACTAAGCAGTTTACATGTTAGAGTCATATTCATATGGGGTGTTGAAACCCTAGTTTCCTTATGAGAGTATCCTGAGAACTCAGGGAATTATAATGTAGGATTTTCAAAGATTTTGAACTCTTACGGAGTTGGAAAGTCCAGATCGTCTTGGAGATTCCTTTCCTCATTAGCTACGATTATAGGTTTCCACAAGATTGCTCTCGTAATTTAAGGGGAAGTAAATATTACCCCAACAGATTGGTTTGAATATCGAGATCTAAATGCCAATCAGCATTGTACCGAGCAGTTGGGGATCGAGAGCGGACTCGTCAGTACACACGGACTGGGGGTCGCTTTAAATGAGCCTAGGCCTATTTTGCCTAGAACCAAATACGATTTAGGCCAGGTACCATCATTTGCTCCTACTCCTTATCTCACTTCGAAGGAGAGGTGTAAGGAGTAAGTCAAGGGTCACTCCTTGGAAGGTCGTGGGACCGTAAATATAGATTGCCACCAAATAAATAATCTCGAAGAAGAAGTTGCAAGTTAGAGAACATGAGCTCTCATTCATTATGCATGTTTCTTATTGGGATGTTTCATTTGTTTAAGATTGTAGGAGCCGCGTGCTCTTGATTATAAATAGGAGTTAGAGGACTTCAATATCATCTCAAAGTGATTTGATATAAAGGCCATTTTATGAACCTTTCCTATTGAATGTCTATGTTTTCGAGGGATAGCTTGAGTATGGGTTCTAGCCCACAAAAGTCAGTAGCTTAGAAGGTTTGGAGATGTTAATATGAGATTCCATCATGTAGTCTGGAATTCAGGTGTCATGGTGGAATTTATTAGGGCTCTCATCAGGATATTTGCCTTGTTCATAGAGAGATCGTAGCTCAGACAGGAGAGATTCTTGTTCATAATAGAAGCTCTATTCTCAAGGTCAGAATCTGTGTCTGGCCGATAGGTGTAACAAGGGTTGTTGAAGATACTTCTTTGGTGCTCCATCAGGTCGAGGGGTAAGAGGAGTTGGGAAGCGATGGAGTCTGGGCAAAGAAGAGGGTTTGAAGCTTGATGTCTCTTACCTTCTCAAAGTTCTTTCCAGCTTCTCTTGTAATTAATTTATGGTTTTTTCTCTGACTATATACTATCTCTTTTATACTCGGTTGGCCTTCCAATTGTGTAGTTGACATATCCTTTCAGTTTTTATTGTATCATCTTTAACGCAACCTTGTCTGACTCGGAGACTTGTAGATTTTTTTTTTGCATTGTATCCAACTGTGTATCCTGATATGTACTCACACTACTAGAAAAATAGGTATCAGTGATGGATTTTTCCGTTGCTGATACCCAAATTTCTGTCGCTGAAAGTCACATCGCTAATTTTACCGAAAGATCAGCGATGGATTTTTTAGCGACGGAATTTTTTAGTCGCTAATTTTATTTTAAAATTTTAAAATTACCGACGGATTAGCGACAGAAAATTTCCGTCGCTAATCTTTCGGTGAAATTAGTAAGACCAAACCCAAATGCCAGAAGCTGGATGCCCGACCCACCCACCCGCCCGACCCGCTTCCACCATCATCCGGAACCCGGCCCGCCCGCGCGCCCACGCGTAAATGTGCTGAAAATATTTTGAAAATATGCTCCCACCCAGTTTCGAAGCCGGGTGTGAGAAAGAAAACTTCAGAGTCTTAACCACCATACCAACATTACATTTGTGTTATTGATTTATTTGTTTTCTCTTTTTATACTTTATTTGTAACTTTTAATATTAAAAATACAATACCCTTATTTAATAAAAATATAAAATTTTATTTAATAAAAATATAAAATTATATTTAAAAAACAAAAAATTATATCTAATAAAAATACAAAATTATATTTAATAAAAAATTAAAATTATATTTAATAAAAATAAAAATTATATTTAACAAAAAAATAAAATTATATTTAATAAAAATAAAAATTATATTTAATAAAAACACATAATTATATTTAATAATAATACAAAATTATATTTAATAAAAAAAATAAAATTATATTTAATAAAAATACAAAATTATATTTAATAAAAAAAATAAATTATATTTAATAAAAATTAAAGTTATATTTAATAACAACACAAAATTATATTTAATAAAAATACAAAATTATATAAAATAAAAACAAAAAATATATTTAACAAAAAAATAAAATTATATTTAATAAAAATAAAAAGTTATATTTAATAAAAAATAAAATTGTATTTAATAAAAATACAAAATTATATTTAATAAAAATAGAAATTATATTTAATAAAAACAAAAAATTATATTCAATAAAAACAAAAATTTGGACCTATTAGCGACGGAATTTTTTCGTAGCTAATCCGTCGCTAATAGGTCCCAATTTTTTTTTTTATTTCAGCGACGGATTACCAACGGAATTTTTTCTGACGGAATTTTTCCGTTGCTAATAGGTCCGATTTTTTTTTTTGTTTCAGCGACGGAATTTTTTTCGACGGAATTTTCCGTCACTAATTTTTCCGTCGCTGTTCCGTCGTAATTTTGTTATTAATTAGCGACTGATAACTATCCGTCACTAATTTTATTCGCTAATGTCATGTTTTCTGATAGTGTCATTACATTGAAATAAAAAAGAAGTTTTTGTTACTTATTGGTCGATTTTGCTTTAGCCAATAGAAAAATCACCTCACTACTAGTAGCCTATCGAGTGCCAACCATTAAGTCGATAACCTAACTGATTGGATATCTATTGGTCAATGGACTCGGTCGTCAAGCCTAGGGTACTGTTGCTTGCAACTAGGAGAATGAGTTGTGTTTACCCAGGCAGGGGTTTTTCTTTTTTCATTGGAATGTCCATTTGAGGTTTTAACTAGGTGTATGGACAGTGCCTACCCGTTGAGAATATAGACACTCTATTGATAGTAAGGTCGTTTGATAGAGCTCAACTGAGTGAATAGGTCATACCTACCCATCGAGGAGATAAATTTTTTATTAATGACATGTTCGTTTGATAGAGGGGGTCATATCCACCTAGTGGGGAGATAGATCCCTTATTAATGTTGTGCTTTAAGGAACATGAGTTTAAAAACAAGTTGATCGGTAGATAAGATAATGAAGTGGGGGACCATAGAGGTCTTACTTGATCATTCGTTTGGAGGCAGAACATGAGGATGTTCCTATAGAAATGTGTCGATCATCATTGATAATAGATACGCAGGTTCTCCGAATTCCATGTTCTGGGCACAATTGAGTTGTCTAGGTGACCAAGACAATATGTGCCTCAGTAGACTTCCAAGCATATTCTATAAGAGCCTTCCTAGTTAGGTGCTAATTTGCTCCCTAGTTAAGATTGACTGGTGGCTTCCACTTTCCTGAGTACCAAGTCGCCTGACTTGAACGATCTAATTCTGACCTGACGATTGTAATACCTTGCCATCTACTGTTGGTACGAATGAATATGGCTTCTCTTAGTTCAGGGAGTAGGTCTAGTCTTTCTTGTAATGCAAGCTTGCTTGTCCCCTATTCATACTGATCTATCTAGAGTGAATGAATGTCAATCTCGACTGGTATCATTGCCACACAATCGTATGTTAAGTTAAACAATATGTCCCTATTGCCCTTCGGGGTGTTGTTCGCAAGGCTCAAAGGATGCTATAAAGTTTATTTACCTATTGGCCTTTGACTTCCTTTAACATGGCCTTTAGCCCTTATGGGATCATTCAATTAGTTACTTCCTCGAGATCGTTGGCTTGCGGGTAGGTGACGGAAGTGAAACAACACAAGATCTCCAACCTGTTGTTAAAGTTTTGGAGGCTTCTGTTGTCAAACTGTTTGCTATTATCGGTGATTAGAACGTGAGGTACACCAAACTTGGTGATGATGGATATCCACACAAAGTGTTGCATCTTACCTGTAGTGATTTGAGCCAAAAATTCCACCTCTACCCATTGTGTGAAGTAATCGATGGCTACTACTAGGAATTTTTGTTGTCTGGTGGCTGAAGGGAATGATCCCAGAATGTCCATTCCCCACTAAGTGAATGACTATAGACTGGCCATTAGAAAAAGTTCGATGGAGGGTTGCCATGGCACTGATGTGAATTGCTAGCACTGGTCATATCTTTGAATATAGATTTCTACATCGGCTTTCATGGTTGGCCAATAGTACCCTTATCGAAGAGCCTTGTTCGCCATGTTCCATGCATCTAAGTGGTTGCTACATATTTCTTTATGGATCTCTCGGACTATGTTGTCCCCTTCTTTGGGCGTCAAGTATTTTAGGTATGGATGAGTGTAGGACTTCTTGTAGAAATCTCCATTAATGATGGCGTAATAGGCGATCTTGCACCTCAGCTTGGCGGCTTTGGATGGTGAGTTCAGTAGCTACTCATGTTTTAAATAGGCCTTTATAGGGTCTTTCTAACTTGGTGAGCTATTCGCCGATAAGATATGTTCAAGTTATTCAATGCTTGGGTATAGTAGGCTCTCTAAGTAAACCACTTGGCTGGTTGCTATGGAATCAGAGCTAGCTAATTTGGAGAGTACGTTAGCTTGTGCGTTTTCTTATTGGAGAATCTATTGTATGTTTACCTTGTCAAGCTTGTCCATTGCTTGGTGTATCTTGGATAGGTGCTTCGCTATTGTCGGTTCTTTAGTTTCATAGACCCTTTGATTTGTTTGATGATCAACTGGCTATCGATGAAGACTCACATATTCTGAGCCTCTAGTGATGCCACAATTCACAATCGGTTAGTTGCTCAGAAGTCAAAATAAAAGGCTTATTCAGCTTTGAAATCATCTGGCTCCCACTAAAATAAGCCCGGCTTTGCTCCCTAAAGTGTCAAACGACCAGTCTAAATGGAGGGTCCATTCAGGATATAGGTATTCCTCTTGGTTTTTAGTGGGAGCTTATTTGATGGACATCAGGAATGTGCACTCGAGGATAAAATCTACGAGGGCTTGGCTTTTAATGGTTGGCCTCGACTGGTATTCAATGTCAAACTTGCCTAGTTCAATACTCTACTTTCTGAGTTGACCCGAGGTGTCTTTCTTTTGTAAGATTTTCTTTTGAGATTGGTTGGTCAACACTATGGTGGTGTGAGTTTGGAAGCTTGGGCAGAGGCACCTGGCAGTGATGACAAGGGCAATGGCTATCTTTTCGATAGGTCGGTTGTTGAACTCAGAATCATGGAGTATGTAGCTAACATAGTATACCGGCTTTTGTGTGGTGGATTCCTACCTTACATGAACAAAGCAAAGTGTTTGATCAAAAATAGAAAGGTAAAGGTAGAGTTTCTAACTAGGGACTGACTGGGAGAGGAGTGGGGGTAACATGAGATATTTTTTGAGTCGTTCGAATGTAGCTTGGCACTCAGCCATCCATGCAAATTTTTAGGACATCTTTAGTACATTGTGAAAGGGCTTATACTTCTCCCTTACTTTCAACATGAATTGGTTTAGGGCTATGATTCTACTGGTAAGTCATTACATGTCCTTCACTGTCCTTGGTGGCGCCATGTCAAGTATAGTTTGAATCTTATCAAGACTTAGCTCGATTCCTCAATTAGTAATCAAGAAACCCAGGAATTTTCTAGATGTAATTCCAAAGGTGCACTTTACTAGATTAAGCCTCATGTTATATTGTTCTAACATTTGGAATGTCTTTTCCAAGTCGGTGGTG
Source organism: Dillenia turbinata (assembly GCA_037126225.1). Classification (NCBI taxonomy): domain Eukaryota; kingdom Viridiplantae; phylum Streptophyta; class Magnoliopsida; order Dilleniales; family Dilleniaceae; genus Dillenia; species Dillenia turbinata. The sequence continues at coordinate 12,870,414 of JBAMMX010000021.1, forward strand.
CGATCTTCAACATTAGCACTTTTGACGAGCATGTCATAAACATAGGGTTCCTGGATAGTTGTCCTTCGAACACGCCTTATTGAGGTAGGTAAATCTCATACACATTCTCCACTTTCTGTTCGCCTCCTTTATCATGACTATATTAGCCAACCACTCAGGGTATTCTACCTCTCAGATGAACCCTGCGGACAAGAGCTTTTAAACCTCCCATGCATTGTTCGTTGACACTCTAGTGTGAACACCCTTTTCTTTCGCTTAACTAGCTTGCGAGTGGGGTCTATAGTTAATCTGTGGACTATGACTGATGGGTAAACACTGGGCAAATCTTCGGGTGACCATATAAAAACTTTAGAATACCATCGCAGACAATCCACTATTGCTTCTTAAAGAGATTTTGGTAGATGGGCTCCCACTTGGACTGTCTAACCAGGCATGTCTGTGATGGGGATTTCAATTACTTCTTCTCAAAGTTGAGACTTAGATTGCTATTTGGTGTCATCTCTAAGTTCCATGGTGCCTACTACTAGTACTTCTCCTTTTTCTCTCACTATGGGGGCAGATAACAGATCATGGTCATTGTCAAGTGTTGTGATCCCCAAAGGTGTTCTAAATTTGACATTTATGTGTTTAGTGTTGGGTAATGCTTCGAGGCCATCCAGGCTAAGATAACCTAGAATGGTGTTATAAAGGGACTAAAGTTTTACCATGTAGAAAGAGGTCTTGGTAGCAGCATGGTGAGTAGGTGTCCCAAAGATTACGACGAGTGAAATAGTATCTTCTGGATATATGCATTCGTAAGTGAACCCTTTTATGGGTTGGTTGATGGGTTGGAGATGGGATGGGGTGAAGCCCATTCACTAGAAGGCATCCTAGAAAGGAATTTCATGATCCGTTCGTTGATCCACAAATGTCCTTTTAACAAGATAAGACCCTACTCCAGTAGTGATGACTAACAACTCGTTTCAGTTGATGTTGACCCTTGCCAGGTCATCTTCATCGAATCCAATGACAGGTCTCTTTCTCTTGACTGAAGTCATGATAAGGAAGGAAAGGAGATAGTGATGTGTACTGGTTTGGTTGGGAAATCAGTCCGCTCTTACAAATAGTGCCAATTTGTTAGAGGCAAATTTGGTTTCACAGATAATGACTCTACTAACTAGAGCGGGATGACTTAGCCGTCTGAAGATCTTGTTTGATGGGACTTGCAAAAGACTGCCTGAAGGTGCTTCGGTAGGGGTGATTCTGACGTTCAAATTAGAGAGTAGTTTTCTATGGAAAAGAAACATATTGAAAGAGAGCTCTAAGTTCCTTTCTGTGCGTGTCAGTCCGGAGAATGTACCTGGTTAGTTGACTAAGCAGTGTATATATAGCTTTAACATGTGAGTGTTGTGTTCATACAGGGTATTGAAATCCTAGTTTTCTTATGGAAGTGTCCCGGTATAGAATTTTTATTTGTTTATTTATTTATTTTTTTACAAAAGACAGTCGATATGATTTAATTATATATATGTAATCTACATACATCTATAACCTATATATTAATGTTGTGGCATACACAGTGAGATGAGACCACTCTACTTTTATAACCATCCACCATGCTAAATATTCACAAATGTTGAAATATTAATAAAGTATCAACATAGGTGTTTAAAAAAAAAAAGAAAAAGAACCAAATGCCATGTCTAGCAAAAGAATTTATACTCTTGTTCTTGAGTCTAAATATGAAGGTTGTTAACGGCCTTACTTGAAAAGTTGAAGTCAGATTTGGTAAAAGTTCAAAGAATTTACTAATATTTTCTAAATATCACCTTAGTTATTTATCTTCATTTAGTAAAAGATTAACAAATTCGTTAAAGTTTGGCTAATTAGTAAAAGTAGCACAAGAGATTTAATATATAATTCTTCCTTTACTAAATTATTAAAGTTTATAAAGAGTTTGATTTCAACCCTCTTAAGGAAAATGTATAACATTCTTATATTAGAGTTTGACAAAGGCGCCCCGCTAACAATTATAAATTTGAATCATCTCATACTCAATTGATCATCCCTTTGTGAACAAACATCACCAAAGCAATTGAGAAAATGGGGAAAGTTGAGATTCTTGCTCTGGTTTTGAGTATAATGGTGCTCCAAGATAGTGTCTCAGCCTTGTTCGATGGTTGCAATCCAATTAATAATCTTAATGATCCTCATGTTGTAGAGATTGCAAAATTTGCATTGAGTGAGATCAACAAACAAATCAACACACGACCTTTAAAATTAAAATCAATTCACCAAGGTTGTTCTCAAGTGGTTGCGGGCATTAGTTATCTGCTTCGTATATCAACGGTGGAGACAATGGGTATTGATTTAATCAAAAAATTTGAGGTACTTGTTTGGGAGAAGGCTGGGTCAGGTGACAAGAAACTCATATCCTTCAAGCCTATTAATGCCTAATTTCAGTGCCATGTCCTTTGGTAGAATAATAAATGGGTTTCATTTTATTGTGGAGTATATGGGCTTTTGATTTTCTATTTCTTTTATTTATGTAATTGATTATATAAAGGAATTATTTAAAAAAAAAAAAATTCTAGGGAGTGAAATTCTGAGTAAGTCAGTCTGAAATTCAGAAAAAATTAGTATGGTTTTTTTTTTTTTATGATTATCGATTGGAATATAGGAAATTTTTTAAAAAATAATGCACAGATAAAATTGGAGATTATAGAAAGAAACTGCATCAATGAGGTTGTTTGTTTGGTATATGCTGACAGATGGGTTATAAACTACAAGTACAGAAATCCCAAACCGTTGCCCGAAATTTCTTTCAATCTTTACCATTAAAAGGTTCTCCTAAGTGGAATACAAAACATGACATTTTTGCGCGCACAATTGATTATAAAGGAAGTATTTTTTTAAAATTTTTCGTGAATATGAAACTCTGAAATTAAAAAAGAAAAAAAGCATAGTTTTGTTTCATGGTTACTTCAAGGAATATAGAAAAACTTTTAAAAATAGCTAAAGCAATAAAATTAGCTTTTATAGGAAGATACAACATGGATAAGGTAGTTCATTTTGCAAGTTCTTGGAGGATGACTATGTTAGAAAATAAATAAGAGAAGAAAAGAGAATTATAGGACAAAATGCACGCAAGTTTACGTGAAAAATCTCAAATCAGCTGAAAATTCCTTGCATAGGTTGAAGAATTCACTATATGAAAAATGAGTACAAAGTGTAGTATTTGAATAAATACAAACTATATATAACCATCAAACCCTAATATGCACTATATGTGTACACATAATATTATAAAAAAGTCATAATAGTGACACCGCATATCCCCAAAAATTCTTTTAATTTGTTTTCGATATAAGTTACACTCCAAGCTTATCGGACCGGATCAAATAGAATTTAGGTCATGATACTTTAACGATCTCCAACTTGACAAAATTTGGATGCAAAACTTAACCTGTATCAACAAAACTCTCTGGCTCATCCATAGTAAACACTTGAACAGAACTCGATAACTAACACAAGTCGAATCCAAACAATTCTCAAACTTGACAATAAGAAGTGTTTTAGTCATTATATCAATGGGATTATCATGAATGGTAATCTTGATCAAAACAATATCTCCATGAACAATGATACCCCCCACAAAATGAAGAGGAAAACAGGACTTTAACCATGGCAAAAGATTGTAGTTCTTAGTGAACTCACCAAAATGATTGTTCAACCAAATGGGTTCCCTGCAACCCTCTTTAATGGCTATTTACTCAACGAATATAGTAGAAAAAGTAACTACAATTTGCAAGGTAGCTTTCGAGTTGATAGCACACTCTCCAACTGTAAAAACATATCAGTAAGCGATCTCCTCTTATCAAGGTCTTAAGCAAAATCAAAATCAACATACCCAATTACTCGCTTTTTTGTTCTCCTTAACTATTAACAAACATCAGCAAATTCATGAAGTATCTAAAAATGCACTAAACTGCTTTCCATTGTTTTTTACTAGTGTTTGCAATATATCTACTAACTACACTAACTACAAACATTAAATCCGGGGGAGAAGATAGCGATGCATATATAGGGACCCACTCGAGTACAGAACTTGCGACATAAAATCATGCTTCTAATCTCTCCCTATAGATAAAGCAACTGAAAGTCTGAAATGAGCTACTAACATTGTATTGACGGGCTTAGATTTCTGCATATTAAACTTGTGAAAATTTTTCTCTATATATGATTTTTGACTTAGTTTATAGTTTACTTGTCTTTATGTCTCTCAGAATCTGTATCCTATGCATATTCTTCTCCCTTCCCAAATCTTTCCTCTCATTTTTTATTATTTTTTTATTTTTACTAAATTGAGCTTTGACCTTTATTGTCTCTTTCTTATCATTAGCTACTATTGACATTCATCAATATACCAAAGAAGATACATGAATAACCCATCACCTATCTCCTTAAACTAGATAATCATAACTACTTTCAAAGTCATGGGTGATCATAAAAAGATCAAATCTTTAAAACATTGTATGGGTAACTACATCATGGCATAAAGTGACTTTTTCACCAAGTACAAGTAATCCCCATTACAGGAAATGTATAACCCTTAGCTTGGATTTTTAATCCAATGTTGAAATTATATGTGAATAATTATACATTGCACACTAAGTTTGAATCCATTTAAGAGTAATTTAATAAAATTTTAGATAATTTGGATTTTAAAATATCTGATATGGTGTGGTCCTTTAATGTGTAAAGAACTTAATGGTAATTCGTATCTTCATGTTGAGTTAAGATAGGACTACCAAGACATAACAAACTTATATAGTAAGAATATGAAAAGATGACAAATTTATCTATATATGTGGTTACGATCCCTGATGTAAGAATTCTCCATAAAGTGGGCTACTATTAGTTGGTGATTCTGGGTTTTAATAAAAATAGACTAGTAAATTTTGTCCAATATGAGACAAAGCCCGTAGAAGTCAAAGTGATCATAATTGTAAAATTGGGCTTTGCACATATTTCAGGGTTAGTGTGGTCTTGTGGTTGTATAGGCCAGAGCTGAAGAAGTCTTTTATGGGGAGGCAACTAGGGTTTCTATAATGCATCTAATATTGGCTAGGTCCCCCGTTTACTTCAACGAATGGTTATCTACCCATTGAGAGCTGCCATTTTGTGAAGATCGAAGAGGAAGACAAAGCCTGTTTGATTTTGTTTCCACAATGGTTTGACATGCAAACAAGTATGCCTTATCGGGTTCTAATTCTCACACATCGATGCTAGATTATGTGTTTCATTTGGTATCAAAGCTTGATTTGTGTCAGGATAGAACCCTAATTCTATAATTTTTATTTTTATTTATAGTTTTACAATTAGTAAATTGTAAGAGTTTGTTATTTGAGTTTTCGGAATCATGTTTTCCAATCAGTGATCTTGGGCACAACTCCACCAACACACATGGTAGTCTCCCATTTGATGTGATTTGGTAAAGATATGAAGCACAAAAAAAATGTGCATTACATGTCAATTGTTGGTTGATGGTGAGATAATTGATGTTGCAGTAGTAGATTGATTACGTTTCCTAATTTGCACAAGGGAAGATATGAGTCTTTTAGAGGAGGCAATACCAACAACATAAAATTGGATCATTCCCCAAGCAAAAGTCTTTTTTTTATTAAAACACACAAATTAAGGGGGAGAGACCAAATTTTACATATGAGAAAAATTAAACAATATGTTAGTAATTGAAATAAAAAAGGGGGCTTTTGTTATCATTCTCAAAGAGATACATAAATATTTTCTGGCATCGAGATATGGGAAATTAAAAGGTTTTTTCTTTTTTATATTCCAATTGAAATTAGGTTCAATCAAATGGTCTTATTCTTGGTGTTAATGATTTCATTTGGTATTAATTTATTTTTGGTGTGTTTTGATGTACATTCATATACACTTTACTTTTATGCACATTAATTCTTGATTTTATCATATTATAAAATATTTGGTCATGCTAAAAACCTATTGTTAGCATGTGGCCTCCCTAGCTAGGTCTTGGAAATTGTGTACTTTGGAGTTATGTTTATGCACATAATTCAATAAATGAAATAGTTTTAGACATTGAGTTTTGATGCAATATATGTTGTTTGAGGACCAAGTGAGATACATCAAGGTTTAGCATCTCATCTAAGGTGGTCTGAAGTATACATTGAGTTGAGTATGCGAACTGGAATTCAAGGGCTTTTTTTTTAACTTCCCGATTTGAGAACATTTTATTAATTGATATAAATGTTTGGCTATCAAAGTGGGGCATTTACTAAAAATTAATGAAATACTGTCATTCAAGGTTACGGAATGATTAAGTTACCTTGTGCAATCGTCTACCCGAAGGGGTGATTGTATTGGGCAATTTTGGTGTGGGTTATAAAACTTCAAGGTTGAGAATATATCGGTTTAGAGGATCTATCTGCCCAAAAGGGATGGCTTTCTCAAAATTTGGCATATTCTTATATTAGCTTTATGTAAAAGAGTATCTATTCAAATGTCACATTCTTTGCCCAAAGGGAAGTTTGTGATGATACACCTACATTCTTTGTTTATTATTATGACATTTTAGATCGTTGCTATTTTTTAATCATTGCCCACAAAAAATTATTGCATCTCTTGTCCCAAGCAATGACCTTTTGCGTGAACAACAATCAAGCTACTAATGAGGTTCTTCAAGGGTCCAATTATAAGAGATGGAATGAGGATTTGTCATTTGCAGTAGTTATGAGTGTGATTAACATGGCCTTTGATGTTGATCCATCCATTAAATTAACTCCTGGGAGCACTGTTGAGGAGTGCGAGTTCTTTGCTAAGTCAAATAGGGCAAACTGTATGTGTCTTTATGCGATTAGGAGGTCAGTATCGAAACATCTGTTAAGTGGGTTGGAAACCATTGAGAATGCTATGCATTTTCACCACACTATAGGGGAAAGTTATAAAAAATCTAGTAAGTCCGAGGCTAGAAACCTTATGAATGAGTTTGTGGGTATGAGGTACGATAATGCAGGGGGTGTTAGAGATTTTATTATGAAAATAGTCCACTTCCAAACCTAATTGGCCACTGGTGAAATCATCATCTCTGAAAAATTCATCGTTCATCATGTCTTTAGTTCTTTATCTCTAGAGTTTTACCAAATAAACCCTACCTACAATCCTATGAATAACAATTGGAATGTCAATGACCTTATCTCCAAATGTGTTTCTAAGGAAGAAAAACTAAAAAAGAAACGATTGAGAGTACCCTTCTTACCACTTATTCGAAACCTAATTTTCGAAAGAGTTTTAAGAAACTTGGGAAGAATGTCTCTAATGCTCCTAAGAAAGTTCAGGATAACAAAGGGTAGAGTACTGGTCAGACCAAAGTTGTAGGAGGTCTTAAGGCTATCATTCATAAAGTAGTCAAGTATTTCTTTTGCAAAAAGAAAGGTCGCATGAAATCAAAGTGCCTCAAACATAAATCTTGGCTAGATAAATCACTATCTTACATTTGTTTTGAATCCTGTCTTATTGATGCTCCACAAAATTTTTGGTGGCTTGATAGAGGTGCAACTGTTTATGTTGTTGTTACATTGCAGGGGTTCAAAAGCAATCGGACACCAAGTGAGATAAAGTCTAAGCTCAAAATTTGAAAAAATTTCAAAGTAGATGTTTGCTATGTAGAAACAATTGGTTTAAATTTAGAGTCTACTCTTGAACCCATTTTGGAAATTGTCTTTTATGTGCCGTAATTTAGGCAAAATTTTATTTCAGTTTCTATTTTAGACAAATTGAGTTATCATTTTAGCATTGGAGATGGAAAAGTAGACATGATTTTGAATTTCAAAATTTTAGGGGAATTTAGACATGTTAATAATTTATATAGATTGTGTTTTGTACACAACAATGAGTATAGTTGTACGAATGTCGAGAACACATTGTCTAAAAGACCACATTAAAGAAGAGTCAACTTTATTACGACATAAAAGATTAGGTCATATTTTAAATGAGAGAATTCAAAGATTGGTAAAAGATGGCATTTTGCCTTCTCTTGATTTTGAGAAATTAGTACTTGTGGAGATTTCATAAGAGGTAAAATGATCAAAACCAAGAAAAAGGGGCCAACTCAAAGAAGTGATCTTTTGAAAATTGTACACACTAGCATTAATGGGCCTCTTACTCCTACCTTGTGTTGTATAAGATACTTTGTTACTTTGATAACTTTTCCTATTATAGTTATCTTTATCTAATTGATGATAAATCTGATACTTTAGAGAAATTTAGAATCTTTAAAACAAAGGTAGAGAAACAACTAGAGAACGTCATTAAGATAGTTAGGTCTGACCGAGTAGGTGAGTATTATGGTAAACATGATATAACTGGACCATTTTCCAAATATAAGAGTGTGGAATTGTCGCTCACTATACTATGCCTAGTAGTCTAGAGCAAAAATAGAAGCTAGAATCTATAACCCTCCTCATGAATGCAAAACTAATCCTAGAACTACTCATTGTTTTTTCATGGGGTAGCTAGACCGATATAAGGGATATAAATTCTCTTCCTCAACAAGCGAAACCAAAATTTTGGAGTCATAAGTGACAAAATTTTTGAAGTTAAATGTTGCTGACATAAAAATGTCAGAGGTTGTTGATAGTGAGCTAGTTAGAGATGTCACTATCCCGTTACCCATAACATTAAGAAATATAGTGCTTGTGGTTGTTAAGAGAGAAGATGATAGTCATTATGATGAAAGTCCTCCTTAAGATTCAGTTGTTGCTCCCAGTGATGTTCCTATGGTTCTGGAAATTGAGGTTGAGATGCCCTTGAGGAGATCTTCTAGGTAGAAAAGGTTTGCTATCTCTGATTACTATTTAGTCTTTCTTAGAAAAAGTGATTATGATATTAGTCATGTAGTAAATTCTGTAACTTTTCATGATGCTATTAGTTGTCCCTAGATTACTATGTGGATGGATGCTATGAAAGACGAGATGCAATCCATGTCTTAAAATGGTGTTTGGGTGCTTGTTGTGCTTCCAAAGGGTAGTAAACCGATTGTTTGTAAATGGGTATACATGACCAAGAAGGATTCTAAGTGAAGACTTGAGAGAGTAAGGCTAGTTGGGTGGTAAAATGATTTACTCAAAAAGGAGTGGATTACAACGAGACATTTTCACCAGTGTCTTCCAAGGTTTCTTTTAGAATCATCATAGCCTTAGTAGCACATTTTGATTTGGAACTCCATCGGATGGATGTGAAAACATCCTTTTTGAATGGTGAGCTTGAAGAGGAGGTTTACATGGTACAACCTGAAGATTTTCAGGAATCGAGAATTGAACACTTGGTGTGTAGTCTTAAGAAGTCAATCTATGGTCTTAGACAAGCTTCCAGACAGTGGTTTTTGAAGTTTGATGAGGTAGTTACTTCTTTGGGTTTTGAGGAGAACATGATTGATTAATGCATATACCACAAAATCTATTGGAGTAAGTTTATTTTTCTTGTTTTGTATGTAGATGACATCTTCTTAGCCAGTAATGATGTTGGGTTATTACATGACACCAAATATTCGTTGTCCAAGATTTTTGACATGAAAGATCTTTGGGATGCATGTTTAGTTCTTGGCATTGAGATCTGCAAGGATAGGTCTTGAAACTTGTTGGGTCCTCCACAAAGGGCATACATTTATCGTGTGTTCAACAGACTCAATATGTAGAATTGTAAGGTTGGGGATGCACCTGGTATGAAAGGCAAAAAGTAAAATGTTAGTCAGTACTCAAGAAATGATTTGGAGAGAGAATCCATGAAGGCCATATCTTATTCTAGTGCAGTTGGGAGTCTTACATATACACAGGTTTGCACCAAGACAAATATAGCCGTTGCGGTGGGTGTTCTTGGTAGATATCTATCTAGCCCTTGTCATGATCATTGGGTTGCTACCAAGAAAGTGTTAATATCTTTACAAAATACCAAGGACTATATGCTTGTATATAAAAAGGTGGATAATTTTGAGATTATTGGACACACAGATTATGACTTTACTAGTTGTGAAAATGATATGAAGCCCACCTTTGGATATATTTTTATGTTAGCTAGAAGTGATGGTTTCTTGGAAGAGTGTTAAGCAAACACTTTTAGCCTCCTCCACCATGTAGGTTGAGTTTATTGCTTGTCATGGAGTTGCTAGGCAGGCCCCTTGGCTTACAAACCTTATTTCATATCTACAAATTGTTGATTCTATTTTTAGTTCGGATTTATTGTGACAATAAATATGCTTTGTTGTTCACTAAAAACAACAAAACCACTAGTGGTCTAAACATTTAGAGATAAAATTTCTTAAGATTAGGGATTTTGTAAAGATTGGTGACATTGTGGTTGAACATATTGACATAGATAATATGTTAGCTAATCCTTTGACCAAGGGATTGAGATCCACATTCTTGGCAAAACATGTTGAGAGCATGGTTATTTTAGGTTCTTTTGATGCACTTGGTTAATATAAGTATGTTATTTATGTTTTGAACTTCCATATTATGTTTTTATACAAGTTTATAAGACCCTACTATGTTTGAATATTTATACAATTTTGGTCATGTATTGATTAATGATTATTGTTGATTAATAATCCATGCTGTTTGTTTAATTTTACTTCTAAATGTTCACATGATAGATTGGGTTTGTCAGATTATATATTGTGAGATCTTGAGTTTAATGTTTATTTCAAGAATTATTTTAATAGTATATCTCATAAAGGCACCATTGAGTTATCTCGAGAATCAATGGGAGATGAATTGTCATATTGTTGATATCGTGCAGAATTCTCATTGAGTTCAGATAAATCATAAGGAGGACCAAAAATGAAGGCAGCACATTATGATCACATTTGGGTGTTATTTTCTTGTTACCTAGCCACACTGAGATCCATTGTCAATAGGATTACTGGAACTTGTAACTATGGATCAATCTCGTGTCAATAAGGGGCATTAAGACTATCATAATTCGGAATTAGATAATTTTATTAGACAGGATCATTGTGATGTAGTCTCAAGGACTATTTAAAAAAAAAAATTATGGCCACATTAAAATTGAATGAATCAACATGAAGTCTTGTTTTCAAACTATGTTTTCTTAAATAAATAAAACTCCAATTAATGTTGCCCAAGTGGGAGAAGTAGGCTGCCATTAATTGGTAATTTTGGGTTTTAATAAAAGCAGGTCGGTAAATTTACTTCTAATATGAGACAAGCATGGAAATCCGTAAAAGTTTTAAGTGATTAAAATTGTGAAATTAGACTTTGCATATCTTTTAGGGTTAATGTGGTTTGGTGGTTGCTTAGGCTTGAGCTCAAGAAGCCTTTTAAGGAAACGCAACTAGGATTTCAAAAATACATCTAATATTGGTTAGGTCCCCTTTTCACTTCAACAAATGATTATCTACCCACTGAGAGCCACCATTTTGTGAAGATCGAAAAGGAAGACAAAGCTTGTCTACCTTGCTTCCGCAAATTTTGATTTTGCTTCCACAGTGGTTTGATGATGGCTCACAAGCAAATAGTTACGCCTTATGGTGTTCTAATTCACACACATCAATCCAAGATTATGTGTTTCACCCAAAACACATGTAACTTTCATTCCTTCTACCATCCAATCATCTAGAGTGAAAACGACGAGAGAAGTTAAATCGGGAAGGCTAATCACATGGCTCTAAGAAGCAATAACTAATTGTAGATTCATATATGCTTTTGCTTGTAAATCTAATAATTTCTTGATAATTTAATATGAGATCTTAGATATATAGACGATAATTTTAATCAAAGAGTTATTCTTCTAGCACCAGTTTGTAAGAAGATAAAAGAGTACAAACGCAAGCATTTGAATAAATATGAAATGAGTACAACAACCAAACCCTTGTATGCATGATATGTATGTATACAATAACAAAAGTTTATTTCAAAACATAACAAATCCATACTAATGACACGACAAATCACTGAAAAAATTCTGACAATATGTTTCTTCTACATATACTGCATTGTGAGCTTATCAAGTTTTAGCAAATAGAATTGGAGTCACGACACTTTAGTAGGCTACAAAATTGGAACATAGAAATTCCGAACAGTAGCACAAAATTACTTTGGATCCTTTACCCTTAGAAAGTGCTCTTAAAACTGCCAAGGAATACAAAATATGACATTTTTATACCTCTAGCATTTGTTAATCTTATTGGGCCAACTCTAGTTCTGATTCTGGAAATGTGAACCAGGTCAAAGGTTTTTGAACTGCTGACCATGTTCCACTGTGGTCCGGCTTCATGGTTTAGTCGGAGCGTGTTCGTGTCTAGTTGAAACTGGATTTTCCAAGAGTATAATAAAATCATAAATTTTCATATTTTCAAAATAAAATTCCTTTTACAGAAGTATGTTTTATTTGCAATAAATTTTACACCTGGTTTAGAATTGTTATTCGTTTGTTTACTTATTTATTTTTCTAATAAAATAAAGTCCATATGCTCTAATTATATTTATTTATTTTTATTTGAAAATTTGAATTTCTATTTGTTTATTTATTTATTTATTTATTTATTTTTTACAAAATACAGTCCGTATGCTCTAATTATATATATGTAATCTACATATACCTATAACCTATATATTAATGTTGTGGCATATGTAGCTAAATATTCACAAATTTTAAACTTTTAATAAAGTATCATCATAGGTGTAAAAAAAAAAAAAAAAAAAAAATAGAACCCAAATGCCATGTCTAGCAAAAGAATTTATACCTTTGTTTCTTGATTTTAAGGTGGGCACCATCAAGGTTGTTAACGGCCTTAATTGAAAAGTTGAAGTCAGACATGGTAAAAGTTTACAGAGACGTTTCAATGCACACAAAAAGAGGAAAAAATCAATATATAATAATATAAATGCATTTTTTATAGAAATTTTTAAACAGTATATTCTTTATCAAAATTTTTCTCTCGAGTAAAAAATATTACAAGTAAAAAAAACAAAAAATCATAAAATAAAATACAGGGAAGTTGAGATTTTCTAGACGCCACCAATAAAACATGAATCTACTCTTGTAAGGCGTTAGAGTGTGCGCAGTGATTGTCAAAGCGGCCACCAATAAACTGTATAGTACAAATGCATGTTTCACAATTCAAGTGCTAAATTGTTAATCAGATAATTCAAAATCATATGAAATGAACTTTAATCAAGAGATATAACGGGTAATAAACTTATGTCTGACCAATTTAAAGAATTTACTAAAATTTTCCAAATATCACCTTAGTTATTTATCTTTATTTAGTAAAAGATTAACAAATTTGTTAAAGTTTTGCTAATTAATAAAAGTAGCCCAAAAGATTTAATATTAATTCTTCCTTTTAGTAAAAGTTTATAAAGGGTTTGATTTCATCCCTCCTAAGGAAAATGCATAAGATTCTTATATTAGAGTTTGACCAAGGAGCCCCACAAACAATTATAAATTTGAATAATCTCATACTCAATTGATCATCCCTTTGTGAACAAACATCAACAAAGCAACTGAGAAAATGGTGAAAGTTGAGATTCTTGCTCTGGTTTTGAGTTTAATGGTGCTCCAAGATAGTGTCTCAGCCTTGCTCGGCGGTTTCCAACCAATTAAAAATCTTAATGATCAACATGTCGTAGAGATTGCAAAATTTGCATTGAGTGAGATCAACAAACGAATCAACACTCGACCTCTAAAATTAAAATCAATTGACCAAGGTTTTTCTCAAGTGGTTGCAGGCATTAGTTATCGGCTTCGTATATCAACCGTGGGGACAATGGGCATCGAATTAATCCAAAAATTTGAGGTACTTGTTTGGGAGAAGGCTGGGTCAGGTGACAAGGAACTCGTATCTTTCAAGTCTATTAATGCCTAAGTTCAGTGCCATGTCCTTTGGTACAATAATAAAAGAGTTTCATTTTATTGTGGTGGAGTATATAAGTTTTTGATTTTCAAAACAGATTTATAATGGGTTACTTCATCCTACCTAAATAAAATGTATGACATTCTCATGTTAGAGATTGACGAGGTTTCACACGAATAATTACAAATTCAAAGCAATTTGATGCTCAATTGAATCCATTAGTGAACAAACATATATATGTAATAATAGACAAAAGCAATTAAGAAAATAGTGAAAGTTGAGATTCTTGAACAACTTTTACCACCTTAAAAAGTACTAATTATCTTATATATAAATATAATTCATAAAAAATAATATATATGTTAAATTTGTTGATATGACAAAGCATAGGGATGAAAGCTAGAAAGAAACAAGAAGAAAAATTAGTTTTCCTCTCTCCTAAACATAACCAATCAATTTTCTCTCTAAAAAAAGTGAAATTAACATATATATATATATATATATATATATATATTTGTCTAAGAGGATTGATGTTAAAATCACTCTATAAAACTCAATTGTTATTCTATAAAACTAAATCCATTAGTTTTATTTTTCTAAAGAAATTTGTTAACATGTTTCTTTCTTTTAAAGGAGAATCTTTTTTAAAATATTTTTCACCCATTCTTTTACACATTTTTTAATTGGATATTCGTGGGGTTGCATCTGCACAAAGGGATAACTCTCCACACAATACCAGTAGATAGATTACATTCATTATTAAAACTCAAACATGATCCCTTAGAGGAAGATATCGGATGCTCAAACAATCAGGCCATGCCAACCGTGGACTCTCACCCCATTTTCATACTAACGTCAAAGTCAAAAAATTTTACTACTATTATTGATGGGACTGGTCCTAGGATTTGATCCGATGAGTCAGCTTGAGAAAGGCCAATATGAAAATCCCACGAAGGACAACTACCAATTTAGATTCATATACGATTATCTATTGAAAGTCTATAAAGAATGACTACCGGCCAACGTTTGAATACTCCTTACAACTGCTCACTGTAGAGCCTTAGTCGCCCAGGTCTCACGGACGAAGGGTCTTAGTCGCCCTGCCAACTATTTAGGATTCACTGAGCGAAGACAACCGCCCTGATCAAGTATCCAATGGTCGGCTCCTCAGTCGACAAAGCTCTGAAGACTCTTCATCAGTCAAACTACCGATCAGTAGCTAACAATACCAACGACTCCAAAGGAAGACCAGAGTATCCTATTAACTCCTATCCCTCACTACAGACAGTACTCTAAGGATCTTTCAGTTAAAGAAAGGTTCTCTCTTTAATACGAAAGTTTTCCAAAGGATAAAGATTGCAATCAATTCGAAATATTGAATCCCAAGATTTTCGGATCGGTTCAGTAAGGAAAGTAAGGTTGAAACACTCTAGCGGCGCACGACTTTCATAGGTATAAGACATCTCAAAACCCTCCTAAACAGATACGCTCTCTGGACCTTATACATTAGGTACTCTAATCACAGGGAATTACTCTCTCGAGTTCTCAATCTGTTTTCCTTTCTTACGAAAACCGCTCATTCTGACTTGAGCGTCGGAGTCCTCCCGCTGGAGCACTCTCCGACGGTTTTTACAGGTATCACATCCTTTTGACAGTAACCACTCGGGTTAGCAAGGAGGCGGTATTTGTGGAGCCATAACCCACCTCCAACAGATTGACACCGTTCGTGAGAAACAGACTAGAGTAATTTTTGTTATTCTGATAGCTATATCTCCAAGAACTAGAGCATCTTCAAAAGTTGTTCCTATTGTGGAAGGACGCATGGCCACACTTTCTGAGGCCGCTCCTCCTGTGGCGCCCGATCACTTCACTCACATTCAGGCAGCCTCCCTTGGCCCACTTCATTAGGAATAGGCCCTATAACCTATAGTCCCCAACCAACCAATTGTGGCTCCTATTTCGGAATGAGTCAGCAGCTCCCAGATGGAGAGGCTGAAGTCCAAAATCTAGGACATAAGGAAGCAATTGGAGGGCCTTAGCCGCGTCCTCAGGCCCTCAAGCCAATCTTCTGTAGGGGGATCTAGGCATCCCCAGCGGCGACCATCACCCCCACGTCGCGAAGCATCTGAAAACTCCAAACCAATCCCTGACGATTTTCGAAAACAGGTTGAGCAACTTGTTGCCAATGAGCTTAGGTGGGTCAATCCCCAGGGAGATCAGATCTCCTCTTACTATCATGCTTCACCTTTTGATCCCAAGATCTCTTCAGAGCCTATGCCTTGCAATGTGCTCCTACCCGCTATGGAAAGATATAATGGGACAACAAATCCCCAGAATCATGTAGCCCATTTCATAACTGTGATGGTCTCTAGAGACATGTCCGACACGGCCATGTGTAAGCACTTTCCCACCACTCTTTCTGAAAATATACTTACCTGGTTCAATTCTCTCCCACCGTCGAGTATAAAGACTTTTTCAACTACGCGAGCAGTTCAAGTCACACTTTGTAATAAGCAGAGGGGTTAAGAGGAAGTCCACCACCTTATTATTAGTACACCAGAAGGAGAAAGAATCCCTAAGGGATTTTCTTAAAGGATTCAAAACAGAGATGATGATGGTTCCATTCTTGAACCGTTCGATCGCGCTGGCTACTCTATTAACAGGGCTAAGGCCTTCCGGCATGAAGATATCAATTATGAAGAAACCCCCTACTACAATATAGGAATTTTTTGCCCGACCTGAAAAATATATCGCCGCTGAGGAGGCCGAAACGTTCGACCGCAAGGGGGATCAGCCCATTTGAAGAGAACACAATCGATCGCCCAAATGGTCTCCACCAAGGAAGAGCCAAAAGTGTCATCCTCCTACACGGAGATACAATAATTATACTCCACTGAACGAGACCCCGAGCCAGGTCTTGTCTTTGATCAAAGATAAGCCGTACATTCGATGACCCCCTAAATCGCGTAACAAGTTTTTGGCGCCGTTTTCGGGAATATTCTTGTATATCAATAAAAATAATTTTGTTTGAGATTGGAAATTATTTTTTTTATTTCTTGTCTCTTTTTTGTTCTTGGTAAATAGTGTATACAAATTTTTGGGTTTTTCATATATTTCTTGTTTCTTCCATATAAAATTAGATTTTTTAGTTTTTTTTTTATTTCTTGTTTCGAAGGATTTCAGCCTGATGAATAAAACCCATAACTTTAGCTATGGGCACGACACTATTGTCGTTAAATTCAATTATTTTCATAGGATTTTGTATTTTTATTTATTTTTTTCGTGAATTTTAGAATTTTTTGATTGTCTTTTGAGTATCTATTTACATTATTTTGCTGTGTTTTGGTGATTTCTATATTTATCTTGGTATTATAGATTTTTTTGAATGGTTCTTGCATTTAGTTTTGAAGTTTGAATTTTGTGCTATTTTTGGTATCTGTACAGTACGTGCTGTGATCCAAGAGTCTTGATCTAGCTGATTTTGATCCTGAGATTGAGAGAACTTAACGAACCATTCATAGACAAGCTAGGGAAGTTAAGGAAGAAAAAACAATGACTCATGAAAATAGAGCAATGACAGAGTATTCGATGCCTAGACTTCAAGACATTCAGACTAGCATTGCACGACCCATTGTAGAGGCAAACAATTTTGAACTGAAGCCAAGTCTCATTAGAATGGTGCAAGCAGATCAGTTCGGTGGGGAAGCATTCGAGTATCCAAACAACCACTTAAAAATTTTTTTTGAGATCAGTGACACAATAAAACTAATTGGAGTCAACGCAAATGCCATCAAGTTAAGGTTATTCCCTTTCTCTCTTAAAGAAAAGGTAAAAGTACGGCTCAACTCCTTCCCTATTAATCATTTTACGAGTTGGGAGATTCTTTCTCAGACATTTTTAGTTAAGTACTTTCCATCTAGTAAGACAGCTAAACTACGTAATGGCATTACTAGTTTTAGATAATCTGAGGGTGAGTCTTTATATAATGCTTGAAAATGGTTTAAGGATTTGATTAAGAGATGTCCACATCATGATATTCCTGACTGGTTGATTTTGTAAATTTTTTATGATGGTCTTTTAAATTTTGTGAAAATTACTATTGATACTATGGCTAGGGATGTATTTATGAGCAAATCAAATAATGAGGCATGGTTATTATTGGATAGTTTGGCTTCTAACCAATATGATTGGTATAATGAGAGTGAGATTCCTAGGCAAAGTGTTGGTGTGCATGAGATTGATAGTTTTAGCATGCTCAATGCAAAAATTGACTCTTTGATTAATTGCATGAAAACTAATCAACTTAATATTGTGTCTAACCAAGCCTTATATTGTGAGTATTGTGGTGATTCTACTCACGTATCTTTTAAGTGTCCACAAGTACAGCAAACAAACTACATTTCTAATTTTAGTAGACCTCAAGACAACCCTTACTCCAATACGTATAACCCTGGATGGGGGAACCATATCAATTTTTTATGTAGTCAAGGAGAACCACAGAGAGTGAATTTACTAGATTTTCATTCAGGGAATCCACAACCAAGAGAGAGTAAGGCATCGTGGGAGATAGCAATTGAACGCTTAACAAAAATGACAAATGAAAGGTTTGAGAGGCTTGAAAATAAAATTGATCAATTAACTAATGTCTTTCATTCTTGTGTGCCAGATATATTGTCAAGTGATATTGAGAAGAACCCTAGAGAGCAGGCTAATGCAATCTCATTGATGAGAGAGAAAGAATTGCAAGAGGTACCAGATCTATCCAATGATGAAGGGGATAAACAAGAGACAAAAGAAGAGATCCAAAAGTCTACAAATGAGGAGGCTGAGACACCAGATTCTAAACAGGGAAGTGTTTTATGTTTTAGTGATTTTAAAACCCTTATTCCTTTTCCTGGACATACATTACATGCAAAAGTACAATTTGAGAAATTTTTAGAAATTCCTAAAAAACTACACATTAATATTCCTCTTTTAATTGTTATCAGACAAGTATCGAGTTATGGGAAAGTTCTCAAGAAAGAGATCACTAACAAGAGAAAACTTGAAGAGATTTCAAAGGTCAAGGTTACATATGAGAATGTGATAATTGACAAGAGAATGACAAAGGCATGGTATGATGCAATAGATAGACATACTGTGAAGATTTATGAGAAAAGAAGAAATTGCTAAAGAGGAAACTGTAAGTTCCCCAACCTAATTAGGGGAGTTTTTCTGTTCTCTACCCTTAATTTTAGATTGATTTGCATTTCGGATAATGTTTGGAATAAGTGTGGGGGGATGCATTGCATTTTGATTTTTAGATATTTTATTTATTTCATTCTGATTTGTAGGATATTATTTTTATTTTCTTTTAGGAATTAGAGCATTTTTGTTTAGGAATGCAATTTTTTGCTGAATTTCTTAAGTTTTGAAAAATTTTTCCATGTCAACTGGATTTTCTCAAGTTTTTAGTCCTTGTATACTACTTGTTTTGAATTGCATTGCAAGATAGATGATTGATATTAGTAGTTATTTGGTACATGAGTAACTATTCATCTTTTTATGGTTGATTTGAAGGATAGACATACAAGATTTAACACCAAATTTACCTTAGTGAAAATTTGAGCCTTATAGAGCAATTTTTTACTTTCATCATTTTTTTTTCTGAGTGTATATCACACATGATTTGGTCATTTTAGAACTTGCTTTGTTCTGCATTTTGAGACCACTTTCATGATTTTCATACATCAAAATGATTAAGACACTTAGGATTACATATTTTTGGCTTCCGAAAAATATCATTCCAATCATTTTTTACCTCTTAGTTACCCCCCTTTGAGCCTAAACCTTTTTTTTCGTATGCTAACCACACCATTTACCCTATGACTTTTTCTTTCTAGCCCCATATTTTGAACCCGAGTTCACTAATATACTTATAATTGATGGTATGACATTATGTATTTAACTATTATTATTTTGTTCAAGTTTTATATATATTTTTAGTAATTGTCATGTTGATTGAGTTATGAAAAGAAAAAGAGAAAAAAATGATAGAAAAAAATGAGAAGTAAAAGAAAAGTACTGGTTGAAAAAAAAAAAGAAAAAAAAATCAAAAAAAAAAGAAAAAAAGAAAAGAAAAGAAGTATTTTTCAGTCTTGTTATTGTTTACTCTTATAGTGAAATGTTTTTACTTTGTTCTTTGTTTCGAATAAGTGATATATCACATTACATGTTCGTAATTAGAGTTATTATTTTTTTTTGTCTTGATGAATGTCATATCTTAATATTTAGGTATACTTAGTAAATCATTTTAACTATGCATTTTACCCATTATCTTATCCCTTACCTTAACCACATTACAAACAAATAAAAGACCTTTTGATTGGCATACGAATTTCATATATAAGTGATGGAGATTTAATATATGAGCAAATTTATGGTAATGTCATATCATTGTGTTGATTTGAGTGATACACATACCTTTACATAAAATGAGTGTTTTGAATAGTTGATAGTGAACCGATTGTGAGGGTGGTTGAATATTACAATATTCTTGATTTCGATGAGACTATATGAGATGCAATAGTTTCTCTAGTACTGGATACTACGAAGTATTGATTGTCTTGATTGTAATTCCGATTTGAACTTATTATATACATGGTTAGAGACTTGGGATATTAAATTGGTTTTGGAGAAAATTTATTCTTACTTGAGGACAAGCTAATATTTAAGTGTGGGGGTATTTGATAGTGATATTTTTATATACTTGAATTTATTTTATTTTATTTTATTTCATGCTTTATTCGTGACTTTTAGGACTACTTTTAGGTTTTATTTTATGATTTTACATTGATTATTTTTGTGGGTTTTATTTTAGAATTATTGGGTTTATTTAAAGATATTGGACTGTATAGACAGTTGTTAGTATTTTTGATATAACCTTCTGCTCCGATGTCCAATTGACTTGATTCTTGTTGTGTTGGAAAGAAAATTTTAATGCCTACAAATCTTATTAAGACCTCAGAGACTGGGTTAGACCAGAAGATATCCGAAATTTGAGTCGATGTTACTGTAGTGGTGGAAATCAAGGCCCATAAGCTCGAAAAGCCCAAGTCCAAGTGAAATATCAAGCTGTTATGAAGACCCAAGAATTTTAAGTCATTTAGAATTCTTAGAATTTAGATTATAAGAAGGATACATCCTTTGTACTTGAGAGGAGAGGAGAGGAGAAACCCTAGCAGCAACCTCCTTTGGAGAAGAATTCCTATGGGTTCAAAGGAGATGTTTTCTTTACCTTTTTTGCTTTTCTTTATCATGTCTACTTAGATTTCTTGTTCCTAGAACTCGATGGATTCTGTTTTTTGATTAATAATATGGTTTGATTCATTTCTTTCCTTTAAATCTTTATTGGCTTGTTCTTTCTTTGATGAGATTTCATTGTTGAACTTAATACTTCATTCGTAAAGGACCCTACGATTTGATGATTTCGATTACATGCATGAGATCGAGAGAAGATTGCATGAAATCTGACCAATACAATAAAATTCATATAGGATTATGAGATCGACGGATGATTAACTCTGTGTGTGGGGATTTTGTGGAAAACCCTAGATTACAGATATTTCACAAATCTTAATGCAGTTTGGTCTAATCAAGATTGCATGACCATTAGGTTTGATTAGCTGAATTATGGTTTGATTGCATGATCATTGGGTGAATCTAATTTAGGAAAATCTGTCATAATCAGGAATGAATCTTTAGTTAATAAACTTTAAGGGATTTGAAAGAATTCAACCGTGTGAAAGATTGGAGATAGATGAAATCGATGTTCTAGGGTTTTATAAAATTAGGGTTTTCATTAATCAATATTTTGTTTTTGATATTTTCATAGTTTTGATATTTTTGCAATCGTGGTTTGTTTTGTCCAACTTAGATAGGGTATTTTACAATTGGTAATACATATTATCCTCGTGGGAACGACACTTGTTTCACACTATACACAATACTCGACTAGGATATACTTGCTCGAAATCGTGATACACCTAAAACGCGTAACACCCCCACATTCGGCTGAGGACGACTCCAACAAAGACAGAACAAAATACTACCACTTCCACAGGGATTATGGTCATACAACAGATGACTGTAAAAAGCTAAAGGACAAACTAGAATTCCTGATATGCGACAGGAGATTACGAGAATTCATTTTTAGAAGGGAAAGAGATCCCCCCACCGATTATCGGCGTGAACCGCCACGATGCAACCAAGTGGAGGAATGACAAACAGCTCAGCCCTAGACCGACAGGAGAGATGGAGTAATACTATAGATCCAGGGTAATCCATCAAGGAATGAGGAGGGGCGCTTGATCACACCTATCTTTTACTGCCCGAAGACGCCTCCTTCCGCGCTACAGGAAGTCCTAGCTACAGGCACTGATAAACGATTTAGGGAAGAAAGGCCCGTCATTAGTTTTACAGATGAGGATCTACTTGGGATAGACCCGAGTCGACACGACCCCTTCGTGATAACCGCTAAGATTGGGCAATACGAAATTAGAAGAATCATTATCTATCAGGGGGCAGGCTGCAATCTCTTATACCATGACGCCTTTGGATGAATGGGGTTTACTCTTGGCGATCTCCAGCCCCATACAGGCCTAGTCAAAGGGCTTTCAAGTGAATGGATATACTTTTGATTACCCTTGTGGCACCTCCTAATCATGCGACAGCCTCAGTCATATTAAATATGGTGGATCTTCCTTTGCTCTATAATGTTATCTTGGGCAGGCCATGTTTGAATGCTTAGGAAGCTTTACCCAGCACTAACCACATGAAGATCAAGTTCAGAACGCCGTCAGGGATGGGGACATTGTCATGTGATTAGGAGCCTTCGACTTCCGCTCCTAAGTAGTTATTAGATCCTGCTACTAGTGGTTTTTTCCTTCTGGACTGTAGGGATATTTCTTGGATTCTTGAAGCAATCAGCTTAATCGGTTTTTCTGCAAGAGCACACCTAATTTCATATCATCCGAGGGGCCTCAGCAGCCCAACTCCAATCTTTCGTACGCGTCGTCAATAAGGGATGCAACTCCCCGGACGGGTGAATGCGGCCCACTACTTATAAATTTCTTATCGTTCGGAAGGTCTCAGCCACCCAGCTCCAATCATTCGTACACGTCATCAATAGGGGATACAACTCCCCGAACGGATGGACGCGGCCCAGTACTTATAAATTTTCTATCGTTCGGAGGGCCTCAGCTGCCCAACTCCAATCATTCGTACACGTTGTCAATAGAGGATGTAACTCCCGAACAGGTGAACGCGGCCCACTACTTATAAATTTTCAATCATTCAGATGGCCTCACCGCCCAGCTCCAATTGTTCGTACGCATCGTTAATAGGTGATGCAACACTCCGGATGAGTGCACGTGGCCCACTACTTGTAAATTTCCTATCATTCAGAGGGCCCAGCACCAATCGTTCGTACGTGCCGTCATTAGGGGATGCAACTCCCCGGATGGGTGGATGCTGCCGATTACTTATAAATTTCCTATCATTCGGAGGGTCTCAGCCGCCTAGCTCCAATCGTTAGTATGCGTCATGAATAAGGGATGCAACTCCCTAGACGGGTGGACGCGGGCCACTACTTATAAATTTTTTATCGTTCGGAGGGCCTCAACTGCCCAGCTCCAATTGTTCGTACGTGTCATCAATAGGGGATATAACTCCCCGGACGGATGGACGCGACCCACTACTTATAAATTTTCTATCGTTCGGAGGGTCTCAGCCGCCTAGCTCTAATCATTTGTCCGCGTTGTCAATAGGGGATGCAACTCCCCGGACGGGTGGATACGGCCCACTACTCATAAATTTCTTATCGTTAGAAGGGCCTCAGCCTCCCAGCCTCTATCATTCAATCATGATAAGTGGTGGGACTCCCCGAACAGGCGAGCATCGCCATTCCACCAAAAAACTTCCTGCCAGAGAATTTAAGTCCCCTTGATTCTGTCGAGACAAAACAACAAGGATTACAGCTAAAAATGAAAAAAAGCAAGAGTTTCTCATTGAACAGACAAAAGCCGCTGGGTACAAAATTTCTGATAAAGTTATACAACTGGGCTACAAGCATTTGCCTCTCCTTCGACCGGGGGCAAAGTATCGCTTAAACCTATACAATAAATTATCTCTATAGTACACTTTAATCTCTCGGTCAGTTTGCACTGAGAGTTTTTGAAGACGATTTCATCCTTCACATGAGATTCCTCTAGCTCAACGATTCTACGCTCCACAGTTCGAAGAGACTCCTCCCAGAACAAAGCCAATTTCTCAATTGAGCGTAAAAGCACCTCGCACGTTGTGGCTGCCAATTTTGACTGTTCACATTCCCCTTGGCACTGGGCCAACTCCGATCAAAGTTTCCTTATCTCTTCCTCCTTCTAGTTGAGCAATGCACCAGGCGTGCTCTCAATCTCCACGGTCTCCTCCTCCTGAATAAGAATTTTTTCCCGTGCTTGAGCCAGACGAATTAATTCAAAAAGATGCCCCTTTAAGTGATTTATCACCTACCTTCCCTACTGTTCATAAAGCCGGGCAAGAGCCATCGTCTGCAAAGAAAGCTGGTTTAACAAAGACAAGAGATGAAAAGAAACCCAACAAGTATGAAGAAAGCACTACCATTATGCCCAAGGACTCAAGGGCCCCGCTGACTTGCTCGTAAGACATCCTATGGAAGTCGAGCTCATATCGATGAAAGTCAAATTGGTTGGCAATACGCTCCGCTTCCGCCAGGTCTATGTAGCTGTACTGTATGTCCCCAGCACAAATGGCAACAGTCCCACATTCCTTTGAGCCTTTCCTACCATCAAAAGACCGAACAGGAGTAACAGATGGAAGTGTCATTCCTTCAAAAAAATTGTGCTTTCCTTTACGCAAGGGCCTAATTGGGACAGCAGAAGAGGGCCCCGCCATCTTGCCCTTCGTAGCTCTGGGAATATTCTCCCCCATCGTGTCACCAGACGAAGGATCATCTCCCGTTCCTCCCAACTTACGCACATCGACACTCGCTTCACTTGGCGGAATGCCTTCTTCTAAAACAACAGTTCCACTTGGTGTGCCTACTGCCGAAACCGAACGGTCAAGCAGAATCGTTAATGCAGACGAAGGAGGAGAAATCACCCTCCTCTTTACCGAAGAAGGAGGCGATCCTAGAAGGGCCTCAGATGCCATAGTAAAAGATCCTCGAAGGGCCTTAGCCACCACGATGTCCTCCTGAATAGACCTCTTCTCACCTGGTCGAACCAATTTATCGATGGTAACAATCTCTAACACAGCGTCGTTAAGAGAATCTAGGGAATTAACCAGCCTGATTCTCTCCCTCTCTAGCAGAAGGGGCCTGCCAATCTTCCTCTTCTCCCCAACCAACAAGCCGACGAAGGACATCATCTGGTTATCCAGTAGAGACTAGACCCATAAGTTTCGACCGGTGGACTT
The DNA here is from genome assembly GCA_037126225.1 of Dillenia turbinata. Lineage (NCBI taxonomy): Eukaryota > Viridiplantae > Streptophyta > Magnoliopsida > Dilleniales > Dilleniaceae > Dillenia > Dillenia turbinata. The sequence goes on from JBAMMX010000021.1 coordinate 12,895,780, forward strand.
ACAATAGCTACCGACCGACCAAACGAAATACCGTACTTTGATACGGTTGGTGGTTTCAATCCCACAGAAGGCACCCCATCGGTTTCAGGTAACAGGGGCAGGCAGTCCTTATCCAAGAGCTCAACGTAAAAGAATTTCTGCATCCAACTCTTATCAATAGATTCTTTATAGTAAAACCTCTAGCCAAACTCAGGATGAGTTTGAAGTTTATACCAACCTTTGGTCGAACCATTATTTCCATACCTAATCAAAATAAAGAGGGACGACAAGTGTCGAAATCGAAGCGAAGACAGCAGAACCCTAACAAGGAAACCACAGCGACTACCAAACACCAGGCACTCGGGATCAGAAGGGTCGATAAAATGTTCCAATGACATAATACCTCCATGAAAGAGCCCGTGTATGGAATTTTCAAGTCATACTTGACTAATTGTAGATACATTGGCACACAACCCTCCAATGCCGTATTGGCTCTATCGGCTTTCGTGGCAGATACTAAGGCGTAATCATCCCCTATCAGCATCTCGGTTTTAACCTCTTGGAGTTCATCTAGGGACATAACGTTTATAATGTCACTAATACCCGGAAAAACCTAAGAAGTCAGTGTTTTTGCCATTGTTTTTTAGGATGTTTTCTTTGGCAAGCCTCAAAGGGAACCAGAGAAGCAGTGAGCAAAAGCTGGAACAGGATACCTCTGATGAAGATGAACCCTTATGAAGCATATAAAAGATGATTTGCAGAAATCGAAGCGACGAGAGTCACATTAGAAAGCTCCACGCCTTTTCCAATGATCAGTACTCATGACATCTCCTTGTTAAGAGAGCCATGATTCGGGGCAAATGATGGGACAGAATCCTAGGATTTGATCCGATGAGTCAGCTTGAGAAAGGCCAAATGAAAAGCCAACGAAGGACAGCTACCGATCTAAGTTCATATACGATTATCTACCGAAAGTCCACAAGGAATGACTACTAGCCAACATTCGAATACTCCTTATAACTACTCATTGAAGGGCCATAGTCACCCTGGTCTCACGAACGAAGGGCCTTAGTCGCCCTGCCAACCGGATAGGATTCACTGAGAGAAGATAATCGCCCCAATCGGGCATCCAATGGTCGGCTCCTCAACCGATAGAGCTTTGAAGACCCTTTATCGGTTAAACTACTGATCGATAGCTAACAATACCAATGACTCCAAAGGAAGACCAGAGTATCCTATTATCTCCCGTCCCTCACTGCGGATAGTACTCTAAGGATCTTTTAGCTAAGGATAGGTTCCCTCTTTAATACGAAAGTTTCCCAAAGGATAAAGATTGCAATCAATTCGAAATATTGAATCCTAAGACTTCCAGATCGGTTCAATAAGAAAAGTAGGGTTGAAGCACTCCGGGACTGCATGACTCTCACAGGTATAAGACATCTCAAAACCCTCTTAGACAAGTATGCTCTCTGGGCCTTATACATTAGGCACTCTAATCACAAGGAATTACTCTCTCGATCTCTCAGTCTGTTTTCCTTTAATACGAAAATCGCTCTTTTTGACTTGAGTGTCAGAGTCCTCTTGCTAAAGCATCCTCTGGCAGTTTTTGTAGGTATCACATCCCTTTGACAGTAACCGCTCAGGTCAACAAGGAGCCGATATCTGTGAAGCCATAACTCATTTTCAATAATTATGACTAAGATTGTTTAACCAATAAATTAATTTTGTTTATGCATATGGTACTATCATATTTTTCTCCTGGTTTTCTTGATTATTAATCTTAGTTGAACACCTTTTTATTTTTAATTATTTCAACAACAATCTCAATTACTCAACGGTTTGAAGTATCGGTTTTTAACCTTTGTGGCAACTTATCAAATAAATGGACAATGGAATTTACTTAAATCAGAAGAGGGGGGAAATTTACCCTTTCATGGAAAATATCTACCGATGCTTATTCATTCATTCACAAGATGACCTAGAATGGTGTTGGGTAATGCTTCGAGACCATCCAGGCTAAGATGACCTAGAATGGTGTTATAGACGGACTAAAGTTTTACCATGTAGAAAGAGGTCATGGTAGCAACGTGGTGAGTAGGTGTCCCCACGATTACGACGAGTGAAATATTGTCTTCTGGATATATTCGTTCGTAATTGAACCCTTTTATGGGTTGGTTGATGGGTTGGAGATGGGATGGGGTGAAGCCCATTCACTAGAACGCATCCTAGAAGGGAATGTCATGATCTGTTCGTTGATCCACAAGTGTCCTTTTAACAAGATAGGACCCTATTCCAGTGGTGATGACTAACAGCTCGTTTCAGTTGATGTTGACCCTTGCCAGGTCATCATCATCGAATTCGATGATAGGCTCTTTCTCTTGACTGAAGTCATGATAAGGAAGGAAAGGAGATAGTGATGCGTATTGGTTTGGTTGGGAAATCAGTGTGCTCTTACAAATAGTGCCAATTTGTTAGAGACGAATTTGGTTCCACAGATAATGACTCTACTAACTAAAGCGGGATGACTTAGCCGTCTAAAGATCTTGATTGATGGGTCTTGCAAAAGACTGCCTGAAGGTGTTTCGGCAGGGGGTGATTCCGACGTACAAATTAGAGAGTGGTTTTCGATGGAAAAGAAACATATTGAAAGAGAGCTCTAAGTTCCTTTCGGTGCGTGTCAATCCGGAGAATGTACCTCGTCAGTTGACTAAGCAGTGTATATATAGCTTTAACATGTGAGTGTTGTGTTCATACAGGGTATTAAAACCCTAGTTCTCTTATGGGAGTGTCCCGGTATAGAATTTTTATTTGTTTATTTGTTTATTTTTTTACAAAAGACAGTCGATATGATTTAATTATATATATGTAATCTACATACATCTATAACCTATATATTAATGTTGTGCCATACACAGTGAGATGAGACCACTCTACTTTTATAACCATCCAACATGCTAAATATTCACAAATGTTGAACTATTAATAAAGTATCAACATAGGTGTTTAAAAAAAAAAAAAAAAGAACCAAATGCCATGTCTAGCAAAAGAAAATTTTCCAAATATCACCTTAGTAATTTATCTTCATTTAGTAAAAGATTAACAAATTCGTTAAAGTTTGGCTAATTAGTAAAAGTAGCACAAGAGATTTAATATATAATTCTTCCTTTAGTAAATTATTAAAGTTTATAAAGAGTTTGATTTCATCCCTCTTAAGGAAAATGTATAACATTCTTATATTAGAGTTTGACAAAGGCGCCCCGCTAACAATTATAAATTTGAATCATCTCATACTCAATTGATCATCCCTTTGTGAACAAACATCACCAAAGCAATTGAGAAAATGGTGAAAGTTGAGATTCTTGCTCTGGTTTTGAGTATAATGGTGCTCCAAGATAGTGTCTCAGCCTTGTTCGATGGTTGCAATCCAATTAATAATCTTAATGATCCTCATGTTGTAGAGATTGCAAAATTTGCATTGAGTGAGATCAACAATCAAATCAACACACGACCTTTAAAATTAAAATCAGTTGACCAAGGTTGTTCTCAAGTGGTTGCGGGCCTTAGTTATCTGCTTCGTATATCAACGATGGAGACAATGGGTCTTGATTTAATCAAAAAATTTGAGGTGCTTGTTTGGGAGAAGGCTGGGTCAGGTGACAAGAAACTCATATCCTTCAAGCCTATTAATGCGTAATTTCAGTGCCATGTCCTTTGGTAGAATAATAAATGAGTTTCATTTTATTGTGGAGTATTTGAGTTTTTGATTTTCTATTTCTTTTATTTATGTAATTGATTATATAAAGGAATTATTTTTTTAAAAAAAAAATCTAGGGAGTGAAATTCTGAGTAAGTCAATCTGAAATTCAGAAAAAATTAATACGGTTTTTTTTTTTTATGATTATCGATTGGAATGTAGGAAATTTTTTAAAAAATAATGCACAGATAAAATTGGAGATTATAGAAAGAAACTGCATCAATAAGGTTGTTTGTTTGGTATATGCCGACAGATGGGCTATAAACTACGAGTATAGAAATCCCAAATAGTAGCCCGAAATTGCTTTGATTCTTTGCCATTAAAAGGTTCTCCTAAGTGGAATGCAAAACATGACATTTTTGGTACCTCTAATTTTACAATTGTTGGTGTTGTGATTTGCAATATACCTAGATGAATAAGACATTTATAAAGGAAAAAAAAAGCAATCAAATAAAATCGGACAATAACCACACAAAATGGACACACAAATTTTATCTCAGAAACCTAAATAGAGAAAATTACTTAGGAAATGAGAAAATAAATGCACTACGAATAAGATGAGAGGACAAGAATATTAATAAAAGTATCAAAATCGATTTATAAAAGGTTATTTCATCCTACCTCTGTAAAACGTACGACAGTCTCATGTTAGAGACTGACGAGGTTTCACACAATTAATTAGATATTCAAAGCAATCTGATGGTCAATTGAATCCATTAGTGAACAAAGAAATATACTATAATATAGAAAAGCAAGAGCAACAAAGAAAATAGTGAAGGTTCAGATTCTTGCTTGGGTTCTGATTTCATTGGTGCTAGTTGGCATATCAACCGTTCGAGACGGCTGCCAATGAATTAAAAACCTTGATCCTAATATCGTAGAGGCTGCAAAATTTGTGGTGAGTGGGATCAATAAAATCATAAATAATTAAGGGCATCAGTTATCAGCTTTGTATGTCGACCATCCAGACACTGGGTTAGGATTCAATCAAAAAATTTGAGATAGTAATTTCGGAGAAAGCTGGGTCAAGTGACAAGTAACTCGTATCTCACAAACCTATTAATGCCTAAGTTTGGTGACATGTCTTCCAAAACTAACTTGTGTGTTTTTAGTTCATACATTGTTTTCGAGATAGTTTTGATGGATACTTTTTATTTTATTGTGGTGGAGTTTATGAATTTTTGATTTGTATGTCTTATATGCGCACAATTGATTATAAAGGAAGTATTTTTTTTAAATTTTTCGTGAATATGAAACTCTGAATAAGTCTATCACTGAAATTAAAAAAAAAAAAAAAAGGCATAGTTTTGTTTCATGGTTACTTCAAGGAATATAGAAAAACTTTTAAAAATAGCTAAAGCAATAAAATTAGCTTTTATAGGAAGATACAACATGGATAAGGTAGTTCATTTTGCAAGTTCTTGGAGGATGACTGTTAGAAAATAAATAAGAGAAGAAAAGAGAATTATAGGACAAAATGCATGCAAGTTTACGTGAAAAATCTCAAATCAGCTGAAAATTCCTTGCATAGGTTGAAGAATTCACTATATGAAAAATGAGTACAAAGTGTAGTATTTGAATAAATACAAACTATATATAACCATCAAACCCTAATATGCACTATATGTGTACACATGATATTATAAAAAAGTCATAATAGTGACACCGCATATCCCCAAAAATTCTTTTAATTTGTTTTCGATATAAGTTACACTCCAAGCTTATCATACCGGATCAAATCGAATTTAGGTCATGATACTTTAACGATCTCCAACTTGACAAAATTTGGATGCAAAACTTAACCTGTATCAACAAAAATCTCTGGCTCATCCACAATAAACACTTGAACAGAACTCGATAACTAACACAAGTCGAATCCGAATAATTCTCAAACTTAGACAATAAGAAGTGTTTTAGTCATTATATCAATGGGATTATCATGAATGGTAATCTTGATCAAAACAATATCTCCATGAACAATGATACCCCCCACAAAATGAAGAGGAAAACAGGACTTTAACCATGGCAAAAGATTGTAGTTCTTAGTGAACTCACCAAAATGATTTTCAACCAAATAGGTTCCGTGCAACCCTCTTTAATGGCTATTTACTCAACGAATATAGTAGAAAAAGTAACTACAATTTGCAAGGTAGCTTTCGAGTTGATAGCCCACTCTCCAACAGTAAAAACATATCAGTAAGCGATCTCCTCTTGTCAAGGTCTTAAGCAAAATCAAAATCAACATACCCAATTACTCGCTTTTTTGTTCTCCTTAACTATTAACAAACATCAGCAAATTCATGAAGTATCTAAAAATGCACTAAACTGCTTTCCATTGTTTTTTACTAGTGTTTGCAATATATCTACTAACTACACTAACTACAAACAATAAATCCGGGGGAGAAGATAGCGATGCATACATAGGGACCCACTCGAGTACAGAACTTGCGACATAAAATCATGCTTCTAATCTCTCCCTATAGATAAAGCAACTGAAAGTCTGAAATGAGCTACTAACATTGTATTGACGGGCTTAGATTTCTGCATATTAAACTTGTGAAAAATTTTCTCTATATATGATTTTTGACTTAGTTTATAGTTTCTTTATGTCTCTCAGAATCTGTATCCTATGCATATTCTTCTCCCTTCCCAAATCTTTCCTCTCATTTTTTATTTTTTTTTTATTTTTACTAAATTGAGCTTTGACCTTTATTGTCTCTTTCTTATCATTAGCTACTATTGACATTCATCAATATACCAAAGAAGATACATGAATAACCCATCACCTATCTCCTTAAACTAGATAATCATAACTACTTTCAAAGTCATGGGTCATCATAAAAAGATCAAATCTTTAAAACATTGTATGGGTAACTACATCATGGCATAAAGTGACTTTTTCACCAAGTACAAGTAATCCCCATTTCCGGAAATGTATAACCCTTGGCTTGGATTTTTAATCCAATGTTGAAATTATATGTGAGTAATTATACGTTGCACACTAAGTTTGAATCCATTTAAGAGTAATTTAATAAAATTTTAGATAATTTGGATTTTAAAATATCTACTATGGTGTGATCCTTTAATGTGTAAAGAACTTAATGGTAATTCGTATCTTCATGATGAGTTAAGATAGGACTACCAAGACATAACAAAGTTATATAGTAAGAATATGAAAAGATGTCAAATTTATCTATATATGTGGTATTAGTTTAGAATGCCCATGAGGGGCATTTTAGACATTAGCAATAGGGTTAGTGGGGTAACTCCCACTAACCACACCTTAACCATTTTTTCCTTGATTCTCTCATCTTAAGATGCATCACATTTTGCCAAGAAAACTAACTCCTTGAATACTGTACGTGAAAGAAAATTGAGTGGGCAACCATGGATGAATACTTGAGAGTTCTTTATTCTCTAGAGAGAGAATATAGTGGGCATAAGAAAAATTTCGCGTAGGGAATTTTTCCCGTCACGATGATCGCCGGACTGAGGGTTGCGGCGTTGTGACATTGCGATGGTGATTCGATTAACATCGTGATTACCATCCCGACCGCGAGATCCGATCGAGAGACGCACGGTCGATTTTTGGGCTCTGCATATTCGAGGTATTTATATCCTATACCCAATCTATATTTATTTTTTTCCCGAAAATTATTTATGAATACTTCCGCTGCATGTGAATCAATTAATTTCAACATTGGTATCAGAGCGATACGTTGGATTAAAAATAATTTTCGGGTTAATTTTTTGGTATAAAAAAAATATTGGGTTTAAAATTTGGGGTTCGGATCACGGATGAGTTTCGTGAATCCGAGAATACCACTGCGTTCCCCATGATCCCTAGAACACGAAAATGATTTTTTCGTAATTTTCTGAGCACGATTAGGCGAAGAAAATTCCGGTTGAATGTTTCGACCGTGAATAGTGACCGACCACTTCAACCTTAGATTTGTCGAGTTTTAGGGCAAATCAACGCATGAAATTTATAGATCTGTAATCCTTGTTTCATGCTCTTCAATTTGATATATATATTGCATATATTTGTGGCCGGAAAATGGGGTTTGAAAATTGACCGCGGAGGGTCGGATATTTGGATCCAAAATACGTCGAGTTTAGGGCGCAATAATTCCAAAAATCGAGTCAAGGATGCTTGGAATAAATGGAATTAGAGATTCCATAAAAAATTCGGTCAAAATGGTGCCGGAAATGGGGTTTTCCGGCAACCGGGTCGAAAGACCCGGTTACAGAAACCATCGGGCGAAGAAGACGAAGTCCAGACCCGCGGGCGCGTGAGATACACGTTCGAGGAAGGCGAGTGAAGCAGCAGGCGATGGAGCGTGTCCTTCACGCGCGGAAAATGGAGCGTAAGAGGACGGGTAGTCCGGGTCGGTTACGACCCGGACACGTGTCTCCCCGACCCGCGACCCACGGATCCTGACCGGTTCGGGTTCCGACCCTCATCCGGAACCGAAACCGACCCTTCCGCGGGTCTCGCGCGTGAAGGCGCGTGAGCCGACGCGCAGAGCGCGCGTGTAAGCGCGTGCCAGACGCGCAGCGCGTCTGGCACGCGCCAGAAGCGGTTCCCGGCGCATGGAGGCGCGTGGGAACGCGCCGCCGGTGCGTGGCGGCGCGTGGGACCACCGGCAGCACGTCAGGTCGTCCGGAATTGAAATTTTTCCAATTTTTGAGGGTCTCATATCCATAAAAGTGACTTTTTGTGGGTTTTTGTGCATCGAATCCTAGTCCAAATGGTGAGATGCTATCCCGGATTGTGGTGTATGGTGTCTGTTGATTCATACGCTCGTCTTGGGGTATGTATTCGAATTATTTGGGTCTTGTTGATTCGTAGGGTGCACAAAATGTGAGAATAAGCATCACAAGTCACAACAATCTCATTGACTGCTTCTAAAATTGTCGTATTTGATTTTTGCAAGGGGGATAAAATTGAATGGTGATAAATACGAGATTTTTCACTGGTAGATTCAATTTATCCTCGAGGAGCAAGATCTAATTAAAATTCTGAGGCATGAGATGGTAGACTCCAGGGAGAGTTTCACACCTCAGAGAGACGGGATTAGGAGACATTACGTGCATGAAAGAGGAATGATAGCCGAGTCAGGGCAATCCTCCTGAGTAGCATGCACGATGATGTGATCCCAGTCTATGAGCAATATCCTACGGTTTTATCGGTTTGGCTCACCCTATAAAGAGTATTGTGGTACTCTTACAGATCCTGAGATAAGGATACTGACTTATAAGTGTAACAACTTATAAGAAAAAGGTTGATCATATGATGATGCAACATTTGATAAAATGTCGAGTATGATCGCCGAGTTGGGGAATGTGACCGAGCCCATTTCGGATATATTTTCTTGTACTGGATGTGATCCAATTCTTTACCTGATTCATGAGAAATCATGAAAGTCTATTTCACATACGACGAAAGTATTCGCACTTTCACTAATGTGAATAGGCACAGTGAGCTCAAGTAGGAGTATCTAGAGGCGAGTAGGCCATACTCTGGTCATGCTTATTCAGAGGAGTCGAGCAAGGACTCCTGTGTGACTCGAACCTCAGGTAAGAAGAAAATCATCCGAGAAAACTGATAATACTACGCAGCTCGAGATAAGAGCGCGCTTATAAATTTCCGTCCAGTAAGTCCTCAAGTAGGAGGATTTACGTACAGAAACGGAGTGTTTTGTTGACATCAGAGGTAGTAGTACTTGCAAGTTGGAGTTGCAAAGTTACTAGACTCTGTATGTTTTTTACACTCCAAAAGTTCGACGGAACTTGATTTCAGTTTAGGATATGCTCTGTTAATTTAGAAATTTAAAATTTCTATTTGTTACGACAATTCTATGATTGGTTCTATTTTGGTCCATGATGGACTGAATGCACTGGAAATGATTTCTTTTCAATGGTATTTCTTGTTGTCCTCTTAGTGTGAGAGAGGATGAACCGGTTAGCAGTGAGTGGTTTTGTAGGACCCGCTAACCAATCTTGCCTAGACGGCAAACTTACAAGAAAACCATTCGACATAGCAATGAGGGCTGGGACTCCATTGCAGTCGGTTCACTCCAACATCTGTGGCCTTATGAACGTGAGAACCTGAAATGGTGTTGGGTACTCTATTACGTTCATAGACAATTACACGTTTCGGTTACATCTATTTAATCTCGCGTAAGTCTAAGGCATTGAGGTGCCTCAGGAGGTTATTAGCGAGGTTGAAAATCAGTTAGGCTTGAGAGTAGAGACTCTCAGAACCGATCGAGGGCGCGAGTATTTGTCTAAAGAGCTCTATTTCAAGAAGGGCATTACGAGAAACTGACTATTCCTCGCTACTCAGTGGAGTAGAGTAGCCGCGAGAGAGGAATATGACTTTGTTTGAGATGGTGAGGCCGATGATGGCGCAAACCAATTTACTCGTTTCCCATTGGGGAGATGAGTTATTGGCTGCAGCCTATGTTCTCAATCGTATTCTATTGAAGTCCGCAGTCAGTACTCCATATGAGCTTTGGACAGGGAGGCAGCCTGACTTTAGCCATTCGAGATTATGGGGTTATGCAATGTATGTTCATTATTTCTCGCATTTACACAGCGAGTTAGGCTTGCGAGAAAAGACATGTATTTCTAATGAGCATACAGCTGACACTCTCATTGAGATTGAGTCTCATGATGCCGAGATTCTTGAAAGTGATTTCCCTATGAGAGGTGAAATCAATTGGGACTTTACTTTTTATGAGATGGATAAGCCTAATGGTTGGCTAATCCCAGTGGCAGGATCCAAGAATCCATTACGGATCTGGGTTCTAGTGGGAGCAATCCATCTAGAGATTAAAAAGGTTTCCCATCCTCTTAAGAGTAGTCGAGGATGCGTACCTAACCGTCACTTCCCGATTGAAGGAGAGGCTCTCAGTATGACTCTTGAGGATTACGAGAAACCTTTAACTGTCCTAGAGTTTCTTGAGGGTTCCATGGAGGACCATTGATTATAGGCTATGGGTGAGAGGAGTTGATGATAATCAACAGGATCTGGGATCTAGTTGATTTATCTGAGGGAAGTAGGGCCGTTGAGAACATGTGAGTTCTCAACATCAAGAAAAAGGCCGACGGATCGGTGTAGAGGTATAAGGCCTATCTGATAACCAGGGGTTACTCAGACTGAGGGCGTGTTACCTCGATCCATTTACTTTTAGCGATTGTCGTGGACATGATTTGGATCTGGAGTGAGACCAGATGAATGTTGAGACTGTTTTCCTGAGTGGGAGTTTTGGATGAGGAGATCTATAAGAAACAGCCATCTGGCTTTATTCTTGTAGATCAGGATAACAAGATCCATTGACTTTGGAAGTCGACATATAACCTTAATCATCAATCCAGGCAGTGGCGCTTGAGATTTCACGAGGAGGTGACATCTTATGGTTTCGTGATGATCGATGAGGATCATCGCGTATATTTTTTTTACGTTCTTTTGATCATATCCTCATGTGAATGACATTCTGTTGACTGGGAACAACAGAGAGTATCTGATAACCATGATGACGTGGATATTGTCGAGTCTTGATGTGAAGAACATGGGTGAGACTCAGTTCTTCCTCGAAATTAAGATCCAGAGGGATCGCTCGAGATAGATATTGACCCTTCCACAGGAGTCAAACATCAAGAGAGTTCTTGAGTACTTCGAGAAGATCGACTGCGACCTTAAAGATACTCTTATCGCTAAAAGGTTAAAGCCTAATTCTTGACATATGCCCTAAGACTCAGAAAAGGACAAGGGAAATGAGTAGAATCCCTTGTTCCAGTGCACTGAGTGATCTGATGTACGCAGTGTCGCGTACACGTTCAGACGTTTGATTTGCAGTCACTATGGTAATTAGGTATCGATCGAATCCTAGAGGGGATCACTGGAGAGCGGTGAAAGGATTCCGAGATATCTCGAGAGAACTGCGGACCTCTTCTAGTGTTACGGAGGAGGTGATTTGCATCTATTGGGTATTCAGATACCAACTGGGTTGGTGATCTGAACGTATGCAAATCGATATTAGGTTTTACTGTCTTGGAGTAGCAAGAAGTAAACCTGTATATCTTTATTTATGATAGAGATTGAGCTTATGAGATGCTCAGCGGCAGTTCAAGAGAGTGTTTGGCTCTGGAGATTTCCGGATCACTTAGGGGTTGTGTCAGATAGTGGGAGGCCAGTGATGATTTATTGAGAAAATCAGGCCGCTTTTGACCACACTTGAGACCCTAAGTATCAATAAGTCCAAACACATTGATACCTAATACTACGTTATGAGATATATCACCGAGAAGGGTAAAGTGACAAATTAAGTACATTACTATACAGCATGTTGGCTGATCCCTTAAATAAACCCATTGTGATAGATTCCTGTATGAGATATTGGAATCATTGGGTTTGCATGTACATTCACATTTCTCACCTTGTACTTATTGTGTTATATATATGACATGTGTGCATGATTTGGTCACTTATTTATTGCACTATTTTAATTGTCATATATTTTGTGATATGTTGTGAAAAATGATATGTCAGGCAGGCGTGGTCGACTCTCTCACACGAGTGACCACCTCCAGCTCTGGGTGAGCGGAGATGAGACGGTTTCTAGTTGTAAGAGGCTTTGAGAGTGGCCCTACTAGAACATAAGTCGCCCTGATATGTGTTCAGGATGAGGTCATATGCGATATGACCGGCATGGACGTACCCACATCCATGTTGCCTGTAAGTAGCCAGGTTTGAGATCTCAGATATCACCTGCGACTAGTGATATTGTCTCTGAGATACTCTCTCTGAGATCTCTGGGTAAAGTCTTATGTGTAGACTGAGTCCCATACCTACACAGTGTTAGAGAAATCTGACATATGCCCTTTGAGAGATGGGGGAATAACACTGTGGCACGCGTTTCATACCGCGTGTGATATGACGACCAGGGATAGTGGGAGCATTATTTGAGACACTGATATGATTTTGATCCCCGTTCCCACTGTGTGAGACCCGAGATCCATTGGGTGGGATCTCATGTACCCTTATCACTTTCGGCTGTTTCTAGAAGTCTTGGTTCAGTGTTGCTACTTTAGTCTGTTTACCGATGGCCCGGAAGATAAATTGAGGTCTGAGGAACAGGTCTAGGAAAGCAGCTGAATTGAGGCTAATAGATTCGAGTTTGAGAAAAGGAAGACCAATTGACATTACATCATTGTGTTGTATTCACCGGCTAGCCTATTATGTCTGTCCATGTTGGGATGTAAGCATAATAGTGGATACACAGTCGAGCATTTATTGGGGATTACTTTCGTTGAGGAAAGTAGCTCGATGGATGTAATTAGTCTTGGATCTGGGGTGCAGCGAGTTCTTTTGATACTAACGATGGCTTCTCGATCATCCTAACAGGTGCATCAAGAGGTCTTTGCTTGCAGGTGTACTCGCAGGTCGCACGACGCCCAATTCTGTATGAAAGTCCAGCAGGGTGATGTGATCGCATGAGTTGTGATCTTGTGACGAATATTAAAATGCCCTCGCGTGCAAGTGGGAGATATTAGTTTAGAATGCCCATGAGGGGCATTTTAGACATTAGCAATAGGGTTAGTGGGGTAACTCCCACTAACCACACCTTAACCATTTTTTCCTTGATTCTCTCATCTTAAGATGCATCACATTTTGCCAAGAAAACTAACTCCTTGAATACTGTACGTGAAAGAAAATTGAGTGGGCAACCATGGATGAATACTTGAGAGTTCTTTATTCTCTAGAGAGAGAATATAGTGGGCATGAGAAAAATTCCGCGTAGGGAATTTTTCCCGTCACGATGATCGCCGGACTGAGGGTTGCGGCGTTGTGACATTGCGATGGTGATTCGATTAACATCGTGATCACCATCCCGACCGCGAGATCCGATCGAGGGACGCACGGTCGATTTTTGGGCTCTGCATATTCGAGGTATTTATATCCTATACCCAATCTATATTTATTTTTTTCCCGAAAATTATTTATGAATGCTTCCGCTGCATGTGAATCAATTAATTCCAACATGTGGTTACGATCCCTGATGTAAGAATTCTCCATAAAGTGGGCTACTATTAGTTGGTGATTCTGGGTTTTAATAAAAATAGACTAGTAAATTTTGTCCAATATGAGACATATTTCAGGGTTAGTGTGGTCTTGTGGTTGTATAGGCCAGAGCTGAAGAAGTCTTTTATGGGGAGGCAACTAGGGTTTCTATAATGCATCTAATATTGGCTAGGTCCCCCGTTTACTTCAACGAATGGTTATCTACCCATTGAGAGTTGCCATTTTGTGAAGATCGAAGAGGAAGACAAAGCCTATTTGATTTTGTTTCCACAGTGGTTTGACATGCAAACAAGTATGCCTTATCGGGTTCTAATTCTCACACATCGATGCTAGATTATGTGTTTCATTTGGTATCAAAGCTTGATTTGTGTCAGGATAGAACCCTAATTCTATAATTTTTATTTTTATTTATAGTTTTACAATTAGTAAATTGTAAGAGTTTGTTATTTGAGTTTTCGGAATCATGTTTTCCAATCAGTGATCTTGGGCACAACTCCACCAACACACATGGTAGTCTCCCATTTGATGTGATTTGGTAAAGATATGATGTACAAAAAAAATGTGCATTACATGTCAATTGTTGGTTGATGGTGAGAAAATTGATTTTGCAGTAGTAGATTGATTACGTTTCCTAATTTGCACAAGGGAAGATATGAGTCTTTTAGAGGAGGCAATACCAACAACATAAAATTGGATCATTCCCCAAGCAAAAGTCTTTTTTTTATTAAAACACACATATTTAGGGGGAGAGACCAAATTTTACATATGAGAAAAATTGAACAATATGTTAGTAATTGAAATAAAAAAGGGGGCTTTTGTTATCATTCTCAAAGAGATACCTAAATATTTTCTGGCATCGAGATGTGGGAAATTAAAAGGTTTTTTCTTTTTTATATTCCAATTGAAAGTAGGTTCAATCAAATGGTCTTATTCTTGGTGTTAATGATTTCATTTGGTATTAATTTATTTTTGGTGTGTTTTGATGTACATTCATATACACTTTACTTTTATGCACATTAATTATTGATTTTATCATATTATAAAATATTTGGTCACGCTAAAAACCTATTGTTAGCATGTGCCCTCCCTAGCTAGGTCTTGGAAATTGTGTACTTTGGAGTTATGTTTATGCACATAATTCAATAAATGAAATAGTTTAAGACATTGAGTTTTGATGCAATATATGTTGTTTGAGGACCAAGTGAGATACATCAAGGTTTAGCATCTCATCTAAGGTGGTCTGAAGTATACATTGAGTTGAGTATGCGAACTGGAATTCAAGGGCTTTGTTTTTAACTTCCCGATTTGAGAACATTTTATTAATTGATATAAATGTTTGGCTATCAAAGTGGGGCATTTACTAAAAATTAATGAAATACTGTCATTCAAGGTTACGGAATGATTAAGTTACCTTGTGCAATCGTCTACCCGAAGGGGTGATTGTATTGGGCAATTTTGGTGTGGGTCATAAAGCTTCAAGGTTGAGAATATATCGGTTTAGAGGATCTATCTGCCCAAAAGGGATGGCTTTCTCAAAATTTGGCATATTCTTATATTAGCTTTATGTAAAAGAGTATCTATTCGAATGTCACATTCTTTGCCCAAAGGGGAGTTTGTGATGATACACCTGCATTCTTTGTTTATTATTATGACATTTTAGATCGTTGCTATTTTTTAATCATTGCCCATAAAAAATTATTGCATCTCTTGTCCCAAGCAATGACCTTTTGCGTGAACAACAATCAAGCTACTAATGAGGTTCTTCATGGGTCCAATTATAAGAGATGGAATGAGGATTTGTCATTTGCAGTAGTTATGAGTTTGATTAACATGGCCTTTGATGTTGATCCATCTATTAAATTAACTCCTGGGAGCAATGTTGAGGAGTGCGAGTTCTTTGCTAAGTCAGATAGGGCAAATTGTATGTGTCTTTATGCGATTAGGAGGTCAGTGTCGGATCATCTGTTAAGTGGGTTGGAAACCATTGAGAATGCTATGCAGTTTCACCACACTATAGGGGAAAGTTATAAAAAATCTAGTAAGTCCGAGGCTAGAAACCTTATGAATGAGTTTATGGGTATGAGGTATGACAATACAGGGGGTGTTAGAGATTTTATTATAAAAATAGTCCACTTCCAAACCTAATTGGCCACTGGTGAAATCATCATCTCTGAAAAATTCATCGTTCATCATGTCTTTAGTTCTTTATCTCTAGAGTTTTACCAAATAAAACCTACCTACAATCCTGTGAATAACAATTGGAATATCAATGACCTTATCTCCAAATGTGTTTCTGAGGAAGAAAAACTAAAAGAGAAACGATTGAGAGTACCCTTCTTACCACTTATTCGAAACCTAATTTTCGAAAGAGTTTTAAGAAACTTGGGAAGAATGTCTCTAATGCTCCTAAGAAAGTTCAGGATAACAAAGGGTAGAGTAGTGGTCAGACCAAAGTTGTAGGAGGTCTTAAGCCTATCATTCATAAAGTAGTCAAGTATTTCTTTTGCAAAAAGAAAGGTCGCATTAAATCAAAGTGCCTCAAACATAAATCTTGGCTAGATAAATCACTGTCTTACATTTGTTTTGAATCCTGCCTTATTGATGCTCCACAAAATTTTTGGTGGCTTGATAGTGGTGCAATTGTTTATGTTGTTGTTACATTGCAGGGGTTCAAAAGCAATCGGATGCCAAGTGAGATAAAGTCTAAGCTCAAAATTTGAAAAAATGCCAAAGTAGATGTTTGCTACGTAGAAACAATTGGTTTAAATTTAGAGTCTACTCTTGAACCCATTTTGGAAATTGTCTTTTATGTGCCGTAATTTGGGCAAAATTTTATTTCAATTTCTATTTTAGACAAATTGAGTTATCATTTTGGCATTGGAGATGGAAAAGTAGACATGATTTTGAATTTCAAAATTTTAGGGGAATTTAGACATGTTAATAATTTATATAGATTGTGTTTTGTACACAACAATGAGTATAGTTGTACGAATGTTGAGAACACATTGTCTAAAAGACCACATTAAAGAAGAGTCAACTTTATTACGACATAAAAGATTAGGTCACATTTCAAATGAGAGAATTCAAAGATTGGTAAAAGATGACATTTTGCCTTCTCTTGATTTTGAGAAATTAGTACTTGTGGAGATTGCATAAGAGGTAAAATGATCAAAACCAAGAAAAAGGGGCCAACTCAAAGAAGTGATCTTTTGAAAATTGTACACACTAGCATTAATGGACCTCTTACTCCTACCTTGTGTGGTATAAGATACTTTGTTACTTTGATAACTTTTCCTATTATGGTTATCTTTATCTAATTGATGATAAATCTGATACTTTAGAGAAATTTAGAATCTTTAAAACAAAGGTAGAGAAACAACTAGAGAACGTCATTAAGATAGTTAGGTCTGACCGAGTAGGTGAGTATTATGGTAAACATGATATAACTGGACTATTTGCCAAATACAAGAGTGTGGAATTGTCGCTCACTATACTATGCCTAGTAGTCTAGAGCAAAAATAGAAGCTAGAATCTATAACCCTCCTCATGAATGCAAAACTAAGCCTAGAACTGCTCATTGTTTTTTCATGGGGTACCTAGACCGATCTAAGGGATATAAATTCTTTTCCTCTACAAGCGAAACCAAAATTTTGGAGACATAAGTGACAAAATTTTTGAAGTTAGATGTTGCTGACATAACAATGTCAAAGGTTGTTGATAGTGAGCTAGTTAGAGATGTCACTATCCCGTTGCCCATAACATACAGAAATATAGTGCTTGTGGTTGTTAAGAGAGAAGATGATGGTCATCATGATGAAAGTCCTCCTTAAGATTCAGTTGTTGCTCCCAGTGATGTTCCTATGGTTTTGGAAATTGAGGTTGAGGTGCCCTTGAGGAGATCTTCTAGGTAGAAAAGGTTTGCTATCTCTGATTACTATTTAGTCTCTCTTAGAAAAAGTGATTATGATATTAGTCATGTAGTGAATTCTGTAACTTTTCATGATGCTATTAGTTGTCCCTAGATTACTATGTGGATGGATGCTATGAAAGATAAGATGCAATCCATGTCTCAAAATGGTGTTTGGGAGATTGTTGTGCATCCAAAGGGTAGTAAACTGATTGTTTGTAAATGGGTATACATGACCAAAAAGGATTCTAAGTGAAGACTTGAGAGATTTAAGGCTAGTTGGGAGATAAAGTGATTTACTCAAAAAGGAGTGGATTACAACGAGACATTTTCACCAGTGTCTTCCAAGGATTCTTTTAGAATCATCATAGCCTTGGTAGCACATTTTGATTTGGAACTCCATCGGATGGATGTGAAAACATCCTTTTTGAATGGTGAGCTTGAAGAGGAGGTTTACATGGTACAACCTGAAGATTTTCAGGAATCGAGAATTGAACACTTGGTGTGTAGTCTCAAGAAGTCAATCTATGGTCTTAGACAAGCTTCCAGGCAGTGGTTTTTGAAGTTTGATGAGGTAGTTACTTCTTTGGGTTTTGAGGAGAACATGATTGATTAATGCATATACCACAAAATCTGTTGGAGTAAGTTTATTTTTCTTGTTTTGTATGTAGATGACATCTTATTAGCACTACAAAATTAAAGCAATATGCTGACGGCAACTTTTATTGACGATGAACTTTAATGATGGTATTTTATGACCTATAGAGACACTTTGGATAAAACCGTTAGGAAATGTATATATTTTCTTACGATATAAAATTGTTCGTTAGGATAAATTTATCAACTGTCAGTAAAGATAGCAAAATCATCTATAAAAATCGATATTCAAATTTAACGGTTATCACTTATGGTCAGTAAATGTAGCAGTGTTTAGAGACGATTTTGAAAAAGTCTCTATATAACTCTTTTGTACTGTTTATTTAACAATGTCGTTTGCATAAGTTCTTTATTTATACTAACGGATATATTTTTTTGTCTATAAACGACATCTACTATTTGAACGGTTATCACTTATTATCAATAAATGTGGTAACTTTAGTCACGGTTTGAAAAGAGTCTCTATTTGAGTCTTATTTACTGACGGATAAACCATATCATATGCATAACTCTATACCTATACTAACATATATATTGTACCGTTTGTAAAAAGGATGTCTAATTAAAACGGTTATTAATTGTCGTCAATAAATGTGACACTATTAGTATATAATAGGTAATAGTAACATGTTGTAATTTTATAATAAATTGTGGTAAAATTTATAATAACTAGTAGTAATATAGTGATAACTAATAATAATATAGTGATAATTTAAATTACGGAAAGTTTGTGATAACTAATAATAAAATTATGATAACATATAGTAAGTAGTGGTAAGATTATAATAACTAATAGTAAGTTGCGGTTTACCATACCCCTATATAGTAAGTAGTGGTAAGATTATAATAACTAATAGTAAGTTGCGGTTTACCATACCCCTATATGGTCTACCTCATGTTATCACTGTATTATCACTAATTATCACTATATTTCACTCCAATAAATAATAATATAATCAGACTATATTTACAGGTAGTTATCACAAATTTCTCATAAGTTATCATTATATTACTTATTAATATTAGTAATTTAAATAATATTACATGATGTAATTAATTTTCAATATTAATAATTTTAAATATTAGTAATTATATAAAATTAGTAATTATCAATATGACAATTGTTACATAATTTAGTGTTAAAATATGACATTATGATAATTGGACTAATTGTTATATAATATAATATAAATGTAATGATAATATGTTATATAATGTAGTATTATAATATAAAATTATAACAATTCATTAACTAATTAGTTATTATGACCAATTGTTACATAATAATATTTTGTTACAATATAATATGATATTATGATATTATGACTATTCACATGGTACAATTGACATTATGTTATATAACATAATTAATTATCAATTTTAATAATTTTAATAATATTACATGATATCCAATATTAATAATTAGAAAAATTAATGATTATATAATGTAATTATCAATATTATATTCATCTGAAACAAAAAGAAAACACAAAAATAACAATCATTGTGATGATACGGGATGTATAAAAATGTGAGGAATTAAGAATAAGACAGATAATAACTAAAAGTACTAAAAAAAATGTATAATAAAAAAATTAGCAGGTAAAGAATGAAAGAATGAAAAGTGGCGGGACAATTTATAGGGAGACAGTTTTGAAATTTTTTTTGTAAAATTTAGATGGGCTAAATGACTAAATTCAAATATATTGTTAGAATAGTTTTCAATGTAATACTTTTAGGGACTCTTTTAAAATTGTCTCTATAATAACACCATTGACTATGGTAAGTTGAGGAGATAATTTGGACAGATGATATGAATCACTATAACAAAATGTGGTAAAATTGTGATAATATGTAATAATAAAAAGTGATAAGAGAAAAATGTGAGAGGTGATGTCTAAACTCATCATTTAATATATTTCCTAAAAATAAAAATAAAAAGAGCAACTTCACTTCCTAAAAATAAAAAAATATTAAAATAAAAAATAAAAAATGCAGCGCATATGCTTAGAGTTCTAAGCCATTTAATACTTTCTTTAAAAAAAAAAGAAAAAGAAAAATATATAAACTCATTATGTAATACATTTCTCAACTTTTTATGAGATATAGTAATAATACTTTATGAGGTGTAGTAATTATATAAAGGTAACAAGTAGTATATAATACAGTGATAGTAATATAGTGATAATTAATAATAATATAGTGGTAACTAGTAGTAAGTTTATATTATAAGTTTACGAGTGATAATGTGAGACTGTGGAACCACGAGATATGTAATATGGTGGTAATAATATGGTGGTAGTAACTGTACTAGTGGTAAATAGTAATAAATCAGTGTTATGACCTTATAATGGTAACTAGTGGTAATTTATAATAACTAGTAGTAACTAGTAGTAGTGTAGAATGGGAGACGGTGGAACCGTGGGAGGGACAGTGGGGATGGTGGAACCGTAGGCTATGTAATATAGTAATAGTTATATAGTGGGGTAACTAGTAATCACTACTAGTAAATAGTAAATTTATGTAATGATTTTATATGATATAATTTTATATAAATTCCAACAAAAACAACAAATAAGAAAAACAAAAATGAGAATATTATATAATTTTATATAAAATTCAAAACTAATGTACCAACATAATTAATTATACTAATATAATTAAATAATATTAAAAATCATATAATTAATTATACCCATATAATTAATTATTCATTACATTCTCAAAACTTATTAAAAAAATAATAATAAAAAGAAAAAAAAAACAAAACAAAACAGATAGAGGATGGGCACCAGGCAGGGGATACCTGGCGCCCGGCTTATTGCTGGGGCGGGCACCAGGCATCCCCTGCCTGGCGCCCGCCCTCTCTCTATTTTATTAGATTTTGTTTTATTTGTGTTTTTTTTTTTAAACCTAATCTAAAACCAATAAAAAGAAAAAAAGAAAGAAAAGACAAAAAAAAAGACAAAAAAAAAAACAAAACAAAAAACAAAACAAAAAACAAAAAAAAAACAAAAAAAAAAAAAAAAAACAAAACATTGAGGCGGGCATGTGCCGCGCCCGCCCTCAATGTTTTGTTTTTTTTGTTTTGTTTTTCTTGTTTTGTTTTTTTGTTTTTTTTTTTTTGTTTTTTTTAAATCTAATATATTAATTCAATATATTTTTAAAGATAAAATGATTTAGTAAATAATTATATTTAATTATATAAATTAATTATTTTTAATTGTTTAAATATTTATTATATTACAACATAGTATTATATTTAAATAATTATTATACATAATTAAAAAAAGAGGTGGATTATTATAATACTAATATTATATTTAAATAATTATTATAATACTAATATTGTATAATTTATCAATATTATATAATTTTATATAAATTAAAAAAAACAAATGGTAATATTAATATTAATATTAATTTGAATATCAAACTTCATATTTAATTTAAAGAAATATTAATTAATTAATTAATTAATTAGTAAGTCTTGTCAAAAATATTTGATTTGAAAATAATCTAATTATAAATTTCAAATTTTAATATAAAACGACTAAAAATGAAAAATATGAAATGATTACGGCAATGGTAAGGATTGTAATATAAAAAAGACGGGCAAAGTATGAAAAACAGTAACGAGAAAAAAATGTGAAAAAAATTAGAAAAAAATAAAGAGTTTTGATAAGTTAAGTAATATATGTAGTAATATATGGTGATATATAATAACATGTAATACATGTATATAGAGTCTGTAGAGTCTGGCGCCCGTCCCCGTAAGCAGGCGCCAGCCTAGTAGGGGGCCTGGCGCCCGCCCCCCATAAGCGGGCGCCCGCCATAGGGGGTCCTGGCGCCCGCCCCCATACGCGGGCGCCAGGCTAGTAGGGGGCCTGGCGCCCGGCCCCCATAAGCGGGCGCCTGCCCTAGGGGGGTCCTGGCACCCGCCCTAGGGGGGTCCTGGCGCCCGCTCATACATTCTTTTATTTTTTTTTCCTCCTACACTCTTTTTTTAATTTTTTTATCTCACTTTCATATAAACAAATAAAAATTAAATATATATATAATTACCTTAAAATTAAAAATTTATTATTTATTGGTAATATTATTTGTATGATTTATTATTTTGGTTCTAATTCAATTTATTCAAAATTTTTAATAATATTAATTTTATTAGAAATTTATCGATATAAAATTTTTTATAATATTAATTTTATTGAAAATTTATTATGTAGTTCATTTTTTTCATTTTATTTTCTTTTTTTATAAAAAAAACATTATCAAAAATTTATTTTAAAAAGTGCGAGAGACAATTTTGAATTACTTTCATAGTATATAGCATGTAGTGAGCTTTTAACAATTTTAACAATTTAAAACTAAAAATATAAGCGGTAACATGTAAAAGTGAAAGTGTGTGTAGGGCGGGAGACAAAATTTTAAAAAGGGGCGGGTTTTGAAACTAGTTCATCCTTTAAAACTATCAAAACTCCCTCACTGCTTCTTTCTCATTGCTTTTCATTCTCTCGAAAGCTCTCCGTTTCATTGCTTCTCATTCCCTCGAAAGCTCTCATTTTCTCCAATCAAATGTCTCAAAATCCATTATCTTCTCATCCTTTCAAAGCTTTCCAAATCCATCGAAACATATAAACCTTATTTTTCATTTCCCATAATCCATAATCCATAATCAACAAAAACTCTCACTCAACCAAAATATATATTATACTTTCGTCATCCATACCTATCCAAAACTCTTACTCAAGGTCACTGAAAGTCTCTTTTAATGTTTAAACTCACTGTTTCATCACTTTGTTCATATGAAAATCCAGATGGGTCTAAAGAAGTCTAACCATCCGAGATGTTACTAATATATTTGTATGTATTTTTTTCTTTGTCATGAATATTATTAATATCGTGTATTACGTTTATCTTTTGTTGTTATCTTGGGTTGTAATGTAACATTTTCATCTTTGGTTATTATATTGGGTTGTAATATAATATTTGTAAGGGTGATGAAAAATATGTTGACGAAAAACTTGGTATTATAATAAATAAATGACTGTGGATTACATATTTGTGATAATTGACGATACAAGACAAGATTATAACTTATACTAACATATATAACCAATGACACAAAACATACAAAACAGATTTGTGATAATCCATAATATAAAATGGTAACTTATAGTAACTGCAACTAACGATATGTTTCATCACAATATAACTGACGATACAAGAAAGTAACTTATAGTAACATATGATAACCGACGATACAAGATAATAATTTATAGTAACATATTTGGTAACCAAAGATAGTAACTTGTAGTAACATTTAGCAATCGACGATACAAGACAATAATTTATACTAACATATTTGATAATCGACGATATAAAATAGTAACTTATAGTAACATATGATAATCGACAATAAAAATAATAATTTATAATAACATATTTATAACTGACAATACAAAACAGTAACTTATAGTCACATATGACAACCGATGATATAAGACAATAACTTATAACAACATATTTTGTAACCGAACCGATGATATATGATGGTAATTTATAGTAACACATAGCAACCAACAATAAAAATCTGTAACATGCTCCAACGGTTACCACAACTGTCGATATAGACCTATCCCGACATGTGTATAGACAACTGAAGACCCATCCGTTGGAGAAGGTTTTGCTGACGGTTTTTATGGGTTTTACAAACAGTTTTCATCCGTCTGGATAAAGCTTTTATTTTGTAGTGTAGCCAATAATGATATTGGGTTATTACATGACACCAAATATTCGTTGTCCAAGATTTTTGACATGAAAGATCTTTGGGATGCATGTTTAGCTCTTGGCATTGAGATCTGCAAGGATAGGTCTTGAAACTTGTTGGGTCGTCCACAAAGGGCATACATTTATCGTGTGTTCAACAGACTCAATATGTAGAATTGTAAGGTTGGGGATGCACCTGGTATGAAAAGCAAAAAGTAAAATGTTAGTCAGTACCCAAGAAATGATTTGGAGAGAGAATCCATGAAGGCCATACCTTATTCTAGTGCAGTTGGGAGTCTTACATATACACAGGTTTGCACCAAGACAAATATAGCCATTGCGGTGGGTGTTCTTGGTAGATATCTATCTAGCCCTTGTCATGATCATTGGGTTGCTACCAAGAAAGTGTTAATATCTTTACAAAATACCAAGGACTATATGCTTGTATATAGAAAGGTGGATAATTTTGAGATTATTGGACACACAGATTATGACTTTACTAGTTGTGAAAATGATATGAAGTCCACCTTTGGATATATTTTTATGTTAGCTAGAAGTGATGGTTTCTTGGAAGAGTGTTAAGCAAACACTTTTAGCCTCCTCCACCATGTAGGTTGAGTTTATTGCTTGTTATGGAGTTGCTAGGCAGGCCACTTGGCTTACAAACCTTATTTCATATCTACAAATTGTTGATTTTATTTTTGGTTCAGATTTATTGTGACAATAAATATGCTTTGTTGTTCACTAAAAACAACAAAACCACTAGTGGTCTAAACATTTAGAGATAAAATTTCTTAAGATTAGGGATTTTGTAAAGATTGGTGACATTGTGGTTGAACATATTGACATAGATAATATGTTAGCTAATCCTTTGACCAAGGGATTGAGATCCACATTCTTGGCAAAACATGCCGAGAGCATGGTTATTTTAGGTTCTTTTGATGTACTTGGTTAATATGAGTATGTTATTTATGTTTTGAACTTCCATATTATGTTTTTATACAAGTTTATAAGACCTTACTATGTTTGAATATTTATACAATTTTGGTCATGTATTGATTAATGATTATTGTTGATTAATAATCCATGCTGTTTGTTTAATTTTACTTCTAAATGTACACATGATAGATTGGGTTTGTCATATTATATATTGTGAGATCTTGAGTTTAATGTTTATTTCAAGAATTATTTTAATAGTATGTCTCATAAAGGCACCATTGAGTTATCTCGAGAATCAATGGGAGATGAATTGTCATATTGTTGATATCGTGCCGAATTCTCATTAAGTTCAGATAAATCATAAGGAGGACCAAAAATGAAGGCAGCACATTATGATCACATTTGGGTGTTATTTTCTTGTTACCTAGCCACACTGAGATCCATTGTCAATAGGATTATTGGAATTTGTAACTATGGATCAATCTCGTGTCAATAAGGGGCATTAAGACTACCATAATTCGGTATTAGATAATTTTATTAGACAAGATCATTGTGATGTAGTCTCAAGGACTATTTAAAAAAAAAATTATGGCCACATTAAAATTCAATGAATCAACATGAAGTCTTGTTTTCAAACTATGTTTTCTTAAATAAATAAAACTCCAATTAATGTTGCCCAAGTGGGAGAAGTAGGCTGCCATTAATTGGTAATTTTGTGTTTTAATAAAAGCAGGTCGGTAAATTTACTTCTAATATGAGACAAGCATGGAAATCCGTAAAAGTTTTAAGTGATTAAAATTATAAAATTAGACTTTGCATATCTTTTAGGGTTAATGTGGTTTGGTGGTTGCTTAGGCCTGAGCTCAAGAAGCCTTTTAAGGAAACGCAACTAGGATTTCAAAAATACATCTAATATTGGTTAGGTCCCCTTTTCACTTCAACAAATGATTATCTACCCACTGAGAGCCACCATTTTGTGAAGATCGAAAAGGAAGACAAAGCTTGTCTACCTTGCTTCCGCAAATTTTGATTTTGCTTCCACAGTGGTTTGATAATGGCTCACAAGCAAATAGGTACGCCTTATGGTGTTCTAATTCACACACATCGATCCTAGATTATGTGTTTCACCCAAAACACATGTAACTTTCATTCCTTCTACCATCCAATCATCTAGAGAGAAAATGACGAGAGAAGTTAAATCGGGAAGGCTAATCACATGGCTCTAAGAAGCAATAACTAATTGTAGATTCATATATGCTTTCGCTTGTAAATCTAATAATTTCTTGATAATTTAATATGAGATCTTAGATATATAGATGATAATTTTAATCAAAGAGTTATTCTTCTAGCACCAGTTTGCATGGAGATAAATAAAAAGGGAAAGAGAATGATAGAGAAAATCACATACAAGTACAAATGAAAATCATTCGAGTCAAAAATCATGGGCATAGGATGAGAATTCATTATATGATAAAAGAGTACAAACGCAAGCATTTGAATAAATATGAAATGAGTACAACAACCAAACCCTTGTATGCATGATATGTATGTATACAATAACAAAAGTTTATTTCAAAACATAACAAATCCATACTAATGACACGACAAATCACTGAAAAAATTCTAACAATATGTTTCTTCTACATATACTGCATTGTGAGCTTATCAAGTTTTAGCAAATAGAATTGGAGTCACGACACTTTAGTAGGCTACAAAATTGGAACATAGAAAATTTGAATTTCTATTTATTTATTTATTTATTTTTTACAAAATACAGTCCGTATGCTCTAATTATATATATGTAATCTACATATACCTATAACCTATATATTAATGTTGTGGCATATGTAGCTAAATATTCACAAATTTTAATTTTTTAATAAAGTATCATCATAGGTGTAAAAAAAAAAAAAAAAAAAAAAAAGAACCCAAATGCCATGTCTAGCAAAAGAATTTATACCTTTGCTTCTTGATTTTAAGGTGGGCACCATCAAGGTTGTTAACGGCCTTAATTGAAAAGTTGAAGTCAGACATGGTAAAAGTTTACAGAGACGCTTCAATGCACACAAAAAGAGGAAAAAATCAATATATAATAATATAAATGCATTTTTTTATAGAAATTTTTAAACAGTACATTCTTTATCAAAATTTTTCTCTCGAGTCCAAAATATTACAAGTAAAAAAAACAAAAAATCATAAAATAAAATACAGGGAAGTTGAGATTTTCTAGACGCCACCAATAAAACATGAATCTACTCTTGTAAGGCGTTAGAGTGTGCCCAATAAACTGTATAGTACAAAAGATATAACGGGTAATAAACTTATGTCTGACCAATTTAAAGAATTTACTAAA
Source organism: Dillenia turbinata (assembly GCA_037126225.1). NCBI lineage: Eukaryota > Viridiplantae > Streptophyta > Magnoliopsida > Dilleniales > Dilleniaceae > Dillenia > Dillenia turbinata. The sequence continues at coordinate 12,923,231 of JBAMMX010000021.1, forward strand.
ATTTTCCAAATATCACCTTAGTTATTTATCTTTATTTAGTAAAAGATTAACAAATTTGTTAAAGTTTTTCTAATTAATAAAAGTAGCCCAAAAGATTAACATTAATTCTGTCCTTTTATTAAATTTAAAAATTTACTAAAGGTTTTCCAAATATCACCTTAGTTATTTATCTTATATTTAGTTTGACCAAGGGGCCAAAAGATTAACAAATTTGAATAATCTCATACTCAATTGATCATCCCTTTGTGAACAAACATCAACAAAGCAACTGAGAAAATGGTGAAAGTTGAGATTCTTGCTCTGGTTTTGAGTTTAATGGTGCTCCAAGACAGTGTCTCAGCCTTGCTCGGCGGTTTCCAACCAATTAAAAATCTTAATGATCAACATGTCGTAGAGATTGCAAAATTTGCATTGAGTGAGATCAACAAACGAATCAACACTCGACCTCTAAAATTAAAATCAATTGACCAAGGTTTTTCTCAAGTGGTTGCAGGCATTAGTTATCGGCTTCGTATATCAACCGTGGGGACAATGGGCATCGAATTAATCCAAAAATTTGAGGTACTTGTTTGGGAGAAGGCTGGGTCAGGTGACAAGGAACTCGTATCTTTCAAGTCTATTAATGCCTAAGTTCAGTGCCATGTCCTTTGGTACAATAATAAAAGAGTTTCATTTTATTGTGGTGGAGTATATAAGCTTTTGATTTTCAATTTCTTTTATATATGTAATTGATTATATAAAGGAAATCTTTTTTTTTAAAAAAAAAAAAAACCCTTTCTTGAGAGTGAAATTCTGATTAAGTCAATCTGAAAGTCAAAAAAAAAAAAAATAATACGGTTTTTTTTTTTTTTTTTATGGTCATTGACTGGAAAATAGAAAATTTTTTAAAAAATAATGCACCGAAAAAATTGGAGTTTGTAGAAAGAAGCCGCATCAATAAGGTTGTTTGTATGATATATGCCGACATATGGGCCATAAGCTAGAAGCATAGAAATCCCAAACCATAGAATATTATGCAAACACCAATAATAAAAGTGTCAAAACAGATTTATAATGGGTTTACTTCATCCTACCTAAATAAAATGTATGACATTCTCATGTTAGAGATTGACGAGGTTTCACACGAATAATTACAAATTCAAAGCAATTTGATGCTCAATTGAATCCATTAGTGAACAAACATATATATGTAATAATAGACAAAAGCAATTAAGAAAATAGTGAAAGTTGAGATTCTTGAACAACTTTTACCACCTTAAAAAGTACTAATTATCTTATATGTAAATATAATTCATAAAAAATAATATATATGTTAAATTTATTGATGTGACAAGGCATAGGGATAAATGCTAGTAACAAACAAGAAGAAAAATTAGTTTTCCTCTCTCCTAAACATAACCAATCAATTTTCTCTCTAAAAAAAAGTGAAATTAACATATATATATATATATATATATATATATATATATATATATTTATGTCTAAGAGGATTGATGTTAAAATCACTCTATAAAACTCAATTGTTATTCTATAAAACTAAATCCATTAGTTTTATTTTTCTAAAGAAATTAGTTAACATGTTTCTTTCTTTTAAAGGAGAATCTTTTTTAAAATATTTTTCACCCATTCTTTTACACATTTTTTAATTGGATATTCGTGGGGTTGCATCTGCACAAAGGGATAACTCTCCACACAATACCAGTAGATAGATTACATTCATTATTAAAACTCAAACATGATCCCTTAGAGGAAGATATCGGATGCTCAAACAATCAGGCTATGCCAACCGTGGACTCTCACCCCATTTTCATACTAACCTCAAAGTCAAAAAATTTGACTACTATTATTGATGGGATTGGGTCCTAGGATTTGATCCGATGAGTTAGCTTGAAAAAGGCCCACATGAAAAACCAACGAAAAATAGCTACCAATCTAGGTTCATATACGATTATCAACCGAAAGTCTATAAGGAATGACTACCGGCCAATATTCGAATACTTCTTATAACTGCTCACTGAAGGGTCTTAGTCGCCTAGGTCTCACGAACGAAGGGTCTTAGTCGCCTGCCAACTATATAGGATTCACTGAGCGAAGACAACCACCCCGATCGGGCATCCAATGGTCGGCTCCTCAACCGACAGAGCTCTGAAGACTTTTCATCGGTCAAACTACCGATCAGTAGCTAACGATACCAATAACTCCAAAGGAAGACCAGAGTATCCTATTAACTCCTATCCCTCACTACGGACAGTACTCTAAGGATCTTTTAGTTAAAAAAATGTTCTCTCTTTAATACGAAAGTTTTCCAAATGATAAAGATTGCAATTAATTCGAAATATTGAATCCCAAGATTTTCGGATCGGTTCAGTAAGAAAAATAGGGTTGAAATACTCTAGCGGCGCACGACTCTCATAGATATAAGACATCTCAAAACCCTCCTAAACAGGTACGCTCTCTAGACCTTATACATTAGGTACTCTAATCATATGGAATTACTTTCTCGAGTTCTCAATCTGTTTTCCTTTCTTACGAAAACCGCTCTTTCTGACTTGAGCGTCAGAGTCATCCCGCTGGAGCACATTCCGATGATTTTTGCAGGAATCACATCCCTTTGACGGTGACCGCTCGGGTCAGCAAGGAGACGATATTTGTGGAGTCATAACCCACCTCCAATAGATTGACACCGTCCGTGAGAAACAGACTAGAGTGATTTTTGTTATTCTGATAGCTATGCCTCCGAGAACTAGAGCATCTTCAAAAGCCATTCCTATTATGGAAGGACGCACGGCCACACTTTCTGAGGCCGCTCCTCCTGTGGCGCCTGATCACTTCACTCACATTCAGGCAGCCTCCCTTGGCCCACTTCATCAGGAACAGACCCTATAACCTATAGTCCCCAACCAACCAATTGTGGCCCCTATTCCGGAACGAGTCAGTCGCTCCCAGATGGAGAGGCTGGAGTCCAAAATCCAAGACATGAGCAAGCAATTGGAGGGCCTTAGCCGCGCCCTCAAGCCAATCTTCTGTAGGGGGATCTAGGCATCCCCAGCGGTGACCATCACCCCCACGTCGCGAAGCATCCGAAAACTCCAAACCAATCCTTGACGATCTTTGAAAATAGGTTGAGCAACTTGTTGCCAATGAGCTTAGGTGGGTTAATCCCCAGGGAGATCAGATCTCCTCTCACTATCATGCTTCACCTTTTGATCCCAAGATCTCTTCAGAGTCTATGCTTCGCAATGTGCTCCTACCCGCTATGGAAAGATATAATGGGACAACAGATCCCCAGGATCATATAGCCCATTTCGTAACTGTGATAGTCTCTAGAGACATGTCCTACACGGCCATGTGTAAGCATTTTCCCACCACTCTTTTGGAAAATACACTTACCTGGTTCAATTCTCTCCCACCGTAGAGTATAAAGACTTTTTCCAACTGCACGAGTAGTTCAAGTCACACTTTGTAATAAGCAGAGGGGTCAAGAGGAAGTACACTGCCCTATTATCACTACACCAGAAAGAAAAAGAATCCCTAAGGGATTTTTTGGAAAGATTCAAAACAGAGATGATGAGGGTTCCATTCTTAAACCATTCGATCGTGCTGGCTGCTCTATTAATAGGGCTAAGGTCTTCCAGCATGAAGGTATCAATTATGAAGAAACCCCCTACTACTATTCAGGAATTTTTTGCCCGACCCGAAAAATATATCGCCGCTGAGGAGGTTGAGGCGTTCGACCGCAAGGGGGATCAGCCCATTCGAAGAGAACGCAATCGATCGTCCAAAAGGTCTCCATCAAGGAAGAGCCGAACGAGTCATCCTTCTCTATGGAGATACAATAATTACACTTCACTGAACGAGACTCCCGGCCGGGTCTTGGCTTTAATAAAAAATAAGTCGTACATTCGATGGCCCCCTAAATCACGTAATAAGTTTTTGGTACCATTGCCGGGGATATTCTTGTATATCAATAAAAATAATCTTGTTTGAGATTGGATATTATTTTTTTTATTTCTTGTCTCTTTTTTGTTCTTCGTAAATAGGGTATATAGATTTTAGGATTTTTCATATATTTCTTGTTTCTTCCATATAGAATTAGACTTTTTAGTTTTTTTTTTATTTCTTGTTTTGAAGGATTTTGGCCTGATAAACAAAACTCATAGCTTTAGCTATGGGCATGACACTATTTTCGTCAAATTCCATCGTTTTCATAGGATTTTGTATTTTTTTTATTTTTTTTATGATTTTTAGAATTTTCCAATTGTCTTTTAGGTATCTTTTTACACTATTTTGTTGTGTGTTGGTGATTTCTACATTTATCTTGGTATTATAGATTTTTTTGAATGGTTCTTGCATTTAGTTTTGAAGTTTGAATTTTGTGCTATTTTTGGTATCTGTACAGTACATGCTGCGATCTAAGAGTCTTGATCTAGCTGATTTTTATCCTGAGATTGAAAGAACTTTACAAACCATTCGTAGATAAGCTAGGGAAGCCAAGGAAGAAGAAGCAGAGGCTCATGAAAATAGAGCAATGACAAAGTATTCGATGCCTAGACTTCAAGACATTCAGACTAGCATTGCACGACCCACTGTAGACGCAAACAATTTTGAGCTGAAGCCAAGTCTCATCAGAATGGTACAAGCAGATCAGTTCAATGGGGAAGCATTCGAGTATCCAAACAACTACTTAAAAAAATTTTTTGAGATCAGTGACACAATATAGCTAAATGGAGTCAATGCAAATGCCATCAAGTTAAGGTTATTCCCTTTCTCTCTTAAAGGAAAGGAAAAAGTACGGCTGAACTCTTTCCCTGTTAATCATTTTACGAGTTGGGAGATTCTTTCTCAGACATTTTTAGTTAAGTACTTTCCATCTAGTAAGACAGTTAAACTACGTAATGACATTACTAGTTTTAGACAATCGGAGGGTGAATCTTTATATAATACTTGGGAACGATTTAAGGATTTGATTAGGAGATGTCCACATCATGGTATTCCTGACTAGTTGATTTTGTAAATTTTTTATGATGGTCTTTTAAATTCTGTGAAAATTACTATTGATACTGTGGCTAGAGGTGCATTTATGAGCAAATCATATAATGAGGCATGGTTATTATTGAATAGTTTGGCTTCTAACCAATATGATTGGTATAGTGAGAGTGCGATTCGTAGGCAAAGTGTTGGTGTGCATGAGGTTGATAGTCTTAGCATGCTCAATGCAAAAATTGACTCTTTGATTAATTGCATGAAAACTAATCAACTTAATATTGTGTCTAACTAGGCCTTATATTGTGAGTATTGTGGTGATTCTACTCACGTATCTTTTAAGTGTCCACAAGTACAGCAAACAAACCAGATTTCTAATTTTAACAGACCTCACGACAACCCTTACTCCAATGCGTATAACCCTGGATGGAGGAACCATATCAATTTTTCATGTAGTCAAGGAAAACCACAGCGAGTGAATTTACTAGATTTTCATTCAGGGAATCCACAACCAAGATAGAGTAAGGCATCGTGGGAGATAGCAATTGAACGCTTGGCAACAACGACAAATGAAAGGTTTGAGAGGCTTGAAAATAAAATTGATTAATTAACTAATGTTTTTCATTCTTGTGTGCTAGATAGATTGTCAAGTGACATTGAGAAAAACCCTAGAGAGCAGGTTAATGCAATCTCATTGATGAGAGAGAATGAATTGCAAGAGGTACCAAATCTATCCAAGGATGAAGAGGATAAACAAGAGACAAAGGAAGAGATCCAAAAGTCTATGAATGAGGAGGCTGAGACACCAGATTCTAAACAGAGAAGTGTTTTATGTTTTAGTGATTCTAAAACCCCTATTCCTTTTCCTGGACACACATTACATGCAAAAGTACAATTTAAAAATTTTTTTTAAATTCCTAAGAAACTGTACATTAATATTCCTCTTTTAGTTTTTATCAGATAAGTATCGAGATACGGGAAATTTCTCAAGAAAGAGATCACTAACAAGAGAAAACTTGAAGAGATTTCAAAGGTCAAGGTTACATATGAGAATGCGATAATTGACAAGAGAATGACAAAGACATGGTATGATACAATAAATAGACATACTATGAAGATTTGTGAGAAGAGAAGAAATTGCTAAAGAGGAAGTTGTAACTTCCTTAACCTAATTAGGGGAGTTTTTCTATTTTGTTCTCTTAATTTTAGATTGATTTGCATTGCGGACAATGTTTGGAATAAGTGTGGGGAAGATGCATTGCATTTTGATTTTTAGGTATTTTATTTATTTCATTCTAATTTGTAGGACATTATTTTTATTTTTTTTTTTAGGAATTAGAACATTTTTGTTTAGGAATGCAATTTTTTGCTGAATTTCTTAAACTTTGAAAAATTTTTCCATGCCAACTAGATTTTCTCAGGTTTCTAGTCCTTGTATGCTACTTGTCTTGAATTTCATTTCATGATAGATGATTGATATTAGTAGTTATTTAGTACATGAGTGGCTATTCATCTTTTTATAGTTGATTTAAAGGATAGATATGCAAGATTTAACACCAAATTTACCTTAGTGAGAATTTGATCCTTATATAGCAATTTTTTGCTTTTATCATTTTTTCTTGCTGAGTATATATCACACATGATTTAGTCATTTTAGAACTTGTTTTGTTGTGCATTTCGAGACCACATTCATAATTTTCATACACCAAAATGATTAAGGCACTTAAGATTACACATTTTTGGTTTCCTAAAAATACCATTCCAATCATTTTTTACCTCTTAGTTACCCCCCTTTGAGCCTAAACCTTTTCTTTCATATATTAACTGCACCATTTACCCTATGACCTTTTCTTTCTAACCTCATATTTTGAACCCGAATTCACTAATATACCTATAATTGAAGGTATGACATTTTGTATTTAGCTATTATTGTTTTGTTCAAGTTTTATATATATTTTTAGTCATTGTCATGTTGATTGAGTTATAAAAAAAAAAATCAAAAAAAAAGAAAAAAATTTAAAAAAAAAAAGAAAAGAAGAAAAGAAAAGAAGCATTTTTCAGTCTTGTTATTGTTTACTCTTATAGTGAAATGTTTTTATTTTGTTCTTTGTTTTGAATAAGTGATATATCACATTACATGTTCGTAATTAGAGTTATTATTTTTTTTTTTTGTCTTGATGTAACAATGTCATATCTTGATCTTTAGGTATACTTAGTAAATCATTTTAACTATACATCTTACCCATTATCATATCCCTTACCTTAGCCCCGTTACAACCAAATAAAAGGCCTTTTGATTGGCGTACGAATTTCATATATAAGTGGTGGAGATTTGATATATGAGCAAACTTATGGTAATGTTATATCATTGTGTTGATTTGAGTGATACACGTACCTTTACATAAAATGAGTCTTTTGAGTAGTTGATTAGTATCTTCTTTCATTCTATTGAGTCAACCGATTGTAAGGGTGGTTGAATCTTATATTGTTCTTGATTTCGCTGAGACTATATGAGATGTAATAGTTTCTCTAGTGCTGGATATTATGAAGTATTGATTGTCTTGATTGTACTTCCGATTTGAACTTGTTATATACATGGTTAGAGACTTGGGATGTTAAATTGGTTTTGGAGAAAATTTATTCTTACTTGAGGACAAGCTAATATTCAAGTGTGGGAGTATTCGATAGTGATATTTTTATACATTTCAATTTATTTTATTTTATTTTATTTCAGGCTTTATTTATGACTTTTAGGACTACTTTTAGGTTTTATTTTATGATTTTACATTGATTATTTTTGTGTGTTTTATTTTAGAATTATTTGGCTTATTTAAGGATATTGGGCTGCATAGACAGCTGTTAGTATTTTGGATAGAACCTTCTGCATCGATGACCGATTGACTTGATTCTTATTGGGTTGGAAAGAAGACTTCAAGGCTTACAAATCTTATGAAAAGCTCAGAGGCTGGGTCAGGCCAGAAGATATCTGAAATTTGAGTCGACATTACTGTAGTAGTGGAAATCAAGGCCCATAAGTTTTAAAAGCCCAAGTCCAAGTGAAATATCAAGCTGTTATGAAGATCCACGAATTTTAAGTCATTTAAGACTCTTAGAATTTAGATTATAAGAAGGATACATTCTTTTCACTTGAGAGGAGAGGATAAACCCTAGCAGCCACCTCCTTTGGAGGAGAATTCCTATGGGTGCAAAAGGGATATTTTCTTTACCTTTCTCACTTTTCTTTATCATGTCTACTTAGATTTCTTGTTCCTAGAACTCGATGGATTTTGTTTTTTGATTAATAATATGGTTTGATTCGTTTCTTTCCTTTAAATCTTTATTGGCATGTTCTTTCTTTGATGAGATTTCATTATTGAACTTAATGCTTCATTCGTAAAGGGCCCTACGATTTGATGATTTCGATTACATGCATGAAATCGAGAGAAAATTGCATGAAATCTGACCAATACAATAAAATCCATATAGGATTATGAGATCGACGGATGATTAACTCTGTGTGTGGAGATTTTGTGGGAAACCCTAGATTACAGATATTCCACAAATCTTAATACAGTTTGGTCTAATCAAAATTGTATGACCATTGGGTTTTGATTAGCCGAATTATGGTTTCATTGCATTATCATTGGGTGAATCTAATTTAGGAAAATCTGCCATTATCAAGAATGAATCTTTAGTTAATAAACTTTAAGGGATTTGAAAGAATTCAACCGTGTGAAAGATTGGAGATAGATGAAATCGATGTCCTAGGGTTTTATAAAATTAGGGTTCTCATTAATCAATATTCTGTTTTTGATATTTTTACAGTTTTGATGAGGATGACTCCAACAAAGACAGAACAAAATACTATCACTTCCACTGGGATTACGGTCATACAACAGACGACTGTAAAAAGCTAAAAGACGAACTAGAATTCTTGATATGCGATGGGAGATTGCGAGAATTCATCATCAGAAGGGAAAGAGATCCCCCCACCGATTATCAGCGCGAACCGCCACGACACAACCAGGTGGAGGAATGACTAATAGCCCGGCCCCAGACCGATAGGATAGACGGAGTAATACTGTAGATCCAGGGTAATCCATTAGGGAATGAGGAGGGGCGCTTGATCACATCGATCTTTTACTGCCCGAAGATACCTCCTTCCACACTATAGGAAGTCCTAGCGACATGCACTGATAAACGATTTAGGGAAGAAAGGCCCGTCATTAGTTTTACAGATGAGGATCTACTTGGGATAGACCCGAGCCGACACGACCCCCTCGTGATAACCGCCAAGATTGGTCAATACAAAATTAGAAGAATCTTCGTCGATCAAGGGGTAGGCTGCAACCTCGTATACCGTGACGCCTTTGGATGAATGGGGTTTACTCCTGCCGATCTCCAGCCTTATACAGGCCCAGTCAAAGGGTTTTCAAGCGAATGGATATACTTTTGTTTACCCTTGTGGCACCTCCTAATCATGCGACAGCCTCAGTCGTATTAAATATGGTGGATCTTCCTTTGCTCTATAATGTTATCTTGGGCAGGCCAGGTCTGAACGCTTAGGAAGCTTTACCCAGCACTAACCATATGAAGATTAAGTGCAGAACGCCGTCAAGGATGGAGACATTGTCATGTGATTAGGAGCCTTCGACTTCCGCTCCTAAGTAGTTATCAGATCTTACTGCTAGTGGTTTTTTCCTTCTGAACTGTAGGGATATTTCTTGCATTCTTGAAGCAATCAGCTTAATCGATTTTTTTGCAAGACCACACCTAATTTCATATCATCCGAGGGGCCTCAGCCGCCCAACTCCGATCTTTCGTACATGTTGTCAATAGGGGATGCAACTCCCCGAATGGGTGGATACGGGCCATTACTTATAAATTTCCTACCGTTTAGACGGTCTCAGCCACCCAGCTCCAATCATTCGTACACGTCGTCAATAGGGGATGCAACTCTCCGAACGGGTGGACGCGGCACAGTACTTATAAATTTCCTATCGTTCGGAGGGTCTCAGCTGCCCTGCTCCAATCGTTCATACGCGTTGTCAATAGGGGATGCAACTCTCAAATGGGTGGACCCGGCCCACTACTTATAAATTTCCAATCGTTCAGAGGGCCTCAGTCGCCCAGCTCCAATTATTCGTACGCATCGTCAATAGGTGATGCAACTCCCCAGACAAGTGCACGTGGCCCACTACTTATAAATTTTCTATCGTTCAGAGGGCCCAGCACCAATCGTTCGTACGTGTCATCATTAGGGGATGCAACTCCCCGGATAGGTGGATGCTGCTGACTACTTATAAATTTCCTATCATTCAGAGGGTTTCAGCCGCCCAGCTCCAATCGTTCGTACACATCATGAATAAGGGATGTAACTCCCCCGACGGGTGGACACGGCCCACTGCTTATAAATTTTATATCGTTCAGAGGGCCTCAGCCGTCTAGCTCTAATTGTTCATACGTGTCATCAATAGGGGATATAACTCCCAGGACAGGTGGACGCGACTCACTACTTATAAATTTTCTATCGTTCGGAGGGCTTCAGTCGCCTAACTCCAATCGTTCGTCCGCGTTGTCAATAGTGGATGCAACTCCCCGGACGGGTGGATGCAGCCCACTACTCATAAATTTCCTATCGTTAGAAGGGCCTTAGCCTCCCAGCCTCTATCGTTCAAACACGATAAGGGGTGGGACTCCCCGAATAGGCGAGCATGGCCATTCCACCAAAAAGCTTCCTGCCAGAGAATTTAAGTCCCCTTGATTCTGTCGAGAGAAAACAACAAGGATTACAGCTAAAAATGACAAAAAGCAAGAGTTTCTCATTGAACAGACAAAAGCCGTTGGGTACAGAATTTCTGATAAAGTTATACAGCCGGGCTACAAGCATTTGCCTCTCCTTCGACCGGGGGCAAAGTATCGCTTAAACCCATACAATGAATTATCTCTTCAGTATACTTTAATCTCTCGGTTAGTTTGCATTGAGAGTTTTTAAGATGATTTCATCCTTCACACAAGACTCCTCTAGCTCAACTATTCTACGCTCCGCAGTTTGAAGAGACTCCTCCGGAACATAGACAACTTCTCAATTGAGCGTAAACGCACCTCGCATGCTGTGGTCGCAAATTGTGACCATTCACATTCCCCTTGGCACTAGACCAACTCTGATCGAAGTTTCCTTATCTCTTCCTCCTTCTGGTTGAGCAATGCACCAGGCGTGCTCTCAATCTCCACGGTTTCCTCCTCTTGAATATGAATCTCTTCCTGTGCTTGAGCCGGACAAATTAATTCAGAAGGATGCCCCTCTAAGTAATTTATCACCTACCTTCCCTGCTGTCCATGAAGCCAGGTAAGAGCCATCGTCTGCAAGGAAAACTGGGTTAACAAAGACAAGAGATGAAAAGAAACCCAACAAGTACGAAGAAAGCGCTACCATTAAGCCCAATGACTCAAGGACCCCACCGACTTGCTCATAAGACATCCTCTGGAAGTTGAGCTCACATCAATGAAAGTCAAATTGGTTGGCAACACGCTCTGCTTCCTCCAGGTCTATGTAGTTGTACTGTATGTCCCTAGCACAAATGACAACAGTCTCATGTTCCTTTGAGCCTTTCCTGCCATCAAAAGACTAAATAGGAGTAACAGATGGAGGTGACATTCCTTCAAAAAATTTGTGCTTTCCTTTACGCAATGACCTAATTGGGACAGCAGAAGAGGGCCTCGCCATCTTGCCCTTCGTAGCTCTGGGAATATTCTCCCCCAACGTGTCGCCAGACGAAGGATCATCTCTGGATCCTCCCAACTAATCCACATCGACACTCGCTTCACTAGGCGGAATGCCTTCATCTAAAACAACAGTTCCCCTTGGTGTGCCTACTGTCGAAACCGAATGGTCAAGCAGAATCATTAACGTAGACAAAGGAGGAGAAATCACCCTCCTCTTTACCGAAGGAGGAGGCAATCCTAGAAGGGCCTCAAATGCCATAGTAAATGATCCTTAAAGGGCCTTAGCCACCCCGATGTCCTCTTGAATAGACCTCTTCACACCTAGTCGATCCAACTTGTCGATGGTAACATTCTCTAACACGGCATCATCAAGAGAATCTAGGGAATTAACTAGCTTGATTATCTCCCTCTTATTATAAAGGGGTTTTTTTTTTTTTTTTTTTTCCCCCCCACGGCGGGGGCCAAGGACATCATCTGGTTATCCAGTAGAGACTCGACTAATATGTTTTGACTGGTGGACTTACAATAGCCATCGACCGACCGAATGAAACGACCGTTCTTTGAAGCGGTTGGTGGTTTCAATCCCACAGAAGGCACCCCATCGGTTTCAGGTAACAGGGGCAGGTAGTCCTTATCCAAGAACTCAACGTAAAAGAATTTCTGCATCCTACTCTTATCAGTAGATTCTTTGTAGTAAAACCTCTAGCCAGACTCAGGACGAGTCTAAAGTTTATACCAACCCCTAGTTGACCCATTATTTCCATACCTAATCAAAATAAAGATGGACGATAAGATGTCAAAATCGAAACGAAGAAGGCAGAACCCTAACAGGGAAACCACAGCGACTACCAAACACCAGGCACTCGGGATCAGAAGGGTCGAAAAATGTTCCAATGTCATAATACCTCCGCAAAGGAGCCCGTGTATGGAATTTTCAAGTCGTACCTGACTAATTGTAGATACATTAGCACACAACCCTCCGGTGCCGTATTGGCTCGATCGGTTTTCGTAACAGATACTAAGGCATAATCATCCCCCATCAGTATCTCGGTTTATACCTCTTGGAGTTCATCCAGGGACATAACGTTCATAATGTCACTAATACCTGGAAAACCCTGAGAAGTCAGTGTTTTTGCCATTGTTTTTTAGGATGTTTTCTTTGCCAAGCCTCAAAGGGAACCAGAGAAGCAATGAGGAAAAGCTGGAATAGGATACCCTCTGATGAATATGAACCCTTATGAAGCATATAAAAGATGATTCGCAGAAATCGAAGCGACGAGAGTCACATTAGAAAGCTCCATGCCTTTTCCAACGATCAGTACTCATGACATCTCTTTGTTAAGGGAACCATGATTCGGGGAAAATAATGGGACAGAATCCCAGGATTTGATCCAATGAGTCAGCTTGAGAAAGGCCCATATAAAAGCCTACGAAGGACAGCTACCGATCTAAATTCATATACGATTATCTATCGAAAGTCCACAAGGAATGACTACCAGCCAACATTCGAATACTCCTTATAACTACTCACTGAAGGGCCATAGTCACCCTGGTCTCACGAATGAAGGGCCTTAGTCGCCCTGCCAAACGGATAGGATTCACTGAGCGAAGACAATCGCCCCGAGATCGGGCATCCAATGGTTGGCTTCTCAGCTGACAGAGCTCTAAAGACCCTTTATCGATTAAACTACCGATCGATAGCTAACAATACCAATGACTCCAAAGGAAGACCAGAGTATCCTATTAACTCCCGTCCCTCACTGCAGACAGTACTCTAAGGATCTTTTAGTTAAAGAAATATTCCCTCTTTAATACAAAAGTTTCCCAAAGGATAAAGATTTCAATCAATTCAAAATATTAAATCCTAAGATTTCCGGATCGGTTCAGTAAGGAAAATAGGGTTGAAGCACTCTGGCGCTGCATGACTCTCATAGGTATAAGACATCTCAAAACTCTCTTAGATAGGTATGCTCTCTGGGCCTTACACATTAGGCACTCTAATCACAGGGAATTACTCCCTCGAGCTCTCAGTCTGTTTTCCTTTCATATGAAAATCGCTCTTTCTAACTTGAGTGTCAGAGTCCTCTCGCCAAAGCACCCTCTGGCAGTTTTTGTAGGTATCACATCCCTTTGACAGTAACCGCTCAAGTCAGCAAGGAGTCGGTATCTGTGGAGTTATAACTCACCTCCAATAATTATGACTAAGATTGTTTAACCAATAAATTAATTTTGTTTATGCATATGGTACTATCATATTTTTCTCCTGGTTTTTTTGATTATTAATCTCAGTTGAACACCTTTTTATTTTTAATTATTTCAACAACAATCTCAATTACTCAACTGTTTGAAGTATCGGTTTTTAACCTTTGTGGCAACTTATCAAATAAATGGACAATAGAATTTACTTAAATCAGAAGAGGGGGGGAATTTACCCTTTCATGGAAAATATCTACCGATGTTTATTCATTCATTCACAAGAAAACATTTACTCATAACAATAAAAATCAAAACATATAGAAAGCTAGTAATTAACAAAAAGTGGCTGAGAGTAGATGTTCTTGCTTTGCTTTGGGTTTCTCTAGTATGCTCCTTAGAGGTATCTCAGCCAGTTTGCATAGTCATCCTTAGAAGTGTTTAATTGTCATGCCTAAATCCAAGTGCAAGTTATTTTGTATATAGTGGTTGGAATTGGTAGACCACTCAAGTTATTTTTTGACAATAAGTTGACAACATTATAATTCCAATAACAATTGGAGCTTGACAAAATCAAAACATCTAGATTTCAAGTTCCTGGTTATGAAGAAAAGAGTTCAAAGTTGATGGTTGTCTATAAAGCATACACTACAAAAAAATACCGAATTAGCGACGGATTTAGTCACGAAAATATCAGAAAAATTCGTGGCTAAATTATTTAGCGATGGATTTAGCCATGAACTCATATCCATGGCTAATAGCGTGTCGCAAAAATTTAGCCACGAATTCAAATTCGTGGCTAAATTCGTGGCTAAATTTAGTCACGAATTCAAAATTTAGCCACGGATTCTAATTCGTGGCTAACTTTATCCACGGATTCAAAAAATTGTGATTAAATTTAGCCACGAATTAGTGAATAATTCGTGACTAAATTTTTCATTTTATATTTTTAATTTTAAAAGCCGTCGTGCCACTGCCAGCGGCTGCCGGCCCACTCGCCGGCTCCCACTCGTGTATGAACCAACTTCCTACTATTTTATATTTTTGTAGAAAATGTGCATTTATCCAGATTTGAACCTGGAGCTAAGAAGACATCTGGAGCGTTCTCAACCATTGTGTCATATTAACTTATCTGATATACTTTTTTTTTTTTACTTCATTACTTTATTTCTAACTTTTACCATTAAAAATACAATTTACTAATTTAATAAAAATATAAAATATAAAATTATATTTAATAAAATTAAAAAATTATCTTAAAAAAAATACAAAATTATATTTTAAAAAATAAAAAACTATATTTAATAAAAATCAATATCCTAATTTAATAAACATATAAAATATAAATTTATATTTAATAAAAATATAAAATTATATTTAACAGAATTTCAAATCAGCGACGAATTTAGCCACGAATTTAGTCACGGATACAAAATTCGTGGCTAATTAGTGGCTAAATTTTGTCACGAATTGGAAATTCGTGACTATTTAGCGACGGATTATGAATTTTGTCGCTAAATTCATGGATAAATAGCGACGAATTTTTTCCGTGGCTAAAATCATGTTTTTTTGTAGTGATAACGGTAAAAACTCCATAATTGAGGATCTGCTTACTAAGATTTGCCATCGAAAATGTTTCATCAGCTCACTAATCGTATGAGTGTCAAGTCATTTGAGCATCTTCAGTTTTAGTGAGAGTTTGCAATTTTAAAGACTATTTTAATATACACATTTTTGTTATTTCAGTTTATAGTATTGTAACGTTCTTTTATGTAGAAATAAAGTTTTGGTTCTTCAAACTCTGATTTTGATATGGTTTGATCTCAATAAGGTTTAAGGTGGACCAATTGGTAATAGAGATCTTAAAATCATATTACATGAAATTTCTATACTATACTTCCACATCATGATCCATGTCCTTTAGTTATATCAACATATGTGACTATTGATGGGTCAAGTTTTGACAAATGTAATGAAGGACACTTTGATCTTATGTTATTGTGATTAATAGGTCGGATTGGTTATAGATACATTTTGGTAATGACAGCAAAGTTGAGATCATATAGTTATCTTTTAAATGCATAATTATAAGATTATACATATAGTCAAAGCGAGAGATTGTTGGATTTTTCATCTCATATTGAAATTATATGAGAATAATTATTTGTTACAGACCTTAATATAAGCTTGAATCCACTTAAAAGTAATTTACTAAAATATTAGATAATTTGGATTTTAAAATATCTGATATGGTATTGTCCTTTAATGTGTAAAATACTAAGTGGTAATTCATATCTTTGTGATAAGTTAAGATAGGAATACCAAGACATAACAAAGTAATCTGATAAGAATACCAAAAGATAACAAAGTTATCTATATATTGCGGTTGTGGTCCCTGAAACACATGTAACTTTCATTCTTTCCGCCATCCCATCATTTAGAGAGAAAACTAAGGTAGAAGTTAAATCTAGGAGGCCAATCGCACGGCTCTAAGTAGCAATTGGTAATTATGGATTCAAATATATTTTCACTTATAAATCTAATAATTTCTTGATAATTTAATATGAGATCATGGAAATATAGATGATAAATTTCACCAAAGAGTTATTTTTCTAGCACCACTTTGTTAGAAAAATAAATAAAAATGAAAGAGAATGATAGTACAAATGAAAATCTTAAAATTGAAGTCAAGAATCATGGGCATGGGATGAGAATTCATTATGCAAAAAAGAGTACAAACTCAAGCATTAGAATAAATATGAAATGAGTACAACGGCCCAACCTTAGTATTGTAGGTGCATTTGACTCCACAAATAATGACTTTACTAATTCAAACGGGATAATTTGGCTGTTTGAAGGTTTTGATTGATGAAACCTGCAAAAAACCGTCAGAGGGTATTTCGGCAAGGGAGTCTCCGACCCTCAAGTCAGAGAATGGTTTTTGATGGAAAAGAAATAGATTGAAAGAGACCTCTGAGTGCCTTTGTGTGCATGTTAGTCCATAGAACGTACCTAGTCGGCTAACTAAGCAGTTTATATATAGTTTTAACGTGTGAGAGTCGTGTTCATGTGGTGTGTTGAAACCCTAGTTTCCTTATGAGAGTATCCTGAGAACTCAGGGAATCATAATGTAGATTTTTCAAGATTTTGAACTCTTACCAAGTTGGAAAGTCCAGATCATCTTGGAGATTCCTTTCCTTATTAGCTACGATTGTAGGTTTCTGCAAGATTGCTCTCGTAATTTAAGGGGAAGTAAATATTACCCCTGCAGATTGGTTTGAATATCAAGATCTAAATGCCGATCAGCATTGTACCGAGCAATTGAGGATCCAGAGGGGCCTCGTCAGTACGCATGGACTGGGGGTCGCTTTAAATGAGCTTGGGCCTGTTTTGCCTAGAACCCAATACGATTTAGGCCGGGTACTATCATTTGCTCCTACTCCTTATCTCACTTCGAAGGAGAGGTGTAAGGAGTAAGTCAAGGGTCGCTCCTTGGAAGGTCGTGGGAGCATAAATATAGATTGTCACCAAATAAATAATCTCAAAGAAAAAGTTGTAAGTTAGAGAACTTGAGCTCTCATTCATTGTGCATGTTCTTATTGGGCTATTTCGTTTGTTTAAGATTGTAGGAGCCGCGTGCTCTTGATTATAAATAGGAGTTGGGGGACTTCAATATCATCTCAAAGTGATTTGATATAAAGGCCATTTTATGAACCTTTCTATTGAATGTCTATGTTTTTTAGGGATAGCCTGAGTATGGGTTCTAACCCACAAAAGTCAGTAGCTTAGAAGGTTTGGAGCTGTTAACATGAGATTCCATCATGTATTCTGGAATTCAGGTGTCGTGGTGGAATCTATTAGGGCTCTCATCAAGATATTTGACTTGTTCATAGAGAGATCGTAGCTCAGATAGGAGAGATTCTTGTTCATAATGGAAGCTCTACTCTCAAGGTCAAAATCGGTGTCTGGCCGATAGGTGTAATAAGGGTTGTTGAAAATACTTCTTTGGTACTCCATCAGGTCGAGTGGTAAGAGGAGTTGGGAAGCGATGGAGTCTGGGCAAAGAAGAGGGTTTGAAGCTTGATGTTTCTTACCTTCTCAAAGTTCTAGCTTCTCTTGTAATTAATTTATAGTTTTTTCTCTGACTATATACTATCTCTTTTATACTCGGTTGGCCTTCCAATTATGTAGTTGACATGTCCTTTCAGTTTTTATTATATCATCTTTAACGCAACCTTGTCTTACTCGGAGACTTGTAAACTTTCTTTTGCATTGTATCCAACTGTGTATCCCGATATGTACTCATTGCATTAAAATAAAAAAGAAGTTTTTGTTACTTACTGGACGATTTTGCTTTAGTTAATAGAATAATCGCCACGCTGCTAATAGCCTATCAAGTGCCAACCATCAAGCCGATAACCTAACCGATTGGATATCTATTGGTCGATGGACTCGGTCGTCAAGCCTAGGGTACTATTGCTTGCAACCAGGAGAGTGAGTTGTGTTTACCCAGGCAGGGGTTTTTCTTTTTTCGTTGGAATATCCATTTGAGGTTTCAACTAGGTGTATGGATAGTGCCTACCCGTTGAGAAGATAGATCCTCTATTCATAGTAAGTTCGTTTGATAGAGCTCAACTGGGTGAATGGGTCATGCCTATCCATCGACGGGATAAATTCTTTATTAATGACACGTTCGTTTGATAGAGGGGGTCATATCCGCCCAGTGGGGAGATGGATCCCTTATTAATGTTGCGCTTTAAGGATCATGAGTATAAAAATAAGTTTATCTGTAGATAAGATAATGAAGTGGGGGACCATAGAGGTCTTACCTGATCATTCGTTTGGAGGCAGAACATGAGGATGTTCCTACGAAAATGTGCCGATCATCATTGATAATAGATACACAGGTTCTCTGAATTCCATGTTTTGGGCACAATCGAGTTGTCTAGGTGATCAAGACGATATGTGCCTCAGCAGACTTCCAAGTGTATTCTATAAGAGCTTTCCTAGTTTGGTGCTAATTTGTTCCCTAATTAAGATTGACTGGTGGGTTCCACTTTTCTGAGTACCAAATCGCCTAACTTGAACAATCTAATTCTGACCTGACGGTTGTAATACCTTGCTATCTACTGTTGGTAAGTGGCCATTCGAATGGATGTGGCTTCCCTTAGTTCAAGGAGTAGTTCTAGCCTTTCTTGTAATGCAAGCTTGCGTGTCCCCTATTTGTACAGATCCATCCAGAGTGAATGAATGTCAATCTCGACTAGTATCATTGCCACACAATCGTATGTTAAGTTAAATGATATGTCCCTATTGCCCTTTGGGGTGTTGTTCGCAAGGCTCAAAGGATGCTGTAAAGTTTATTTACCCATTGGCCTTTGACTTCCTCTATCACAGCCTTCAGCCCTTATGAGATCATTCGATTAGTTACTTCCGTGAGATCATTGGCTTGCGAGTAGGCGACGGAAGTGAAACAACACTAGATCTCCAACCTGTTGTTGAAGTGTTGGTGGCTTCTGTTGTCAAACTGTTTGCTATTCTCGGTGATTAAAACATGAGGTACACCAAACCTGGTGATGATGGGTATCCACACAAAGTGTTGCATCTTACCTATAGTGATTTGAGCCAAAAATTCCACCTCTACCCATTGTGTGAAGTAATCGATGGCTACTACTAGGAATTTTTACTATCTAGTGGCTGGAGGGAATGATCCCAGAATGTCCATTCCCCACTAAGTGAATGGCTACAGACTGGCTATTAGAAAAAGTTCAGTGGAGGGTTGCCATGGCACTGATGTGAATCGCTGGCACTGGTCACATCTTTTAATATAGATTTCTATATTGGCTTTCATGGTTGACCAATAGTACCCTTGTTGAAGAGCCTTGTTCACCATGTTCCATGCATCTAAGTGGTTGCTGCATACTCCTTCGTGGATCTCTCAGACTATGTTGTCCCCTTCTTCGGGCGATTTTAGGTACGGATGAGTATAGGACTTCTTATAGAAATCTCCATTAATGATGGCGTAATAGGCGATCTTGCACCTCAGCTTGGCGGCTTTGGATGGTGAGTTCAGTAGCTACTCATGTTTCAAATAGGCCTCTACAGGGTCTTTCTAACTTGGTGAGCTATTCACCGATAGGATATGTTCAAGTTATTCAATGCTTGGGTATAGTAGGCTCTCTAAGTAAACCACTTGGCTGGTTGCTATGGAATCAGAGCTAGCTAAGTTGGAGAGTGCGTTAGCTCGTGCGTTTTCTTATTAGAGAATCTGTTGTATGTTCACCTTGTTCAGCTTGTCCATTGCTTGGTGTATCTTGGATAGGTGCTTCGCTATTGTCGGTTCTTTAGTTTTATAGACCCTTTATTTGTTTGACGATCAACAGGCTATCGATGAAGACTCGTATATTCTGAGCCTCTAGTGATGCCACATTTCGCAATCCAGTTAGTTGCTTAGAAGTCGAAATGAAGGGCTTATTCAGTTTTGAAATCATCTGGCTCCCACTAAAATAAGCCTGGCTTTGCTCCCTGAAGTGTTAGACAACCCGTCTAAATAGAGGGTCCATTCAGGATATAAATATTCCTCTTGGTTTTCAATGGGAGCTTATTTGATGGACATCAGGAATGTGTACTCGAGTATAAAATCTACGAGGGCTTGGCTTTTGATGGCTGGCCTCAGCAGGTATTCGATGTCGAACTTGCCTAGTTCAATACTCTACTTGATGAGTTGACCCGAGGGGTCTTTCTTTTGTAAGATTTGCTTTTGAGATTGGTTGGTCAACACTATGATGGTGTGAGTTTGGAAGTTTGGGCAAAGGCACAGGCAGTGATGACAAGGGCAATGGCTATCTTTTCGATAGGTCGGTAGTTGAACTCAGAATCATGGAGTATGTAGCTGACATAGTATATCGGCTTTTGTGTGGTGGATTCCTGTCTTACATGAACAAAGCTGAGTGTTTGATCAGAAACAGAGAGGTAAAGGTAGAGTTTCTAACTAGGGACCGATGGGAGAGGAGTGGGGGTAACATGAGATATTTTTTGAGTTGATCAAATGCAGCTTGGCGCTCAGCCATCCATGCAAATTTTTAGGACATCTTTAGAGTATTGTGAAAGGGCTTATACTTGTCCCTTACTTTCAACATGAATTGGTTTAGGGCTATGATTCTACTGGTAAGGCATTACATGTCCTTCACTATCCTTGGTGGCGCTATGTCAAGTATAGTTTGAATCTTTTCCAGACTTATCTCGATTCCTCAATTAGTAATCAAGAAACCCAGGAATTTTCTAGACGTAATTCCAAAAGTGCACTTTATTAGATTGAGCCTCATGTTATATCGTTCTAACATTTGGAATGTCTTTTCCAAGTCGGTGGTGCGATCTTCCACATTAGCACTTTTGACGAGCATGCCATCAACATAGGATTCCTGGATAGCTGTCCTTTGAACACGCCTTATTGAGGTAGGTAAAGCTCATACACATTCTCCACTTTCTGTTTGCCTCCTTTTCCATAACTACATTGGCCAACCACTCAAGGTATTCTACCTCTTAGATGAACCCTGTGGACAAGAGCTTTTAAACCTCCCATGCATTGCTCGTTGGCACTTTGGAGTGAACACCCTTTTCTTTCGCTTAACTAGCTTGCGAGTGGGGTCAATAGTCAATCTGTGGACTATGAATGATGGGTAAACACTGGGCAAATCTTCGATTGACCATGCAAAAACTTTAGAATACCATCACAGACAATCCACTATTGCTTCTTGAAGAGATTTTGGCAGATGGGCTCCCACTTGGATTGTCTGACCAGGCATGTCTGTGATGAGGATTTCAATTACTTCTTCTCCAAGTTGAGACTTAGACTGCTATTTGGTGTCATCTCTAAGTTCTATGGTGCCTACGGCTAGTACTTCTCCTTCTTCTCTCGCTATGGGGGCGGATAACAGATTATGGTCATTGTCAAGTGTTGCAATCCCCAAAGGTGTTCTAAATTTGACCTTTATATGTTTAGTGTTGGGTAATGCTTCGAGGCCATCCAGGCTAAGATGACCTAGAATGGTGTTATAGATGGACTAAAGTTTTACCAAGTAGAAAGAGGTAATGGTAGCAATGTGGTGAGTAGGTGTCCCCACGATTACGACAAGTGAAATAGTATCTTCTGGATATATGCGTTCGTAAGTGAACCCTTTTATGGGTTGGTTGATGGGTTAGAGATGGGATGGGGTGAAGCCCATTCACTAGAAGGCATCCTAGAAGGGAATGTCATGATCCGTTCATTGATCCACAAATGTCCTTTTAACAAGATAGGACCCTATTCCAGTAGTGATGACTAACAGCTCTTTCAGTTGATGTTGACCCTTGCCAGGTCATCATCATCAAATCTGATGATAGGTCTCTTTCTCTTGACTGAAGTCATGATAAGGAAGGAAAGGAGATAGTGATGCGTATTGGTTTGGTTGGGAAATCAGTATGCTCTCACAAATAGTGCCAATTTGTTAGAGACGAATTTGGTTCCACAGATAATGACTCTACTAACTAGAGCGGGATGGCTTAGCCGTTTGAAGATCTTGATTGATGGGACTTGCAAAAGACTGCCTGAAGGTGCTTCGGCAGGGGGTGATTCCGACGTACAAATTAGAGAGTGGTTTTCGATGGAAAAGAAACATATTGAAAGAGAGCTCTAAGTACCTTTCTGTGCGTGTTAGTCCGGAGAATGTACCTGGTCAGTTGACTAAGCAGTGTATATATAGCTTTAACATGTGAGTGTTTGTGTTCATACAGGGTGTTAAAACCCTAGTTTTCTTATGGGAGTGTCCCGGTATAGAATTTTTATTTGTTTATTTGTTTATTTTTTTACAAAAGACAGTCGATATGATTTAATTATATATATGTAATCTACATACATCTATAACCTATATATTAATGTTGAGCCATACACAGTGAGATGAGACCACTCTACTTTTATAACCATCCAACATGCTAAATATTCACAAATGTTGAACTATTAATAAAGTATCAACATAGGTGTTAAAAAAAAAAAAAAAGAACCAAATGCCATGTCTAGCAAAAGAATTTATACCCTTGTTTCTTGAGTCTAAATATGAAGGCTGTTAACGGCCTTACTTGAAAAGTTGAAGTCAGACTTGGTAAAAGTTCAAAGAATTTACTAATATTTTCCAAATATCACCTTAGTTATTTATCTTCATTTAGTAAAAGATTAACAAATTCGTTAAAGTTTGGCTAATTAGTAAAAGTAGACAAGAGATTTAATATATAATTCTTTCTTTAGTAAATTATTAAAGTTTATAAAGAGTTTGATTTCATCCCTCTTAAGGAAAATGTATAACATTCTCATATCAGAGTTTGACAAAGGCGCCCCGCTAACAATTATAAATTTGAATCATCTCATACTCAATTGATCATCCCTTTGTGAACAAACATCACCAAAGCAATTGAGAAAATGGTGAAAGTTGAGATTCTTGCTCTGGTTTTGAGTATAATGGTGCTCCAAGATAGTGTCTCAGCCTTGTTCGATGGTTGCAATCCAATTAATAATCTTAATGATCCTCATGTTGTAGAGATTGCAAAATTTGCATTGAGTGAGATCAACAATCAAATCAACACACGACCTTTAAAATTAAAATCAGTTGACCAAGGTTGTTCTCAAGTGGTTGCGGGCATTAGTTATCTGCTTCGTATATCAACGGTGGAGACAATGGGTATTGATTTAATCAAAAAATTTGAGGTACTTGTTTGGGAGAAGGCTGGGTCCGGTGACAAGAAACTCATGTCCTTCAAGCCTATTAATGCCTAATTTCAGTGACATGTCCTTTGGTAGAATAATAAATGAGTTTCATTTTATTGTGGAGTATATGAGTTTTTGATTTTCCATTTCTTTTATTTATGTAATTGATTATATAAAGGAATTATTTTTTTAAAAAAAAAATTCTAGGGAGTGAAATTCTGTGTAAGTCAATCTGAAATTCAGAAAAAATTAATAAATGAGTTTCATTTTATTGTGGAGTATATGAGTTTTTTATTTTCTATTTCTTTTATTTATGTAATTGATTATATAAAGGAATTATTTTTTTAAAAAAAAAAATTTTGGGGTGTGAAATTCTGAGTAAGTCAATCTGAAATTCAGAAAAAATTAATACGGTTTTTTTTTTTTTTTATGATTATCGATTGGAATGTAGGAAATTTTTTAAAAAATAATGCACAGATAAAATTGGAGATTATAGAAAGAAAGTGCATCAATAAGGTTGTTTGTTTGGTATATGCCGACAGATGGGCTATAAACAACGAGTATAGAAATCCCAAATCGTAGCCCGAAATTGCTTTGATTCTTTGCCATTAAAAGGTTCTCCTAAGTGGAATACAAAACATGACATTTTTGGTACCTCTAATTTTACAATTGTTGGTGTTGTGATTTGCAATATACCTAGATGAATAAGAAATTTATAAAGGAAAAAAAAGCAATCAAATATAATCAGACAATAACCACACAAAATGGACACACAAATTTTATCTCAAAAACCTAAATAGAGAAAATTACATAGGAAATGAGAAAATAAATGCACTACGAATAAGATGAAAGTACAAGAATATTAATAAAAGTATCAAAATCGATTTATAAAAGGTTATTTCATCCTACCTCTGTAAAACGTACGACAGTCTCATGTTAGAGACTGACGAGGTTTCACACAAATAATTAGAAATTCAAAGCAATCTGATGGTCAATTGAATCCATTAGTGAACAAAGAAATATTCTATAATATAGAAAAGCAACAGCAACAAAGAAAATAGTGAAGGTTCAGATTCTTGCTTGGGTTCTGATTTCATTGGTGCTAGTTGGCATATCAACCGTTCGAGACGGCTGCCAATGAATTAAAAATCTTGATCCTAATATCGTAGAGGCTGCAAAATTTGTGGTATAGTTTTGATGCCTAGTTGAATCAAATGACAAGTAACTCGTATCTTGCAAACCTATTAATGCCTAAGTTTGATTACATGTCTTGCATAATTAGCTTGTGTCTTTTTAGTCCTTGCATTGTTTTTGGTATGGTTTTGATGGATGGTTTTCATTTTATTGTGGTGGAGTTTATGAATTTTTTATCTTATATTTCTTATATATACACAATTCATTACAAAGGAATTTTTTTTTTTTAATTTTAGGGAATATGAAATTCTGAATAAGTCTATCACTGAAATTTAAAAAAAAAAAAAAAAAGCACACTATTGTTTCATGGTTATTTCAAGGAATGTAGAAAAATTTTTAAAAATATCTATAGCAATAAAATTAGCTTTTATAGAAAGAAACGACATGGATAAAGTAGTTTATTTTGAAAATTCTAGGAGAAAGACCATGTTAGAAAATTAGCTCTTACCAGGGTCTTGAGCAAAATCAAAATCAACATACCCAATAACTCACTTTTTAATTCTTCTAAACTATAAACAAACGTCAGCAGTTTCATGAAATATCTAAAAATGCACTAAACTGCTTTCCATTGTTTTTTACCAGTGTTAGCTATATTTCTACTAACTACACTAACTACAAACAATATATCTTACTTGAGTATAGACCATAGGACATAAAATCATGCTTCAAATCTCTCCCTATAGATAAAGCAACTGAAAGTTTGAAATGAGCTACTGACAATGTATTGACAGGCTTAGCTTTCTACATATTTGTTGATTTTGTATGCCCTAGAGAGGCATTTTAGGTAATCTTGAGGGGTTAATGGGATAACTCCCACTTACCCATAATTACCCTAATAATACTCTCCCATAATGATCTCTCTCTCTTCAAAATTTACGCACTTACCATGTATGCGTATCTTGATGAGGAAGAGCTTATGGCTATGGAGATTTATCTCTCCGAGGGTGTTAGTGAGAGAATTTCTCTAGAGTGAAAATCATATCGAGGGATCGAAAAAATTTCGATGAGAAAATTTTCTCTTGTTGTTATGATCACTGGATTAAGGGTTGAGGCGTCGTGACGTTGCGGTAGTGGTTCGATTAATCTCGTGATCACCATTCCGGTCGCGCGATCTAATCAAGTGATTTGCCATTCGGTATGATTATTTTCGAAGACCCTACATATTGAGGAACATACCCTATACCCGATCTCCATTTTATTTTTCCAAAAAATGTTTGTTTTTCGCTGCACATGTGTGATTTGATTCCAACATTGGTATCAGAGCACTCGTTGGATTAATTAAAATAATTTTCAGAATTATTTGCGAGTATAAAAAATGTAGGGTATTAAATTAGGGTTCGGATCACGAATGAATTTCGTGAATCCAATTACACTACGAGATTACTTATGACATGTAGATCACAAAAATAATTTTTGTTGAATTTTTGGAGCACATTTAGGGCATAAAATGTGAGGTTGATGTTTTCGGTTCAAATATTGACTGGACCTTTACATCTTAGCTCTGTCGAGTTTAAGGACAAATGGTATATATATGTTTTACATGTGCTGATCTACATTTTGATGTATATATTGTACACTACCGCCACCGGAAACTATGATTTCCAACATTGGCCCTTCGATTCGACAAATTTGCGCTTTAATCCTTCATAAAATCAAGATAGGATGAATGGAGGAGGCGGAAATGGGCACCAGCCCAGAAGGAAGGTTGTGCGCCTGTAGGCACATGACCCATGCCCCTGCGCATCTGGCCTGTGTGCCGACATGCAGGACGCGCATGTGAGGCGTGCCAAACACGCTGTGCAGCGCCAGCACTTCCCCGGCACATGCAGGTGTGTGGGGATGCACCTCTAGCATGTGGTGGCATGTGGGACCATTGACGGTGCGTGAAGTCGTCCTAAAATGGAATTTTTCATTTTTCTGAGGGTCCCATATCCATATTTGTGACTTTTTATGAGTTTTTATATATCGAATCCTAGTCTGAATGGCTAGATGTAATCCTGAATTGTGGTGTATGGTGTCCATTAACTCATACGCTCGTCTTGGGTCTGTACTCGAGTCATTTGCTTCTTATTGGTTCGAAGGGTTGGTTCGATTAGATCTTTGTAAGAGAGATAAAATTGAATGGTGATAATTATAAGATTTTATACCGATAGATTTAGTTTATTTTTTAGAAGTAAGATTTATCTGAAATTTTGAGATATGAGATGGTGGATTCCAAGGAGGGTACCACGCCTCAGAGAGACGAGATTAGAAAGCATTACGTGTGTGAAAGTGGAAGGATGGCCGTGTTAGGGTAATCTTTCTAAGCATTATGAATGATGATGTGATATTGGTTTATGAGCAATATCCTACGGCTATGTTAGTTTGGCTCGCCTTAAAGAGAGCATTGTGGTACTCTTATAGCTCCTGAGATGAGGATGCTGACTTATAAGTTTAATAATTTATAAGAAAATGGTTGATCATATAATGATGCAACATTTGACGCAAATGTCGAGTATGATCGCTAAGTTGGGGAATGTGAACGAGCCTATTTCAAATATGTTTTCTAGTAATGAGTGTGATCTAGTTTTTACCTGATTCATGGGAAACCATGAAAACTTATTTCACATGCGATGAAAGTATTCGTACTTTTGCTAATATAAACAGGCACAGAGAGCAGAAGTAGGAGCATCTGGAGGTGAGTAGGTCATACTCGGGTCATGCTTATGCAGTGGAGTTGAGCAAGGACCCTTGTACCACCGAGCACAAATGGCATAAGCATGAGTAAAAGACTCGAGGTTCAGATAAGAAAAAACCATCCTAGAAATCTGACAATAAAGTATTAAATGCTAAATTGTTAATATGATAATTCAAATTCGTATAAAACTAATTTTAGTCAAAAGATATAAGAAGTAATAAAATTAAATCAGACCAATTTAAAGAATTTAATAAAATTTTCCAAATATCACCTTAGTTATTTGTCTTCATTTAGTAAAAGATTACCAAATTCGTTAAAGTTTTCTTAAGTTAATCAATGTATCACAAGAGATTTAAGATATAATCCTTCCTTTAGCAAATTATTAAAGTTTGTAAAAGGTTTGATTGCATTCCCATTGAGGAAAATGAATAACATTCTTATATTCCCCAAAAACCATTATAAATTTGAAGAACCTCATAGTCAATTGATCATCCCTTTGTCAACAGACATCCAAAACAATTGAGAAAATGGTGAAAGTTGAGATTCTTGCTCTGGTTTTGAGTATAATGGTGCTCCAAGATAGTGTCTCAGCCTTGTTCGATGGTTGCAATCCAATTAATAATCTTAACGATCCTCATGTCGTAGAGATTGCAGAATTTGCAGTGAGTGAGATCAACAAACAAATCAACACACGACCTTTAAAATTCAAATCAATTCACCAAGGTTGTTCTCAAGTGGTTGCGGGCATTAGTTATCTGCTTCGTATATCAACGGTGGAGACAATGGGTATTGATTTAATCAAAAAATTTGAGGTACTTGTTTGGGAGAAGGCTGGGTCAGGTGACAAGAAACTCATATCTTTCAAGCCTATTAATGCCTAAGTTCAGTGCTATGACCATTGAAATAATTAACTTGTATCTTTTTAGTCGATCTATTGTTTTTGTGAAACTTTTGCTTTGGTAGAACAATAAATGAGTTTTTGATTTTCTATTTCTTTTATATATGTAATTGATTATATAAAGGAAATATTTATTTTAGAAAAAATTCCAGGGTGTGAAATTTTGAATAAGTTAATCTAAAATTCAAAAAAAAAATATAATATGCTTTTTTAATGGTTATTGAATGGAATTTGGGAAAATTTTTAAAAATAATGCACAAATAAAATTATAGTTTATAAAAATAAACAGCATCAATAAGGCCGCTTGCATGGTATTTTCAGACATACAAGCTATAAAATAGAAGCATAGAAATTCCAAACTGTAGCCCGAAATTGCTTTGATTCTTTTCCTTCACTACAAAAAAACACGGATTTAAAGATGGATTTTAGACACAGAAAAAAATTCATCGCTATTTTGTGATGAATTTAGCTACGAATTTTGTTTTCGTCACTAACTAGAGACAAATTTTGTGACGAAAAATTTTTTGTGACAAAATTAGCAAAAAATACAATATTCGTAATAAAATTCATCGCTAATTAGTCATGAAAATATTTTAGTCACAAAATCCACTAGATTTTGCTACAAATCAAGTATTCATCGCTAAATTTAGCAACGGATAAAATTTTCCTCACTAAATTTAGCGACGGATAGTTTTTTTGTTGCTAAATTTAGCGATGGATAATATTTTCATCGCTAAATTTAGCGACAAATAATTTTCATGGTAAAATTCGTCATTAATTATTCACGAAAATATTTTCGTCTTCAAATTTGTTGGTATATTGAGCCACAAAAACTTTTTGTCATAAAATTCGTCGCTAATTAGTCATGAATTTTTTTTTGTCACAAAATTAATCGCTAAATTTAGCCCCAATTTTTCGATCATAAAATTCCTCGCTAATTAGCCATGGATTCATATATTTGTGACTAAAATCATCGCTAATTAGTCACGAAAAAAATTTGTGGCTAAATTCATTACTAATTTCATGTTTAAATTCCTTTTATACTCTATTATGAAATATTTTCAATCGCGTCTCTTTATTGACTCTTTTTGAATAACAGAATCGAATTGAATACATAGTGAACGTTACAGTTTTCACCAAATTAACAATTTTTGATAATAAATAATTCAATCAATCTCTAAAAATCAATTTTTCATCAGCTGATGTCGAGTTCACCTTTCGTGTTCTTCATCTTCTCGACCCACTCACTTCTCCCATTAATAGTTCATTTATCTTTGAACGTTCAGCCATTTATCATCACATCATTGTCATCAACAAGGAAGACGTTAGATCAAAACTTTGCACAAGGTTTCCAAGCGATCAAGCAGTAAAGTAGGTTTCCCCATCCTGTGATCCATATTCTCTAATAAGTAGATCAGACAATAGTTTTCAGGAGATGAGGGCAATGAAATGGATGATTATTGAGAAGTTGTTGCTCGTTTATAGACTCTTATAGGGTTTCAAAAAAATAAAATAGAAAAAGAAGAATAAAATAATGAAAGAAGAGAAAAAATAATAAAATAAAATATATGATACCAATTTCAAAAATGAAAGTAAGAGTATTGTATATATGTATCACACATTCGCCACTTGAACTCAAAATAACTCTAGAAAGTCCTTACATAGAATAATACAAAAATATTTGAGAATCACTCTAAATTCAAGCCGTTCGATAAGTGACACCGTAAACTTTTATCAAATTACTGCTGCTTCCAGGAGCACTCAGTATTTTTTGCATTACAATTCATGGCCATACTTATTTGATGTACTTTCATGAAACTCTTGTCAAGCTTTGTCCATAAGCTCCCATCCTGCTTAGCATGTCCAAAGAATTTTCTTTGATTTTTTGCAATTTAACTTGTATTATTCTCCATGGGCAAGGGTAGTAAGGATAGGATGATTTTTGTTTTAAATATTATATTTCACTAGGTCTTCGTTCTTTTTTTTATTTATTTCTTTTTCTTTCCTGATTCCTGATACTTGAAGGACATGGTGATGGTTGCAGGCTTACACACTAAAAATGTACTGATACTATACCACTGACCAGCTTACTCCATATATTTTTTCCATTTTTTGTAAATATATCAATGTCACACTCAGTTATTGACTTTTTCCCCCCTTCTCAATGTCCTCTGAGTTATGCATCAGATCTTGAAAATAGCACACCAAGTTTTGAGTAGTGATTGTATTGAAAAGAGTCTATCTAATAAAGATATTGCTTTGTATTAACTATTTGAATTCACCATTTCGTCGCATCCACTAAATGTTGGAGTAATCTTTTCCCCTTGTTTTTCTCAATAAAAAAGATTGATTCTCTGAAATTCTTCCCATGTATAGTAGGTGCAACAAAATGGTGAACTTAGAGGTGCTAGTAATTTTCTAGTTAAACCCACAAGGTCGCAACATCCTTGAACTCTTCCTACTATTACATATTACATAATGGATCCACCGTCTTTACATGGTCTGGAAACCTTGCTCTTAGTATGATTTTTTTGCTCCTAATCTTGTGTGGTTTATTATTTCTATATATCTGTTTGGACTACACGAACTTATATGTTCAGAAAATATACATGACACAACATGGTATTCAATCTTAAGGCTTGGCATATTTCCTGCCCCAATTTTCTCCTTTATGAGAATTTTTTGTTGCTGGTTTGTATGAGATTTTCCTTTTTAGATGGCATGAGTTAAGAATATTGGAGTTATAAACAATATTGTTTCTCTTTTTGACTTACCGGTCATTGTCATATTTTATAAATTGAAAATTTAATGAAACTCCTTCCAATTAATCTTTTATAATTATTTCTAATGGACATATAGAATCAAAACTCTACACCGCATACGCGCAGTGTACTCCACCTAGTATGTATATAAATATATATATATATAATATGGTAGACTTAGAAGTATTTAATTTTTTTTTTTTGTCTATTCATACATTTTAAATTTTAGAATGTTTTATTCTTAGAATATATGATAAATTTGGCATATCGGCTATTGTGCTTAAGGTGAGAAACTGGATCCTGAGAAAGTGGGGATTGAGAGAGAAAAGTTTGACCAACAACAATGAGAAAGTTGAAGGGAGGGCCAAAGAGGGCGGCTGGGCATGGGGCAGCTAAGGAAAAATTTTATATAATCATTCCGGTCGAAGGAATGGTGTGTAGCTTATTCATAAGGAATGTTGCAAATTGAGTTGATGTTTTTCGAATGTTAATTACTAGATTGATGTTTTTTTTTTTTTACTTTATTCCTATTGATATTTTGTTGAATGCTCGAATATTTATGAACAATATCGAATTTATTGGTTTTGAAAAAATATTTGAAATCTAATTATTTTGTTGGTTAGATTAGGAAAATTTTTAGACTTATTGGATGGATATTAGTGACTAAATTTGATATTTATGTTAATTGGACATGACAATTTATTTTGAATAGGGAAATTTTCAAAAATAATAAATTTTTTTGGCTAAATTTTTAGATCATTGCTAAATTTGTCACCAAATCACATTGCTTTTGTGGTTAAATTTGAAGAATTGTTGTTAAATTTGTTGCAAAAAAATTCTAAAATGTGTTAAATTTCACAACGGAAAATGAGATCCGCTACTAATTTTAGTGACGAATATGGAAATCCATCGCTAAATTTTTGCGACACTTTATTAGTGATGAAAAAAATTTTGTCGCTATATCCGTTGTTAAACAAATTAGCATTGAATTTTTTTAAAATTTTCGTTGCTAAATTGATTGCTAAAATCATATTTTCTTATAATGTTTTAAAAACTTCTCCTAAGTCGAATACAAAATATGACATTTTTGTACCTCTAATTTTATAAAGGAAAAAAAAAACAATCAAATATAATCAAACAAAAATCACACAAAATGGACAAACAAATTTTATCTCAAAATTTAAATAGAGAAAATCACATCGAAGAAGAGAAAATAAATGCACTACGAATAAAATGAAAGTACAAGATAATTATACAAACATGAATTTACTCTTGTAAACCATTAGAGTGTGGGGTATTCACCACAGCCGCCATCATTCAACTATATGGCACAAATGCATGTTTCACAATTCAAATGCCAAATTGTTATATGATAATTCAAAATCATATAAAATCAATTTTAGTCACAAAGATATAACAAGTAATAAAATTAAATCAGACCAACTTAAAGAATTTAATAAAATTTTCTAAATATCACCTTAGTTATTTGTCTTCATTTAGTAAAAGATTAACCAATTTCTTAAAATTTTCCCTAGGTTAATCAATGTATCACAAGAGATTTAATATATAATTCTTCCCTTAGCAAATTATTAGAGTTTCATCCCTCTTAAGGAAAATGTATTACATCTTTAGATTAGAGTTGGACAACGGTGCCCTGCAAACAATTATAAATTCGAATCATTCTCATACTCAATTTATTATCCCTTAACAAAATGACTGAGAAAACGGTGAAAGTTAGATTTTTGCTTTGGCTTTGATTTCAATGATTCTTCGGTATGGTATCTCACCCCTTCACGGCAGTTGCCAACTAATTAATAATCTTAAAGATCCTCATGTCGTATAGATTGCAAAACTTGCAGTGAGTGAGATTAACAAACAAATCAACGAACAACCTTTGAAATTAAAATCAATTGACCGAGGTTGTCCGCAAGTGGTTACGGGCATTAGTTATCAGCTTCATATATCAACGGTGCAGACACTAGGTAATGGTTTAATCATAAGATTTGAGGTACTTGTTTGGGTCAAGTGACGAGAAACTCATATCTTTCAAGCATATTATTGCCTAAGTTCGGCGCTATATCCCTTGGCATAATTAACTTGTAACTTTTTACTCCTTGTGTTGTTTTTGAGAGACTTTTGGTAGAATAATAAAAGCCTTTCATTTTATTATTGTGGAGTATATGAGTTTTTTATTTTCTATTTCTTTTATATATGTAATAGATTATATAAAGGAAATAGTTTTTTTCTTAAAATTTCTAGGGAGTGAAATTCTGAATAAGTCAATCTGAAACTAAAAAACAATTAATGTGGTTTTTTTTTTTTTAATGGTTAATGCATGGAATATAAGAAAATTTTTAAAAATAATGTACAAATAAAATTGGAGTTTAAAGAAAGTAACGACATCAACAAGACTGTTTGTTTGGTATATGCCAATAGACGGGCTATAAAATAGAAGCATAGAAATCCCAAACTGTAGCCCGAAATAGCTTTTGATTGTTTACCTTTAAAAGGTTCTCCTAAATCATTTCATATACCATTAAATGATTGCTATTGTGACTTGCAATATACCTGGATGAACAAGAAATCACTACAAAATTAAATTACTAAACTGACGGTGACTTTTATTGTTGGTGAAATTTAGTGTCGGTATTTTATGATCTATAGAGATACTTTTCATAAAATCGTTAGAAAATGTATATATTTTTTCACGGTATAAAATTATTCGTCAAGATAAGTTTATCAACGGTTAGTAAATATAGCAAAACCGTTTGTAAAAATCAATGTTTAAATTTGACGGTTATCACTTGTGATAAGTAAATGTAGCAGTGTTTAAAGACGGTTTTAAAAAAGTCTCAATATAACTCTTTTTTACTGTCTACTTTATAATACCGTTTGCATTAATTCTTCGTCTATGCTAACATATATATTTTACCGTCAGTAAATATGGTCAGTAAATGTAACAATGTGGAAGTTGTGTGAAATGTGAAAATGTAAGAGCTTAAATTCTTTATTTATAAATATACAAAGGAAATCTTAGTGCTACCTCGAAGTTGAGTCACATTATGAGAGCCGATGCTAGATAGCTTAATATAGGTTTTGGACCACAAAACCTAGTTTCTGTCTATACAACAAATACAATGTTTAGTGTTTTTTATTTTTTGGTGGTCGAGGGATAATAAGCTGAGTTGGAAAGCAATGTCCTTTTGGCCATCTCCTACCCTTTCCAATTTTCTCTCCAATTTCCTCCATTGTAATTAATTAAATTTAATGTAATTTCCTTAGTTTGTATGATCATCTTTTCTTTCCTTGAGAGTAATTAAGTAAATAATTTAATTTAATGTAGATATTAGTAATTATAATTTAAATAACGTAATTGTTATCAATATTAATTTAAATAAAAATATTAGTAATTTAAATAATTTAAATAATGTGTCCTATTAGTAATTTTAGAGTTCTTTAATTTGTCAGATAAAATGTGATTCATGGAATTGACAAAAGGAACCAATTTGGATTGTCTTTGTGATTTTCAATATAATAACAATGCTAATATACAAACATAATTAATCATATCAATATAATTAAATAATATTAAATATCATGTAATTAATTATACCAACATAATTAATTACATCTCAAATTATAACACTATATTATCTAATAATTGGTCAATAGATTTTCAAAAATATAACACTATATTATATACTAATTTCATTTCATTATATTATTTAAAATAATAATATTAATAACTTTATATTAATTAATAACTTTATGCTGAATTGTTATGGAATACTCATTATTTTTTATTAACAAAATGGATATAATTAGTGGGCTAATGGTAGGGGATCACGTGGGCCTGTGCTTGCATGAAATGTAGTAATAGTAGGTAATAAATAGTAAAAATTACATGTAGTATGTGATTTTTTTTAACAAAATAAGGCATATGAAAAGACACATGGCGGTATTGACTAAAAATTAAAAAAAAAATGATGAATTAAGAATAACACGGGAAATAAAAAAGAGGCGGGAAAAAAATGTGTGGCTAATGAAAAAAGAAACAGGAAAAAGTACAAAGCGGACGGCTTTTGAAAATTTGTTTATGAAAATGATATATTATAAATTATTCGAGAAAAGTTTCACCATTAAGTTTTCAACTTCTTCTTTCCTCGAAAGCTCTTTTCCCCTGACTCATCTAAATCTCTCACTTACATTATAAAATTTTATCAAAAGTTAATCATAATTTTTTTTAAAAAAAATTCACTATGGTGTTTTGGTTGGGTATTTGAAAGATTCGGATGAGTATTATAACTGACCATGAAGAATCACAACCATTTCAAAAACAAGTTAAGTTTACAATCATCCCAAAATGTTATCTACTGGCAGAGAGAGAGACGTGTCGAGTGAGTTGACACATATGATTTGTCGGAGATCTCGGACTTGGGTATGGTATCGACCATTTTTTCGCAGTGTTGTATTTGGTGATGTTGGATGATGTATATGTTCATTTTGAGGTCTATAGAATGACCAATATATATTTTAATGGGATGACTGTATTATGTTATGTAACGTAAATTGACACTCTCAGTTGTATTGCTTAATTATGCATTGAGGCACTATGTTGGGATTTTTACATACTTTTACTTGGGAAATCATGTTTTTGAGAAAACAGGTTTTATACAGGTATTGATGTTAGCCTGTGTTGTCTCAATATGCATGTCGAGAGGCAACAGCATACGGGGTGATGGGCGGCTATTCACGACCTCGGATCGAGGATCGGGGCGTGACAACCAAAAATGTTACCATCTCAATTTGAAGGCACAATCCCCATATCAAAACCAAATAATCCCAAAACTAAGCAGATAACTGAATAGCAGTAAACAACTTTATGTACAATCCTTCATGTCAATTTATTTATAAAAATCAATAGTGAAATAAATATAATTACATGTGACATTGTAAAGAATGGTTGTAAATAAAAACATTACCTTCTAGGATGGAGTCAGGTGGTGATGATGACGGTTAGCTTCTTTGTGCACTCCCAATATCTGGTATTGGAGGAATCTAACAATTCAAATAATTTGGATTATTATTCAAAAACAAATATGAAATTAGTACGATTATGTTGAATATCATAGAAAAAATGTTCATAACTAAACACCATCAATAAGCCTTGCATTATTAACCAGGTTCATCAATTCATCTTGTTGTCCACTTTTAGCATGCATGGCAACATGCATAAGAGCATGGCTCACCAAATTAGTAAGATTGGGCCGCTTTAGATTGAACTTGTTCTTGGGATGGTTCTGATTCTTCATGGTCAGCTACAATGTTCATCCATCGTTTAGTTCATCCCATATCTGTAACAGGAAAAATTTAAAATCTTTCAAGTACCAATTCCCAACACAACCCAATAGAATCCAACACAACAGAATGACTTTTTTATGAAAAAAAAAAATTCAATTACCTTGTGATGAAACTTTACAAAGTCGTTATTTGTCTCATAGATTTCTTGGTGTTTGAATATATATTATACAGAGCTTCAGTAAGAGCTATAGTGAAAGCTTTGTATGCGACTGGAGGCAAAAGATATACTTGGCTAATTTTATAGATTTTAAGGGAAAGAAAGTCTTAGATTTTTAGTTAAAAATATATTTGGTTGAGTGAGAGCATTCAATGGATTATGAAAGATTTTGAGAGCTTTGAGGGGAGGAGAGGTTTCAAGAGAAGGAGAGTTTTGATGGTTTTAAGATGATGATTTAAAATATATTTGGATTTAATCATTTGATCACCTTATTTTTACAAAGAAATTTTCAAAATCCGCTTATTTTTTCAGCCTTTTGTCTCCATATAAATTTTCTCACTCTTTTTTTCCACACTTTTCAAAATTTTCACCTAATTTTCAAAGCTGTGGGCTGACCACATGTGCTCGTGGTCAGTCACTTGAGCTCACTATGCGCTCACGGTTGACCATGCAAGCCCCTGCGGTTGGCTACATGAGTGCACAAAGCACTCATGTGGCTGACTGCGAGCACATATGGTTAGCCCACAGTTTAACATTTGACCTTTAAGATTTTACATTTCCATTTACTTAAAATATTATATGTAAATAAGAAAATACCCTTATTTGGATTCAATAAAAATAATTTCAAAGCCTAATTCATTAAGGATAAAAAGTCAACTCTGCCCTCAAAGAACAAAATTCCGATTTTGATTTTTTGATGAGTTTTTATTGAATGGTTAATGAGTTAAAAAAATATGAAAAAATAATTTTTAACCTAATCGATACGATGGGAGCAAATACTGCCAATTTTTATTCTTTCATTTTCTTGATATTTTAAATATTTATATTTTTGAATACTTAGTCTCTAGCAGGTTGGTCAAATCTGGGTTCTCACCATTCTAGATGTCTTGTTTCCTATCCAACTTACTTCCAGTAGCACTATTATGAGTAATTAATTATTTCTCTTTGTTATGGACCTCTTCTCCAATAATATAAATTGTTAAATTTCGTGTCGACTAACCTTATGTATTTTGCACATATGCATTACTATCTTTTTTCTTTTTGTGCTTCTTATCATCCAATTTCTTTCCTTAATCATTCTACTCATGTTTATCTCGAAATTTTTTTCTTAATCAAAGTAATCATGTTTTGTTTATTATCAAAACCTATAAATATGCCTATAGTTCTTAATTCCTCACATTTTTCCACACCTTTAGTCAATATCAACCACATGTCTTTCCTATATCAGCACGATTATTATGCATTATTTAGCTTGTTCAAAAAATCACCACTTTTACCATGTATTATAGCTATATTACTACATTTAATGAAATTTTTTACGATTTGTTATCATGCTTTTTAGATATATCGATACATATCATATTAAGTTAATATCATTACATAGTTCCAATCACATGAAATTATTATATCTAACTATCAACAAAATCGATAGCGTATTATGCTTTGTATTAATTAAAAAAAAAAGAATCACACATTTTACCAAACTTTATAAATGTATTATGACTTGTCATGCACTTGTTAACACCTGATACCATGCGTTATAGCAATATCATTTCATATCATGCACTTGTTACCACTTGTTACTATGCATTATAGCCATATCACTATATATCATGCACCGAATAAAATAAAGAAGACATCAATGATTGCATAATGCGTAAAATAACGAAATCTCATTACATTTCGTATGTATATGCATCCCATCCTACTTTATCAATATAAATTACCCATATAGATTATGTTTTAATTCATTCCTAAAGGCTGACATATTTATTGATGAAAAATGATAACTATCAGAATTGTAGATAGCATTTATACACAATACAATCTATGGGTTAGTATAGCTATAGTACTTATGGAGACAGTATGGTTTAACAGTCAGTAAAAAAGACTCATATAGAGACTGTTTTCAAACTCTCCCTAAAAGAATGTCACTTTTACTAACGATAACTAATAACCGTCTTAATTGAATATCACTTTTGTAGATGGTGTAATATATATGTAACACCGACACCTAAGTGTACTCATATTTTACTTCTCCTCACATTTATATATAATGTTTTTTATATTTCATAGAATGAAATTCACTCAGAAAATTCATCAAATATTTGATCGGCTGACGTTTTAAATTTTAGGTGATCGGTTAGTAAAGTATGGGTTTGTTCGATAGTGACTGCTCCTGGGAGATTGTTATCTCTAGACGATTTATTTTTTCTATCGTTCGGTATATTTTGAATTCTTGATCGGTATCTTTGCCTTACTGATATGTTTAAATAATTATTTCTCATCGGTCCGTTGACCGAATAGCATTTTCAATCTCCAATCGGCATCTTTCGATTCTCTTCGGCACTGTTGGGAAATTTCTATTCGGCACTTGAAATTGGAAATTTTAAATAATTCTTATTGGTGCCTTCCAATTTTGCTCCTGCACCCGTTTGGCATAATTTTCTTCATTGACCGGACAGTCCGTTTCATGTCCCTTCAGGTATTTGCCAATTCATTCAGTCATAAATTTTCTCCAATATTCTTTCGTTTGGTATTGACCGAATGGTGCCCATTACATTTCTCTTCGGATATTTGTAAAACCTATTCAGTACTGTTGACAATAAATTCTTGGTGTTGTCAAGAGTCTGTCGGTATACACTTATAAATTTGAGGAGCCTGTGTCCCTCTATTTACTAATCGGCTAGCCACAAGAAAGCACTCTCATTTGGTTGGTCGGTCAATCTTCCTGATCAGTCTTCCCGATCGGCCATCCCAGTCAGTATTCCTGATCAGTCTTCCCGATCGGCCATCTCAATCAATCTTCCTAACAGTCTTCCTAATCGATCATCTTGGTCAGTCTTCCTGATCAGCGTTCCCGAATAGCCTATATGGTCAGCCTTCCCAAATGACCTATCTGGTCAGCCTTCCCAACAGATGGCTTATCTGGTCAACCTTTCCAAATGGCCTATCTAGTCAGCCACCCCAAATGGTTTTCCCGATCGGCCTTCCTGATCAGTCTTCCCGGACAACATTCCTGGACAACATTCCTGGTCAACATTCCCGAACAGCCTTCCTAAATAGCATTTTCTCTCTTTAACTGATGATCAGCTAGACCGATGAGACTTGAACCAGACACATTACAAATCACACTTTTCCTTAATAAATAAAATTTTAAGTATTTAAGCTCATTATATTGAGATCCAAATTTACCAAATATGGGCATATTGGGCACCTGGGTCCATTGAAAGTGGAGGATAACTAAATAAATTCAAGAAATGGGTTTATAAGTAAAGAGAAGGGGTGAGATATTAGAGCCCATGAAAGGCAAACTCCATTTTTCTTCTTCTTCCTTTTCTCTCTTGGTTCACGCCCTCTCTCTCTCTTTCTTCCTGTTTCTTCCAAAGATCAATCAAAACACATCTAGAATGGTGAGAACATCTAGCAAGTTAAAGTTAATGAGAGAGTTGAGATTTCTAGTGAGAGAAAATCTAGGGTTTGATTGTGACTCGATTTGAAGCAAAATCAAAGACTGAATTTTAGGTAATATTCATTCTCAACTTGAGTTTATTTTTCCTCTTTCATGACCTGGAGTTATGCTGAAATTTGAAAAAATAGATTTTGTGGGTTTTGAGTCACCGTAAGTGAGAGAAAGATTGGGTATTCAATATTAAGGTTTTGTGTCTTCTTGAAAGAATTGATATTGATGATGATAGATACTTGTTTATGTCCCTTAGAAGTTGCCGAAAGCTGAAAAAGACAGAACATTCACTACAGAGACGTCTGAGAGTGACTATCATTCTTAGTACTATGAGTGGGACTTTCATACTATGTTTTCGATTGAAACAAACTCATGGTTTACAGCTTTCCAAATAACATATTTCATGGCATTGTGAGTTCAGATGGTTTGAACTATGTTTTATAAATGATGGCTTTTGTGATTCATTGGAGTGTCCCAAATGATTAATTCAAATGTTATGCATCCATAGTTTGAAATGAAATGATATTGTGCCACTATTTGAAATCTTGATATGATTTATATGCTACCATTGCATTGGCACTGATTTGAAATATTTTGATGAAATATATTGGCACATGGTTTTGATATGATTTGATGAGATATGTGGGCCGGATGCCTGCCTGTGATTTGATGATGTGATGATATCCTTGATGGATTTCCATAGCTATGAAGGGCTTTGGCAGAGGCACCCATTGTGTCTGGATACGTTTCTGCAGGAGGTATCCCCCAAACGCCATATGTATAGTTGCACTCGGATGAACCAAATTGAGGAGGACGTGTGTTACGTCATAGTCTAGCTCCGAGTGAGATACTATACTTGATTGTTGGATATACGTATAGACACGGGCTAGCCGGTTGAACCAAATGTGGGGAGGATATGTGTTACGCCATTGTCTAGCACTTAGTGAGGCCTGTGTTCAACGTTGGGGTAGAGAGCTAAATTTTATATACTTGCATATGAGAAAAAAAAAAAAAGAAAACCCCAATACGCCCTTCATTGGTCGAGGTAGACCACTACAGGGAATGTTTTATTGGCAAGCTCTAAATGATTTGGAAATGTATATAGATGCATACTTTGATACTATGATGTGTAATATGTGATCACCTGATTTCCGGAAATGACATGCTTGGTTTTGATATCATTATGGTTTTGAAATGTACTTTGACACTCCATATTCACACTTATTATTGAGAACATATTGTCGATCCCCTCACTCACTGAGTATTTCCCCCTAATACTCACCCCTCACTTTCCCTGATTTCAGAGATAGATTGACAGGAAGACGTGTGGAGAGAGTTCGACATACTTGATTTGTATTGGAGACCTTGGATTTTGGGTATGGTATCTGTAACACCGACGCTGTGGTGTTCGTACTAGTATTCCTGCTCCTGAAATTAAATAAAATATTTCTCCGTTTATATATGGAGAGAAAATTTTAATTATATTGATTTTCGATTTTGAGATAAGTAATTTGAAATTTTTGGGATATTTAAAGTATCCGTATTTCCGAATTGTAAAGTAAAGTGAATATAAAAATATATAGATGATTATTTATTCATTTATTAATTTATACATTTACTCAATTATTTATAAATTTATTTACAAAAAAAGAAAAATAATAATAATAATAATAATAATAATAATTATAAATTTACTTAAAAAATAAAAAAATAAAAAATAAAAAGATTCGAAATTAGGGAGCCCTAATTTCCCTCTTTCTTTCCTCTTTCCCTCTTTCTCTTCCCGCGACCGTCTCTTCATCTTCCTTCCCGCGCCGCCGCCTCCTCCGCCTTCTCTCCCTCTCGATCTCCCTCCACCGCGGCTATCTCACAACCTCCGTCACCCTCTCCACCACCGCACATCACCCACCGCCGTGCAAACCCCTGAATCGCCGCCACTTGCTCTCTCTCACTTCCTCCCGCTCGTGATTTCCTTTGTGATTTCTCCCTCCGCCGCGACTTGGTCGCTGTCCACCGTCGCAAACCGCCACCCGCAGCCACCGCAACCCACCACGGGTCGCCGCCTATCCCTCAGTCTCCCTCACTCTGCTCCTCCCTCTCCTGCTCGCGTGCACGACTGCGCGCAACAACGCGCGATTGCTCGCACTATTGCACGCTGACAGCCCCTCCTGCGCACGCACCAGCACGTGACCGCCTTGCGCGCCTGTGCAGCGCGATGGCTTCAGCCCGTGCAGCGCGCGATGGCTCCTGCGCACGCGGCTGCAGCGCCCCTTGCTCGCACGCTCATGTGCCTTCTGCACTCCTTCGAGAGCCCACTGCGACCCTTTCATTGCATAGGTAAGGGTTGAGTTAGATCTTAGTTCGAGGGTTTGATTTCCATAGTGATTAAGTCTAATTGCTAAAATTTGCTTCAATTTGGAGACATTGCAGGTCTTGGAATGAATCGAATGGTGCACAGACGCTAGAGTTGCAAATTTGTGAAACCCTAGGTGAGGGAAATGCAATCCTTTCGATATTTGAGTTATTTTATCGAATGTAGGATTGAAATTAGAATTGGAAACTATATGTATGTTTTGAAATAAGTTAGATTAAAAGGAAATGTACTTTCCTGCAATTTCATATGAAATTATTTATGTTAAGTTTAG
The DNA here is from genome assembly GCA_037126225.1 of Dillenia turbinata. Taxonomy (NCBI): domain Eukaryota; kingdom Viridiplantae; phylum Streptophyta; class Magnoliopsida; order Dilleniales; family Dilleniaceae; genus Dillenia; species Dillenia turbinata. The sequence continues at coordinate 12,966,026 of JBAMMX010000021.1, forward strand.
AATTTGATATAAATAGGACTGCGTTGCATAATAGAATGTGTTAGATAATGATAGAGGTTGGTTTGATTCGTTTGTATAGCTTTAGTTGAAAATTGGATTGGAATATGCCTGAATGTGAGGGTTTAGTTTAAAAATTTTCGCGAAATTGGTTGCTTAGCATGGAAGAAGTATATTAAAGGATAATGAGATCGAGTTGAATTGATTTGAATACTTTCCTTTAGAGTTTAATTTGACATATGTATGAAAATAGTCAAAATTTGGGATTTGAGCCTAAGGATTGATGCGTTGTTTTACATTTTAGTGGGTGTTGCATATAGGTAAGTTAAATACACTCTCTATATTATGAAAATAGGTTTCAATACCTTTAAAATGACATATGGTTTGAAGAAATCGGATGAGAATTGAAAAGTGTATGATTTTTCAAAGATTTTTCAGTTCATAGGAAATTTATTTATTTTAAGCGTATTTCCAATTTTGATTGGTTTTAGGATTGAATCAGACTTGATTTTGATGTGATTAATTGTTTATAAATGGAATGAAAGTGATGGAATGAGAATCTAGAAAGGTGAATGTGTAAATGTTTGATTTAAGTCTTAAATGAGCACATATTGAGGGGAGAAACCCTAAGGAAATATGTACCGGAAAATGTAGAACCTTGAATATGAAATTTGATGGGTTTTAATGTGATTTTGAGTGTTAAAATGTGGATTGATGTACTTGTGTTTTTGGCATTGAAGTGTGGTGTGTTATTGACTATATGTATGTGAAATTGAGGCATTTTGAGTGAGCTGGAGGCATGGTCTTATGTGTAGATTTTTAGTATGAAAATGGTGTGAAATTAGGTGTGTTTTGGCATATGAATGAGATGCAAAAGTGTGCAGACTTTTGGTATGTAAGTGGTGTGAAAATGTATGCATTATAGCATGGAAATGGGAAGCAAACATGTACAGAATTTGGCTTGAATTAGTAATAGCGTTTGAGTGTTTGTTTGTACATTTAGAGACTTGAGAAGTGTGTGTAAATGTGCAGAAATTTCTGCACTATTGTGTGTATCAAAGGGATGCCATTTCATGCTTGTAAAGGAAGGTTTTTGATGTTGGAATGTGTTGAAGTTTAGGGAGTTCATGTGCTTAAATTGTGAGCATTTCCATGGATGTTGGGTGCAGGGGTGCCATGCGCATGGGCGCCGGGTGCTACACTGTGCACAGGCGGATGGAACATGCTGTGTGTTGAGTTGATTTTTGCTAAGGGCATTTGAAGTATGCCAACACTTAAATTTTGTAAACTTGTTGTAGGTATAAATAAACATATGGAGTTAAGGTAGTGACCTGGTGACTTATTTATCGACCTCTTCTGATCTGATTCACTATTAGACCAAAACACGAAAGTTTTAGGTCTAGGTCTTATGTTTAATTTGAGATAAGAACCATCTGATTTGGACTTGTATAGCAGAAGTTATAGCCTATTTTCTATAACTGCGCAGGTTTGAAATTTGCTGATTTTATACATGCGTAAGTGTTGGATATCTTGATCGAGGGGAGCACAGTTTCGACACTTGTTGTGCATTGTAGGGAGTGATTGACCCTTCCGTATACAGTGAGTGGGTTTTATTTCAATGTTTTCGTTTAATATGTAAACTCTATTTTACAACAGTTTGATAAATGAGCATGATTTATCGCGTGCTTAAAATGTTTTGATTGGTTTTGGAAATGATTTTGTGAACCGATGGAGTGTCCAAAAATGTGATTGAATTATGAAATATGCATCCATGTGGTTGAAATGAAAAATGTGCCATTTTATGATATATGTTGCATTTGGTTTGTGAACCTGATTTACGGCACATGTTTGATATGATATTGATTTTGGCCTTGAGGGCTATGATATGTATTGTTGATATTGATATTGGCCTTGAGGGCTGTGATATGTGTTGTTCCGTAGCTACGAAGGACACCGTGAGAGGCGCTTTGGTGGCGTCCGGATATGCCTAGGCCTGGGGTATCCCACGGGTGGTCGAGATGAGATTTACGACACGGTACTAGCCAGGTTGAACCCGAAAGGGGGAGGATTTGGATACACCCTCCAAGTCTAGCACCTGGACGAGGTTCGTCGCCAACGCTGGGGTAGAGAGCACTTTAAATAAAAATCGCATAAAACACCCCCGGTGCGCCTGTCATAGGTCGTGGTAGACCTCTGCCGGGACATTGTTGGCTGGCAGCTCTATGATTTTGATGACAGTGTTTTGGATGCATATTTGATTTGCTGATGCGTGCAAATGATATATTGTTGAAATGAAAAACATGATGATTTGAAATATGATTTATATACTTATGCTTTGACACTCCAGTTTCACACCCCATATTACACGATTATATTAACCCACTCACTCACTGAGTATTCTTCCCTGAGTACTCACCCCTCCTCTTTCCCTCCCCAGACAGGATTATGGTGCTAGGGCGATGTATTTGGCTCGAGGGCTTGATAGCTCGTTGGCGGATTTGATGGTTACGACGGTGAGATTAAGTTTTAATTTAAAAGATGAATTTCATATTTTATTATCGACCCTGCGTGGTCTTGTTGAGGTCCGTAGTTGACCGTGTACTTATTTTGGGATGACTGTATAATTTATGTATGTTTATTTGCGAAACTCTCATATTTCATTTGCATTGAGGCAATTGTACGTATTTAAGTAATACTTGGGAAAATTATTGTATTTGTATAAATTTAGGTCCGCTCGATGTAGCGGCTGCTCATGCTCTAGTTGGGCATGACAGTAGAGATCTGTGGCTAGGTTGTTGATAGATTTTATAGCCTTGCGTTGTTCTGGATGTCAGTTTTGGGAGTTGGTTTTGGAGATTTAGAATGATTTTGAATTATACAGGTTTATACAAGTTATTTGTACATTGGGAGACCTCCGATTTATGGGGAGGTTCTGCCCAATTTTCTGTAAAAATACAGCCGGCATCCAGGGCAACGGGCGGCTGTTCACGATTCCCGGTTCGGGGTGTGACAGTATCGACCATTTTTCCGCAGTGATGTATTTCATGATGTTGGATGATATATATATATACATTTGAAGTCTATAGTATGACCATTGTATACATTTATCGGGATGACTGGAATTTTGTTATGTAATGTAATTGAAACTCTCAGATAGGTTGTATTCTTATGTATTGAGCCAAATGTCTTGCATTTTACATTCTTTACTTGGGAAAATAATATTTTGAAGAAACAGGTTTTATACAGGTATTGGTGTTAGCCTTCGTTGCCTCGGTATGCATGTCAAGTGGTGGCAGTATATAGGGTGACGGGTGGCTGTTCATGGCCTCGGATCGAGGATCGGGGCGTGACAATAGGTATAGAACTTATGCAAATAGTATGATTTAGTAGTCAGCAAAGAAGATTTATATATAGACTCTTTTCAAACGTCACAAAAGACAGCCGCATTTATTGACGACAAGTGATAATCATCCGAATAGTAGATAACATTTACTGACAATGAAATATATCGGTTAGCATAGATGTAGAACTTATGCAAACGGTATGGTATGGATAAGTAGATAATAAAGAAGAGTTATATAGAGACTGCTTTCAAATCATCTCTAAAAACTACCACATTTACTGACTATAAGTAATAACCGTCAAAATTGAATATAGTTTTTAGAGACGGTACAATATATGAGTTAGTATAGAACAGAAGTTATACAGACAGTATGATTAAATAGTTAGTAAAGAAAAGTCATATAGAGATTGCTTTCAAATCATCTCTGAAACTTGTCATATTTACTGACCATAAGTGATAATCGTCAGAATTGAACATCGCTTATACAGACGATTGTGCTACCATTACTGATGGTTGATAACCTTTTCTTGACAGATAATTTATATCATTGGAAAATGTATACATTTTCTTATGACTTCGTTAAAAGCATCTCTATAAGCTATGAAAAACCATCACTAAAGATGACCGATAATAAAAGTTATCGTCAGTGTCATGCCCCAACCCTCAAATCAAGCACACGACAACCGCCGCGGTACCTCAACCACGTGTTAACTTCACCTCGTAATCCAAGGTAACGCAAGACATTAACCAATACAATACTCAATCATTAACATAAAACAATCACAACCCACCACAAATCCTCCATTCACACAACATTGGAATGTAAGTAAAATCTATCTCAACCATTCATGGTTTCCTAAGGCATGCATAGGTCATCCCTGCCATCCGACTTATATGTATATATGCATATATATAACAAAATAAATCAAGGGTTCCAACCAAGTTTAAGTAAGGAATTAAAATAATGACTAACGTCAAGTATTCCAAAAATTTTAAAAGTTTACCAAAAAGGAGGCTCCAGTGTCCAACTATAACTCCCAAAATAACCAAATCAAGAACTAGTACCTATGGAAGAAGTTGATTCAGCCAACCTCTTCAATTGAGTACTAGATGTCCAATGGCTTCCCTAATCTATGCATCCTCTGTAAATTAAACAACGGAAGGGTAATTATAAAATATACTCAATGAGTGATATACATGTTGTACAAAAATATGATTGATGTGGCGGATATATCAAATTTATCCATTTTCCAAGTCATCGTTCTTTCTCAAAATCAATCAATAGTAAATAGTTCTTCAAACATCAATATTGAATATCAATGCAACCAATAGTTTACAATTTCCAAATATGAGGTAACCAAAATCATCATATCCAACAAAGATCTACCATAATCTAGGGTGGACCGTCAACGGGTTTTTCTAGTTCAAATTTATAAATACCTCTTTCCTTGGCATTGGATGTAGTGTTTCATTAGTGGTGCAACCAACTATCCCTCGACCTTTATCATATCTGCCCATGAATGCACCGCATATGCTCGGCTATATCCCATGGTATACTAGCCCTACTACGTCACCTCGTCGGGTCGATCCGTAGAGGAAAATGACTAGTCATTTAATGTGGACATCAGGCTCTTCCTCCCCAAGCCAATCAATGCACCATTTCATAAAATCACAAACACATTTCATGTGTCGTCTTAACAGTTTCTCAATCATAGCTAATATGCCGATATAATCAACATTAATAATTTCACATGGCATAGGTGTTCATTCCAAACATGTAGGATTCATAACAATTCAAGAATTAATAAAGTTTTTTTTTTTGGATTTTCCACACACACAAAATCAAGTGTCTTATCTAAATACAAGTATGAAATCACTCACCTCTTGGGATGGAAATCACTCCCAATTTCAAATCCCCAATGAAGTTCACTCAAGTGATAATCTTCTTTGGGTTTCCAATCGCCTTAAACTTATGTCAACAAGACCAATTTATCACTCAATCATTCATAGGGTTTGGATTAAATTTTTTTTCCCTAAACATAGCACAAACCCTAATTCCTAAAATTTCCAAATCCAAATTCTAATTGTAACATTCTCACACCAATTGAAAATATATATCATCAATATTCATAAATTTTCTCCAATTTCAACATTCCTAAGCCTAGGGTTAAAACCCTAAATTCATACTCTTCAAATAATAATCATTTCTCAAGAATAAATAAAATAAATTTAGATTCATGATGAGAGTGAAGTATTAACTTTGTTGGTGCCACCAATTTCATCCCAAATTTGAAATTTCACCAAGCCCTAGATTTTCTCTCTCTAGAAAATCTTGTTCTCTCTCTAGAATTGATACTCCAAAGGCTTGCTTGAAGGTTTGGGAAGCTTAATCTTTGGGTATTAATGTGGTTTGATTAATTTCTAGAAGAGAGGTAAAGGAAGAGAGGAAGAAAGTGATGAATAAAGAGGGGGAAAAGAGAGGAAAAAGGCTTGGATGGAAGAATGGAGAAAAAAAATGAGGATGGGTTTGTGTGTTAGGTGTTAATAATAGTGGGGATGGAATTTTACAAAATACCACTAATTAACCAAAGGTTTCAATTGGGTTTTATTATCTTTTCAACTATTACATATCGATACATAAATTTAGGATATATCGATATAGAAATTCACACTCTGAGGACGGTTATAACAGAGGCTCATATATCAATGCATCCCATTGGGATATATCGATATCGAAATTCATGCTCTCAGGAAGTCAATTGCAGAGATCAGTATATCAACCCAATCCTCTAGGACATATCGATATACCGAATCACCCTCTCAGGAAGTTGCAATAAGGGTCCAATATATCGACCCGGTGCTCTTAGACATATCGATATACAAGTTACATTCTCAAAAACCAATTTCAAGGATTTGACATATCAACCCCAATGACATCTATACATCAACCCACAACATTAAAATTGGGTCATTTCCCTCTACATGTCATAGCAATCAAAATGAGGTTTATAGACCCTCTTTCAATACCATATGACCAATACAATCTCAAATCATTTCAAAATTACATTAAAAAAATTACAAAAATTTTTAACACCGAATTTTCAATGTTACAATATTTAACCCCCTAAAAAAATTCGTCCTCGAAATTTAAACAAAAATTACATGTAAAAAAGATGGCGATATTGCATCCTGATGGTATCCTCAGATTCCCAAGTCATTTCTTCAACTTGGTTGCTCTTACAATGCACTTTAATTATGGGAACCCTTTGCTCCTCAACTTCTTGATTTGCCTATCAAGAATGGCTATTGGTTGAATTTTGAAACTCAAGTTCTCATTTAGCTCAATCGGGGGAGTCTCTTGAATATGAGAAGGGTCTGGTAGGTATTTCTTTAACATAGAGATGTGGAATACATCATGGATTTTCTGTAAGTCCGGGGTAACTCCAAATGATAGGCCACTTTTCCTATCTTCTCAAGAATCTTGAAAGGGCCAATATAGCAAGGATTCAATTTCCCTTACTTTTGGAACCGGATTACTCCTTTTCAGAAGATACCTTTAAAAATACCATGTCACCCATGTCAAATTCTAGAGGTCATCTCCTTTTATCAGCATAATTCTTTTGCCGATTTTGAGCTGCCTTCATATGCTCCCCAATTACTTTTACTTTCTCCGTAGTAGCCTCAATCAACTCCACACTTTCAATCTTCTATTCTCTAACCTCATCCCAGCATACCGGAGTCATACACTTTCTCCCATATAATATTTCATATGGTGGCCCCAATACTCACCCGATAATTATTATTATATGCAAATTCAATCAATGAGAGGTGTCTATCCCAATTCCCTTGAAAGTCCATCACATAAGCCCTAAGCATGTCTTCCAAGGTTTGAATCATGCTCTCTGACTGTCCGTCACTCTGACAGTGGAAAGCTATATTAAACTTCATTCTAGTCCCCAAGGCCTCTTGTAGCTTAAGCCAAAATCGGGACGTGAAGCGGAGATCACGGTAAGATATAATTGACACAGGAACCCCATGGAGCCATACAATCTCATCCAAGTACACTTCGGCCAACCTCTCTAAAGAGTAAGCATTATGAATTGGCAAGAAGTGTGCAAACTTAGTAAGCCGATCTATAATCACCCATATAGCATCGTGTCGGTTAGGTGTACGTGGTAACCCCATAACAAAGTCCATGGTGATGTGCTCCCATTTCCGCTCAGGTATTGACAGTGGTTGTAGGGTCCCTTCGAGTTTTTGATGTTCGATCTTGATCTGTTGGCATACAAAACACCTAGCTACATACTCAGCTATCTCCCGTTTCATCCCTTACCACCAATAAGTTTCCTTAATGGTTTGGTACATCTTGATGCTCTTGGGATGCATTTCATAATCTGAAGAGTGTGCCTCTTCAAGTATGTCTCTTCGTAGATCATCATTCTTAGGAATACAAATTCGTTTCCCGTATGCCACTATGTCATCCTCCTGAATATAGAACTCACCACCTTCACCCTTGTGAAGTTTATCCACTATGCCATTTAGCTTCTCATCAGTTACTTGGAGTTCTCTAATACGGTCCACTAGTTTGGTCTTCAAATTTGGCCAAAAGTACACTATATTCATCATTGGCCAACTCGACTCTGAGTGCATAGAGTCTTACCAAGCATGAGAGATAAGAACTCTCATAAGATGCTGAAGAAGATGACTTATGGCTTAGGGCGTCTGCAACCACATTTGCTTTGGTCGGGTGGTACTCTATCACTAAGTCATAGTCCTTGATTAATTCCAACCACCTGTGTTGTCTCAAATTTTGCTCCTTTTGAGTGAGTAAATACTTGAGACTTTTATGGTCTGGTAGCCCCATATAAGTAGTGTCGCCATATCTTCAGGGCGAATACAATGGCGGCTAGCTCCAAATTATGAGTGGGATAATTCAACTCATGTTTCTTTAATTGTCGAGAGGCATAAGCGATTATTCGCTCATTTTGTATTAAAACACATTCAACCCTTGATGGCTAGCATCACTAAACACCACATAGTCACCACTACTAGTAGGGAGGGCAAAAATTGAAGCTAATGTAAGTTTTTTCTTGAGTTCCTGAAAACTCCCTTCACATAAGTAATCCTACTTGAACTTAACTCCTTTCCGAGTCAAGTTGGGTAATGGAGCCACAATCTTGGTGAATCCTTCAACAAATCTCCTATAATATCCTGCTAATCCGAGGAAGTTTCTGTCTTCAGTAACATTTTTGGGTTGCTCCCACTTCGATATGGCTTCTACTTTCTTAGGATCAACAAATATCCCATCCCTGGATACCACATGCCCTGAAAAGTCGATCTTTCTTAACCAAAACTCAAACTTAGAGAATTTGGCGTATAATTATTTCTCTCAAAGAGTTTGCAACACTATCCAGATATGCTCGGAATGCTCCTCGTCATTCTTTGAATACACCAAAATGTTACTTAGGAACACAATGTTGAATTTGTCCAAATAAGAGTGGAATACCTATTCATTAAGTCCATAAAGGCTAGGGGAGCATTTGTCAACCCAAAAGGCATCACTAGGAACTCATAGTGGCCATATCGCATTCTAAACACGACTTTGTAAATGTCGTCTCTTTTTATTCTCAACTGGTGGTACTCCAACCTCAAGTCTATCTTCGAGAATACCGAAACCGCTTGAAGTTGATTGAATTGATCATTAATTCTAGACAACGGGTACTTGTTCTTAATGGTTACCTTATTAAGCTGTCGATAATCTATACACAAACACAAAGTGTCATCCTTTTTCTTTACAAATAAGACCAGAGCACCCCAACGTGAGGTACTCAGCTGGATGAACCCTTTCTCCAATAATTCTTGAAGTTGCACCTTTAATTCCTTCAACTCTGCAGGTTCCATTCTATATGGGGGGATTGAGATTGGGGCATTACCAAGAATCAATTCAATAGCAAAGTCGAACTCCCCAACCGGAGGCAATCCCAACAACTTTTCTGGAAATACTTTTGGAAATTCCTTCACCACTGGGACATGAGCCAACATTGGACTATCCACCATGGTGTCAACAATGTGTGTTAAGTAAGTTTCACACCCCTTTTGTACTAACTTCCTTGCCTCTGTAGTCAAGATCACAAAATTTAACAAAACTCGCCGCTCATAAATAGTAGAGCTAAAAGAACAACACCCTTGTTAGTATGACAAATAAATAAGGCATAATCATGAGAATCAGAGGTGAAGCCAAACTATAAAATAGTAGAGCTAAATTTGGCAAACCATACATGAGGAGTTTGCTTAAGACCATCCAAAGCACGACGAAGAAGACAAACTTTCTATAGAGGATGAGAATACCCAGGTGGAGGATGCATATAGACTTCTTCATTTAGATCTCCATTAAGAAAAGCATTTTTAACGTATATCTAAAAAAGATGCCAATGTTTGGCTATAGCAATAGCTAAAAGACTCCAAACAAAGGTCAAACGAGCAACAAGAGCAAAAATTTCTTTATAATCAATACCATATTCCTACATGTAATCTTTAGAAACCAAATGTGCTTTATATCGCTCAATAGAACAGTTAGAGCAAGTTTTAATTTTGTAGACCCATTTACATCCTATAGGACTTTTACTCGAAGGAAGATCAACTAAGCCCCAAGTATGAGTTTTCTCTAAGGCTTAAAGTTCTTTAGACATTGCTTGCTGCCAGAGAGGATCAGTACTAGCATCACGATAAGAATGAGGTTCATGTAAAGAGACAATAGTAGAAAAACAATGATAATCTCTAAGATGATGAGGAGTTTCGCTTACACGACTGGAGCGACAATGAAAAGGAATAGAATCATGAAAGGAAGTAGGTTTTGGAAATACAAAAGCAGAGGAGATATCAGATACAGTAAGGTTAGTAAAAGAATCTAAAGTAGAAGAGCATGAAGCAGAGGAAGGAAATATTCTAGTGAAGGGTCAGTAAAAAAAGGGTTGAGAAGAAAAGAATGAACTATAAAATTTGGATAATATAAAGAACATGGTGTGTTCCCAAAACGTAACATAGTGAGAAATACATAGTTTGCTAGAAATAGGATCCCAACAATGATAACCTTTATGTTCTATCCCATACCCAAGAAAGCAACAAAGACGAGCATGAGGTTCAAGTTTAGTATGTTCATGGGGATTAAGAAGAACAAGTGAAGTAGTCAAATGCCATGCCATGTAATTGTTCAAAGGAAGAGAGATTTTGAAGAACTGGAGTAGGGAGACAATTAATAGTATAAATAGAATTAAGAGCAGACTCACCCCAAAATTTTTCAAGGTGTGATGCTAAAAGAAGGTGAGCACGAACAGAATCTAAGATATGACAATGTTTACATTCCGCTCGACCATTTTGCTGAGAGGTATGAGAGCAAGATCGCTGGAGCATAGTTCCTTGTTGTTTGAGAAATTGGAGAAGAATAGAATCCTGATACTCCATCATTGTCAGTTCGAAGAATTTTAATAGGACGCTAAAATTAAGTCTTAATCATGGTAGCAAAATCAATATAAATTTGGGACAATTCAAAGCTATGTTTAAGATAGTATATCCAAGTGAACTTCGAATAATGATTTATGAATTAAACAAAATATCGATAGCTATTCATAGTGGGAGTAGGAGCAGGACTCCAAATACTAGAATGAATTAAACCAAAAGGAGTATTGCAAATAGAGTAATTATTATTAAAGGATAAAACAAGTTGCTTTGCTTGTTAACAATGAAAACAATCAAAAGATTCAAATTTAGAAAGGCCTAATAAGCCACTAGAAATCAAGGGCTGGATTTTATTAGCAGATGCATGACCAAGACGGAGGTGCCACTAATATGTCAAGGGAATGGTGGTAGAAGTAGAAATTTGTTGTTGAACAGGAATGTGAAGAGATGTGAGCTTAAATAATTTGCCCACTTTGCGCCCCATTCCAAGAATCTAACCTGTCTAAAGGTCCTGAGCTTGACAACCATGAGGAGAGAAAAAAATAGTAAGACCAAGAATGCACAATTGACCAACAGAGATTAAGTTTAAGGCTAGACTAGGAATAATATTGGGAAGGATAAGGGTAGAGGTAGTAGTTGTTCCAGTATGACTAACAGTCATACAACTACCATTAGTAATGTGAATAGAGGGAAGAGAACTAGTAGGAGTTGGTTTAGATAATAGAGAAAATTGAGAAGTCATATGATTACAAAAAACAGAATCAAGGAGCCAAGTATTACCTAGAGTGATAGATAAGGTAGTAGAGGAAGGAATCACTTGTTTAAAAAGAGATTCAATATCCCTAATAGTAAGAAAAGGGGAAGAGGACTCATTAGAGGAAGCAACAACAACAATAATGGTAGAAGATCTAGGCTTAAAGGAAGACTTGGATTTTGTCGAATCCCCTTTTGGAACAAGTTCCAAAATATGACCATATTTATGACAGTATCTATACTCAATAATAGGACAACTAGCAAACATATGACTAGGGTTATGACAATTCTTATAGAAGGAAGATCCAGAGGTGGAGCGAGGATGAGAAATAGCAAGAGCAACATCTGATGAATGAGATTTAAATAAACCAAAACGAGTTTCCTCAAACAGAATTTCTTTAACAGTAGCATCACCAAAGTGGGCAATGGATCATGATGTAACAGAGCAACACGTACTGATTCATATTCAGGATGAAGTGTTATAAAGACATGAATAAGACGAAGATAATCATCACTGATTTTAGCTTAGGCCAACTAATTCCATATAGGTTGAATGATGGCAAGAAAGTCTTTAACTAACTATCCTGACTCTTGCTTAAAGCTATTAAGAGTAGTAAGCAACTGATAATAATGTGCAAGACCAGTAGTTTTGTACCTATTAAAATCCCAAATTTCTTTTGCAATATCAAAGTCAGCAATCTGAATATGAATGGATGAAATAGAAGTGTTGCAAAACTGAGTAATGATCAGATGATTTTTGCTATCCCAGTCCTCAAGATGTTCAGCATATTTAGTATCATTTTCATTATTATCACAAATTGATTTGACAATATCACCAGTAATAATATGCTAGAGCTTTCGTCCAATTAAAAAACTTTTCATACGTTGAGACCACAACATATAATTAGAACCATCCAAGATAGTACCAATAAGATGAGAAACTTCAAATTTGTCTATATCAAGAAACCCAAAAAAAGAACAAGACATAGGCAAAAATAATTCAAAATGAAGGAGAGTCGATCAAAAAAATAAACTAACCAGAGCTACCAATCGGGTCACAAATAAATTGTGACAATAAAGCAAGAGACAGGAATAAGCTACGAAATGAGAGCAAGAGACAGAAACAAATTGATAGCCCAAAAATCCGGAGAGCAGGGTTTTGATATCATATAAGTGAAATATTAATTGTATTATTTTATAGTGTTTGTACAAGAAAATATGCATCTATATATGTACATCAACCTAGTTAAGATAGGAAAAAGAATCAATTGGTCAACCTAGTTACCATAAGAAAGAGAATAATGGATAATAACCTTAAATACACAATTTAAGGTATAATGTAAGGCTAATTCTGTGTCTAAATCTATGTACATTAACACTCACAAATACCCACAGATCCTTTGCCTTGGAAAGACTGCCATAGCCTACCAATTCACAACGCCCACGACAAGCTGAATGCTGAAAGAATGCTAAATTGGAAATCCAATAAAACTATGAAGATTGTTGTGAAATTTAGCATGGATTTTCAATACCAGCTACCAAGTGGCTAAATTTTATTTGAATTGAAAGACCATTTTTTTTTTTTTTTGCTGACAAATTTTTGTTTGACAATACTTGAATTTGGAATTATGGTGTCACATAGTTGGAAAGCTTTGCCAACAACAGTTGCAATCCACCCCTTATTGAACTTAAACAATTGAAAGATTTGGATTTAGTCCATGAAATCCAAATCCTTTTCTGCCCAAACCAATTCTCAATCGGTTATCAAGTACTATAATGTCGGATAAAATATCTCTTTATCTGAATTTGACAGCATTTCTATGGAAGACAGTCGTTAAAACTGAAATCAGAACAAGAGTTTATATTTTCATTGAAATTGAAGAAAACTTTCATCCATTGCAAAGGACAAACAATGTATGAACAAAGACAGAAAAATTAAGGAACGTGTATTCTATTTCTATTGGGTATCATCTGAAATTCATTCTCAATGACATGGAATTGGAAACACATGTGTTCATTGGAGCAATGTCGTCAATCGCTTTTCGATTTCTGGGATTTGTGACAGAGACAGGAAGCCAGAGAGGAAGCAGAGGAAGAGAATTGGAAGCTGAATTACTTGGACGACTAATAAGATTGGTAATGTCTTCAAGAGGCTCTCTGATTCTTCTCTCCTTGGAATTCATTGATGGGTGAGGAATATTTTCATTGTTTTGCTTGGGACTTGTAGGAGGAATGTTCTCTTTGTCACTCTCATCTTTCTCAAGAAAAGTGATGGTTATGATGGCATTGGAATCCATTTTCCAAGAGAGGGAGGGAGGGAGAGAGAGAGAGAGAGAGAGAGAGAAGAGGTTGTTTGATTGATGATTTGAGTGAGTGAGAGAAATGATGGGGGAAGAAGAGTTATTTGTAGTGGGGTGGGACGCGGTTTCATTTGATTTGGAGGGATTGTTTCAAAAGTCCATGTTTTAGTTTACAAAATTTTCAGGTGTTGAATTTGGTTCCACCAGGGAGGGAGAAAAGAATGAACAGAAGAGAGAAAGAGGAAGAGGGTTTGAATTGAAAATGAAATTTCAAGTTTCAGGGGAAAGAAAAAAGCATTAAAACATGAAAATTTGGGTTCCCTCCGTTGGTTTAGTTTGGTTTGGTTTTTGAGTTTCTAGTAAAAGAAGGTTAAGTTTGGTGGAAGCGGGAAAGGGCCCCAGTGAAATGTCAAATGATGTTTTTGATTTTGGCTCCCTTTTTCTTTTCTTTTGGTATTTTCACCAAATCCATGTTCCAAGAGTATAGTCAAATCAAATCATTCACAATATAATCTTTGAGATTTGGTTTACCCTTTCAGGGCATTGGAATGAAACCCGTAATCAAATATGAGTATGCCAATGATTTGGTCCCATGGTAATTTCCATTCCTTGAAAATCATTTACTATATAATGTCACATATAAGTTAGAAAAATATATATATTTGAATTAAGTGAAATAAAGAAGACAATTATGTCTGCTTGTATAAGATATCCGTAAACAATGAATCTAGAAATAGTCAGAACCATTTTTCTTACTAAAATTGAAATCTCATTGTCTTTTTTTCTTCTATTTCTTTTTTACGACAAAAAATAAAGCTGTAAAAGAACTGAAGATAAAATAATAAACAACTTCAAAATAATTCTATACTTTTTCTCTTATTTCTCGTTATTTTCTTATGGTTCTAATAATTCTTTTTATTTTAATTTTTTTCCAAAAGAATATACATTTATAAATCAAATAAATAGCTGTACTTAGGTGAAGAGGCAGAGGAGAGTCTCCTCAACGTATTGGTAGGCCTTGAAGAAAGGGCTTGTCCCGGGGTACCAATTAATGGATTTGGAAGCAGCGGGCCGAGGCTATTCTAATTTGCATTTTCTGGTCCATGGACTTGGTATATGCCCAGTATTACATATATTACAAATAAAGAGCTACCAAATTAATAATGATAAAACTAATTAAAAAGTAAGAGCAGTTTGGTACCGTAGCAGTTGCCTCCGCTGCCTCGACACGAAACCAAGAGGTTCTAGATTTGATTTTTACCTTTGGAACTTCCGGTGCTTTAAACAAAAAATCGACTTAATGGAATGGAGTGATAAATCTTTTAGTTAAATCACGAATTTAAAATTTAGAAATAGAAAAAATTACGTTCGGAGAGGTAACCCTTAAATAAGGCCCTATAAACACTCGAACCAAATTAGTCGAAATATTATTTCGGATACAAGAGGTGAGAACCAACAAAAAAAAAAAAAAAAACTTCTTATGCTTCATTTCTTTTTTTTTTTTACTGGGTCTATGTGACCCCTTTATTAACAAAAAAAAAATTATATGAACTAAATGAATCTAAACAGTACATAACAGTCACAAAAAGAAAAATATATATATTTATATTTATATAGGCTAAAAGAGTGAAAAACCAAATAGATCAAATACACTACAATAAAGGCCGGTTTAGTGACGCCTTTTGCGATGCGGATAGGCATTTTATTTGCCTCTAAATACTTTGCGACGTTATTGGGGATGCCAACAAAGGGCGTCGCTACTATGAAAGCACCTTGCGTTGCACAAAATAGGGCATTGCTGACCTAACGACGTGGTTAAGGCGTTGCCAACTAGACTTATGCATTGCTAATGTTTTTTGAGAATGAAGCAATGCCTTTTTGGGGTACCCAAAGTCTTGGCCCCTAGTGGTGCACCATTTGGCGTCACTAAATTGGTTGGAACTATAAAAAAAAAAAAAAAAAAAAAAAAAAACCATGAATTTAGTGACAGATTTTAACAATGAAAAAAATTCATCACTATTTTACAATGAAATTAACAACAAAATCGAGATTTATCGCTATTTTGCAACAAAATTAACGACAAAATAGAGATTCATTGCTAATTATCGACGAACGTCAAAATTCGTTGCTAATTTAGCGAATAACACATATGTTCGTCACTGATGAGCGACGAAAGCTCCTATTCATCGCTGCATCTTTGATCAGCGGCAAACATCATAATTCGTCATTGATTTAGTGACGAACTATCATGTTCGTCGTTCAATTAGCGACAAATTTTGGTGCTTGTCACTAAATCAACGACAAACCCTGCAGTTGGTTGCTAAATTCAAGACGAACAAAGGCCATCATCACTAAATCAGAGACTAACTCACCATCATACACTTTTGACCTTTTTTGGAGTAATGAAATCGGCTTGAATACGTAATAAATATTAAAATTCTCACCAAATCGACCACTTTTAATACTAAATAATTCATTCAATTTCTATTTATAGAAGAAAATGGTAGCTGAGTATTACCTTTTACAGTGGTGGAGTTTATTAATATGAATATATGAGTATATAAGTCACAAAGTTATAAATTTGTTTAAATATTCAATTCATTATCTAAGTATTAAAAGAAATTCTTGTATTAATTATCAATATAATGAATATTTTTTATCTGTGATTTTGTTATTGCATGCATTGAACTAAATATCATTAATAGTTTGTATCTAATTTCATAGTTTAGTGGATGGAATTAACTTTTTATCGTTAAATTCGTCACAAATTATATATTCATTGCTAAATTTGTTACAAATCAGTAACGAACATGAGCGATCTTCACTAAATCAGTAATGAACTTCAGAATTTGTTGTTGATTTCAGCGACAAGAAGTCTATCTGTCGCTAATGTAGCAACAAAAAGATCTCTTCCTCACTAAGAAGGAGATTTTAACTTGTTTGTTTTCTTTTTGTTTTCATTCTATTCATGATCTCTTTACCCTAGCCGCCCGTAGCCTTAGCCGCTTGCTCTGCCTCCCATCGTCGATTGCTCCACTTGCCGTAGCACTCATTGTCATCATCAACCTTCTTCTCTAATCTCGGTGACCTTCATCGCTCCTAACCTTGCTAATCTTCATCATCGCTTGTGCTAGCTGCTCATTGCCAATACTAATACCAGAAAATGGGTTTGCCCTAGCCAATCTTCATCACTCTTGACCTTGCCGATCTTCATCCGTCTCTGATCTTCATCGTTGCTTCG
Source organism: Dillenia turbinata (assembly GCA_037126225.1). Classification (NCBI taxonomy): domain Eukaryota; kingdom Viridiplantae; phylum Streptophyta; class Magnoliopsida; order Dilleniales; family Dilleniaceae; genus Dillenia; species Dillenia turbinata. Next base: position 12,983,115 of record JBAMMX010000021.1, read on the forward strand.
CTTGCTATAACCATCGATTTCGTTGCTCTTGGTTCATCGCTGATCTTCAATGGCTTTGGAGTATTTTGCTTTAAAAGAGCTCAAGGAAACATAAAACATGAGTCAATCAATCTTTTCCTTCATATTTCTCGAGTAACTTTTACAAATTGGCTGGCGGGGGCATTTAAGGTTTTGGATTTTACTCGATAAGCTTTTGTTAATTGATATACTGCGTGGTTTACTAAAATGGGTTGCGCTTGGCTTAGCCTAATTGACATCCAATTTTGGTTCCCTATTGTACTCTCGTGGGATTATGCTTTTATCAATCACCATGGTATTTGTCTCTTCTTTCCTAACGTACAGCTAGGATATTATGAATATGAGAACAACTTGGGTTTAGGAAATGATCTTCTTACATAACACCCATATTCTGAAAAGGGTTTATTTTATTGTTTCTTCTTGTACTTTTTATGTACTCGAGAGGGTTCTGAATCCACGAGAAGTTTAGGAAATTTCATTGAATAAATACAGGATTTGATGTGGCACGACTCTTGGCCGAAAAATTGAATCCTGTTCTTCCATGTGCTCCCATGGGTCACATTGTTGATGCTCTATCCTATTTTCCTTTTTTTGTGGGTTTTCTTTGCCGTGTGGGGTGGGGGGTGAATATTGTTGTACATAACACCCATATTTTGAAAAGGGTTTAGAAAATGACTTCCTGCAATAGCTATTTGCACTGGCATCCACTTAATGGTGCTTTAAATGGAAGCATGTAGTTGGCTGTACTAAGATTCCTTAGCATAATTTCTTCTTTGTTTTCACTATGGTGTAAAATAAAGTTGCCTGATCATTTTCATATTGTCTATTGTTAGGGAAACATGGACTGGCAATAGAAAAGTCCAAGAGATCTTCTATCTTTAAAGAAATCAACCAGAATACTTTGACTTCTAACTTCAAGGTCTTAAAATACACAGCTGCTATTGCTTGTATCGCATTTGCTTTTGATTTGCTCTTTTTATATTTCACTTTCTGTTATTACTTTTCATCTTGTGGCATACATTACTAAAAAACAAGGTATTAGCGATTGAAAAATCCGTCGCTGAAAGTAAAGATTCCGTCGTTAAAGGTAATTAGCGATGTAAATTTTCATCGCTAATTCCATGGGTGAAAACTTCCTCACTAAAAATTAGCAATGAAAATAATCCATCGCCGATATTTTCAACAGATTAACGATGGATTTTTTCGTCGCTAAAAGGTCAAGAGCAGTTGTGAAATTATAAACGGAATAGCAATGGATTTTTTCAGTGACAGAAAAATCTATCGCTAATTTGTCGCTGATTGCCACTATCCTACACCATGACATTTCTTTCAATTCAGTCCAATCAACCTTTTAATCTATAACTTAATCAATTATTACATCGCAATTCAATTTAATCAACCTGTTAACCTGTAACTCAATCAACCATTATATCGCAATTCTCATATTACCATCTAAAACATAACTCCATAAAATCATGTTACCAAGTAACTCAATTATATTAATTACATACAAAACATAACATCTCAAGTACAGATAATGATACAACATAACCCACAAAACAAAACAACCACAAGTTGAGCACCAAAAAGCAAAACAAACAAAGTACAAAGAAAGGGGACAATCTAGTGAATCTAGGTAAGATGGTGGTTATTGAATACCTAATTGTGCAAGAATGACATGAATTTGATTACATACATAACTCAATTATATTACATAACTCCACAATGTATACATAACTCAATTTGATTACATAACACCATAAAACTCAATTATATTAATTACATACAAAACATAACATCTCAAGTTACCGAGTATAATGTATACATTACATAACTCCACAAAATCAAATACAATCCACAATGTTGAGCACCATAAAAGTCAAATACATATATCATAAGTATCACAGAAATGGGGGATCAGAATCTAGTGAATCTAGATAAGATGGTGGTTATTGAATACCTAATTGTGCAAGAATGTCATGAATTTGTGTCTCTATTTGCTCTCTCACTTCTTCCAATATCTGGCTTTGTATGTAAATTTTTGTTACATATAAACATCGTTAGTAATCACTTGCAAACAAATCAATTTGTTATATATAAATGAAGAATAAAAGAAGCAAATGATTGAAGGTACTTGAATCCTAAAATGCATGCAAAACCTTAACTAGATATACGTGTGTGCAGAAGACTAGCTACAGCAGTCTATATGTGTGCAGTAGTCTATGTGTGTGCAGAAGGCTAGCTGCAATAGTCAGAGTGTTGAGGCTAGCTGTAATCAGAAGTTGTGCAGATCAAAAATTAAGGCTGCAATCAAAAATTGAGGCTAGCTGTATGTCAGAAATTGCGCAGATTGTTAGCATATTGACTGTGAACAACTTGACTACTGCAATCCAAAATTGATTCATTTTCGGTCATGCTATCAATCCAAATTAGATAAACTACATCCGACTGCGACTAACTCTAAAATATAATATCCAATTGATCAAACGATTAATTTCAATTTATTTGTTTATATATTTCAAGGAAGAGAAAATGAGAATTAAAACCAATTTATTTGTTTATATGTTTTAAAGAAGGAAAAATGAGAGTTAAAAAAAATAAAGAAAGTTAAAAAAAAGTGTAGCGTGAAAAAAAAAAAAGAAGAGAGAGAGTTAAAAAAAATAAAGAAATTTAAAAAAAAGTGGGACACTGAGTAAGAAAGTATATAGGATACACCAATGTTGAGAAAGAAATCAGAGTTTGGATGATTTTGTTCTTGATCTCTCTCTCTCTCTCTTCTTTCGGCTGCATTACATACCCCACGATTCTACTGTTCGGCCGCATTACATACCACGTGGTTCCACCATCTCTCCCATAGTTCCATCTCTCAGAGCTTAAACTGAACCAGACATGCAAAACCTTTTGTTCATTTAGCCGATTCCCTTATACACTAAAAGCCTACAAGCTCCTATTCTAGTAGAAGCACATAAAGAGGAGGAACTTCTCTAGTTTATCTAGAGAAAAGATAAATATAAATAACAAATTCTATTTTTTGCCCAGCTCTTTCCAGTTCTACTACGCATTGCGTGGTAGCACCGCGCCTGCCATTTTGGTGGGCTTTTTTTAATTATTATTCTTTTGTGTTTTTTCTTTTTTTTATTCTTTTGTTTTTTTGTTTTTATTCTTTTTTGTTTTTTTGTTCTTTTGTTCCTTTTAATTTTTTTTTATTTTTAGGGAGTGGAGTTGCTTTTTTATTTTTTTATTTTTAAGAAGTGAGAGTTGTATGAAATGGATTGCATTTTTATATTTTATATTTTTATATTTTATATTTTTTATATTTTTTTATTTTTTTATTTTATATTTTTTTATTTTTATTTATTTTTTTATTTTTGGAAGTGACATTTTTTGATTATATAAGTTAATCATAATTGAAAAGAAGAAAAAACAAGAGGAAACAAAAAACAAAAAAGGTGCAGTCTACTATGTGCGCGGAAGAGACAAAAGAACAAAAAAATGCAAAAGAATAAAAAAAACACAAAAGAATTAGAAAAATAAAAGAATTAAAAAAATACCACCAACCGTGCCTCCCATGTTGGTGGGCCTTTTTTATTATTATTCTTTTGTGTTTTTTTTATTCTTTTTTTTTATACTTTTTTTTTCCCATTGGTTCTTTTGTTTTTTGTTCCTTCTTTTGTTCTTTTGTTACCTTGTGGTGTAAATAATAGTGTTGACCTATAATAACCTAATTGTGTCTTTTGTGAATTTGTGATGCAACCGTGAAAAGTTTGGAGAAGTTCAAGTTAGGTTATGATGGGAGGAGAATCGTATGATATTTAGTAAAATACAAAATTTTTTTTGCCAATCTAATTAGTCCAGCAGCCAACCAATCTAGTTAAAGAATTAACATAAAATTACTCCCAAAGTCCATCTTTGGTGTAACCCTCTTGAGAACAAGTGCACCGCAACAACATCTCAATTACGAAATTTATGATTCCGATGGTTACAACAAGGACATCTAATCTTCAATCCATCCATAAATTTATATTAAGAACATACAAAATTTAAAAACTCATTAATATTCTTAACAAATTCATATGTCAAGTACCCATTAGCTAAACGACGATACAACCAACTACGATCAATGGACCACATTTTGAAGTATAAACTGTATAAGAAATAACAAATGTAGCATATAAACAAGAGTTTTGAGGCCAAAGAAAACAAGGGAGAATGGAAACCAACATCATTATATGAGGCAATTTTAAGTTTCAATAAGATTTAAGGTTATGAACCTCCCACAACAATCAAGTAAACTACATAAATCATTAACATTTTACACAGAACCACATAGTGCTATAGGACCATATCTCATGCCATAATATAGCATCACAGTTTTCATCATTCAACAATGATATACATTAAAAAAAAAAGTTTTGTATATTTAGAAATAAATAGATCTTTCTTCTACTCCTACATTGAAAGGGGAACAAAATCAAGAGTAGTGAAATCATAGGCAAACAATCCACAAGTCAAAGCCAAGAAAAATAAAGGAAAGGAAAACAGAGCTGATGAAATATATAATTATTAATTATTAATATGAAATATATAATTATTAATCTGAAATATATTCATCCAAAGTTGGATAAAACTCAAATGCACGAGCACCAAAGAGCTTAACGGTGTTATCAACTGTATCAAGGAAGGAGCAGAAAATCACAGTGAGAATTTATCAAATATTGGCAAGAAAAGCCAATGTATTCAGGTCTTATGCTATAAAGTATAATGAACAGCGTATGTGTGAATGTTGTAGGCCCGAATCAAACCATCTGCATATGCAACATACTAGACCACAAGAATTAATTGTAAATTAATGACCTATTTGAAATAAGTCTAACTAAAGGATGCCAAATTTGTGCCACAGAGTTGGACTTATCATCAAGTAGTAAAATCAAAATCTCTAACCACCTTAGTCACATTAAAATCAACCTTTTTGTGCACAGAGGGGTGGAAAAAGGAAATGAAACACATGGTGTTACCAAGACTGGAAGGCGAGGATGGCAAGCAAGATTGACAACTGGTTTCACAGCTTCATGGATCCCAAACAGATTAATAATTAGAGGCAACAAGTTCTCAAGATCACAGTTTACAAAAGACAATAGGATGATATATTAAATAAAAGCTTCAAATACCACAACAGTGGAACCTGAAAATTATAGAGCTAAAAGAGGGTTGCAAACAACAAGCCTATTACACTCATTATTTTTCAGAAACCAAAAAATACTATGGGTTGATGAGTTCGACTAAGTCAATAAGATTAATAATTATAAATAAATAAATAAATAAGTACAAACAATCTATAACTCAAAATCAGATTCAATTCTCACACAACTCTCAGACAAGTTGTTAATGAATTAGATTCGAGCAAAATGCATCTCAAAATCGTAAAATATTTCAATGAATTAATTAAATTGACCAACAAATTTCACTCCGAATATAGGGCTGATGAGTTCGACTAAACTATTTTTCACAAAAAAACCCTAATCTCAGAGAGACAGATAGAGAGCGAGAGAGAGAGACCCCAAAAGGGATCGACGGTGATAGCGATGAAGTCGAAAATCGAACTTTGCCAATTTTCCTATCGAGGAGAGACGGTGAGGAGAGACGATCACGTGAGGGAAGGGAGAGTGAAAGAGAACTTACACGTCTTTTTTTTTAACCCTAGAAGGATATAGCGACGGATTCCATCGCTAATCCCTCGCTAAATAAGAACATTTCTATAATTTGCGACGAATGTCATAAAATGTAAATTTATGTATTCAATCGAAACAATTCTGTCGCTAATCCATTGTTAATCTATTGGAAATATCTCCTGCATAATAATAATATGTTTTACGCGTCTTTTACCATTGGAATTAGCAACGAATAATTTTCATTACTAATCCGTCACAAATTCATTGCTAATCTGTCAGAAATATGTCATGCCTAATAATAATCAGTTTCGCACGTGTTTTATCGTTGGAATTACCGACAGATAATTTTCGTTGCTAATTCCATCAGTAATCTGTTGCTAATCTATCATTAATTTTTTCATGTTTTATTTATAAAATCTGATATTAATCCATCGCAACTCTGTCGATAGTTGTGATGCTAATTTTCGTCGCTAATTTCCATCATTGATTCCCTGTTTTCTTGTAGTGATAGTTACTTTGTCTCTGCATGAATACCACTTAAAATGCCAAGATGTAGATGAGGCAGAGGCACATTTTAATAATAGAGTTCTTTGATTACCATCTGTTTGATTTGGCCTATGAGGATTCGGTTGCACTTGTACATGCCTTGACTCTTTGATAATTCCCTTAACTACCACATGGTAATGGTTTTTTGGAGAGTTTGATGTAAGATTTGTATGATATTTTGGCTCAAATAAGCTTCATTTGTTTTACAGAAAACGACTTCCTGGAAAATATCTTTCTCTTGTGTTTGCCAGTTAGACTTTTGAAACTAAACATTTTCCAGTCAAATGGACATTGTTTATCGTACTTACACACCACATATATGTCTTTTGTGAAAAATGCTTTTAAGAAAGAAGTTCAGTTATTTATTTATTTTTGGGTAAAACACATGCAGCTTTATTGTTTGGCCAACTGTTTCTTTTAAATGCAAAATCCATCATGCTGAGTCACATGTAGTTTTCTTCTGACTTCAGGATGAGGTGATTTCTTGGTTTATTACATTTGCTGGCCTTCCTTGTTGCAGGGCCATTAAATTTTTCAAGAAAATACCGCATTTATAAAATAAATAGCCTGAGCCACGCACAACAATATACCTTGGACTCAAAAGTATGATGTAGCACATTATGTATATGTTTGATGCAATGAAGAGTAAGATAGGGTAGCTTTCCTTTAGATTTTTAAGGGCAAAATAACATAATTTCATCTAAATTTCTTAGGGAGTAATTCTTTCCATTTTTTGTTTCTTCTGTTCTGCCCTGAAAGGTTTGCATGCTTGTTGAAAACTGGAATTATTTCAATGATGAGAGCCTTTGTTCAATCTTTGTAGCTTCAGGGGAAAAGCATCCATTGGTTATTTCTCCCAAGCGACACTGCATCTGTGATGAGGTACTGTAGATGCAACCTTCTTTACTTGTTTATTTATTTTCTTTACTTGGGTCTGTTATTCTAGTCAAAGTAGTTTCATGTTGTGGGATCAATAGCACCCTCCTAGAATACCTAGTAATTGTATAAATCAGCAAGCTTTTATTGAATCCACCATTTTGGTTATGATGGTCCTCTTTGGGGCCATTAGCCAATAGACATTAGATCTGATGTTCAATGGGCCTTCTTTGGAAAGTTGAGATTAGGTTTGGTTGACATTAGATTAGGTTCCTAATGCAAAAAATTAATTATAGAATGTGAGAAATTTGACTTCTATGTTCAAAATCCTATAATTCCTACCAAAAAAAATATGACAAGTAAAATGAGACAAAATAAAGGGAAGTCGTGGTAGACTGATACTTGTCAAATGAGATAGCATTGCGATGGAAGTGCAATTATAACTTGGGGAGAGAATCTTGGTTACCACAGCTTGTTAACAAACATTCTCAATAATGTTGCACAATCTACTAGTGCATCTTTAAGCCAAAGAATAGCTTGCAACAAAAAAAAAAAAAAAAAAAAAAAAGGAATTGACCTTCTCAAACAATCTTAGTATTCTTAGTACATCCTTTTTTTTCATGTTTTCAAATCAAAAGTTGATCCTATGCACTATAAAAAAATACCGAATTAGCGACGGATTTAGCCACGAAAATATCAAAAAAATTTATGGCTAAATTATTTAGCGATGGATTTAGCTACGAACTCATATCCGTGGCTAATAACGCATCGCAAAAATTTAGCCACGAATTTTTGAATTCGTGGCTAAATTTAGCCATGGATTCAGAAATTCGTAACTAAATTTCGCCACGCATTCGTATCCGTGGCTAAATTTAGCCACGAATTAAAATTTTAGCCACGGATTCAATGACTAAATTTAGCCATGAATTAATAAATTCGTGACTAAATCCGTAGCTAAATTTTTCATTTTATATTTTTAATTTTAAAAGCCGCCGACCCACTCGCCGGCCCCTACTCATGTATGAACCAACTTCCTGTTGCTTTATATTTTTGCAGAAAATGTGTATTTATCCAGATTCGAACCTGGGATTAAGAGGACATTTAGAGCGTTCTCAACCACTATATCATATTAACTTATCTGATATACTTTTTTTTTTCCTTCATTACTTTCTTTCTAACTTTTACCATTAAAAATACAATTTACTAATTTAATAAAAATATAAAATATAAAATTATATTTAATAAAAATACAAAATTATATTTAATAAAATTAAAAAATTATCTTTAACAAAAATACAAAATTATATTTTAAAAAATACAAAAATATATTTAATAAAAATCAATACCCAAATTTAATAAACATATAAGATATAAATTTATATTTAATAAAAATATAAAATTATATTTAACAGAATTTCAAATTAGCGACGAATTTAGCCACGAATTTCGAATTCGTAGCTAAATTTTGCCACGAACTTCAAATTCGTGACTAAATTTTGTCACGAATGGAAAATTCGTGACTATTTAGCGATGGATTATGAATTTTGTCGTTAAATTAGTGACGCATAATTATTTTCGTCGCTAAATTAGTGACGAAAATGGATTTGTGGCAAATTAGTCACGAAAAAATATTCGTAACTAATTTAGCCACGAATTTAGATTCTCATAATTACTTATACGTCTACTGATTTTTTTTTTAATACTATCAATTTGTTTGATTTAGATATTCTAGGGTTTTTCTTTTAGCTTTAATTTTATTTATGGTATTTAAGTTATTTGTAACTATGTTGTTAATAAGATATGCATAAGTTGAAACTGTTTGATTTGGAAATTCCCTGTTTAGTCTTTCTTGTGGGGAGGGAGGGTTCTAAATTGATTAGAGTTGTTAAAAAATAGTAAGCATTTGTAGCCCTAGCTCCTCCTAGGGTCAAAGGATGAAACAATTTGATACTTTTTTTTACTACCTAAGGTCTATATTCTTTGCAAGTGTACATACAGGCATATCTAAGACAATGGTAGTTTTTCACACATTTCAATAATGTCTATATGATTTCTTACATAAACCAAAATATATCGTGTTGGACATTTTGTTATATTGTTATTTTAGTTTCCTTCTAATTTTTCTCATGATAATGTTGGAGAAATATGATGAGTTTTTACTGAGAAATTCGAGTGGTAGTGATGATGTTGCTTTATCTGAGCCTCCTATTGATTGTATGGCTCTATGGTTCAAGGCAATTGGTGGAGCAAAAAAAGAAAGAATACTTGGGATGGGTTCTTTGAGTAGGACTTGCAAAACCATTGGTCCATCTTCCTCCACCTCCCCAATAGTAATGACGAAGATAATGCAATTGACCCAAGAGGTGATCCACTTGAAGGACCTACTGGTGCAAAGAGATAATGAACTTAGAGACGTACGTGCATAACAGAGGCGAAGAGACAACGAACTTAGGAAGGTACACGTACAACAGAACTAACTTATCTTGTAGCATCTTTAGCTAGCCCCCACTTCAAGTCAAATTCTTCATTCTCTAACTCCTCATGATAATGCTCGTGATGGTGTTGGTGGTGATGATAATGACGATGATGATGATGATTATGATGATGATGATGATGGTGGCTCTTGATACTGTTTATTCTTATTTAATAGTTACATTTGAACATGGTTACTAATACAATGAACATTGTTAATTTGATTATTACATTTGAATATTGTGACTCTTGAATTGTTCTTATTTTGTAATATTTGCTTTAAATGATTAGTTGCTATTGTTGAGTTATTAACTGATTGATGTTGATGGATGATAAGCAGTAATAGGAGAAATTTGATATTGACAACCGTTGATGTTTGATATTATTGTGTGATGACATTGAATCAATAGTTCATTGATGTTATTGGATAGTTAGTTGCAAGAATGAGCTGAGACAGGAGAAATTTGATGTGATGGCTATTGGATGTTTGACATTATCGTGTGATGATATTAAATGTTGTATGGATGAACAGAAAGACGACATACCAGGAAAAATTATTAAAATATGTCAATTCAATTAATTTTTGTTGCAAAATTTGCAGATCTGTTGCAAAATTCATCACTAATTTCTAGATTTATCGGAAAATAAATTGCTAAATTTCAAGATTCGTCGCTAAATTTCTAGATTCATTAAATTTCAAGATTTATCATTTAATTCGTTGCTAAATTCGTCACAAAAGTTCATCACAAAAATTCGTCGCTAAGTTTCATCACCAAGTTGGTCATTAAATTCGTTGTAAATGTTCATCACCAAATTTGTCGCAAAGTTTCATCGCTAATTTCGTGAAAATTTTGCGATAAAATTAACGATGGAATTTTGTAATGAAATGCTGTTCATCACAAATTTCGCAACAAAATTTTGTTCGTTGCAAATTTTGTGACAAAATATAACTCATCACAAATTTTGCGACGAATTTGTTTGTCACTAATTTCATTACTAATTTGTGACAAAACGCTATCTATAGCTAAATTTAATGATAGACTTTTACAACGAAACTTAGTTCGTCGCAAATTTTGTAACGAATTTTGAAAGTTCGTCCCTCAAATTTGTGATTAGCTATTAACGATGTTGAATTCATAACTATTACTTTTAGCGACGAACTTTTCACATAAGTTTTTCGCAAAATTTGTCACGGGGATACTGTTTTTCTGTAGTGACCCTAGCGATACCTCTGGTGTGTCGCTAAAGTCTTGGGGTGATAGTGACACATCTCGTGGCATTGTTAAAAGTTTTATTGAATTAGAGCAAGCACCTTGATGTCATCATATGCATTGCTATTGATATTTATTTTAATATATATATATATCAATTACAATTAATTTTTATCATAATATTATTGATAAAATTTGATAATAACAATAAAATAACATATATAGTATTTATTTTTATTGTATAAAAAATAAAAAAAAAATTATTTTGATTACATAAATGCTAAAATAATATAAAAACCCAAAAATTGAATAGAATTTTGAGTTATATTTAAAAATTAGACATAAAATTATTCATTTTGAGTCTGAGAAAAAATTATTAAAAAAAGTAAAATTGAGAGCAAATATGAAATAGAGAATTTGTAAGTGGTAATAAAATAATTGTTGGGTCATTTTCTTAAGAAAAGTTGTTAGACGTTAATTCAAATATTTAAATTTTTATTTTGTTCCTTTTATTAAAAAAGATTTCAACGTCCAAATGTATTGTAAACTACAAAATAGTAATACATTATAGTCTACCATAATTAATAATTATAATTAATATAAGAATCTTGCACTATATATCTATTAAATATTGTATTATAAATTAAAATTCATACAATAAATATATTACACAATTTATATATGTGTGTGTGTAAGTATAACAAAAACCACTACATTATTAATGGACAACAATTATTAAACAAACCACAAACATATTAATGCAACATAGCAAATATACAGGCAACTCTAATCACTCCACAAAAAAAAAATAATTGATTTTTGCAATCGAATTTAGTGATGAAAAGAATTTAGCACTATTTTATGATGAATTAGTAATGAATATATTTTTCGTCACTATTTTGTAATGAAATTCACAACGAAAACATACTCATGGCAAAATTAGCAACGAATAGAGTACTCGTAACTAAATTAGTGGCTAATTAGTCACGAAAATGTTTTCGTCACCAAGTTAATGGCTATTTAATGACAAAAAAAATTACGTGACAAATTTAGCGACGAATACTAATTTTGTAGCTAAATTTTGTCATGAATCCAATTTTGGTCATTAAATTTAGCAATAAATCTTTGTTTCATTGCTAAATTTAGAGATAAAAATCAGATTCATGGCAAAATTCATCGCCAACTAGTCATAAAACAATTTTCGTAACAAAATTTAGCAACGAATTCTGTAATTCGTGACCAAATTCGTCACTTATTACCCACAAAAATATTTTCATAGAAAAATTTAGCAATGGACTCTATGATTCATGACTAAATTCATCACTAATTAGTTACACAAAATTATTTGTGATTAACTTCGTCGTTAATTTGTAACTGTACTTAGGAACTCTTAGTAAATTTCGTGGCTAAATCCTTTCTACACTATTATTTCCAACCCTATCTCTCTCTTTGACCCTTTTTGAGTAACGAATTGGATTGAATACATAGTAAATGTCACAATTCTCACCAAATTCACTATTTTTCACTATAAATAATTTAACCAATCTCTAACAAAGTATTACCATACACAATGATAAGATTTTGCTTATATAAGTGTATATTTTATCCTTTGACTAAATACAAAACTACATTGGGCGTCAAGCAATTCTTTCAGAGATTAGGCAAAGGAATTTATAATCATTCTAAATATTATCAATTATAACTTTCAGAAAAATTACAAATTTGTTATAAATTTATTATAAATTTTCAGAAACTATTTTTTTGTTGTCAATTTCATTGCAAATAGCTAATTCATTATTAAATTTGTTGAAAAGAGTGGATAAAAATAGATATTGTCCTAAATTTGGTCACGAACTTAGCGACAAAAATAGAAATCCATCACTAATTTAGTGACAAAAATTGAAATCCATCGCTAAATTTAGCGACAAAAATTAATCCGTCGCTAAATTTAGTGACGTCAGGAATCCGTCGCTAAATTTTGTGACGAAAACGAATCTATCACTATTCGTAATCCATATCTCCTCTTTTTCACTATTTCTAGCTGTCAATAATCTAACAATCCAATGGTCCATATTAACTCTCTCAAATCGAAGACTACTCTTTTCATTTCACTTCAAAGTTCAAAAACCACCCAAAATTTTCACTCTCCCACCTCTCTCGTTCTTTCTCTACAACTGCACTCTCACCCTCCCGTGAGGGAGAGTGATTTCTCAGAGAAAAGCACAAACACCTCTCAAAATGTTCTCATCCACAATTTTGCCATGGATGAAAGTGAATGTACAAATCGAAGGAGAATGAAGGTAGAAACTAAGATGAACTAGTAGTAGAAGGTTTGAACACAATGAAAATGACTTTTGAATTGAAGGAGGCAATTGGTGAACGAAGCAGGAAGATAAGATTGGTGGCAAGTCAAGGAATGGAGGCGCACGGTGGCCAAAGACTCTACAACAAAGGTGTCGATTAAATCATAATGGCAGAATCAATGGTGACTGGAGGTAATTTTAGATGGAGCTATTTATGGGCGGAGAAGATGATCATGGATGAGTATTTCTGGTGGGAGAAGATGATGGTGGATGTCGATAAAGGTGAAACAATCAAAGCAAAAAGTAGAGTCAGAAAATGGTGGTGGACTGTATGGTAAAGGTGAATCAAAACATCTTCATGCTCTCTTTCTTATCGGGGAAGATGCTCTGTCAATGTCGGCACTTGATTGGAGCAAAAACAATGGTTGAGATTCGAAAATTGATGGTGACTGTGAAAGGAGAAAACAAATGGACTCGGCTTTATTTAATTGCTAACCGGAAGAATTTCACTAATCATTCACCAGATCCATCACCATTGGCTTCAGCTTAATCTTCTCTGGCATCGGATTATTACATTGGAGGCTTTATCAGTGATTGTGAAATGGACAGCTACTGAGAGGCAACTGTCCATTTATAGAGTAGAGTAGGGTTTCAAAAACCCTAGAACTGGTTCTCTTTGATTCCCTTCGGTTCTTTTCAAAAAAAAATAATGAAACAATGGTGGGATGGGAAATAACTGCTATTTCATGTGCCTCTTTTTTCCTCTTTTTTTTTCTTTTGGTCCTTTTTTTCTGTTTCTTCTTCTTTTTTTAATAATAGAATTGTGTTTATTTATTTTTTAGACTGTAACTGAGATGAGAATGTTAAGGTGGATGTGTGGTAAAAGTAGAAAAGATAAAATTAGAATTGAAGAGATATACATTAAATTGGAAGTGACCAAAGAACGTGAGTGCCGAGAGAGTCCTAAAACTGAGAATGATTCAAAACTTGCAACCTGTAAAAAGCTACCAGAGAGTGTTTTGGCAAAGGAGACTCTGATTCTTAAGTCAGAAAGAGTGGATTTTGAATATGATAAAAATAAATAACAAAGAGCCTCTGCTTTGATATAACGGTGTGCGATTTTTAGTGTAATACGGTGACTGACATTCTGCTTATATATCTGTCCTTTACTGGAGGTGCCTTAAGGTTTCAGGAGCTTACTAACTTTAGTTTCTTTTAAGGAAGATTTAGGAGAACCGCCGAAATTCTAGGGGGTTATTATTTGAGATTTCATGGAGACATGTTTCTTTCGGTGGTTGAGGAAAATCCAAAAACATAGGGGCTTCCTTCTTTAATTGATATTCCTGTTAGGGTAAGTTTTTATATTTTAGAGATTACTTAGAGAATGGAGAAGATTCTTTTCCTCACAAGGGAAGTTTGAATTTATTTGAAGATTCATTTCCTTTGCAGATTATCCTAAGTCATACCCACCCCATTGATTGTTTGGACCATGGTTTTAAGGTTATCTTACCGAAGAGTGGAGTGACCAAGGTACGTGAGTGCCGAGGAATGAGATAACCAAGGAGCTATAAGTGGTCTTGAATGAATGCTCCTAGTTGCAGGGGCCTAGAAGGGTGAAATTCTAATTTGATGGTTACCTGCTGTTTAATGGGCTTTTGGCCAAGTATTATCGTTTGTCTTCAACTCCTAAAGTTACCTTAAAGAACGTGATGTTAAGAGTATAGAAAAAGCATAACTTCTTCTTTAGGACACAAAGTGGAGTTAATGGGAAAGAGGAATGGTCAGTTGACTCTTGGAATAACAAAGGTGGGAGTTATTATGAAGCATGGAAGGCGAAAATCCATGCCATTTTTACGGGATTGGGGCAGCAGTTTCGATATTTAATGTGGACATGGCCGCTTCAATTGTTGGGTTATCATTAAGGCTTTGGTTATAAATAGCAAGGACTTGTCATAAGATTGTGCAGGGTATGATTCGATTTAGGTGTTGTTTGACTTATAACAAAACAAAGTGCAAAAAAATAGGGTAATTAAGATATAGAAACACAACATTTGATGGTCAGAACCCTGTAGTGGTTTTTAGTGTTTCGTAGGTTTGAACTGTAAAATAAAAGGCTCGTATGGTGGTTTTTATGTGCTTTTCAAATGTTGTCAATATGAGATTCTATCAACGGTGGGGACCATCGGCACGAGATCCTATCATGGTGTTAGGTGATCTGGCTCCATGATAGCCAATTTTTTACATCCTTAGAGATACCTCACATCTGGTGGGGTTCCATCATCTTTCTGTATTTCAAACTGGAAGGTCAGGAGTCCCTATTTTAGAGGCCAGAAGGAGATGGCTGGGCATGTTTGGTGTCAACGGCCCCTAAGAACGAAAAGAATAGGAGAGCTATA
Organism: Dillenia turbinata; assembly: GCA_037126225.1. Lineage (NCBI taxonomy): Eukaryota > Viridiplantae > Streptophyta > Magnoliopsida > Dilleniales > Dilleniaceae > Dillenia > Dillenia turbinata. The sequence goes on from JBAMMX010000021.1 coordinate 12,998,606, forward strand.
TTCAAGATATGCGTCTCCTAAGAAGATGGGAGAACTTGATGTTGAGAAAAGAGTTTCCTTCCTCTCTTGGTCTCCCTAACCTTCGTTTATGTAAAAATTTAGGTCACCAGATACTAATGTATGTTCTGATAAAAATATGCAAAAGGGGACCTTTCCAGTGATTCTCATGTGACGATATTATTGGAAAACGAATGAAAAGAGTTTTCTTTTCATGTAATTTGTGATTTTTTGATTTGTTCTTGTTAAGGAATTTGATGCTTGCTTCTTCTCTTGTCCCCATATTGTCTAGAAATCATATGTTAGATATGATAACATTAAGGGACGATTGCCCAAGCGTAGTGCCAAAAGTACTATGAGACATTGTGTGCCTTGGGATGGTTTAGCGTACCAGACGTTACACTGAGGGTACTCAGAGGCATTGTGCCTTGGGTTGGTTTAGCCTACCGGGCATTACGTCGAGGGTACTCGGAGGCATTGCACTTTGGGATAGTTTAGCCTACCGAGCATTACGCCTTGGGATGATTTAGCATACTGAGCATTGCGCCAAGAGTACTCAGTGGCGCTACACTTTGAGATGGTTTGGTACCTTGTTTTGGTAATAGGTTGTTTAGCTACTGACCATTTGTTCAATTGCACTGAAAACATAATCTTTGCCATTAATGGCTCATAGAATAATTGATATTCATGATGAGAGCGTGATAAAACTTATTGGTGATAAATGCGCAAGTTTGTAGAGTTTCAAATGTGTGGTATATTTGCGTCATTTAATAGGCTGAGCCAGTAAGTCCCAGGCCTAAGTGTTAAACGTACTACACACGGGTTGTCCCAGTTAGGTTCTAGTTTGCCCCCTGGCAGTGGCTATCCGATTTCTTCTACTCTTCGAAGTACTAAGTCTCTAGGCTTGAATATTCTAGTTTTGACTTTCTTGTTATAGTATCGAGCCATTTGCTGCTGGTAAGTAGCCATTCAAGCAGAGGCAGAGTTCTTAACTTCTAATAAGAAGTCCAATCATTTGTGTAGGGTAGACTCATTTGGTTCTACCTGATATTGTTGCACTTGTAGGGAGTGAATTCTTATTTCAACTAATAAAACTGCTTCTGACCTATAAGTCAGGTTGAATAGTGTCCCTCCAATGGCTTTTCTGGGTGTCGTATGATAGGACCATAGGATCCTGGAGAATTTGTCCGTCCAAAGGTATTTTGCTTTATCAAGTGTTATCTAAGTCTTTATAGAATAGTTCAGTTTGTTACTTCGACAAGACTGTTTGATTGAAGATAAGTGACTAATGTTAACCAATGCTGGATTTCTAGTTTATCACAAAATTCCTTAAACTCTTTGTTATCAAACTATCTTCTATTATTGGTGATCAAGAATTGGGGTAATCCAAACCTTGTAATCAGCGATGATCAAATAAACTTCTAGATTTTCCTAGTTGTGATCTGGGCCATCGGCTCGATTTCTACCCATTTGGTAAAGTAGTCAATGGCGACAATGAGAAATTTCCTTTGTCCCGTGGCGCGAGGGAATAGGCCGAATATGTCGATCCCCTATTGTGCAAAAGGCCAGGTGCTATTGATAGGGCAAAATTCGGTAGAAGGTTGATGGGGGATTGATGAGAAGCATTGGCACTTGTCACATTTATCGACAAAGATGTTTGTATCAACTTTTATCATAGGCTAGTAACAACCCTACTTAGGGCCTTGTTTGCTAGACTCCGTGCTCTTAAGTGGTTCCCATATATCCCCTCGTGTATTTCTCTGAGAGCGTAGTCTCCTTCTTCAGGGGTCAAACATTTGAGGTATGTGTGAGTGAAAGCCTTTTTGTAAAGAGTACCATTGATTATGGCATAGTACATGGCTCTCTGTCAGATCTTGCCCTCTCGCTAGATGATTTGGGCAATTGTTTATCATTCAAGTAGGCCTGTATGAAGTCCTTCCAGCTCAACGATTGGCATATTGATAGGACTTATTCTAGCTTGTCAATGCTAGGATAGGGAAGACTCTCAACATATATTGTTTGACTATTTGCTACCGAATCGGAACTAGTCAACCTGGATAGTGTATCGAATCTGGTATATTCCGATCTGGGAATTTGATATATGTTGATCCTCTAGAATTCTTTCATCACTCCTTGTAATTTAGTTAAATACTTCGCCATCACTGGTCCCCTTGCCTCGTTGGTGCCTTTGACCTATCTCATCATGAATTGGTTGTTCGTGAAACCCTTATCTTCCGGGCCCCTAGTAAAACTGTTATTCATATCCCAGCCAAAAGCATTTCGTATTTGGCCTAGTTATTAGTAGATTTAAATTCAAAGAAATGCACGTATTCGACTTTGAAGTCATCACAACACACGAGGATCAATCCTGCTCCACTCCCTAACAAATTAGAGGATCCATCCACATATAGTTGGTAGTGTACATCCTTCCTAGAGGTATTGGGGTGTTTTTTGGTCATCATTTGGAAGTTTACACTCTAAGATGATGTTGAACGGCTATGATGAGGGTTTTATGGATTAATCGATCTAACATTTTCCCTTTTTGTAGAATTTGTTTCAATGGCTGGTTTGTTAAGACTACAATTATGTGTGCCTGAAATTACGGGCGAAGGCGTTGAACGGCTATGATGAGGGTTTTATGGATTGTAATTTATCTTCTATTCATGAAGGACGTGACAAACATAACACATAGACTTTTGTTTGTCGGCATCTTGTCGAACTAATACTACACACAGGGCATGGTTAGAGATAGAGATACAATTTCTCACCAGGAATTGGTCGAGAAAGCAGTGGCAATGATGCCATATACTCTTTAAGCTTATAAAAAGCTACTTGGCACTTGATAGACCATTTAAATCTTCGGGACTTCATCAAGGCATCAAAGTAGGGCTTATACTTCTCTCTGACTTTGGAGATGAATCGACTTAAGGCGTTGATCCATCCTATAAAGCTCTGCATCTCCTTTAACATTCTGGGAGGTGTCATGTCTATGATGACTTGAATCTTTTCCGGACTTACCTCAATCCCCCTATTTGTGATCACGAAGTCGAGAAACTTGCCCAAGGTAATCCGAAAAGTGCACTTTGTTGGGTTAAACCTCATGTTATAATGCTCTAGGGTTGTGAAGGTTTTTTTCTAAGTCTGTAACGTGGCTTTCTAGGCTGGTACTCTTAACGAGCATATTGTCCACATAGGCTTCAATGTTTCTGTCGATCTGATTGCAAAAACTTTGTTGACTAATCATTGAAAAGTGGCTCCTGCACTTTTCAAATCAAAGGGCAGGACCTTGTAGCAATAAGTGTCAAACTCCATAATGAAACTTGTCTTTTCCTTATCTTATGGGGCCATTTGGATTTGGTTGTAGTCAGAGTTAGCATCCATAAAGTTGGGAAGCTGATGACTTGAAGAATTGTCCATGAGCTTATCGATATTAGGAAGCGAATAATTGTCCTTCGGATAGGCTTTAATAAGGTCAGTAAAGTCGACTCATATCCTCCACTTGCTATTGGCTTTCTTCACCAAAATCATGTTTGCCAACCACTCAGGATATTTTACTTCCCTAATGAAGTCTGTAGCCAAGAGTTTTTTAACTTCCTCTTGGATTGCACATTGTCATTCTAGGGCAAATACCCCCTCTTCTTCTGCTTCAAGGGTTTTCGACTCAAATCGACGATTAACTTGTGAATGATTATAGAGGGATGGATCTTTGGCATATCTTCGGGTGACTATGCAAAAACCTTTGAGTGATGGTGGAGACATGCGATAATGGCTTCACATAGGGATGGTAATAGTTTGGCTTGATTTTTTAAATTTATATAGGGTCTCCATTGAGTGAAATTTCATCCACTTTCCTGGTAGGTTGAGGTATATGTGTTGACACAGGGTTGCCCCTGAATTCAACTATTTCTATCGAGAGGCCTTCTTGGTTTTTTCTAAGTAGGAGTAGTTAAGGCATGGGATCACAATTGATAGTGCCTTGTATTGTTTGGAATTTAATCTTTTTATGTTTGGTGCTGGGCAAATCCTTTAAGCAGTTTAGGCTAGGTTGGCCAACAATGGCGCTGTAGGGAGAAAAGGACTTGATTACATTAAACACAACTGTAACAGAGGTGGGTGTGATTTGAAGAAGTTCCTAGAGTTACAGGAAGCATCATAGTACCTTCTGGGTACAATGACTCTCCTAAGGGTCCCCTTATCGGCACCATCTGAGGCTGCAGATCCACAAAGGCGAAACCCATCTGTCAAAAAGTGTCCTAGTAAAGGATATTATAGCCTAAACTCTAGTCAATCAAAATTCTTTTGACCATACTTGAACCTATTCCCGTTGTTATAACAAGAGGGCCATTGTGATCTGGCAAAACTTTGATTAAGTCGTTGTCATCAAAGCCGATGAATGGCTTTCTCCTTTTCTACGACATAATGACAACAATGTTGGACACTTAGATAGGGAGTGAGTTTTCTTCTTAGTTCGTGTTTCTCAAGACGGCGTCAATCTAATAGAAGTGGATTTTCTCTATAGATACATACCCTGTCTACCTACGTGGAAATCCTGGAACCAAGGATGATTCAAAGCTTGCAACCTACAAAAAGCCGTCAAAGAGTACTCTAGCGGAGGGAATTCTAATGCTCAAGTCAGAAAGAGTGGATTTTAAATAGGGTAAAAACAGATAAAGAAGAGTCTCTACTTTGATAAAATGGCGTGTGCTTTTTCAATGTAGAGCCCCCATAATTTACTTGTGTGGTGGCTGACATTCTGCTTGTATATCTGTCCTTTGCTGGAGATGCTCGAGGGTTTTGGAAGCTTTCTAACCATAGTTTCTTTTAAGGAAGGTTTAGGAGAATTCCCAAAATTTCAAAGTTATTGTTTGGGATTTCATGGAGACATGCTTCTTTCAATGATTGAGGAAAATCTATAAACATAGGGACTTCCTTATTTAACTGATATGCCTGTTAGGGTAAGTTTTTATATTTTATGGATTACTTAAAGAACGAGGAAGATTCTTATCCTCACAAGGAAAGTTTGGATTTGTTTGAAAATTCTTTTCCTTTGCAAATTATCCTGAGTCGTACCTTCCCCATTGATTGTATAGACCATGGTTTTAAGGCCATCTTACTGAAGAGTGGAGTAACTGAGGAACATGAGTACCGAGGAAAGAAATGACCGGTGTAACACCGAACAAGTCCAATGTTTGATCTTCTTTCGAAATAAAAAATTTTAAAATTTTTATATTTTATTTTACGAAAGTGTGGAAGAAATAATTAATAGAAATATGAAATTTTACTCTTGAAATTTTTCAGAAAATCTATCAAGTATTTGATCGGTAAATATTTTGATTTTCAACAGGTGATTGTTAGCTCCCACCCATTGGTAACTATCAGATTATTTTTCCAATTCAGAATCCCTGTCGGTGCTAATCTATCGATGAATAATATATGTATGCTTTTTGGCCTTTCGGGTGTTGGAACACTTCCATATATTTTTCCCATCAATAGGTTGATTGAACAGCACTTCTGAACAGCACTCCTGAATAGCACTCCCAAACAGCACTCCTGAACAACATTCCTAAACATCACTCCTGAACAACACTCCCAAACAGCACTCCTGAACGACATTTTCTCTCTCTAGTCGATGATATTTTGACTTGGAACATTTTCCTTTTCCTATTGTGAAGTTACATTTGGTAACCGATGAAAATTGACCCAAGCATATCACCGCTCACTCTTTTCTTAATAAATAAAATTTTAAATATTTAAACTCATTATATTGAGATCCAAATTACCAAAAAGGATATTTTTGGCACTTGTGTAAGTTTGGAGAGAATTAGGATAATTAAGTAAATAGGAAAAATGGGTTATAAATAAAAAGTAGTGATGGGGTTCCAGAACCCACGAATTTAGAATTTTACATCTACCACTCTTCTCTCTTTCTCCGCACACATACCTCATACTCCTCTTTTCTTGCTTACATTAAAGATTAATAAAAATATCACAAAACTCACACTCTAAAGATTTCAAAACACATAACCCAACCTCTAGCAAGTTAAAACTAGTGAGAGATTTAAGATTTTCCTAGGAGGAAATCTAGGGTTTGACGATGGCTTGACTTGCAATAAAAGTAGTGACAAAAATCTAGGTAATCTTCATATTCTCAACTTTAGTTTATTTCTCTCATTTATGACTTTGAAGTCTTATATTGAAATTTGACGGACTAAATTTAGGGGACTTGAGTCACTCTAAGTGAGAAAAAAGTTAAGATTTTGAATGTTAAAATTTTGGATTACCATGAGATGATAAATATTGAATATTTTGGCTACTTAATAATGTCTTGTAGGAGCTGGATGAAGCCGAACAAGTAAGACACTTACTGTGGAGAAATTTAGGAGTGACTACCCTCCCATACACATTGAGTGGATGGTTTATTGTATCTTAAATGAGTAAAGTGTTTTAAATTCTTTAATAAATGATTTCGAATGATTTTATATGTTTGATATAATTTTTTTTATGATTATGGGATGTCCAAAAAGAAAATTTCATTCACATATGCATCCATGTATTTATAAATGACTGTGTGTCTTATGTTGATGGTTTTTTATTCATGAATGCCTTGCTATGATCTTGGAAATTGTATGTCAAATTATGCCACACGAAATGTGATTTAGATATTTATGAAAGGATTGTGCATGTGGTAAATGGCTATAGTTATTCCCTACACAGAGTGACCCGATAGGGTGACGTGGTTGGGGTTTAATTGCGAGGGAGGTAGACGTGATCTCTTCTCTGCCATGTCATACTACCCGGATTGCACCTCGGTGAGGAACGAGCTAATGCCAAGGAAAGGAGAATTAATATTGTAAACAAATGGATTGAAAACCCATTGGCGATCTTCTGTCCGATTTCAGCCAAACCTGGGACGGGAGTGATTTCTTATGGAGATCCCATGATTTTTGAAAAGTCTAAATTTGTGGATGTATGTTTGTTTAAACTATTTTGATTTGTTGAAATTATATTAAATCGAAAGAATTTTTTACAAAATATACTTTGACTTCCCCACAGTCACCCCTCATTTATTGACATAATCATACCATTACACTCCACTCACTGAGTACTCCCATACTCACCCCTCTCTTGTATATTTTTCAGAGGAAGTTTAGGTGGGAGACATTGATTTAGAGCTATGGAAGACATTATTTTGCTGAATTTATATAGGTATTGGTGACGTAGGGCCTATTTTGGATTTGATCTAGCATAATCCATAAAAGGAGACAATTGTACTATTCTTTTGCTTTGGATTTGATTGATACTTATCCTATTTCTCGAGGCAAGTATTGATAGAATCCATACTTGGTATTTATGGAACTCATTTATTTCGGTTTAAAAGTTGTCATATGCAAACCCTATTATTTTATTGGGACATTTGGACTTTATTGTAAAAATTTTACTAAGAATTCTTTGATCGGTCGGGATGGCCTTATGCATGCATCGGATCTTATTGCCTGGAATGGCCCATGTATCCTATTGTGATAAAATGGACTGGGATGCTCATTTAAATGTTCTTGAATTATTTTTTTAAATAGGTTAAACAGGTTGAACACCTTGCGATATCCCGATATATGGGAAGATTCTTCCCGTATGCTGAGATAACGTGATGGTTGTCATGTGCTTGCCTTGACAGTCGGGCCGTGACAATTTTATTGGTATCAGAATTTAGGTTTGATTTTAAAATGTTTGAGAATTAGAAATGTCACCAAATGTCCCCAATGATTTTTCAAAAGTCAAGAACGATTTTCTTTTGATATACAAATTTTAAAAATATTTTTCAAAGATTATACAAAAGCCTTCTATGGATTCCTAGAGAATTAGGAACATTCTTTTCAGGGGTTAAGTAATTAACTCTTCACTTAACCCCAAGTGCTAAACAATGTTTTTCCCTTTGTAGATAATCATGCCTCCACGTAGAAGGATGAGGAATGTAAGCGAAATTCCTCCCCAAGAGCATGAGGATGAGTCGTCCTCACATGCTCTACCTCTGTCAGTGTCTACACACCTGACTCCTTCAACCAAGATCTTTGCTCCTCCTATACCCACCCTTCAGCAAGTGATGGAGTGGTGGAGTACTTTCGGAGCATAATACCAAGCTCTGCCTCGATCTTTAGCTCCTTCGCCAGTTCCTCCTCCTATGCTGGCAATTGCACCTAGTGTTCCCATAGCACCTACTCTTCCGATTGTTGCATCAACCGATCATTCTACGGTTGAGTTGTCAAAACTAATCAAAGAGGCGAGACAACTTGGATGTGTGACATTCTCCAGCACGTGTGATACTTCCATGGCCAAGGAGTGGATTAACCGAATTCAAAAGACTGTCACCGACATGAGGCTAACTGACAAAATGAAATTGTGGGTGGTAGTGAAATTATTGGATAAGAGTGCTAGAACTTAGTGGGAAAATGTAAAGGTTAGGGTGATAACACCTCTTACTTGGATAGATTTTCTATGAGCCTTCGAGGAGAAATACTACACACGGTTCTTTAGGGACTAGAAGAAAGAAGAATTCTTCAAACTTGTTCAAGGAAACAAGACCATGTCAGAATATGAAACAGAGTTTAGAGAGCTTTCTACTTATGTTCTGGAATTTGTGAATTCCAATGAGTCCCTATGTGTAAAGTTTGAATTGGGACTGAATTTGGGCATAAGAAAGAAGATGTCTATCACTAAAGGGCATACATTCCAATATGTCCAAAACTTGGCTTTGAGAGCCGCAAAAATGGTGTTAGAGAGAAACAAAGTTAGAGAACACCACGGGAATAAGAAGAGGCCTAGTGGTTCCAATCCGGATCAAGGTTTCAAGAAGACTCGAAGCACAGGCTTTTATAGTGGTGGATCCATTTTAGTGTCGGTTGGCTCTCCCCAAAGTCAATCAGCTTTTAAGCCAAATGCTCCCGGCCGAACTATTGGTATGGGAGTAGGATCAAGGGGTGGTAGAGGAGAATGTGCCCAAATTGCACACGGCACCACGTGGGTCCTTGCAGGGGACCCAAAAGATGTTATCATTGCGGGAAGGAGGGTTACTTTTGACACTCTTGCCCGAAGTTGAATGCAGAAGGGCAAGGAAATCTCTAAGTTTGAGGTCCCCCTAGCGGTTGCAAGAGAGACTCGCCTACTATTTCGACACCTTCCACTAGTGTTATTCTTAGGATGGGCACAAGAAGTAATACCGTAGCCGCTCTCACTCAACGTCCCCTACCTAGAGCTCAAGCTAGAATTTATGTATGACTAATGAAGAGGCTCAAGCCAACCCGGACGTGGTTATAGGTAAACCATTCTGAAAACTTAAACTAGAATCGTTTAAAGTTACAAAGTAGATATATGTGATCATGAATTTAAATATATGGAAGATGTGATTTTTGTTTATGGTCAATAGTGTAATATTATGATTGTGTTAGAGAGTGAATTTCTAGAATAGGTGGATATATGAGTTGATCATGATTATGTAGTGTGATAAATTTATAGATTGACTAATGATTTTATTTATGGTCTATACTGATAGGTATGATGAGAATTTTTGGAGTTGATGCTCGTGTACTAATAGATACAAAGTCTAATAAATCATTTGTTAGTACGGAATTTGCTAGGCATGCAGATAGACCTTTAGCTCCGCTTGCAGAAAAGTTGTTGGTTATCACACCTTTAGGGGAGTAGTTGATTAGAGATACAGTGTATAAGAATTGTGAAGTGAAGATTGGTGAGGTAACTCTCGAAGCGGACTTGATTCCGTTGGATATAAGAGATTTTGACGTCATTCTAGGCATGGATTGGTTGTACTTTCACCGAGGTTCAGTAAATTGTTTCACCAAGGAAGTGGAATTCAGCATATCAGAATGTCTTTTACTTGTGTTCACTGATGAACAGCAAGTCTCGCCAAACTGTGTAATTTCAGCTCTTGAAGCATGGAGATTAGTGCATAAAGGATGTGAAGCTTATTTAGCTCACATTCTTGACACCACAGTGGGAAACCCTAATTTGAATGATGTTCTTGTGGTGAATGAGTTTTTGAATGTTTTTCCAGAAGAGTTGCCTAGGTTGCCACCAATTTGGGAGTTCGATTTCACCATAGATCTGATTCCCGGTACTGCACCGATTTTGATTCCTCCATATCGAATGGCACCGACAGAGTTAAAAGAGCTAAAGGTTCAACTCCAAGAGTTGTTGGACAAGGGGTTCATCAGACCGAGTACCTCGCCTTCGGGTGCTCCAGTTCTGTTTATGAAAAAGAATGGTAGAACCCTCCAATTATGTATTGATTATCAACAACTCAATAAGGCAACAATCAAGAACAAGTATCCTCTCTTGAGGATTGATGATTTTTTTATCAACTTCAAGGGGCCAGTGTGTTCTCGAATATAGATTTGAGATTGGGTTATCATCAATTGAGGATCAAGGGTGACGATGTTCACAAAACCACATTTAAAACGCGATATGGAGACTACGAATTTCTAATAATGCCCTTTGGGCTGACGAATGTTCCTACAGCCTTCATGGATCTCATGAATTGAGTATTTCATCCCTATCTCGATAAATTTGTCATATTCTTCATCGATGACATCTTGGTATATTCTAAGAGTGTTTAAAAACATTTTGAGCACCTTTGGATCATATTGCAAACTCTCAGGGAGAATAAATTGTATGTCAAGTTCTCTAAATGCGAGTTTTGGCTAAGAGATATTGGTTTCTTGGGGCATGTTGTTTCTAAGGATGGGATTTTCGTAGATTCAAAGAATATAGAAGCTATTCTGAAGTACGAGCAACCTAAGAATATTACCGAGGTGAGAAATTTTCTCGGATTAGTAGGGTATTATCGGAGATTCGTGAAAAGATTTTCGAAAATGGCAGCTCCGATGATAAATTTGACTCGGAAGGGAGTCAAGTTCGAATGGGATGAAAAGTGTGAGGGTAGTTTCCAAGAGCTCAAGTGAAGGTTGACCTCCGCTCCTATCCTTGCTCTCCCTACTAGCGACGGTGATGATTATATGGTATATAGTGATGCCAGCAAACAAGGACTAGGATGCGTGTCGATGCAAGGCGATAGAGTGATTGCTTACGCCTCTCGCCAACTAAAGAAGTATGAAGTGAACTACCCTACTCATGACTTAGACTTGGTTGCCATTATCTTTGCTTTAAAGATTTGGCGTCATTATTTATATGGGGTTATTTGCAATATCTTTACCGACCATAAAAGTTTGAAATACTTGCTCACTCAGAAAGAGCTAAACTTAATGCAACGGAGGTGGTTAGAACTAATCAAAAATTATGATTTGGTGATTGACTACCACCCTGGAAAGACAAATGTAGTTGCAGATGCCTTAAGCTACAAATCTTCCTCTTTGGCACCCCAAGAGAGTTTTTACTTCTCTTGTTTAGTTGGACTCCGTGCAATAGGTGTCGAGTTGGCTAAGGATGATCAAGGTACTTTCTTATCCACGTTTGTGATGAAACCTACATTAGTAAACCGCATTCAGGAGTTTCAATTGACCGATAAGGAATTAAAGAGTATTGTGGAGAAAATACATAAGGGGGAAGGTGGTGAGTTCCAAATTCGGGAAGATAGAATTGTAGCTTATGGGAGACATATATGTGTTCCAAAGGATAAGGATCTCCGAAAGGCTTTACTTGAAAAGGCACATTCCTCGGCCTATGGTATACATCCAGGAAGTACCAAAATGTACCGAACCATCAAGGAGTCATATTGGTGGTCTGCGTTGAAGAGAGAGAAAGCCGAGTATGTGGCTAAATGTTTAGTGTGCCAACAAGTCAAAGCCGAACATCAGAAGCCAGTCAGAATGCTTCAACCATTAACAATTCCAAAATGGAAGTGGGAACACCTCACTATGGATTTCGTGGTGGGATTACCACGTACTCCAAGACGTCGCGATGCCATTTGGGTGATTGTGGATTGTCTCACCAAGTCAACTCACTTTTTGCCAATTCAGAACACCTATTCTTTGGAAAGATTGGTCAAATTATACATAAATGAGATCATGAGGTTTTACAGAGTTCCGTTGTCTATTATATCAGATCATGATCCTCGGTTCACTTTTAGATTTTGGCCCAAGCTGCAAGAGTCCTTAAAGACTAAGTTGCAATTCAGTACTACTTTTTATCCTCAGACCGATGGACAATTGGAGCGTATAATTCAAACTTTAGAAGACATGCTTAAGGCATGTGTTATGGATTTTGAAGGTAGTTGGGATAGGCACCTTCCGTTGGTTGAGTTTGCTTATAAAAATAGCTATCAAGCTAGTATAGAGATGTCTTCCTATAAAGCTCTTTACGGAAGGAAGTGTCGTATACCGTCGTGTTGGGATGAGATTAGAGAAAGGAAGCTTGAAAGTGTAGAATTGATCAAGACCACTAAAAAAAAGGTAAAACTGATTCGGGAGAGAATGAAGACAGTCCAACACCGACAAAAGAGTTATGCCGATAAAAGAAAAAGATCGCTAGAATTTAAGACCAGTGATATGGTATTTCTAAAAGTATCTTCTGGAATGGTGTAATCAAATTTTGAAAACGAGAGAAGTTAAATTCTCATTATATCGGCCGCTTTCAGATCATAGAAAGAGTTGGACAGGTGGTTTATCGGTTAGAATTGCCTCCAGAATTGGAAAATATTCATAATATCTTCCATGTTTCTCTATTGAAAAAATATTTGCTAGATCCCTCCCATTTTCTTAAGGCTCCTCCTATTGAGTTAAGAGAATATTTGAATTTTGGAGTCCAACCAGTGGCTATCTTGGAGAAACAAGTTAAAAGTTTGAGGATGAAACAGATTCCAATTGTTAAGGTGCTATGGAGGAACAACCATGTTGAGGAAGTGACTTGGGAGCCTGAGGAGACAATGAGGAAATAACATCTCCAACTGTTTGAGGAACAATAATGTAATGAAATTTTGAGGATAAAATTTTCTTTTAAGTGGTTAAAAATTGTAACACCGGACAAGTCCGATGTTTGATTTTCTTCCGAAATGAAAATTTTAAAATTTTTATATTTTATTTTACAAAAATGTGGGAGAAATAATTAATAGAAATATGAAATTCTGCCCTTGAAATTATTCAGAAAATCTCTCAAGTATTTAATCGGTAGATATTTTGATTTTCAACTGGTGATCGGTTGCTCCCACCCAGCGGTAACTGTTGGATTATTTTGCCAATTCAAAACCCCCTATTGGTGTTTATCTATCGATGAATAATATATGTATATTGAAATATCTAGAATATAAATATTTCGTATTTATTCATTCGAATTTGAAGTGGACTTTTCTCTTATTCTATTTTTTTATTCTTTTTGGTCTTTTGGGTGTTGGAACACTTCCATATATTTTTCCCATTGGTGGGTTGACCGAATAGCACTCCCGAATAGCACTCCTGAACAGCACTCCCGAGCAGCACTCCTAAACAGCATTTTCTCCCTCTAGCCGATGACATTTTGACTTGAAACATTTTCCTTTCCTATTGTGAAGTTACATTTGGTAACTGATAGAAATTGACCCAAACACATCACCGATCACTCTTTTTTCAACAAATAAAATTGTAACTATTTAAACTCATTATATTAAGATCCAAATTACCAAAAAAGACATATTAGGCACTTGTGTAAATTGGGAGAGAATGAGGATAATTAAGTAAATAGGAGAAATTGGTTATAAATAAAAAGTAGCGATGGGATACCAGAACCCACGAATTCAAAATTTTACATCTACCACTCTTCTCTCTTTCTTCGCACACACACACCTTCTACTCCTCTTTTCTTGCTTCCATTAAAGATCAATCAAAATATCACAAAATTCACACTCTAAAGATTTCAAAACTCATAACTCAACCTCTATCAAGTCAAAGCTAGTGAGAGATTTAAGATTTTCCTGGAAGGACGAAATTTAGGGTTTGACGATGGCTTGACTTGCAATAAAAGTTATGACAAAAATCTAGGTAATTTTCATATTAAAAATTTGGGTTTTAATATGAATATTTTGAACTTGGGTTTATTTCTCTCATTCATGACTTTGAAGTCTTATACTGAAATTTGACGGACTAAATTTGAGGGGACTTGAGTCACTGTAAGTGAGAAAAAGTTACGATTTTGAATGTTAAAATTTTGGATTACCATGAGATGATAAATATTGAATATTTTGGTTACTTAATAATATCCCATAGGAGTTGGACGAAGTCGATCAAGTAAGACACTTTCTGTGGAGAAATCTAAGAGTGACTACCCCATACACAGTAAGTGAGAAAAAGTTAGGATTTTGAATGTTAAAATTTTGGGTTACCATGAGATGATAAATATTGAATATTTTGGTTACTTAATAATATCCCATAGGAGTTGGACGAAGTCGATCAAGTAAGGCACTTACTGTGGAGAAATCTAAGAGTGACTACCCTCCCATACACAGTGAGTGGATGGTTTACTATGTCTTGAATGAGCAAAGTGTTTTAAATTTTTTAATAAATGATTTCGAATGATTTTATATGTTTGATATAAATTTTTTTTAATGATTGTGGGATGTCCAAAAAGAAAATTTGAATCATATGTGCATCCATGTATTTATAAATGATGTGTGCCTTATGTTGATGGATATTTGAATTATGAATGCCCTAATATGATGTTGAAAATTGTATGTTGAATTATGAAACATGAAATGTGATTTGGATATTTGTGAAAGGATGGTACATATAATAAATGGATATAATCATTCCCTCTACGGAGCAAACCGACGGGGTGACATGGTTGGAGTTTAATTGCAAGGGAGGTAGACGCGGTCTCTTTTCTACCACGTCATACTATCCGAATTACACCCCGATAAAGTACAAGTCAACGCCAAGGAATGGAGAAATTAGTATTGTGAAATAAATGGATTAAAAACTCCTTGGCGGGTTTCCGTTCGGTTTTGACCTAACCTGGGACAAGAGTAATTTTTTAGGGAGGTCCCATGATTTTCAGAAAGTTTAAATCTATAGTTGCATGTTTGTTTAAACTATTCTGATTTGTTGAAATTATATTATATCCAAAAAATTATTTACGAAATATGCTTTGACTTCCCTTTAGTGACCCCTCATTTATTGATACAATCATGTTATTGCGCTCCACTCACTGAATATTCTCATACTCACCCATCTCTTCTATATTTTTCAGAGGAAGTTTAGGTGAGAGACATTGATTTGGAGTCGTGGAAGACATTATTTTGCTGAATTTATATAGATATTGGTGACATAGGGCCAATTTTGGATTTGATGTAGTATAACCCATGGAAGGAGACAATTATACTATTCTTCTTTTTTTATTTGATTGATACTTGTTCTATTTCTCAAGACAAGTATTGATAGAATCCATATTTGGTTATTATGGAACTCGTTTATTTTGGTTTAAAAGTTGTCTTATGCAAACACTATTATTTTATTGAGACATTTGGACTTTATTGTAAAAATTTTACTAAGAATTCTTTGATCGGCCAGGATGGCCCTATGCATGCATTGGATCTTGATTGCCTGAAATGGCCTCATGCATGCCTGTTGTGATAAAATGGATTAGGATGATCCTTTAAATATTATTGAATTGTTTTTTTAAAACAGGTTAAATAGGTTGAACGCCTTACGGTATACTAGTATATGGGGAGATTCTATCAATATACTGAGATAACGTGGCGGTTGTCGTGAGCTTGACTTGAAGGTCAAGGCGTGATAATTGGGAAGCTATAAGTGGCCTTGAGTGAATGCTCCTAATTACAGGATCCAAAGGGGTGAAATTCTAATTTGATTGGTTATGGACCGTTTAATAGGCCTTTGGCCACATATCATCAAGTTCATAACATCAAAAAAGTGTAGCTATGTGTAATCCATCCATACACAAACGATATTAAAAGATAAAATAAAATACATTTTCTTTTTCAATGGCTAATTATTATAATAAATTATTCTCTTTGGGCATCATTTGGGTACATTATAATGGATGTAGTTGGGCATGACTTGTGAGGGTATTATACATAAAGCCAATTGCATGACATTGACAGATACATGTGATGGATGAAGACATAGTATTTAGCCATTAATACAATAAGATGTGGGAACTAAGAACAAAACCAACTTTCAAGGAAATGGTTGTCCTGGTCACGATTCTGTCCCTATCCGATTCAGACTGAATCGAAGATGTTAACCAAAGACACCCATTTTGTCTAAGCAAGTGCTCGACAAATATCCACTTGTACTCCTCTCCTCTAGTTGAGATAAGCAAATCTGCCCTGCAACGTTCACGCGGCATGGGCGACACTCATTGTCTTTTGCCCCTCTCCTTCTCTTATAATAAACCTCTCCATCTCTTTTGATAATTACTTGAAACTTATTAATATAAATTATTATATAAAATTTAATTTAGTTGAATTTTAACTCATTTATTCCGCATTACTCTTTGAATGAGTTGTTCATCAAATAAGAAATTATATCTGAAGTAATAAAGAAAAAAAAAACACCGAAAATTCAATTATAATTCGAACACTAACAATATGGAAAAAAATCATAAAGAGAAATATATTCATCTGATAGAGAGCATTTTCTTCGGTTCTTAATTTTTATTTTTCCGGTCATAAAAGGGGCACGTTAGCTTACTAAGAAATTAGGAGAAAAGGAAATAAAGGAGTACCAAAAATCCTAGTAGTGAGAATAAACCTAAAACCTTTCGACTCTAAGCTGAGGGCAGGTGCTGCTCCACCAGGAAAAACTTCCCTTAAAGTTTTGATATTGATATCCATTTCTGCTCTCAACTTGTCGTGTCACGTTCACCCACTAGTAAGATATTACTGGCACTACTATTAGCCAAGGCCCTTTATTATTTTTTTAATATAAATCATATTACCCTATTAAATTTGATTCAAATCAAATTTAGACAAAACTTTTTCTGCATCTATTATTAACAAAGCCTTTTATTACAGTGTTAGTCTTTGTAATTATTATTAATTACCCACAGAATTAATTTTTTGCCTCTACATTTCACTTAATTTCAGAATCTGTTGACTTATTTAAAAAAAAAAAAAAAAAAAAAAAAAAAAAAAAAAAAAAACCAAATTGTCTAGATTTTCATTTAAGCACACTCATTTTTTAAATAACTTGTTCAGAAATTGCAATGGATCTTTTTTTCCACCCTTTTTGGACTCAAGAGTCACACATTTTATGATGGATAAACCTGCAAAAATTACAATATCCAGCTAGCACAGGATAAAAAACTGGTTTTAACATTTTGAATAATGTTTTTGTCTCATGGTATGTGGGGGAATGTTGTTATACAAACTATGTAGTCTCACTTTCTCTCTAGAGTCAACTACTGCAGTAAGTGCGGGGTCATGGGATGGGATGGGATGGGGGCCCGAGGGAGTGAATTTTGTACAATTTGGGACCCCAATGCCATTGATTATTCTTTCACGCCCAATTGATTCTTAATATGTCGACACCCTGATATGGACACTGGTGACATTGATGTTCTGTTTATTGAGGGAAATTTGGACCATTCAATCTTGGCTCCCTTAGGCAAAATATAGATTAACAACATCAAACACCTCTTTCATGTCCTAAATCACAAGTTCCCAACACGGATTGCATAGTATCTTTATTTTTTAAAATTAAACTCTTAGACAAATGTGGAAATTGCATTATATGAGATATATTTAATAGAAAGAAGCGTGTGAGATATGGATAATACCTTAGATTTGCTAAAAAGCTTATCAAGAAGGAACATAGTTAGCATGGGAACATGATACAAATGAAGTGCTATTTCAAATACCTTGAGCCCAAACAACTAAAGACATGATAGAATTGCAAATTGAAGCGAACCAAATTCTATTTATCGTGTTAGAGATGATTAAAGTTGGATAATTTTAATAAAGTTCTGATTATGTTGCAATGCTTAGAGAAGATGGTAATACTGGTCACCTTCCTTCCTATCAGGTTTTATCTTTACATAGTAATTGATGCGTCTTATTTATTTATGTATTCAAAATTTTACCATGAGAAAGGAAAAACATAGTTGAGTGACGAACTGTTCATAGTCTTTACCCAGAGAGAGAGAGAGAGAGAGGGTTTTATTGTGGTTGTAAATGGTAAAAGCTTGAAGTAAGTAATGCCTGGAGCTGTCAAGCCACCGTACAGCGCCAGTAGTAAAGACGCATAGAATAAATAGGGGGAGGCGCATCTCTCTCGACTCATAAATTGCAAGAATGCCAGTAAATCAAATTTCTCTGAAATTCGGGGGGACCTTCGATTCAACTTGGATCACGCGCATGCTTTTGCGCCTTTCACACGTTGTTCACACACATCACAGGAAAAAAAATTAGGCTAGCTTCTCATGTCAGTCTCGGCCGTTGTGTCCTTTTCTAGGAACTCTCTCTCTCTCTCTCTCTCTCTCACTTTGTTGCATGCCTCTTTGGTATGTGGTTCTAAACAGAGAGCAGACTATAGCTCTTTTCTGTTTACCTTATAGCGTCTTGCATGCTTTCCTTCGGCCTCCGCATGCTTATGACATTGTGATGATTTAGTCACTCATGCTGAAAAACCCTGAATCAACGACGGAAATTAGTGATGGATAAGAATTTGTCGCTAATTAACGATAGAACTGTAACAGATTAGCGATGGACCAACTAGCAACGGAAAAATCCATAGGAAAAAATTCCGTTATTAATCCGTCAGTAAAATTGGTGCGAAATTTTTCACACAAATTAGCGACGGAAAAATCCATTAAAAAAATTCCGTCGTTAATCCGTCAGTAAAATTGGTATGAATTTTTTCGTACAAATTAGTGACGGAATTAGCAATGCAAATATCCGTCGGAAATAATTCCGTCCCTAATTCGTCGCTAATATTAACAATAGAATTATTTCAATCGGTAATTTGTTGCTAAAGAAAAAAATATATATAATTTTATATCTTTATTAAATATAATTTTGTATTTTATATTTTTATTAAATTATGGTATTATTTTTTATTAAATATAATTTTTTTATTTTTTATTAAATTAGGGTATTCTTTTTTTATTAAATATAATTTTGTGTTTTTAAAAAATATAATTTTGTGTTTTTGTTAAATATAATTTTGTGTTTTTATTAAATAAAATTTTGAATTTTTATTTAATATGATTTTTTATTTTTACTAAATTAGGGTATTGCGTATTCATTAAATATAATTTTTTGTTTTTATTAAATATAATTTTCTGTTTTTATTAAATATCATTTTGTGTTTTTATTAAATATAATTTTTTATTTTTATTCTATATAATTTTGTATTATTATTAAATATAATTTTGTATTTTTATTAAATATAATTTTGTTTTTTCATTGAATATAATTTTGTATTTTGTATTTTTATTAAATTATGGTTTTTTTTATTAAATATAATTTTATATTTATTAAATATAATTTTTTGTTTTTATTAAATATAATTTTATATTTTTATTAAAAATAAGTTTGTGTTTTTATTAAATATAATTTTGTATTTTTGTCAAATATAATTTTTTGTTTTTATTAAATATAGTCTTTTATTTTGTATTTTTATTAAATTAGAGTTACTTTTATTAAATATAATTTTCTATTTTTATTAAATATAATTTTGTGTTTTTATTAAATATAATTTTATATTTTTATTAAATATAATTTTGTATTTTTTAAATATAATTTTGTGTTTTTATTAAATATAATTTTGTATTTTGTATTTTTATTAAATCAGGATATTGTTTTTTTATTAAATATAATTTTATATTTTTATTAAATATAATTTTGTGTTTTTATTAAATATAATTTTATATTTTTATTAAATATAATTTTGGGTTTTTATTAAATATAATTTTTTATTTTTTATTTTTATTAAATGAGGGTATTGTTTTTTATTAAATGTAATTTTATATTTTTATTAAATATAATTTTGTGTTTTTATTAAATATAATTTTGTATTTTGTATTTTTATTAAATTAGGCTATTTTTTTATTAAATATAATTTTATATATTTTTTTAAATATAATTTTGTGTTTTTAGGGTATTGTTTTTTTTAAATATAATTTTATATTTTTATTAAATATAATTTTGTTTTTCTATTAAATTAAGGTATTTTGTTTTAAATTTTGAGAATGAGATAGAAAAAGAAATAACACATAAGTCATTGTGGTATAGTGATTGAAATAATTCAAAATATGTTTGAAAACCCAGATTCGAATCTGGGCAAGAGTATTTTTTCAACAAAAAAAGCAGGGTCGCGGGCATGCATGCTGGTGCAGGCGGGCGTGTGAGCGCGCGTAGAGGGACGGAAATTTTCTGTTACTAATCTATCGGTAATTTGGCATAATTTGAAAATTGTAAAATTAAATTACCAACGAACCAGCGACGGATTATTAGCGATGGAAAATTTCCGTCGTTAATCAATCGCTAAAATAATTTCACACTTTTCAAATTATTTTAAATTATCGACGGATTAGTGACGGATTTTTTTAGTGACGGAAATTTTTTATCGCTAATCCGTCGCGAAATTTTTCGATTTCTATCGCTAAATTTAGTAAGGGAACTTTCAACAACGGAATTTCCGTTGCTAATTTTCCGTCACTAAAATGTTTTAGCGATAGAATTTTGACAATGAGTGACGGATATTTTTGTCACTGATACTCATTTTTCTAGTAGAGACTATCTCCTCCCTTCAAAGTGGAATGATAAAATGTTAGAAAACTGAAAAATGAAGAATTGCTAATTTATAGTGCAAAGTTAGAGGATTACTAAATTACAAAGATCTTGTTTAGAAAAACATAAAAATACTATACAAAGTTTTGACCGTCCGTATTCATAATTTATAATTCAATTTTGTGTTGTATTGTATCTCTCCGTAGATTATGTTGAAGAGGAATATCAATTTTCTGTTTCTTCATCATCTACATGCAATTTTTCTTTCTTTATTTCTTTATTTATTTTATTATTATTATTTTATTTTTGCAAGAATAAACTTTAACCCTAGATCTTTTATTTAGATAATGATTCTGAGTCACTCCCATAATCAACTAAACAAAAATTTTCTGTCTACTCTAAGATTTAAAGGATTTTTAATGATGAACTAACTTGCCCCTCCTAGTTAAAACACAATATCGATTTATGGGACCCAAAGCCTTGCCCGTTCCGTGCAAAACATAATAACGATAAAAGCATTTTATTATATGCGTTGCACCACGGAGAAACAATTAAAAACAATTATAATATAATTTATTAGATTTATAATATAGTTATTAAATTGTAATAGATTTAAAAGTTTCCAAACTTTGAGATCAAAATGGCTCGATGAATCCTACGTTTAAAACTTACATTATCTAAATATACTCAGATCCAGAGTTTCAAAGTGATATCTAAGTCTTAAAAGTAAAACGACATGTAGAATTGGTGAACAAATACTAAGCAAAGACGTGTACAATCTCAAATAACTTTTTGATTTCTTTAGAAAAATGTCACATGTTGGCCACGTGAGAGAACGACCACATCCATTAATATTTTTTCTTTTATATTTAGAGTTATCATAGGGTGCCACAAGATGTGAATTGTACTTTTTCATTGTATAAATATTTGTTAGATCTATAAGTAACTCAATATTTAAATTAAATTATTGTCTCAATCAATAAAAAATACAACGTACATTAGTGATAGGAAAAAAAAAAAAAACTAACCACTAGAGTTCTAGAAAAAGCCCATGAATGAGATTAAAAAAAAAAGGTAATAAGTGAAGTAAAAAGATAATAGAAATAAAAGGACGATGATCTATAGGGTCAAAAAAAGAGAAAAATCTATATCAAAAAAGATGAAAGATGAAAAAAGGAGTCAAAGATAAAAAGATCAAGGACCTGAATGGGAAAAAAAAAACTATGAACTAAAAGCAAAGAGATAATAATCCACGGGGCCAAGAAAATAAAACGGGAAAAACTTATATTCAAAAAAGGCAAAGGACTCAAGCGAAAAGAAAAAGAGGGGATAAAAAAAAGAGCAATGACCTCAATGGATAAGTGAGGTAAAAAAGGGGGAAAACTTATGTAAAAAAGATGAGGGACTTAAGGGGAAAAAAAAAAGCTAGGTAAAAAGAAGAAGAAGAAGGGCCTGAACGAAAAAAGTAAATAAGGGGCAAAAAAAGAGAAATGATCTGAATGAAAAAATATTATGGTCTAAAAATAAAGAAACGACCATCCGAACAATCATGAACAAGTGAGGCAAAAAAAATCACAAAAGAGAAAAAATTATGTCAAAAAAATCAAAGGATTTAAGTGAAAAAAGGGTAAAAAAAAAAGAGGAAGAATTTGAATGAAAAAAATGAATCCAGAAAGAGAGAAAGGACATAAACGAAAAAAAATAAAAAACTGTGATCAGCAAGTGGGGCTAAAATACAAAAGTGGAAAAACCCATGTCCCAAGAAAACAAAGAACCCAAAAAAAAAAAAAAAAAAAAAAAAAACACACACACACACACGTAAAAAGAAGAAGAATGACTCAAATGAAAAAAAAAAAAAAAAAACCGGATCAAAAAAAGGAAATGATTTGAATAAAAAAAGGATTCGGATAAAAAAAAAAAAACTAAGTTCCCAAAAATATGGGACAACTGCACCCAAGACATTTTTTATTTTATACTTAGAAAAAAAAAAGGTCCCCAAAAAAAAGATGAAGTACATGAACGAAAAAAATAATAAAAAAAAGTTGTAGTCAACAAACGGGGCCAAAAAAATAAAAGAAGAAAAACTTATATCTCAAAAAAATAAAAGACCTAAGCGAAAAACAAAGCGCGGTAAAAAAAATAAAAATAGAAAATGACCCCAATGAAAAAACCGAGTCAAAAAAAAAAAGAGAAAGAACTTGAATGAAAAAAAGAACGCAAATTGAAAAAAAAAAAATTGAGGACTATGGTTAGCAAGTGGGGCAAAAAAACAAACGGTCAAAATCCCATGTCCAAAAAAAATGAAGGAACTAAGCGAAAAATAAAAGAAAGGGGAGGAAACTCATATGCAAAAAAAATGACCTAAACAAGAAACAAAACCAGATAAAAAATAAAAAGATAACGGACCCGAATAAAAAAACGGATAAAAAAAAAGAAAAGACTTGAATGAAAAGAAAAAGGACCCGGATGAAAAAAAAAATGGAGTCCAAATAGTCACTTTTTCTTTTATATCTAGATATATAGAAAAGCGAGGAGGATGAGATGGTAGACCCATCCTATTTTTTCTTTTATATATAGATATATAGAAAGAGAAAAAAAAGATGAAGGGCATCAATGAAAAAAATAAAACAAAACTATGGTTGATAAGTGGTTTTAAAAAATAAAAGAGAAAAAATCTATATTAAAAAGATTTAATCAAAAAAAAGACGAAATATAAAAAGAGAAAAGATTCACGTGAAAGAAAAAGTCAAAAAAAAAAAAAGAGCAACTTAAAAAAAAAAGTCTAAAAACAGGGGACACCCACTCCCAATCTCGTTTTTCTTTTATATATAGATAAGAGAATCCTTTAATTTAAGAGTTATTTAAAGGTTGTAGTTTAAATTATCCAATAATATTTCAAAAGCAAAAGGATAGCAAAGATAATATTTAATTTTTTTAATATATATATATATATATGTACACATAGACACACACACACACAAGCAGGAATAATTTGATGAGGAAAGAAAAAATCAACTCAATTTGTATGGCCGCCATCGAACGTGCAGCTGCAAAGCCACAGTGCAAACGGAGTGAATGATTTTGGGCACAATCAATAACTCTATAACGAAGTTGAGTTATTTTAACGATAATAATCCCTCTTTTTCTTGATTTTATAATTTAAAATTTGATTCTTATTATAATTAAAAAAGAATAAATTAAAATTAAAATTAAAATTGAGTTATAATTTAAGTTATATTATTTATTATCTTTTATAAAAATTTTAAATTTAAATCTCTATAAAAAGAATTAAAAAAATATATATATAATTTTTTTTATTATATAAAAATTTAAATTTAAAATTATCAAACTAAATAAAAAAATAATAATATCTTAAACACGAAAGGAAAATGCACATGTTCTCAATCACCCTGCTTAGCTTGGGACCGGTCCAACCATTTATTTATCTTAGTGTAAAAAGAAGAAGAGGGAAGGTATGATGGGATATTTCCCAAAATGTGATGTGACCACACCCTGCCCTTTTTTATTTAAACACCATTTCCCACGTGACCACACCCTCTCCTTTTTTTTTTTTTTGGGTATTTAAACACCCTTCCCCATTTTTTATTTAAACACCCCTTTCCTTTTTTTATTTAAACCGCAACTTTTTTGAATTGTAAATTTTTTTTTATTCAAATCCTTTTACAATTTTTTTTATTCAAATCTTTTTCTTTTTATTTATTCATTCAAGTTCCTTTTTTTTATTCAAATTCTTCTTTTTTTTATTTGTTTACCATTTTAATATTTTTTTATTTAAATCCTTTTTTCATTTAGATCCTTTCTTTTTTACCTAAGTATAAAATAAAAAACAGATGGGTGTGGTCATCCCTTTTTTTGGGACCCCAGATTTTTTTCTTTCAAATCCTTGTTTTCCATTCAATCCTTCATTTTTTTGAATCGGTTTTTTTTCATTTGAGTTCTATCTCTTTTTATTTTTTCCCTCGGTTTTGTTTTTGGGACTATAGTTTTTTTTTTTTGGCTCAATCCCAACCTTAGGGTTAGTTCGGGACCTTCAAGATGGTGCAACCAAGTTAATCCGACAGGAACTTGGGGGATATTTCTCTACCGCACCTAGGATTGGCAATTGGGCGGGCCGGCTCGAGTTCGGCTCTAACTCGGCCTGTTTTAAAGGGTTGAGTTTGGCTCATTTAGAGCCAGGTCGAACATGAAACTAATTTTTAGGCTCGATTTAATTACGAGTTGAATTTGGACATAAGTAGGTTCGGTCCGATGCAAGCTTGACTCGTTTAACATTAAACAGTATGTGGTGTATATATGTAATGTAGAGTGGGTAGCTATTTGTATTTGACATTTTTTATTTTTTGTCTCATAGAAGAAAGAATGTCAAAAGTCAAGATCCAAGTAGAGAGTCCATATCCTTTCCTATCCCTAACCTAAGTCGTGTCTCGTGTGCATGCCCAACCCTAACTCTAACACCTTCTCTCGCTCTCTCGGGAAAACTATTCAAAGACCAGCAAATGTTGTGGTTGTCCGTCATACATTCAGGATAGAGAACCGTCGTACTGATTTTATGGTCTCCTTAGGCCACTCCCATTCTCAAAGACTCTATGAATTCAAAACTCCTCGTCCTCTGACTGCTTTACTTCTGCTTTTGAAGGATGATACGAAGATGACAAAGTTCTAAGACTTAGAAGAGTTTTTTTCATAATCAAATAAATTGTAATTCAATTGATTTAATCTAAAAAATATTTTGATTAATTTGAAATTATTAAAATTAAAAAAATTGATTTTTTGTATATTTAAAGAAATTTTATAGATAAAAAAAAAATTATTATTCGAGGTCAAGCCTAACCCTAAATGCGCCCGAATCATTTTTAATTTTTCAAGCCGAGCTCGAGTCTAGATTTTTTGAATTTTCTCGAGCCGAGCTCGACCTCGAGCTTGAGCCTTGCAAAGCTCAGCTCAAAAACCTCGATTGTCAGACCTAACCGCACCTACCCCCACAAGTCTAACAACCTTTCCATGCCGCCCCATCAAATCAAATCATGAAAGTTTCGACTAATCATCACATATACATAAATACTCATACCCCACATATCACCACTTCACAAAACAGTATAATATGTGCCATAAAAAATCAACAAAAATTCTCAAAATATGAATTCAATAACAATATCGATAAGGAAATTTAATATGACACAATATGCATTTGCAAATATATAGATTTTCATAACTCAATATCAAAATATTTTCAAAAGACACTCAACATTCACAAAATATTATATAAATCCAAGTAAAAAAATCATTTTTGAAAAGTCAAGAAAAATATTTTCTCATTCACAAACACAACAAATCATCCACTCACTATGTTAGAGATGGTAGTCACTTCCAAATTTCTCCATAACAAGAATCTTGTCTTGATCGGTTTTGTCCAAATGCTAAAAGACGTCATCAAGTAACAACAATCATCAATATCAATCCATCTAAGTCAACCCAAAAATTATAACATCCAATACCAATTTTTCTCTCAATTAATGTAACTTTAAATCTTTCAAATTCAAATGAATAAATAGTTAGACAAATTAAAGTTTGAGATAGGAAAATTATAATACTTTAATCTTATCTCCAAAGAGTTCTTCCAATTTGTGTTACACCAAAACTCTTGATTCTCCTCTATTATGACAACTCCAAATCCTTAAATTCTTCTTCAAAATCAAGACCAAAATCTAACTTTTGAGAGTTGGACGGATAGTGTGGAACACTGGATCTTGAGTTTTGGTAGTGAATCAAATGAGTTTGGGAGAAAAGAGAAATGAATATTAAAAGAAAGAGAAGAATAATTTAGAAAGTGAGATGAAATTATTAGGTCTTGTGGATTTTAGAATCTCATTCCTACCTTTTTATCTTCAAACACATTTTTGCTTAATAGCCCTTTTTCTATACTAAATTGTACAAATATCCAATACGTGTTTTTTGAGTAATTGAGAAGCTCAACCCTATATAATTAAGTGTTTGAAATCATGTTTTGCTGAGAAAATGTATTTGATGATAAATAAGGAAAATTGGAATACAAAATAGATTTTATGAAAAATAAATAGAAATAAAAATGTGGATTGTTAAAAAATATGAGATATAATATAATTGGTGTATTATATAACAAAAGAGTTTGAGTGACTCGATGGTAAAAAGTTTTGTGAAGACTTGGCGGGCTAAGGTTCAATTCCCATAACTAGAAGTTC
Source organism: Dillenia turbinata (assembly GCA_037126225.1). Lineage (NCBI taxonomy): Eukaryota > Viridiplantae > Streptophyta > Magnoliopsida > Dilleniales > Dilleniaceae > Dillenia > Dillenia turbinata. The sequence continues at coordinate 13,025,528 of JBAMMX010000021.1, forward strand.
ACAATGTCAACCGAGAGGTCGGTAATTTACAAGTGTTCTCACACTAAGTAAACCGAGAAGGTGAAAAGTAATACAAGTGAGCTATCAGTAAAAGTTGGCTCTCAGTCAAGCCTAGTCAAATAAGGTCAAGGTTTGGTCAACCATGGTCAAGACCAAGAAAATCATTGTTTGTAAGGAGGGAGTCATACTTTATAAGGGTAACAACAGTCCACCGAGAATGAATGTAAGATTCTCACCAAGGAGGTCATGTCTAAAGAAAGGGTACCGAGAAACATTGTTACGCAATACATTGAGAGGTAAAAATATGCACCGAGAGGTAATAATAGAGTAGTGTCTCGAGAGATAGAAATCACCAGGAAATAATAATCTCTAAGAGAGATAGTGGAGTTTACCGAGAGGTAGAGTAATATACCGAGGAGAGGTGAAAATGAGTTTAGCCACTGGCAGATCCAGGACCCAAAGAGCAACGAGAGTAAACGTTATGACAATGTGAGCAGTGAGGGAAAATATCAAGACAATGGGGGCAAATGTCAAAGATAAGAATACAAATTATTTTATTTGAGGTACAAAATAATAAATTATTTTGGACTGGGGTAGGGGCAATTGCCCACTCTATTATCCATGTGGCTCCACCATTGAGTTTAGCTAGTCATCACCGACTAAGAAATCAAATTTAAAGGATTAGTTCTTTAAACGTTAAAAACTCTATTGAGTAAATCAATTTCTCATAAAGATATTAGATTCTACAAAGCACATAATACTTAAATAACCAAGAATTTAGAAATTCAAAACCTATCAACCGAGAGTCTAAGAGGGTTCCCGTGCAAACCAATGGGAAAAATTCACATTTATTTAATAGTTCTACATTTTACAAGATACAAAAATTTCAAATGGTATTTTAAATTCAACAGCACAACCAGAATTTTCTGGTATTATAGTTTGTTACTAACTTTTGAATATAAATAATGTATTAACTCGTTAGAGACGAGTGGATAATTCTAACTTACAGTACTATGAATTTTTTTTCTCTAATAAAGTTGAATTTAATTTTACCTCTATTAATGAAGTAAATTTTTTCTTTTTTTTTTAATCTTTCTTAGTTTGACTAGTTTCTGGACCCAATGATCGATGATATTTTTCTTTTGGACTTTTGGCTCTTAAAGCATTGATCAGTCAATGGATTACATTAAATGGAGCGAAAAAAACTTGAGCAAGAGCTGTAACTCAATTGTTTGTAAGTGTGAGATTTGAGCCTGGCATGAGATTCAAATCCTAGTGTTCCTCTCTCTTTAATGAGCTCTAAAAAGTAGTCAAGAATCATAATAATTTGCTATTCAAAATTATTGAGAAGCATTGGATTGAATGTTTTAATGAAGTCGTTTAACTAACGGCTCGATTTGGTCATTCAATTAAGCAAACACAAATTTCAAATTAGCTTGTTAAGACGAGGTGAATTTCAACATAATTTGGGGGGTTGTTTTTTTGGGGGGTTTCTCCTCTTTTTGTTTTTTAAATTTTTTTTTTTTTTTACTTTTTTTTTTTTTTGTTTTCCGGTTCTTTTTTTTTTTAGACAAGAAACGTGTTAGAGTAGCATCTAATTTGTCCGAACCGGATTGGATTGCAGTTCTAGTTCATGTATGATTTATTTGATCCGATTAATGTTTTATTATCATCTATATTCAGATTAGTACTAAAAATATCGATTTAATTTTACTGTTTTAAATCCATAGATCGGATGATTGCAAGACAGATAGGCAGAACCCAATTGGGTAGATTTATGCGCAATGCAATGGTCCCCGTATTCCACATGTCACAGTTAGAGAGCAAGGTCGGCGCTGTTATCCAATAGAATAAAAATAAAAATATCAAAATACGTAGAGAGAAAGAGAGAGAGAGCTACAAAATTTCCAAAAGAATGCAACCAAATAAGAACAAGAGAGAGGTTGTCTGTCCTCCTCATGTGAGAGAGAGGGGGGGGGGATAGATGCTCCTCCTCTACACTAGGAAAGGGGAAGTGGGTTGAGGCAATTTTTCAATGATTTAAGATAACATTAACTTTTCCTAACAAACGAAAAAAGAGTAATCCCAAGTGGGGGGGAGGGGCAGGTTGATACTTGGTTGTATCTTCCTTTTTGGGGCCTAAATTAATTTATGTTTCTTTCTCAGCCTGTAAAGAATCTCTGTCTACCCTTTACCCACTTTTTTGCCACAAAGTTTTTCTTTCTGTCGCCCATCATTCTTGTATCAAAATAAAGGAATAACGAATGCTTCCACCCCTAAGAGTTTCATACAAAAACAAAAGTTGTTTTCTAATGGTTTTAATTAATTCAGTTGGTGTAAAAGAGTTTGAAATTGTATTATGATAAGTGGGGTTTAAGTTTTTGCATTGTATCTCATTTGCACATGTATTCTAATCTCCATTTCTACCTTTTTATAAAAAAATATATAAAATTATAAAAATCGAGAAAATACACGTGATCATAAAAATTCTAACACAAGATCTTAGAAAAAATACTTGAATAAGAACTCTTTATCATTTGGATATCCATGGAAGGAGCCATTCTACCTTTTCTCTCTGGACAACGTGACCTTCCTTCATTATGATAGTTGGCCAATTACTTCATGTGTACTTAATTCTAATTAAATCCATGAACATGGATTCTCCGTTTCTCGTGGTGATTCATTTACTTGCACTGTCTCAACAAATATCTCATAAGAAAAGCTGGAGGTTTTAGTTTCGTGCCAAGCTACCTCCGGACTAATTGGGAAAACTCCATGCAACTACTGGCTACTTCTGTGAATTCAACCTACTAGCTACTTCTGCGTTAATGGGGGGTGATTACTTTTTAGTTTGGAGAAATGTGTAAAAGAAGAAATATATAAATACCCCATTGCTTAGTAGTTATATACTAATCGATAGTTTTAAATGTATAGAACCATAATGATATGTCTTAAATAATACATAATATCCTGACTTCACACTAAGGAAAGAAACTTAATTTTATGAGCTATGATTTCTTGGGAAAATAATTTTATGTGCCATTGCAATTCTTAGCTATGCCTATAGCCATGGATTAACAACTCCTGTTAAGAATTAAATCGAGAAATTCAACATTTTTAAAAGAAATATTTTGGAATATCAGACTTTAAATTACAAAACTTGCGTTGCAAATTTCAGAGAGAGGTTTTGCTGGGAAAGCGATGTGATATTAATGAAAAAAGAGTATAAGAGGAAAAATAACTATTTAGATTATTAGGTTTTTTTATGTGTTAATGAAAAGATATTGAAATGTGAAGTGGGGTGGAAATGAACAAACTTTGCGTGTCTAAATTGGGAATTTTGTGGCCGCGGTGCGTGCAGTGCAAAGAAAGGGAAAGGAAGCCAAAAGAAAGAAGCTAAAGAAAAGTAACCATCAAAGCTTAAAAAGAAGTGGGTGGTAAAAGAATGAGGGACCCTCAACAGTCCCTCCCCTAAAAACTCAATTATACAAATTTAAAAATCATATTTTGAAATTTTAATTAATTATGATATTAAAAATATAAATAATTTTTATTTTACAGTTTTTTAATTATTTTTTTATAAAAAATGTAAGAAAATTTATGAATAGATTGATATAATGCTGATGTGATATCAATCGTAATATTTATTCAAGTGTTTTTCTTAAAATCTAATATATGTATTTTTTAATTTTCATGATACAGAATTTAAATTTATTGGAAGAGAGGTACGTGCCATGTTAATTAAATTTGATTGCAAATGTCTAATCAATTATATTTACCAATTTTTTGTTAAATATGACCAAGAATGTTTATTCACATCAAGTCAAGTTGGAATACTGTTAGAAATAGAATTTTGGTATTATCCTTTTTTATTGTTACGTAAAAAAAAAAAATTTAATTAATTCATTTAGCTTTGCTCGAGAATCTTTTAAATCTTTATGAATATTAATATTTATTATATTTACATTTTCTTTATTATATTTTATAAAATAAAATTATAAGATTGTAGGAGATCAATAGATAATGATTCAATAATTATAAATTCTTAATATTAACATGAATATTGTAATCAAGCCTTTTACTCCGTTAACGTGCTTTTACTGCATTTTCCTTAATTCTGTCAAAAAAAGATTAAAATGAACAAAAAAAGCTCTTGGCAACACTTTCCCGGTCACAACTCACCAAGCAACTAGAGAGAGAGAGAGAGAGAGAGAGAGAGATGGTGAGTGTGTTGTGAAATGTGGGACAGTGGCCTGCCAGCAGAGCACACAGAAAAAGCAGATAGGAAGCACTGGTGAGATCACAACAGAAGCCATTTTTAATAATCTCTCTCTCACCAAGGGCGGAAAAGAAATAATAAATAAATAAAACGAAGCAGAACACTTTGCCTGCCACACTTACCAGAAGTCATCAAAACCTCTCCATCCAATCCAACCCCTCCCTAAAATAAAGCGTTTCCCCTTTCTCTTCTCAGTACTGTACATTCCTGCTCTCGATTTTGCTTCCAATTCAATTCCTCTGCTCTTAAAAAGGACGGTGATTAGAATACCGCTCTTGTGTTTATTACGTGCTCTTTTCTTTTTCCCCCAAGTGGGCTTTATCCATCTTTAAGAATATCGATTCCTCCTCTATCCCTCTCTCTCTGTCTCTCTCTCTCTCTGCTAACTTCTGTGCCCACATTGAGAAACTTCATCATTACCCCCCCCCCCCCGGCCCAAAAAAAAAAATTGCCTTTATTCCTTATACCTTGTCACAGAGAGAGAGAGAGAAGGAGAGGGAGAAAGAGAGAGAAATAAACTAAATTACATTTCAAGTTCTCTTTTTTGATTTCGGCATCAAAAAACTCCTCATTTTATTATTATTATTATTTTGGTCGGGTTTGTTAGGAAATGGAATCTAGAGAGTTTATTGTTAGGGTTTTTGGTGACAAGCACAAGAGCTGACTACAACGGGATAGAGAGAGACCCAAGAGTTGGGAATCTGGATTTTCAGAGGAATCGCCAAGAACAAGAGGCTTCTTTTAATCCCTTAACAAACAGAGAACACTCACAAACCAATATCCAAATCGAAAACCAAAATCAGCCCATTTTTGCAAACTATGAATCCTACCAAAACCCCATAAAATCCCACTTTCCAAAGCCCTCAGAAGACCACTATTCGCAGCCAAAACCCCAAGAAAATGCAACAACAGCTGGAAACAGAGGAGAGAAACAGGGGATGAAGAAGAGTAGTGGAGGAGGAGAGATTATCCAAGTCCAAGGAGGCCACATTGTCCGATCCACAGGCCGAAAAGACCGTCACAGCAAAGTCTACACCGCAAAAGGCCCTCGAGATCGGCGTGTCAGATTGTCTGCTCACACTGCAATTCAGTTCTACGATGTTCAAGATCGTCTCGGCTATGACAGACCCAGCAAAGCCCTCGATTGGCTCATCAAGAAGGCGAAATCCGCCATTGACAAGCTGGCAGAGCTTCCTCCTTGGAACCCTTCTTCGGATTTAAATGGAATTGCAGTTGCAGAGCACTTGGGTGAAAACCCAAGTGGCAATTCATCTTTTGTGAATCATCATCATCAGTCTTTGGATTCTGAACCAATTGATGTTGACACTATGAAATCTCTGTTTCCTGCTAGTACTTCAAATCCAGCTTCAATGAATTTTCAGAATTACCCAAGTGGTCAAACAAGGGATTTGTTTCTCTCTCTTCAGTCCTTCCAAGACCCAACTCTTGGAAGTTCAAATCCAAATCCAAATCTGAACCAACCCTTTTTCTCAAATCCAAGTCCAGTTGGGAATTGGGGAGACCAGAGAATTGAGTCTTGGAATTTGCTGAATTCCACACAGTTTCCACCCCCACCGCCATCACCATCAGCAGCAGCAGCAGCAGCAGCAGCAGCAGCAGCAGCATTGCTTGCTCAAACTCAATCCTCAATATTTTTCTCTCAGAGGGGACCCCTTCAGTCCAGTTTTAACCCTGCAATTCGTGCTTGGGATGATCTCTCAATGTCTTCATCCTCTGGTCATCCTCAAAAAATGTCTGAAATCCATCCATCTTTTGTCGGATTTCAAATTCCAGCACGAATTGACGGCGAAGATGAGCATGGGCATGATGATGTTTCCGATAAGCCATCAGATTCATCTCCTGATTCTCGCCATTAAAACTCTTTAGTCCATGAGGTACATTTTCTTTTTAACATAATGTTAAATTCACTGTTTCAGGACAATGATTGATGACGAAATTCACAGGGACAAATGGAAGAGAAGAATTCAGTTAATCCGACAGCATATGCACGGAGAGAAAAAAATGTTTGTTGGAATTTTTGACTGCTTTTTGTCTAAATTAACTGAATTCCTAGCCTATATTTTGATTGTTTTGATGTTGTCGTTTGATTGGTTTCACTTGTCCAACAACTTTTAAATTATTTAAGTATATCTGTCTTATTGTTCTTTTGTTTATTCTATAGTACAGCTTAGGATTAGGTGTGTATTGGATTCTGGTTTGCACTGTTTTCAAATCCTAATCTTGGTTTTCTTTTCTTTTATACATAATTTCATTTTTTTTAATGGTAGCATGCTTAAAGTTATATAGTTTGTTTACAACATTCGAAGGAAAAAATTTAGTCCCATGTTGTGTTTTTATAACAACATTTTCCTCTAAGGGCGACAGATAAAGGAAGGTGTATATATATAAATATATGTATACACATACATAAATACGTACCTATGTTTGTCCCCATGTGTGTGTGCGTGCGCATTCCTGTGCCTCCAGTGGAATAGTTGTTCAGCCCCTATATGTTGCATTTTGCCATATTTAGAGAACTATTATTCTTCGAATAGGCATTAAATTCTATAAAATACAGTTTACACCAACATATTTTGTTTTAGAATAAACTTCACAAGGGACTTAGCAATCTCATATACACCGCATTGCCATCAAGCTACAAACCTATTTGCCATACTAATGTGTGTGCTGGGTAACAGTAGGTTAGCAACATAATGCAGCTATGGTTCCCCCTTTGGCTTGAAAAGTTGCTATTCTGAGGTAAAAGCTGCTGGGAGTCTTAAACAGCTGATTTTTAAACATTCGATGATCCATACAACCTTATCTTTTTGCCTGATAGAACTGGGTAGACCAAGTTCCTGGATAGTAAGATCAGTCTGAGATTACAGCCTTCTTGGGATGAGGTTGTTGGTTGATAACATGGTATGGGGAGCCAGGTGCTCAGATAGCCACCTGACCTGTCCCTTGAACGAGCTTGCACACATACTTAAGCCCCATGCTTCCATTTGGCCTGGCCTAATAAGAACGCCCGATCAAATTTAGGGTGAGACTTAAGTTTGTATTTGCAGTAGAAGGTCTGGCTAACTTGAAAATTTCAAGTGTTTGGGTGTAAGTTTATGTTGTACCCCCCCCCCCCCCAAAAAAAAAATCATCCCACCTTGCCAATGCTCTAGTCAATGTGCATTAAGTTGGACATTTGAAGTTGTGATGTGACCCTTTGTTCTCTTTAAAGCATTTGGTGCAGGAGTTACACCATTTGCAAGGGGATGATGTCGCATCCTTTGTTGCTTCTTTCACACAAAATGTTATTTCAAATAAATAAAGATAAAAAGGTGTAGAGCAAGAGGGCTTAGAGTTGGGATATTTGCCCTTGGGTTGAAACTAAGAGTTATAGATTTGATTTTTATTGGTAAGAGATTTCGTGTCCATTTATTTTCCTTTTAGTGATCTACCTGCTTCCCTTATTACTATTAAAAAAAAAAAAAAATCTCTAAAAAGATAATCTAGTTATCATAATTCTCTTTCTCAATCCTGTAGTTGGGAGTTCAAATCTCATGTAACAAAATAAAAAATGCAATAAATACAATAATACATTAGAAGAAGCAACATCCATGCTAATGAATAGGGTTTTTTCTTCTAATTATTGCCATCTAACCAGCTATTTAGTCGATAGATGCTACTATACATTACTTCAATGATTTTATAAACTCATCACACCTAGTAATCATGAAAAATATTTTAAAGAATATTTCCTTGAAAAATTAAGGGATTAGATTCTTTTCCACAAAAATGGTGTTAAAAAGTAGGTGAATTTTTGAAGTGGCATATAATTTCATTTTTTGTCGACGACACACCAATACATTTTTGAAAACAAAAACGATGGCCTTACTGTAAAACTAGGGCTACAATGCAGGCGTGCGTATTAGTTTTATTTATGAAAAACAAGAGAGAAAATTTTATTTTAAAAGGATTAATTTAGGAGAAAATATAGAAAAAATTTGAGCCAGAGCTGCTAATAAGAACTTTAAATAATTTTTATAATTTTTTTTTTGTTTTTACTAACCGGTATCTGAGTTTTACTCGACTAATCTAATTCGAGTACTGTGGGGCCTATTAAGGGGTTGGTTCTTTCAAATCATTTTTCTCCATTTCTGGGACTCAAACTTGAGATCTCTGGTTAAAGAGATTGAGTGACCGATTACTCAATCTAAAGGAGTTTAGTAAATAATTTTTATAATAATCAAACACACAATGATCTTCATGCCAATGCCTACATGACATGATACATTTGTATCAATGACCAAAAATAATGAATTCATTGTTCTTAGTCTATTGGTTGTGGACACAAGTAAACATAGTCTGATCGGTGTGTCTGATAATTTTTTTTTTTTTTAACGGAAACAGATTCAAACCCTATAATAATAAATATAAGAGAAAATATAATTTCTTATTATGTAATTCTGAATCTACGAATTCACTATTGAAGAATAATAATAAAAATATAGATATAGAAGTGGTGGATTCTAAAATCACCTTTATTTCCTCTATTTTGAAAACACTAAATTCAGAGAAGTGGAATGTTTTTCCTTCTTTCCTTGTGGGGCATGCTTCAGTGCAGCTTGGATATATTCTGCTGCACCAACTTGACTATTCCCCCAAAGACACAAAAGAAGAAGCGCAAATTTCTTTATAATGGTGGAATTTGGATGAAATCTTTTGTCCATAAATTTGAATTTAGAGTATATTACATGAAGGAAATGAGTATATGATTAAATGAATTAAATATAGTGGTAAAATATAAAATTTCTCAAATTTAAATAATTCCAAATTGGTTAATACACCTTTGAAATTAAGTAAAAAAAAAATTTAAAATATATTAAAATAAACTTTTACATAAAATTTAATCTATTTAATTTTTGAGTAATTTGATCTGTATTATTCATAAATTGATGAAGTAAGAAAAATAAATGGTAAAGTACATGAATCAGAAAAAAGCACATGAAATGTAGCCGCGGTTTGAATCTTCCCAAAATAATTTTGAAGATTCAAATATTGCACCTTATTGAAGTAGGTGAGAGAGAGAGAGAGAGAGAGAGAGATAGTGAGATTTTCATACCATCTAAAACAACTATGAATGCGGGTGAATCTTGACATAACAGTGAATTTTTTTTTTATGATTTCGAGATTAAAGGTTTGAGATGTCAGTTTCTTTACAAAAATATAAAGAAAAAATTATGTACATATACGTTTATTATTTTTTTATCTTCGTATTAAATTAAAAAATATTTTATGTATAAGATGAATATTAAAATAACTAAGATATTTCATTGGATCGTATTAACGTGAAGGTCTTTCTTTTTTGGGTTCTTAGTTTTGCTTTTGGGTTCTCGCTCTGATTGGACAACATGGATTCAGATGCTATATATTTGGATTTGGGATTTTAAATCCAAATCTGTGATTTGAATATTACTGGGCAAATCTTTACCAAAACCAGCATCCCAAAACAATAATATTTTAAATGGCACCTAATAGGGTATCCCATCCCATTTAAGTAGAGGAGAATCCATGTAGTCCAGTCCATTTTGAGGATATGGTTGAGGCCCATCGGCGGGGCTGATTATGGGCAAGGGCAACCCTATAGACATGAATGATAGATGCCACAATTCCAATCCACGGTTAGCAAGGTCCCTCTTCCTTTTGTTAACTACACTCATGGTTCACATTCACAAGATTCATCTCCCCCTCTCCCTCCCCCTCCCCCTCCCCCTCCATGGCTCTCACCCCAAAACCAAGTTCTGATCTTCATTACTCCAACCTGCTTGAATAATTTTACATTTCATTTTGTTTATAATATTTTTTTAATTAAAATAACTATTTTATAAATCAAATTTCTCTAAAAAAAAATTAAAACATAATTATTTTAAAAATTCCATCAAATTTTAGTTTGTTCTATTTAGCCATAGAAACTAATAGAATAGCTTATCATTTGTCTAAAGAGAGTTGCTGTATTTTGAGAGTAACAACTTCCTTTCGGTTCCAAGGGGACAGTCCAGTAGTAACAGTCCCTCTCCCCCAATCCCGTTATTCGGGTTCGATTCCTATTGTAACAAAAAAAAAAGACTCATTTTGAAGTTATGGAGAAAAAAAGGGATAATAGACGATAGAAGTACTCCCAAGTATAAAATTATTAAAAAAATAATTTTTTTCTTTTAAAAAATATTTAAATGTGACACATGAATTTGAAAAACTATATCATTTTAATTATATTTCTAGAAAGATTGTAATGTGTCCTTTGGAGGTGGGTCTGGACTCCACAAATCCAATTCCTTGTGATTCGAACGGGTGCATGATGAAAAGGCTTAAAATCTACAAAAAAACAATTGGAGGGTGTTATAGGGGAAGAGGTATCAACGTTTAAGTCAGAAAGAGCGATTTTCGAGAGAAATAAAACAGACTGAGAAAGGAATGGAGGATGGATCTTCTTGTGATTTGTGTGCCGAGTGTGAAGTCAAGAGAATTTATCTGGTTTTGATGTATCGAAGGTTTTTATATGGAGTTTACAAGAACCATATACATTCAGGGTGTTACAACCCTATTTTCTATATTGGAATATCCGAAAATTTCGAAATTCAAATGTCCGAGATTTGAATTTATTATCATTTAAGAAGTTTGATTATATGAAAAAAAAATTTTCCTTATCGATTAGATTCTCAAGGGTTTTTTTCCTTATCTACAAGATACATTTCGTGCTGAAATAGGAAACAAAAGTCGCTGTGAGATTCGTTTGAATATTGTCTCTGGTTGACGAGAACCAAAGTTATCGGTCCTTTAAGAAATGTTAGTTATCGATCGAACGAAGAAAGGGACAAATATTCGGGAGCAACGAATACTTCCATGGATCGATTGCATAGACCTCATCAGAAGTTAACCGAAAAATCAATATGATACCACAGATGACAAATTCTCTAGGTGGGTTGGGGTGACATGACCCATTCAGGGATATAGATCCTATCAGTAGAGTGAGGTGATATAGGCTCATTTGTGTTTAAACGTATTAAACCTTTTGAATGAAATCCCATCAGAACCCTTTGGGACAAGGTTCCATCATTTGTCCCCGACTCATGGTATCGTTTCATGAGAAAGACACCATAAGTAGCAGTCATTGGGAAAAGGAAAACCTTTCATGTGTCGTTTTGCATTTCACAAACTGCCTCTAGTGTTCCTTATGAATTTTTTCTTGGGAGAGGATTTGATATTTCCTCTTTCTCACGTTTGTTTTTCCTTCCATTGAACTGCCTCACTACACAAGAGATTTTCTATGAGAGAAATGACAAAAGGCTCTACTCTTCGAAACATTAATGACATTAGGAGTGTTATGTCAAATGAGGAACTCCAAGAATTTCAGACCACCATATTAATGGGTGATGATTATACTCTGGTGTCAGCCACCGATAAGGACAGAGCGAATAGTGTGTTAGAGGGCTGTGTTCTGATGTACAAGCAGATAGTGAAGTGTGGCTCAAGGGTGCCATACACTGGCATGTTCGCTAAGGTATTGCATCATTAGAACATATTCCCAACCTTGTTGACCTCCAGCGATTAGTGCCTTATTGTTGTTGTGATCTCCCTACTAGGGTTCTATTGCCTTCGCTTTGATTTTGATATCTTGGCAGCCTTTTTTTCTCTGGTAAGATGCATGAAGAAGGGCTCGGCCTGAGATTGATATAAGCTATAGACCCATCCTGAATTCGATTGGGGGTTTCGTTATAGGGAATCCACTAGTAGTAACTGGATGCACAAGTATTTTTTCGTGGAATTCAAGGACAAAAACCTTAAGCATGTACTCCCCAGCGCTGATGGGATGCTTTCGCTCGGGTTGCAACCTTTGTTTTGTGTGTTCGGTCGGTAGTTACTGTAAGGCTACCCAAAGGGTCATCTTTATTGACTCATTGATAGATGACCAAATACTGTCTCAGTGTGTCAGTTGATAGGAGAAAAAAGAAAGATCTACAGGCTTCTCTTGTTCGACAAGAAAAGGATTAAATTGGTCGACGTTTCGAACTTTGTGGATGACGCTTTACTGAGGGAGACTACAATTGACCAAGATTCATCCGTGAAGGACCCTTCGAAGAGGACCGACGGGGCATCTGAGGCCTAACCTCCACTAGCGTTTCCTTTGGTAAAAAGGAGAAAAATTATATAGCTCGAGTCTCCAGCGGGAAGAGGGCATGAAGCAGGCGAGGAAACCAAGGGGCACGTACCCTTGGTCACGTTGAGGCCATCCAAGGTTAAGCTAGAAGAGTTTAACAAGGCTGGTCATTTGCTATCCACCAATAACAAGAGGGTTTCAGTGCCGAGTACGCTTGCTGTAAGGAGACCCAAAGGGGCTCTATCATATGTTGTAGAAGTGAGGGCACCGAGGGGGATAGAGATTTAAGTTGCATCGATTAAAGAACTGTCTGGTCCATCATGTGTTGTCCCACTGTGACCTTCTCGTAAGGGGAAACGCAAAGTGCCCGATGGGACTGACATCCCTCCTTCTATTCCCATCCGATCCTTTGATGATGACAAGGGATCGAAGAAGAGAGGAACAGTAGCCATTAGCATAGGAGACAAATAGTACAGCTATGTAGACTTGGCTGAAGTATAAAGAATAGCCGATCGGTTTGACTTTCATCATTGCGACTTAGAGTTGCATAGGATGTCCATGGAATAGGTTGGTGGGACTCTTAAGTCCCTTGGTTTGATGGTATCATCTTCTGAATTTGTCCTATTTTGTTTTTTCTTCATTGTCGATTGATCTAGCTCCCCCCATTTTGCAGACAATGGCCTAGATTGAGTTTTAGGAATGGTGGAGGAAATAGATAGTAGGATATCTGGAGCAGCATGTTAATCGGCTAATGTTTAGGTTGTGGCATTGTGAGCTGCTCCTGATCAGAGGAAGGAGGATGTGGGGGTAGAGGAGGCGTTTAAGGCCTCACTGGCTGAGGAGGAGGTGGTGAAGAACCTGCGGTGGGACTTGGGCTTATGTCAGAGTCGTTGCAAGAAGCTAGAGATTGAGAATAAGGCCCTTGAGGTGCGATTGCAAACTGCCAAAGTATTAACTCAGTTACACGAGGAGTCTCGCTAGGTGGCGGAGTAGAAAGCGGTTGAATTAGAAAAATCTTTGCTTAAAAGAGTCATTGCCTTTAAAGGTTCCCAACGCGAGTTGATAGAGAGACTAAAATGCGCTGAAGAAATAATCTGTCGATTTAGATTGCATGGAGTTTTGACTCCGATCAGGGGGATTACCAATCAGGAAGCGATGGATCAAAATATGATTCCTGTTAGGTCGATTGGTGTTCTGGCCGAATTGAGCACAGTCACTGTAAGGACTTCTTCTTATGAGAACTTGGTATTTCCCCTTACTCCCCCAAAATTTGTATAACTCTTGTGCCATTGTATCATAGCAATTTTAATAAAGAATTCTTTCATGTTCTTTCTGTCAGCATGTATTAATAATAAGAGATATTCCTGTCATCGTTTAGATAGCTCGAATAAACTCATTGGCTACACTTAGTTATTTTAGACTTTCTTGGAAAACGTTGGCCAGTTTAAGGGCATTCCTTAGGTGTGCGTTTCAACAAAAGTCTATGACTTTCTGATAGGTAACGCTTACTAAGATTCATCCAAAAGAGAAGGAGATAGATCCTTTTGATAGGTTAGGGCGACACAGGCCTGTTCGGGGAGATAGATCCCTTCAGTAGGTCAGAGCAACGCAGACCCGTTTGAGAAGATAGATCCATTTGCTATATCAGGGCGACATAGGCCCATTCAGGGAGATAGATCCATTTGATAAGTCAAGGCGATATAGGCTCGTTCAAGAAGATAAATCCCTTCAGTAAGTCAGGGTGACGTAGTCCTGTTCGGGGAGATGAATCTCTTTGGTTGGTTAGAACAACACAGACCCGTCACTTTAAGGTGGGTACCGAAGGCTCTTGGTCACAAGACAATGTCGCAATCCCAAGTGGAGTTCTGAATTTAACTTTCATGTGTTTCATGCTAGACAGGGCTTTCAGAGCATTCAAACCTGGCTTTCCCAAGATAGCATTATAGGGTAAGGGAAGGTTGACCACATTGCAAATCATTGTGGCTGTCTCATGGTTTGGCAGCATGCCAAGTATGATTCGGAGTGAAATGATTCCCTCAGGGTATATCTATTCATCGGAGAGTCCTTTAACTGAACCTGTATGGGGTTGGAGATATGCAGGGTCAACGCCCATCCATTTGAAAGTATCCCAGTATAAGAGATTACACCACGCTCCTTGATCGACAAAGATCCTTCGGATTTCATACATGCCGATTTTGGCAGTGACAACGAGAGGGTCATGGCGATTTGGATCCACCCCTACTAAGTTTTCATCGGTGAAATTGATGATCGGTCGTTTGCCTTTACCCTCTTCACCAACATGAGTCGTTAATACCTCCAGGGAGTGGGGAGAGGAACGTTAGGTGAGTAGAAGATTGGTGTGACTAGGCACTCGGCCTCACTTCCTTGCGAAATGTCTAAAGGGTCTGAAATGTTCAGTAGGGGATGAGGTGTTCAAGAGGCTCACTTTTCATGAATTTGGAGGATCATTCCATCCTAGCGATTAGCTGGTAGTTGGGATCGTCTGGTCCGTTCCGTCGTAGTGGTGCTGTCGGTTAGGATTCGGTATGTCTCTTTCCTCTCTTCTGATGAACCTTTTTAACCTCCCACTTCGGATTAGAATTCAAGTTTGTCTTTGAGATTTTTGCAGTCGTCAGTCATGTGACCTCCTCCATAGGTTAGGGAGAGGGAGACCATCGGATGTAAGGTTGGTCTCTGATTTGGAGTAGAACTTGATTGGGTGTCTTATTCAAAGGGGTGTAAGCATTGAACCTCCGAGGAGGTGGTGGACCTGGTTGATTTCTCTTTGGCGAGAGCTGTTAAGACGATCGACTACGTTTTCTCTTGGATAATTGGTTTCTCCTTCGGTTGAAGGCCTTGGCGTTTTTGGCCGCAATGTACTTCTCAGTACGAGAGTAAAACTTTTGGATGGTAGAGAGAGGATTTTTCGTGATCGAAGTTTTCATAATTAAAGGGTACAATCGTAAGGTTCAAAGCTGGGACCTTCATCATCTCTGTTTTAAACTTCTCCAAGAAGTCTCTCAAGGTTTTTCCTCCTTTTGATGTAACGATAGTAAAGAGATGGATTTTCTCTTTGCTTCCCAATTTATCACAAAGTAGGTCTCAAATTGCTGTCAAAATTGAGAGAAAGTTTTTATATTCAACGGCGGGAGTAAGTTGAACCATATTAACACGTTCCCTTTGAGAATGGTAAGGAAATGCTTACACATGGCGGTATCCGTCATGTCTCTTGAGATCATCACTGTTACGAAGTATACCATATGGTCATGAAAATTAGTTGTTTCGTCATATCAATCTATGGGGTCAAAAGCACATCACGGAGTATCAGTTCCGAAGAGACCTTCGGATCAAAAGGCAAAGTGTTAGTAGGGTAAAGGGGAGCTTGATTGTCTCGAGCGTTGGTTCGTTTGAGTTCATTGGCTATAAGTTGCTTAACTTATTTCCTTAGGTCTTCGGGGTCATGGCGAGAAGTTACTGAGGGCTCGTTGTTGAGCGGTGGCATTTGCTATCAGGGGCATACATACCCAGATCCTCCTAAAAAAGGTTGGCCCTTGGGTCACATAGTGCAACTAAGGCTTTCAAACTGTTTGCTCATATTCTGAATTTTGAACTCTAGCTTGTCCATTTAAGGTTGACTGACCCGTTCTTAAGATACCGACGCACGAGGCACAACTGGGCATTGCTGAGGTGCAGGTTGTGGGACCTACTCCGGGTTAGGAGGTAGGTCATGAACAGGAAGATTGTCAATGAAGTAAGCGGGCGCTACAGGAAGGGCTGCATTAGTGGGGGCAACAGTATGGCCATCCATGGCGGATATGACTTTCGATACGGTTCTGGTTCTCCTTTTTGAAGGCATATCGATTTGGTGATCCGAAGAATTCAACAAAGTTTTTCTAGTTTATTTCTCAGAGACAGTGCCAATCTGTTGGATGTGGATCTGGGCTCCACAAATCCGGCTCATTGTGACTTGAATGGATGCACGATGAAGATGCTTGAAACTTGCAAAAAACTGTTGGAGGGTGTTCCGGTGGGGGAGGCTCCGATACTCAAGTTAGAAAGAACGATTTTTGAGAGGAATAGAACAGCTGAGAGAGGAAGGGATGAAGGATTTCCTTGTAATTTATGTACCGAGTGTGAAGTCAAGAGAATTTATCTGATTTCGATGTATCGAATGCTTTTATATGGAGTCCGCAAGAACCGTGTACATTCAAAGTGTGACAACTTTAGTTTCCATACCAGGAGATCCAAAAATTTCCGAGTTCAAATGTCCGAAATTTGAAATCATTATCATTTAGAAAGTTTGATCATATGGAGAGATTTTTTTCCTTATGGATTAAATTCTCAAGGGTTTCCTTTATTATCTACAAGATACATTTCGTGTTGAGATAGAAAACAAAAGTCGTTGTGAGAGTCGTTTGAATATTGTCTTTGATCGATGAAAACCAAATTTATCGGTTCTTTAAGAAACTGTTAGTCATCGGTCAACTGTAGAGAGGGACAAGTATTCGGGAGCACTGAATACTTCTGTGGATCGATTGCATAGACCTCATCGGAGTTAACCAAACAGTACATAGGATACCACAGATGATAGATCCTCTCGGTGGGTCGACCCATTCAGAAAAATAGATCTTATCGGTAGAATGAAACGACATAAATCGATTTATGTTTAAACGTGTTGAAATTTTGAATGGGATTCTATTAGAACCCTTTGGGACATGGCCCCATCAAAGTCAACTACACTTCTATTTCTTTTATTTCCACTTAATATTACACCATATATAAAAATAAAAGTATCAGCAAAAGCAATTAGATATAAGTGTGAAATTGAAGAATTTTATTGTAGACTTTTTGTTAAGGTCACAATTGTTGACTGAAAAGCCACCGGGAATTCCAATTTCATTTTAAATTTCATTTTCCTCCCCGTTGAAAATGCAGAGCAGACGCAATGCATGTTTTGGAACCACCCATAATTTACGCCTAATACAAATACAAAAGCTTTGCTAGAATTGTGCCTTCTAGGTTATGCCCAATTTCATTTGGGGTTGTGTGTTTTATGTTTCAATGTGTGTCCAAGTTCTTTTCTTTATTTCTTTATTTATTTTCTGACAGATTGTAAACAAAAAAAGACAAAACAAAAGTCAGACTTGAACAGTCAAACACCTTGAAAAAGGATACGGCATTACGTTAGAACACGCCACCCTTTTCTCTGATCATTCATTTACGTTCATACCACACCACCAAATAAGAAACACAAAACCCATCCCACACTCCAAGTGAGAGAGAGAGAGAGGAGAGAGAGAGAGAGAGAGAGAGGACTAAGTATATCACGAGATAACAAACACAAAACACACGATACACTCCAGAGAAAGAGAGAGAGAGAGAGAGAGAGAGGGAGGAGTTTATTCCCTCCAAATTTTCTAAATCTCCACTTGAGCGAAACCAAGATTAAAACCCAAATCCTCTCCAACCCAACATCTCTCTCTCTCTCTCTCTCTCTCTCTCTCTCTCCCCCTCCCTCCCTCCCTCCCACCCATCCACCATGAGCTCTCCAGGCCTGAACTTTCACCCTCACGAAAACAACAATTTTAACTTTGACAGCGACAAGAATAACAGTACTTATGATCTCAACAGCAAGCTCATGCTCATAGCCATCATATCACTCTCCATAGTCGTCGGACTAGTCGCTGGACTTCACATCTACGCACGTTGTGTCCTCCATCGTCAACACCGTCGCAGAGCCGCCAGAATCAGGTTGGGTTTACCTACCCGGTCCAACCCTGTTGAGCAACCCAAAACCGGTCTCGACCCACTCGTTATCGCTTCATTACCATCCTTCATATTCAAGCAAAATGTCAATGATGGGGAAGAGAAAACTCTGATAGAGTGTACAGTTTGTTTGAGTGTGATGGAGGATGATGACATGGCAAGAACCTTGCCCAACTGTAACCACACTTTTCATATGGAGTGCATCGATAAGTGGTTGAGTACAAGGTCGACCTGCCCCATTTGTCGGGCCGAGGCCCCGCCCAGGCCCGCCGGGCCCATACCCCAGCCCGTTCTTTCGCCTACTGTCGAAAATGTGAATGGTGATGAAATATGTGTAGAAGGAACATCAACATCGTCGTCCAATGATCATGTTGTCGCACAATGTTCGTCTACGAAGGTTGTGGGTGGCTCAAGTTCTCGTTTGAATTCGTTTCGGAGGATGCTTAGTGTTGGTAGAGAGAGATCGCCTAGAAGAATTCAACCTCGAGAACAACAAGATGATGGGTTGGAGGATTTGGAGAGACAATGAAACAAAAATTATAGGCGCTATGAAATTATGGTTTTTTTTTTTTTGGGGGGGGGGGAAATTATACTCCTAATACTGGACGCTTGGAGATATGCTCATCGTGTCTTCATTTAGAGGGCGCATACAATTTTAATGTGGTGTAAATTTGGATTTTTGGGAAAATAATTGTTCTTGTATATGGAATGATATGCTCATTATGTCACACAATCTTATGTTATTAGTTTGGCTACTAATTATGCACCAACTTTGACATGGTTGCTTTGAATGGAAGAGTAAAGAATTTGGTAACTAAACAATAAATGTGATTGAAGTTATTTTTGAAATCGTTTAAATCCTCCAATAAATGTGGTCCAAACATCTATCGGGACCCGTGGCTCCACAGACACTTATATCTTTTTCAGCGTATTAAGAAATAGTCTAATGATTATAATACTCTCCTTTAACCCGATGATCCCGAGTATATATCCTTTGAAGTAAAATTCCGGATTCTGTATGGTAAAAATAGGCATGGGAGAGTTTAGTCCCATAAAAGAGTCCATGGAGATTTATATCAAAAAATTATTGAAATAATTATTTGGTGACCAACAATCTATCACATTTATTGAAATAATTATTTGACAATAAATCTCCTAATTAAGCAAATTGTTTGGTGACCAATGAGAGAGCAATGCACTAACTTTTAGTGTTTTAACAATAAATGCTATTGAAATAATTTAAATCATCTAACCTGCAACAGTGGGAGTGATGGTGGTGAAATGATCGGAGAGAAAGTAGACAATGGGGGTGACGGAGCAACAGAAAACCCCAATTTTTAAAAATTATTTTTATTTTTATTTATTTTTAATTTAATTATTTAATAATAATTTTGGTAATATTTAACTCCTTAAAATAGAGGGAAGAGGTTTGACACCTTTTGAAGCATAGGGGTAAAGTAATTTTTTTTCCTAAAATTTTGATGTACGATTTGTCATGAGTTAAAAGTATTATTTGTGTACTCATCGCTCTTTATATTTTGTATGATGTTTGGTGCAAATATATGTCTACAATGTTTTGACGTACCAACAACTAATTGAAGATGCCTTTTCTTTAAGTTCATATGAATGCGCCACTGGTGAACCAAAAATGGTGCATGATTTCACACTCAAATCCATCTTTGTTTTGTTTTTTTAATGATTGATGAGGAAATTGTCTGCAGTATTCCACCAATTTGGTAATGATATTCCTGGTCATTTCCCTTCTGAATTGGGTTTGAAAACTAAAATTAGGTTAGGGGGTCAACATCGGCTGCCCAGGCCAGATGTGTTCAAATTAATCCTAAAAACCAATTTTCAAATAATTTACTTTGACATTTTGGTGATATTATAAATGGGCAGCCACAGACTCAAACTCCACACAAATCTTTTTTTCTTTTTTTAATAAACCACGGGACCCATAACTATATTAGACTTGACTAAATTTGATTTCAATCGAATTGAGTGCTTAAGGGATAAAATTCTCGTTGCATCTATTTTTTTTCATACACAATACTCAAACTCAAAATATTACTCAACTATTAAATCAATCAGACGTAAGTAAACTTCTCACAAATCTACACATGCAACTATAACCCCAAGAGGGGATAAAAAAATCACAGTTTTTTATTTACTTTTGGTTTCCACCGTTGATATTTCGACTCATTCAGTTCGAGTATCTATGTAACTATTTAAATGGCAGCTCTTCCAACATAATTTTTTTATTTTCAAGTTTTGAATTCGAAACTTGATTAAGAGATTTAATACCCCATTTTATTTGATCGACTGTCTGTTGATTCACAATCTTTTATTAATAATATTCAGAAAGTAAAATAATCTCCCCAACAACTTCTTATCTAACCCCCAAAGTAGTGGCGCTCGCCGGAAACAAGCGGCAGGGCCAGGCCCAGGGATCACAAATTTCTATGTCAAAGCCTCCACATTTTTCTTCAGGCTGGGCCTAGGCCTTGTAGTTGTTAACCTCACCAAGGACCAGGTAAGGATTATAAATCCCTGAAAAATATCAGATTTTCTGTATTCTAATTATTATTTTATGTGAAAATTTGCCAAAAGCTTAAACCACTGTCCCGCTTTCAACCTCAAAGCTAGAAATGTTGTTTGATTTCCAGCTATCACCTTTTGTGTCTCCTTCAAATGTTGAAAGAGAAAAAGTTATAGATGACTGTTGGAATCGGTGGCTAATGGGCAGCTCCACACACTGAGTGATTATGATTATTCAACCAAAAGTATTTCTAGGTCTGCATTTTGCCTTTAGATTGTTCTGAAAAACTTTATTATGACTCTTCAACTTCTATATATAATTTAATTAAAACTCCTGGATGGATCCAATGCTTGGCCTATAATTTACAAGGGACTTTTTAGTGCCCCATGGGTATGAGTATTTAAGCAGTTTGTATCATTTTTTTTTATAGAAAACAGTGACAAAATAATCCATTTCTGTTGAATAACTATCCTATGTTTACTAAGTTTATGAATATCAATACTCATTTGAATAATAAAAAACTACTATTTACAAACATGAAAGGAGAAAATTAGACCATAATCTCTTTCCTCTTCTAAAGGAACCCCATCCTAGATCTGATGCGAGTGTCCACCGATCACCATTACATCCCTTTATGATGCTTACAAAAAAT
Organism: Dillenia turbinata; assembly: GCA_037126225.1. Lineage (NCBI taxonomy): Eukaryota > Viridiplantae > Streptophyta > Magnoliopsida > Dilleniales > Dilleniaceae > Dillenia > Dillenia turbinata. Next base: position 13,046,913 of record JBAMMX010000021.1, read on the forward strand.
CTTTCTATTCAAAGGATTAGCAAGTTATGATGACCTTATTAACCTACGAGACAAGGGTTTCTTTCAATTTATCCATAAGACTTTTTTAAGCTTAAATTGACCAATTTAAAGTTCCACGCAAGGTTCATGATAAAATCTAAATCAAATTCATTGTCTTCTACATTGATCATGACAGAGTTGTCCACAAGAAACAAGATTTTAATTCACCAAATTCATTCCTTCTTTTCTTCCTTCAATCTCTCTCTCTCTCTCAAACCTAGATGAGCCACCATGCACCACAAAACAGTTGTTTCAAAAATTTGAATTGCCAATAGTGCTTGCACACATATATCAACCAAAAATTAGCCTCTTTGCCTAATTCTGGATAAATGTAGAACCCACCCACCTAGTACAAAACTACAAGGGTACATTTTCAAGTACCAACATATTCCATAGCTCTATACTCATGCGAAGGTTAATATAAGTGCAGGGATGAGTAAAGACCAAACCCGGACTCTGTTTGATTCTTCTCTGTAGCCATTCAAATCAGACGATTGAGATCCCAGCCCCGTTGATGGAGGTGACCCTGAAAGACTTCCGTTACTCCTCGTAAAGCTGCATTCATTAATCAGATTGTGCCAATGAGTCGGACAAATATTTCAATGAGAGAATGAACATTTAAACTAGTTTTCTGATGGTGATCAAATGATTACCTTGATGGGAATTTACAATTTCCATGACCTGTGATATTTATCAACAAATCAGCCAATTTTCAAATACACATTTATACTAAATTTTTGAAATTTGATTTAGAATGACAGAATTAACTAGTAAAGATTGCCAGCAACTTGAACCCGTCACAGAGAGAGAGAGAGAGAGAGAGAGAGAGGCATCCAAACCCCTTCCACCAAAAATCCTTTTGGGTTTCTTTTGTAAAATTGGGAACTCAATACCTAAATAAAATTTACCAAAAACCCTGACTTTAAAAGTGACAAAGAGAATTTTCAGGTCTGAAATAATCCCCAAGAAATCCAAAACTTATTCTATTCATTTTCCCCGTACTGAACCCAGAATGTCTAGATCTCCAATAAATATCAAATAGTGTTATAGAATTTAGAGTTTTTAGAGACCAAAAACCCAAATCAAGTTACAAGCTAAAGTTCCTGAAAATTTCGATGATTAAATGAAAACACATCCAATTTTTCCCCCGAACATAGAATCTCTACATGTTTCAAATGCCATTAAAAGGTTTAGAATTCTTGAGTCCACCCAGATCGGTTATTTTTTTATTTTTTATTTTTTCAGATATCAAAGCCATGAAACTAAAAAAAATATTATTGTTTTATCCCCAACCAAAAATCTCTAGATCTTAGAAAAATATCAAATTGGGCATATAAAATTTAGGGTTTCGAAAAACCCCAAGAGCTCAAATCAGTTTTTAGAATCAAAATTTATGAAATCTGAAAAGATCAAAACTGAAGAAGAAGAGATTTACTTACTTGGGTCGAGGGAAGTGAGAGCAGCATTATTGTTGAAGTAGCAGCTATCCACAGTCAAGCCATGATTGAGATAGTAGTCATTGAAGGCATACGACGCCGTTTGGATGATGTCGGAGGTGTCATAGCAGAGGCCGCCGGGTTGAATCGGACCGCAGTTGGCCCCGCCAGGCCCGCAGGCCCAGTCCAATGCCGACTGAAGCGCAGAGTCCTCCGCGTTGTTCTTAGCCACGCACCACAGCTCAACCGTCACCATGCCGCCGTTTGAGTTTAAATCCGATGCCCCTCTACTACATCCTGTTGCTAATAATAATGCTGTTATTGTCAGTAGTGTTGAAAAGAGTGTGAATTTCATTGTGGTTGTAGAAAGAGAAAGAAGGGTTTGGGGTTTGTATTTTCTCTTATGAGTCTATTCTTAGGACAAATGTAGGCAAATGTGACCGTTGAGGTTTCAGGAGTTCAGACAGAGAGAGAGAGAGAGAGAGATCGAAGCGTGTCTAGTAGTGGGGTGGTGGGTCTAGTTTCAGGAACTTTTGCCGGGACAAATTCACTCCACATTCTAGGCGGACGAATTGACTGCCTTCAGCTGGAGAGCCCTTGCAAATCCTCAATTTTCTTCTTTTGTTTTCCCTATTCATCCTACGATTAGTTTCCATCTTCATAGTATGACTGCCCATAGTTAATAATTAAATTTCAAGTCAAATTTGACTCCATAGTATGTAAAATCTGAAATTATTACTTAATTTTATATATAACTTGTAGTTTATAGAGTTAATTTTGATATTGTAAAGTAAATAATGAAAATTTATGAATTTAGAAATAAAAATTTGTACTTGGTATGTATTATAAGTGAAGCCCAAAACTTTTGGACCCATTATCGAACCCAATATTTGAGTTATTGATGCTCCAACAAACCACCCACGTTTTGGCCTTCCCCTTCATTTCTTTTCTTCATTTTTTTTGAAAATAAGAATTAGAAAAATCAAAAGGAACAATAAATGTCACCTTTTTAGTAATGAGATTTTATTTAAAAAATAAAAATGAGTATATATGTTGGTGAACAAGTGTTAATCATGAAGATAAAAGAAATAAAGAGAGAGAGAGAAAGATATTTATTCTTGAACATTCTTGAATACACTTGTGTGTTTATGTGTGTTTCCCCTAGAGAAGAAGAAAAGAGTGAGAAATGAGAAAAAGAAAGAAGAAGAAAGGGAGAAGCTTGAGTTTCTTACCTTCACCATACCTTCTTCATTTGTTTTTAACCATTCAATGACCTCTAAACTATTTTTCAACAAAAATACTCAATTTCTAAACTTTCCTATCTTGCTTTCAACCATCTTTAGAAAATCTTTGGGCTTCAAGGTGACAAGAATATGGGGCTATCAAAATAAACCAAGGAAACTAGCATTTGGAGTGGTTTAGTTGATTGCTTGAAGAATTCTTGAACCAAGTCCAAGGTAAGTTTTAAATTCATGGTTTTAAGTTTCTATTTATCATTGAAATAGGGATAGACACCATGTTTCATGATCTGAACTAAGTCGGATGATGAAAGATTGAAATCAAGATAGAAATCTTAAATTCCTACAAACAGAACAGTGTGACTATGCTCTAATATTTTAGCTATAACTTTTTCTGCATAAGGGCAAATCAAGTAAGGTTTTCTGCATAAGAAACTAGACTTCATAGTTTGAAAATGAGATATGATTCATTAAATTTTGATGTGAATTAGATTTTTAGTGATTTTTCAACGTGAGACATTCTGCAGAATAATCTCATGTTTCTGACCTGTTTCGGCTAAGATTTTGGTTTGATTTTGAGATGACTTTAACCTAAATTTGTAACACCGGACAAGTCTGGATTTGTAAAAAAATATATTTTAAATGTCATTATTTGAAAATTTCTACATTTTGTAAAATTTTGGAAAAATAATTAATCCTAAAAATAAGTATGAATTTTTATTCTTTGGGTTGATTGGGAGATCCTCTAGATATTGGGTAGACAGACTTTAAAATTTTAAATTATCGATCATTAGAGTTCGGATCACCAGAGCTATTGCTTACGTGAGTATTGGGTGATTGGTGTATTGTTTAAGTGAAATGTCTATTGGTGTACTGTTTAAGTGATGGTCTATCGGTATTGAGTTTCCAAATTCCTGTGGTCATTTATTGACGTTGGAACTCCTATCGGTATTGTGAGAACCCATCGGTATATTATTGGGCTCAATTTCATATATCGTTCGGTCCTTTTGCCTTCCTGTCTTATACTATTGAACTATTGCTGCTACATGCAAAGGCTAGTGCAGCAAGCAAATCGTTGCCATAAATACATATATGCACAAATATTCAGTTTCTCATTGTAGTGTGAATGTCCAGAGTCAAATTATTGCCCTTAAGTCCAGAGGCATTAAAATCCAAAGATGGTAATCATAGCTTCAATAAGACAATTTTGATCATTTCTTAAGCAATTGCAGTAGAATTAATGCCTGTAAGTCTAGAGCCATTAAAATTCAATATATACCATACTGTGATTGATATTAAATTTATCAAGGTTGCCTTTTCCAATAGTTATAATACTTATCTTTCCATTGCTAATAATATTGTTCTTTTGGTTCTATAGATTCCAGACTAAGATGACACATTTGATTTGCAATCCATAATATACTTACTGCAAACAATTTTTTACCACATGCAAATGCTCCATCCAATCTATAATTGATCCATTAAAACTTAGATGAGTAGGACAAGTACTTAAAACGAGCTGCCATAAGTACTGGGTGACACCAAGATCTTTAACCATACGATGAATGGTCTCAGTAAGCATTAAATGTTTTTTTTCAAGTAACTGTCATCTATTTGCATTTTGGATTCTTTACCAGGCTTGGTTTAGGTTCTATTGAGCATATAAGCTTTTCTTTCATGGAATATCTCTGGTTGGCGATGTTTCAGTAGGCTTGTCAATCTAAATCCAAGTATTTCTCACTTGTTTTTGAGTTTCTTGCACTTTGAGAAGATTGACTTGTGCAGACTTGGGAAGTTCTTTGTTAGTAAAACGATTTGAATCTTTAAGTTTTTGAGGAAATTGAAAATTTTAAAAATGACTCCCAAAGTTTGGAATAAGAATCTTTTTGGAGATATTGGAGAGAAGGAAAGTGCTACTCTTTGAAATATTGATGAGAATGATCTGCTTGAGGTTGATAAAAGGTCTGTCGGAGGATTTTTTCGCTTGGTAGAATCTTGGGAATTATCTTGAAGAGTTTCCTTTGAAGGAGGAAATAAGTTGACAGAAGAAGTGGTTTGGAGGTGAGGGTTTTGTATAATGACATTAATATAAACAATTTCGATGTTTTGAATTGACAAGTAGATAGAGAGTAAATGTAGAAAGAAGTGGAGGTAAGATAAGAATAAATATAATTAACCTATGGAGATATGTATTGAGAGGTCACGACCAAGTATTAGAGGTATATTATCCAGGTTCTTTAGTAAACCAATGGTTAGGGGGGGCACACAACCTCATTTTGCTGTGGCTGAGTTGGCATCTTGTAGAAGCTAATGAGCTGTAGGTATATTTATAATAATTAGCTTTGAGGTGAATAAGAATCAAAGTGATTTATGGCTTCAGTTGAAATGTGTTGAGGATCTCGATTCATATTAAATCAATTGAGAATTATAGATATAAATACTTTCTTGTCATTAATTTCCAATATGGAAAAAAAAAAGTGGGCATTGATACCTGTATATTTATCGACACGAAGTTTATGGGCTTGATAGGGAATTTGGACAAAAGATTATTTGTGTTATATTATTTTTCAACCATTGAAAATGGAAAACTTAATATTTAGTTTATTGGTTTCTTCTATTTTGAGGTTGATATTCCTGTTATTCATTTATGTTCATTATTTTTGTGGATCATTGAATAAGATAGTATAGTGAAGGTTTAAGTCTATGTCTTTTTGGCCCTTGAGTTGGGAATGATGTCTTTCGTGACAATAAAATTAGGAATAATGAAGTATGCATTTCTTATCTCTAAACTTGGATAATTTGGGGGTAATAATGCAAATGCTATGTGATATGTAGTTTTATGTGTTTGATTTGATTTGGATAGAATATTAGTGATATTGCATGATACTAAAGTTGATTGAGAATGATCATGATAGAAGTATCTTAATTGAAAGATTATCCAACTAAGGATTTGAGATTTAAAACTTGGAAGGGTTCTAATATTGTCGGTGGATTAAGTTTTCTCACTTAGTCTAAGCCATATTGAGGTTGATCTACACTTCATCATATATAAGTTTGATAATATATAAGTTTGTATACCTTTTATACTAAGTCTTAAGATTATGTGGCGACCATATGCACCATCTTGAAAGTTATTATCTCTAAGAGTATATGTATTTTGGTTGCACCTATAGTTCATATAATAAATCTTGGAAGTAGGGATAAATGTGATTATTGATATAGACATGGCATGGTAGTGGTCATTTCTTATTTAGGTCTCTTTTGAAAGATAATTTAAGGAATTTTCATAGTTTTGGAATCTTGATAGCTTGGTTGTTGATTCTGAAGTTAAAGCATGTTGGTCCTAACATATCATAAGAAGTATTTGTCGGATCTTTCTCATGTAATTGAAACTCCTCCGATAAAGTTGAACCTAGACTTGAGTTTTAAAGTGCAACCTGTGCAAATACTAGATCTGCAGCTCAAACAGTTAAGAAATAGACAGATTTCTATGGTTAAAGTGTTGTGGAGAAATAATCAAGTGGAAGAATAGACTTGGGAGATTGAAGAATCAATGCGGAAGCAACACCTGCAGCTCTTTGAGGTATAAATCGTATTTTGAAATTTCGAGAACGAAATTTGTTTTTAGGGGGTTAAGTGTTGTAACACCGAAAATCTGGTGTTAGAAATTTTGTAAATATCTTTATTATATAACGGAAAATTTTAAAATTATATTGATTTTTGATTTTAGGGTATTAAATTGAAATTTTGGGTATATATATAATGTCGTGTCCGTGATTCGTGGTGAATCAAATTTTTATGAAATTTAAAATTTAGTGAAAAGTGGGTATAAAAATATATACATGATTATTTATTTATTTATTTATTTATATAGATATTTCCTTAAAAAAAAAAGAAAGGAGTGAGGAAGCGCAGCATTTTGGCCAAAACGTTGCACTTCCCCCCCAAATTCGATTAGGGCTGGAAGCCCTAATCTCTCTTCACTCCCTCTCTTCATCTCTCTCGCTCTCTCCTTCCCGAATCCACCGCCACACTCTCCCTCACTTCTGCCTCTCTCCACCGCTCATTAGTGGTTCCATCGTTACCGTCGCCGTCGCCGTCGCAGCCGCCACCGCCTAGACGATCGCTCGTCTTCCCCTCTTTGTCTCTCTCTATCTCACTCTCTATTTCTCTCTCTCGCATTCTCTCTCTCTGTCGTTCACTGTGCCCTCTCCTTCTCTATTGTCTCTTTCTCTATCTCCCGCGGCCGACATCTCCTTCTGAAAGTCACCACCGCACGCGCGACCGCCTGTCATTCTCTCTCTCTCTCGCGCGCGGCAACCCTGCTTCTCTCCCTCTCTCGCTCGCGCAGCGACGCTCTGCTCTCTACCAAGAGTTTTTTGCAAGTTGCGCTGAAATCCCTAGACCACAACCTGCAGAGCTTCGAAAACCCTCTGCTTCGGTTTCCTGTGATCCCTCCACTGTCCAGGTAAGGGCTGCTTTCTGATTAATAGGTCTAGGGTTTGATTCTCTAAGTAATTTAGCCTAATTGTTAGAATGCGTCGGTTTGGAATGCATTGCAGGTCTCTGATTGAACTAAGAAGGCATTCGGATGAGAGTTGTGAACTACGAAAAACCCTAGGTGAGGGAATTTCTAAATCCCTTCAATAATTGATCGAATTTAGGTTGAAATTAGAATGAGAAGCTATATATATATTCTGAAAATGTATTGAATTCGAATGAAATACACTCATCTGAGATTTTGTATGTAGTTATTAAGGTTAAGTCTAGAATTTTATATGAATTAGACTGTATAGTATGAGAGAATGTGTTAGATGATGATAGGACCTTGTTGGATTGATTTGGATAACTTTTCTTGAAGTTTGAACAAGACTTGCATAAAAGAATTAAATTAGGGTTATGTGAATTCAGGAGAAATTGGAAAATTGAGGAATATTGAGAATTAAAGTCATTGGTGAGCCAAATAATCATAGATTGCTGAAACGAGAATTTAAAAAGGTAACTGTGCAAATTAAGGCTATATTAATTAGGAGAAATTTTGAAAATCCTTTAATGGAGGTTTATTTGATGATAAATTGTGATGATTTGACTAGGTTAATCTTTTGAAGACTCGAAAGGAGTCATTTGGGATTAATTGAGGAACTGGGAGTGATCACCCTCCCTACATGTGAATTGATGGTTCATTGTGTTCATGAATGAGTAACATGTTTTAAAATTGCTTTATAAATGATTTTGAAAGATTTTTATATGTTTTATATAAATTATTTTGTAATTGTGGGCTGTCTAAACTGGATTGTGAAGTACGAATGCATCCACTGTGTTTATGAATGCTTCTGTGCCATGTGTTACTTGATATTGTTCTATAAATTGCTTTGGCATGAGTTCATTGATTATTTGTTGGAAATCATGGCACATTGTTTGTGAAATAGATTGATTGAGAAAAGAAGGATGCTGGATTGTTAATGGCTATAGTCATTCCCCCCACGAAACGATACGACGGGGTGACGTGGTGAGGGTTGGATTATATTTAGCGAGAGAGACAGACGTATCTCCCTCTACAGTAGGTCGGGCTATATCTGGACACACCCCGGTGAGGCACGACCCAACGCCAATGTTGTTTTGAAACATTGGATGGAAAAACCCTTGGCAGGCTTTCGTCTTGGTTTCGGCCAGCCTGAGACAGAAGTGTTTTCAATGGGACCCCAGGATTTTCTGAAAAGATGATCGATATGGATGCATATTTTGCGACTTGTGATTTATTGAAATGCTTTTATGTATATGAAATGATGTTTATGAGATATACTTTGACTGTCCTACATTCACTCCTCATTTATGATCACAATCACACCATTGCACTCCACTCACTGAGTATTTCCCAATACTCACCCCTCTCTCCACATTTTTCAGAAGATACTTAGCTGGGAGACTACACGCTGGAGCTTGCGAAGGATTTTTGCTGACTTGCTTAGGTATTTAGAAATGCAGGATTTTGGGGATTGTATTTCGTAAACCATGGAAAGGGAAGTTTCGTACATCTCATTTCGTGCGGATTTTACTGATACTGGTTGAGTTCTTTGACATGTATTGGTAAAATTTGACGATTATGTTTTGAACTGCATTCTTTTGATTGATCTATTTTTGGAAACTGCTTTATCTGTACCGGGACATTTGGATTGTAATTCTAAACTTTGATACTTTCTTTTGGATTTGTGAAGTTCTGGACATCTCATATCGTTTGAACTTTACTAATGTTAGCTTGTTTCCTCAGGCGAGTATTAGTAAAATCCTGCGCTATGATTTGGGACTTCTTGTATTTTAAATGTTTTATTTGTATTGAGAACTCTGGTTAGTTAGGATGGCCACCCCGCATGCGTGCATGTACAAGAGCCTATTCCTCGATTGTGTGCCGATGCATGTTTGTGTATACAAGGAATGGACCAGAGGGGTCCTTTGCATATGTATTGTTTCATGTTTTCCTTATCTTTGATGGGTTGTGTACTGGAGATCAAAAAATATTCAGGAATATAGCCATGCGGAGTCCCGGTATATGGAGAGGTTCTGCCCATGTACCGAGACAACGCGGCGGCTGTTGCGTGCTCGATCCGAGGATCGGGGCGTGACACCCGGTCTATCCCTGCTCAAAATATGCATGCATCAGGTCAGCCCGACTATTCAAATCAAATCCATAGAGTATAAAAAATAAAACAAATCTCTACTCAAGGGATCCATCTCAAATTTTACCAAAATAATTCTCAAAGAAAAATACTAAGAAATAAAAAGGGGAGGTCCTCATTTTTAAGTTTAAAAAATCACATTTAAATCATAGAACAAATAAATATAGTACAAAATTTAGTTTCCAAAAGTAATTACAAGTTTGTCTCCCATTTGGATCGACTAGATACCTTAACCAAAAGAGAACTATTACCTATAGAGATCTGACCAATCAAACTTCTTCAAACCTAGTGCTAGGCAACCTCAATACCTCAACTAGACTTCCTCTGTAAAAGTGGAAGTGGAGGGGTGAGTATATATTATATCCAGTGAATGATATACAAGTTGTACAAAAATAAGAATTTGTGTGGTGGTTATATCAATGTATAACTATTTCAAACCATCAAGAGGTTCTCAAATTCACTCAATGTAAATAATATCAAATCATTATTTTCAAAACCGTCATCATTCAATTTCATATGCATCTAACAATTTTGTATTTCAAACACGGGGCAATTTAAAATTAGTATTTCCAATAAAGGTCTACCACGATCTAAGATAAGACTGCCAAGGGGTTCTAGAAATTTTCTATAATACCGAACAAGTCCGGATTGTGATGGTTATTATAAATAAACTAATTGAAAATATTAATATTTTGAAAATAAGGGAGAATAATTATTTAGAATAAAAAAATGTAAATTATTGTTGTTTAAACTGATTAGGAAACTTTTAAACACTTGGTTAATAGACATTAAACTTTTAAGTTCCCGATCACTAGAGTTATCGATCATTTGAGTGCTTGCTATTCAGTACTCAGTAGCATTTAACTGTTCGGTACTTGATATGATTTGATTCTCCTATGAGACTTTAGTTGTTTGATAAAGGTTTAGTAATCGATAAATAATTCTCCAAATTTTATTTTCTTAGTCAGTAGTTGATGATGATCATCTGCTGACATGTAAGTGAGAATCCTATTAGTGTATTGTGAGGTCTATAGCTTGTCGGTAAATGGAGAAAGTTGTAATCTTTCAATAGAGTTATTATTTTACAATTTTTATATAACCATTGGTACATACAATTTCCATATACCCTTCGGTAAAATGCATTCCACTTATATTATCTTACGGTACTACCTCAATCTGTTGGTACATTTTTTTTACCACCTCGCTTTTCTATAAGTTCGGTGATATCTAATTTTGAATCCCCATTTTTATTATGAGATATCCTTGAAATTTCTATTGGTTATCTTGCCACCGATCGGTATTATTAGTCCATCGGTATGGTAATGTCAGACCACCTTTAAATTTCATTTCCACCTTCCGATACATTTCCATGTATCTCTGTATGAAGCTTTTAGGCTGTTCGTGTGACCCGAACATTTATAATTTCCTCTCAGACACATTTAACTATCGGTACCTTACACTTATCTGATCGGCACTTTACCTCCCTCTCATGGCACTTGTTGCTGGAGAATTCAACTTGCACTTGTCGGTCACTTGCATTCTCCTAATTTCTTCTCCAATCCTTGTTGATCACTTGCATTTCTCTTCGGTACACATACATAGCCTTGAACTGCAAAATTCTTTCCAACTCTTGTTGTTGCATTTGTTCTTATGGAGATTTGAACCCATGTACTTATGCTCTTCCAAAAAAAACTTATGCTACCAAGTCACACAAACACTTCAATCATATTATATCAAATTTATATTATATTTCATATTTTAAAATATTTCAAAATTTCCATAACTCTACTTTGCTTCCTTTGAATTTGTAATACTCATTTCAACTCTTCTTATTCGGCACCGAATACATCTTCTCAACAGAACACAAGTTTAAGTGATTAAAGGTATTGGGTGACCTTCCCAATGACTCAGGGCTTTTGTGCAATTTAGGAGTATAAGAGGACCACTAAACAATTATTGAAAGTTGGTTTGAGAATAAAATGAGTATTGAGGTTCCAGAACCTACGAAATCCAAAATTTCACTTTTCTTTCTCTCTAGACCATTTTTCTTTTTTCCAAAACCGAATCAATCCACTATCAAATCTCTAGATCAAAGATTTTAGAATACTCATCCAACTCCTCAAAGTAAGAATATGGCATTGATTTAGTAAGAACTTAAAGATTTGAGGTTGTCATGGAGAAGAAAAATCAAGGGTTTTAGTGTAAACCGAACCGTAAGAAATCTTTGGAGACGATTAAGGTACTATGATTTTTTTTTTCTTATTCAGATCTTGACTTTGATTTCCTATTTGTCTACTTAGATTTGAAAGATTTAAAGTCACACTTAGTGAGAGAAAAATAGTTTTTGAATGTTAGGGTTTTGTGTTTACTTAGATAGGTAAATATTGATATTTGTGGATACTTGATGATATACCGTAGGGATTGGACAAAGTTGGTCAAGACAGAACTTTTACTGCAGAGAAAGTCTGAGAGTGATTGTTGCCTCTAACACTATGAGTGAATAGATTGTTGTATTTGTAAATTAGAAATATTTTTCATGATTTTTATAAAATGATTTTCTTAATTTGATTTTATGAAATGTTTTATGATTGTGGAAATGTCTCTAAAAATGTTTTGATTTGAGTCATGATATTTATACAATTGCAATATATTGTGAGACATGCTGAATTTTTCCTGTGAAAAAATGTTTACCAGGTTCATGAACTAAGAACCTTATTGATTTACATGGCACATGATTTGATGTTTGTAAAATGATTTATATATTGGTTTTGGGGTATGAGCCTGAACCCCCATGATGTATGTATTGGCTTTGGGGTATGAGTGTGAACTTCCATGGTGCATGTATTGGCTTGGGGTATGAGCCTAAACCCCCAAATGGTTATAATCATTCCCTACATGGTGTAACCCCACTAGGTAACATGGTGAGGGCATTGTTTTTGTTAGTAGACAGAGAGGTGGTCGGATCGGGAGACACTTCTTATGTCTATTTCAGGCTATTCGATTGCACCTCCAAAGAGGTCACGAGCTAACATCAAGATTGAAATTGATGTTTTATGATTGATGATAATGAAAACCTCTTGGCGGTTCCACTATCGGTTCGGGCCAAATTTTTGGTGGAAAAATTTTTAAGGCAAACCCTTTGGATTTGTGGAAAAGTGTATATTGAATGCTCTTTTGTGTTTTGAAAATCATGGCTCTTATTGTAAATTATTTGGATGACTACTTAATGTCTTGTTGGAATATAAATATGTTTTAAGATTATTGTTTGACACTTCCACGCTCACCACTAACTCACTTACACAGCTATGTCATTACACTCCACTCACTGGGTATTTCTATACTCACCTCTCCACCCTCTTATCATTTTTCAAAGGAAGTGTAGAGATAAGAATTGTCTCATCGGTAACTAGATCCAGTCGAAGAGAAGAGCTAACCGAGACTAACCGTTAGTATTGGCCGATCTTAGTTGTAGATATTTTTGGAGGCATGTAGACGGAACCACCAGATGACATTTCTAAACTCTATTTGTATAATATTTTATATACGTGTTTTCCTAAAATCTAAATTTATCTTTTGGAACTTGTATTTTGAAATTTCATATGTTCACTTGTTTCTTAAATATTTGGAAGTGTTATTATCATAGTTTTACGGGATCTGGGGGTATGTGTTGGTGATAGCACGTATTTCTAGATCACATGGTGGTTGCACATGCTTGGACCTACGGGTTGGGGCGTGACAATTTTATTGGTATCAGAATTAAGGTTTTGGTATTGTTAAAATATTTTCAAATATTTTTTAAATGTTTGCAAACACTTTTAAATGTTTTCAAAGTTTCTAAATGTTTTGAGAAAATCTAAAAGCCTCCTATGGGTCTTAGGAAATGAAGTTACATTTAGGCATGAGCATGTTATTAGTTTATCTAACTAAGTAAGCTAAGGTTTGTTTCCTTTTTGTAGAATCCAATGGCTCCTCGTCGGAAAACAAAGATTTTGATTGAGATCTCTTGTTCTGAGCACGAGGCTACCTCGTCTTCCTGTACTTCTCCTCCTAGGGTACCCAAACCTTCAGTTGCACCATCTGAGATTCCTCCACCGCTACTTGCTGCATTCCAACAGTGGGTGGAATAGTGGAGTAAGTATGACGTTCAGTTCTAAACCCACATTCAAGCGCAAATTTCTCCTTCACCAAACACTACAGCCCTAACAAACACTCCCCTAACATTGGTAGCTCCTCCTCCACCGGTAGTTGTAGCCTCTACCCATCCAATTATTGAGTTATCAAAGTTGATCAAGGAAGCAAGATGTCTAAGTTGTGAGACTTTCTCAGGTACTAGTGATACTATGGTAGCAAAGGATTGGATTAGTAGAGTTTAAGAAACTGTGGCTGACATGAGGGTGGATGATGAGATGAAACTTATTGTTGCTGTAAGGTTACTTGACAAAAGTGTCCGCACATGGTGGGAGAACTTGAAGAGGAGATCTTCTACTTCCATCTCTTGGAGTGAGTTCCTTAGGGAATTTGATGAGACGTATTATACTAGATTTTATCGGGATTTAAAAAGGAATGAATTCTTCCACCTTAGGCAAGGAAACAAATCCATAGTAGAATATGAGACTGAGTTGAGACATCATTGTTTGTTCCAGAATTTGTGGCTTCTGAAGAATAGTTATGCTTTAAATTTGAGGAAGGACTGAACTTGAACATTAGGGAGAAGATGTCAGTTACGCAGATTCATACTTTTAAGGATGTCTTACAATTGGCCTTGAGGGTTGAGATGATAGTTGAAGAAAGAGGAAAGATTAGAGAGAGCTGTAGAAAGAAAGGGAGATCCAAATATACCTCAGGTCAAAACTTTAAGAAAAGTAAGGACACAAGTTCTTATAGTAGTGTCTCAGGCACAAGATCTATTGGTTTTCCCCAAGGCCAATAATTTTTGAATATGGCTGCCTCAAATGCTAGTGCTGTATCTGGAGTAAGACAGTAAACAACAAGAGGGATCCTTGCAGAAATTGTAATAAGTTTCACCTCAGACCCTGCAATAAACCTAGAAGGTGTTATCATTGTAGGCAAGAGGGTCATCTTCGAAATGTTTGTCCTGAATTGGATTTGAAAGGGCAAGGGAGTCAGCAACACCCAGACTTTCCTAGTAGCTCCCAGGATAGACCCGTACACAGTCCCACACATTCTTCCAACAATACTCTAAGAATGGGGATCGGAAGTAACACTGTGGCTACTAACCCCCGATGTCCCCAACCTCGAATCCAAATTAGGATCTGTGCGATGATCAACTAAGAGGCGCAGAACAATCCTGATATTGCCATAGGTAAATTCGATTAAGTATAAATTTATTGATTTGAAAAGCATGTTATTGGTATTACTTGATCTTTGAGGTTGCTAGTAACATTGAACCATTAAATGTTAGAGATAATTGATAAATCAATTTTGAGTATCGACTTTATATAATGAATTGTGGTGATTGATAGTATTGCTATGTGATGAATATATGAATAATGTTAAGCAAGTTGTATGATGTTAGAGGTATTGATGACTTTTTTAGGAGAATATTTAGAATTGGTTGTTGTCCATGATTGGATGCCATGTTATACAAAGTATGTATGAAAGGTGTATTAAAAGGTTTGGCTAATAATCACTTTGCAATTTATATTAATAAGTATGATGAAAATCTTCGGTGATTGGTACCTGCATTCTTATTTTTATTCCTTTATTTGCATAAGTTTTGCTAAGCATGCTGACACCCCTTGACCCTCGAGTAAGTAGTTGAGTAGAAGTACAAAAATTGTGATGGATAGGTGGCCAAAGAAAATGAGAATGAATAGGATTGTATAACATATGTGGCTGGAAGTTTATAAATATTTAAGGGAAATAACAGGGACTATTAAAATACCCAGGACAGAATAGTTATACATACTAGGTGACTATTTTCTATTGATGGCTTTAATTAGTTGATAACTAAATGGGAATAATTTGGAGAAAAGTGAGTGGTGAATAAATAATTAAGAAAATTTGGTTTTCTGGTTGATGGTCTGAACATATTTAGCCACTCTAAAGCACTTGATATTATAGGAAAATTTTGGAGATTTGAGAAATATTACACCATATGAGGTGCAAAGTTGAGATAGTTTGATCCTTGGATTCTCTAATTGAATTGAGAAAAAATTTAAATTTTGAAGTCTGGCCGATAGTCATCCAAGGGCAGTAAGTTAAGAAATTGAGAAATAAATGAATTCAAATTGTTAAGGTGCAAGAATAACCATATAAGAGAAATGACTTGGGAGTATGAAGTAGTCATAAGTAAACTGAACCCCTAGCTGTTTGAAGAATGATTCTATACTGAAATTTTGAGGACAATTTTTTTAAGGGGTAGGAATTGTAACATCCAACAAGTTTGGATTGTGACGATTACTCTAAATGAATTAATTGAAAATTTTTATATTTTGAAAATGTGGGAGAATAATTATTTGGAATAAAAAAATATAAATTTTTGCTGTTTAGACATATCAGGAAACTTTTAGACACTTGGATGATAGACATTAAACTTTTAAGTTCCCGATCACTGGAGTCATCGGTCATTTGAGTGCTTGGTATTCGGTACTCAGTAGAATATAACTATTTGTACTTGATAGGATTTGATTCTCCTATAAGACTTTAGTTATTCGGTAAAGGTTTAGTAATCAATAAATAATTCTTCAAATTTTGTTTTCTAAGTTGGTAGTCGGTGGCTATCATCTGCTGATTTATAAGTGAGAATCCTATCAGTGTATTGTGAGGTCTATAGACTGTTGACAAATGAAGGAAGTTGTAATCTTTCAATAGATGTATTATTTTACAATTTTTATATGTCTATCGGTACATTCAATTTCCATATATCCTTCAGTATAGTGCATACCACTTATATTATTTGACAGTATTACCTCACCCTGTCAGTACATTTTTCCTACCGCCTTGTTTTTCTATATGTTCGGTGACATCCAATTTTGAATTCTCATTTTTATTATGAGATACCCATGAAATTCCTATTGGTTATCTTACCATCGATGGGTATTGTGAATCTATTGTTATTGTGAATCCATCGGTATGGTAATGTGAGACCACCTTTAAATTTCATTTCCACCTTCCGATACATTTCCATGTACCTCTCTGTGAAGCTTTTAGGCTGTCCGTATGAACAGAACATTTATAATTTCCTCTCAGACATATTTGACTATCCGTACCTTACATCAATTTGATCGGCACTTTACCTCCCTTTCACGGTACTTTTTACTGGAGAATTCAACTTGCACTTGTCAGTCACTTGCATTCTCCTAATTTCTTCTCCATTCCTTGTCGGTTACTTGCATTTCTCTTCAGTACACATACATAGCCTTGAATTGAAAAATTCTTTCCAACTCTGGTCGTTGCGTTGCATTTATTCTTTTGGAGATTTGAACCCATGTACTTATGCTCTTCCAAAAAGACTAATGCTACCAAGCTACCTAAACAGTTCAATCATATTATATCAAATTTATATTATATTTCATATTTTGAAATATTCCAAAATTCCCATAACTCTAGTTTACTTCCTATGAATTTGTAATGCTCATTTCAACCCTTCCTATTTGACACCGAATACATCTTTTCAGCAGGACACAAGTTTAATTGATTAAAGTTATTGAGTGACCTTCCCAATGACCCACAGCTTTTGTACAACTTAGGAATATAAATGCACCACTAAACAATTATTGAAAGTTGGTTTGAGAATAAAATGAGATTAAGATTCTAGAACCTACGAAACCCAAAATTTCACTTTTTTCTCTCTCCAGACCATTTTCTCTTTTCTAAAACGCAATCAATCCACTATCAAATCTCTAAATCAAAGACTCTAAACTACTCATCCAACTCCCTAAAGTAAGAATGTGTCCTAGATTTAGTAAGAACTTAAAGATTTGGGGATGTCATGGAGAAGGAAAATCAAGGGTTTTAGTATAACCTGAACCATAAGAAATCTTTGGAGACGATTAAGGTATTGTGATTTTTTTTCTATTCAGATCTTGACTCTGATTTTCTATTTATCTGCTTGGATTTGGAAGATTTAAAGTCACACTTAGCGAGAGAAAAATAGGTTTTGAATGTTAGGGTTTTGAATTTACTTAGATATGTGAATATTGATATTTGTGGATACTTGATGATGTCCCATAGGGGTTGGACAAAACTGGTCGAGATAGAACTTTTACTGTAGAGAAAGTCTGGGAGTGATCGTCGCCTTTAACATTGTAAGTAGATGGATTATTGTGTTTGTGAATGAGAAATGTTTTTCATGATTTTTATAAAATGATTTTCTTAACTTGATTTTATGAAAT